>CAVLGL010000137.1:51215135-52415135 GCA_963668995.1 Parnassius mnemosyne
CACAGCTTGTAATGGTTCAGTCTCTCTATACTCTATAAACGAGAACAAATTAGTGCAAGTACTGCTATTTAGTGAAAGAAATATGTTTTTTTTTATATAAAAATGAAGTGACCAATGAACTGACAGACCATCTGATTGTACGTGTCACTACTACTGCAGCTATAAAAATAAGTAAATAAAACGTGATAAAATCGATAGAAATAAGTTACATTCAATATTTTTTTTTATAGAAGATGGGTGACAAGCAAGCACACAGCCCACCTGATGGTAAATGGATACTGTGTATGAAGACATCTAGATCGACTCTCAACTAAGAATCAAAATGCAGATGCGTTGTGACCTAGATGGAATGCCTCGTTATCCAGTAAAAAAAGTAACTGGTTCTCTACACTCACCATAAGAAGCACAGCAGCATTGGGATGCTATTTTACGCTGGTATCCCGGAAGGCGCAGTCCGGTCGAGCCGATCCATTCATGATACAACCATAATATAGCTGCAACATGGCTCTACCAAGTAAAATATTTTAGGAAAGCATTTAAAGTGGTGAGGGTCTAAATGCAATAAAAAGTCTTTAATCATAACATTATGTTAAAGATTTTATTAAAATTGTTGGAGCTTAAGGAAGTACTCATTTACAGGAAGTACTTAAAACTTATTAAATACACTTTCCAACTGAAATTTTAGCTCTATCTTTATTCGAGCGATATAATTGCAAACCGACGTTCTGAAGCAAAGTTTTCAGAATAACTTTTCGAACGTAAACGGATGAAATATGAAATTCCTTAGTAAACGAAAAGGTTCAGTTTTTTTACTGACTACCGACGACTCAATGAAAATCGGCCTTTAGTTTATGTAACTTTTTTATAGTTTTTCTACACTACTACCAAAAACTATTACTGTCAACTTTTTATCATTTTTACCATTTACTAACCGAATTAAAAAAATGTCTTTATTCGACGCGTATGTTTTTTATTTCCTAGTTTATATTTATATTTATTCTTTTTTTTAAAAGGTAGTTCTATAAATAAACATAAACACTCACGCTTGTCACGTAGAGGGGTAGGCAGAGACTACGGAGTTCCATTTGGCACGATTCTGACACACCTTTCTTGTCTGTTTTACTTCTAATCCACATATACCTGCATACGCATACATCGTATGCGTATTCAGGTATATGTGGATCGTCCGGTTTCGCCGATCAAGTATATTCTTAATTTGGCCCATATTCAATATATCGCCAACTTGGTAAATAAACTTTTATCTAGGGCGTCCCTTGCCGGCACTGCCATTCACTTTCCTCATTCCTCATTCATTTTCCCTACATGAGTAAATCACCGAAGCATTCCTTTCTGAAATCTGGTCGGATCATCATCTTGTTGCGTAGTCTTATATAAAGCTGTTGCTGACTCTGTCACTGATGTGTACACAAGGAACTATTTATTCCATCATCTGTGGTACCCATCGAAGGCAGATCTCAGCCTTGGTTTGGTCGTTTCTGTAAGACTGCATTACGCAGTAAGCAGGAGTATTATCAAGCCTGGGCTGCGGCTTCGGCGATTTGGGATATAAACATCAGCATGCTTAAAAAGAAGTAAAAATTCGCCTCCAGGTCCTTCAAAAGTGTTATAGCCAAGGCAAAGTCAGAACACATAGGCAGAATGTGTGCTCCGAAGCTGGCACCTAGCACGCCTAGGCGTAGTCCCGGTTAAATTATAGAAGACAGCTTTTGTCCACCCGATCCTTAAAAAAGGCGACCGCTCAGACCCGTCCAACTACAGGCCTATCGCCATCACCTCCTAGTTATCCAAAATAATGGAATCCATTATAAACTGCCAGCTCATGCGGTACCTTGAGGATCACCAGCTGATTAGTGACCGCCAACACGGTTTTCGTCGGGGTCGATCAACTGGTGATCTTCTGGTCTACCTGACTCATAGATGGGCAGAGGCAGAAGAGTCCAAGGGGGAGGCATTGGCCGTTAGTTTGGACATTGCGAAGGCCTTCGATCAGGTCTGGCATAAAGCGCTTCTTTGGAAGCTCCCTTCCTATGGGCTTCCTGATAAATTGCACAATTGGATCATCAGTTTTCTTGCAGATTGGAGCATCAAGGTCGTTGTAGATGGTGCATGCTCCGATTACAAGCCTATTAATGCTGGTGTTCCACAAGGCTATGTGTTATCACCACCGCTGTTTCTTCTGCATATCAATCGTACATGCTATATACAAACATTCATTGCTATGCGGATGACAGCACTGGTAATGCTCTATTATACACCGGCCGTGCCAATATTTCTCGGGAAAACGTCGCCGAGTACCGGAACAAACTTGTGTCTGAAGTCGAGTCTTTGCTGAACAAAGTCTCGGATTGGGGGCGACTAAATCTAGTCTAGTTTAATCCTCAGAAGACACAAGTTTGCACGTTTACTGTTTAAAAGAATCCCTTTGTCATATCTTCTCAGTTTCAAGGCACTCCCCTTGTTGCCTCAGTCAGTATCGGAATCCTCGGCGTCGACATATCGAGTGACGTGCAGTTTCGTGGTCACTTGGAAGGGAAGGCCAAATTGGCCTCTGAAAAGCTTGGCATGCTCAGCAGAGCGAGACAGTATTTCATGCCATCACATCGCTAGCAACTTTACAAAGCGCAAGTTCGGCCTCACATGGAATACTGTAACTTTATTTCTGATTTATATATGTATATTTATATCTCTTATTTAGTTCTGATATTCTTAGATGGCCAATACATGTTCGGAGAAAAAATAATTTAGATTATTTATTTAAATTATTTTCTTTTAATTTATACACTCTCTTATCTAAGAAACAACGAAAATAACTCACATTTAATATTTTCTAAACTGATAATATTAGGGAACCAATGTGCCATGACAGTAGCGCCGCACGCCCATTTGCCCGCCCTTGTATAAAATATAATAAAGCGCCATCACTTGGAATTGCACTATAATATAGTCATAACTTGTATTTTGTAAGTTACTGAAGATAGGGGGAGACTATTGTTTTCGCGGTGAACTTGATTTTAAGTTCAGATTTTCTAAAATGCAGTCTGACTCAGACCGTGATCACAGTACTGCAAAGTACTTAAAACGTTGGGAATATAAAAATAAGTTAATTAAACACGTAAACGTAAAATGAAACTAGTTTCATTCAATACATTTTACGACTTCCACCCTTTCATTGTGGGTATAGAATGCATTGAAATCAAATGGTTTGCTTCGTAATAATTTGTAACAGTTTACGTAGTAATATTTTGTCAGCATCTGGCTTACCATCCGATTACAATGTAGGAGACTTCAAGACACTTCAAGAGAGTTAATAGGGGTTTGTTAAGCTAAGTCATTGCATTTCACTGTCTTCTGCTGCATCACCATCTACAGGTATGACAATAGGCAAGTACTAGCATAGAATAGTTAAGTTAAAAAAACCTAGTGTTGGCCGACTTCACAAGCACTCGAAATATTTTTTTAAATATAAATGGCAAAAAAAATGGCTTTCTTTAAGTATTCAGTCTAGTCAATTATTATTTTCTTATTTTTATTTAAAACAATTATTTAATGAATACGCTTCTTTGATATGATCAACATATGGAAACTTCTACACTGCCATGAGGCAGTGTATATAAATATTTCCTGACTGCTATCAGACTGCCATAGTCTGGTGAACAACGGTACCTGTGTACGGAAGATTTTCGGGCACGGTTTCTAGCGAGCACTTATACGGTACGGTAGACCGTGCTTAAGAAAATGCTCTAAGTGTAGGAGCTTCGATACTGGTTGTGCCCGTGCAGATACTCACGGTTAAAGCCGAACAACAGGAGATGACATGTACATATGATTGATTCCGCGGGATGGCGACAAACTCGACAGATATCGACGGTGCCATCCCTTAGGATGTATTGCCGATGATTGTTAGTCTTCTTATTAAAGATACGCAACGCTTTAAAAAAAAAAGAAAAACAAGAAATAATAATAAATAAAAAAGAAGAAAAGAATATTGTCCATATATTTAGTCAATATATAATCATTCAACGTTTTTCAGAGCCTTAGGTTTTTATAAAATTTCGCCATGTCATCATGATCATCACCATTACAGCCTTTCATAAGTCCACTGCTGAACATAGGCCTCCCCGAAGGAATGCCACAAAGCACGGTCCCAAGCCACCTGCATCCATCGACCTCCCGCATGTCTTACCAGGTCGGCACTCTATCTCGTGGGGGTCGCCCTACACTTCGCCTACCGGTACGAGGCTGCCACTCAAGAACCTTTCTTCTCCATCGGTTATCGGTGCTTCGAGCTATATGGCCGGTCCATTTCCACTTCAGCTTACTAATCCGTTGGGCTATGTCGGTTACTCTGGTTCTACTGCGGATACACTCATTTCTAAGTTTATCACGCAGAGAAACCCCGAGCATAGACCTCTCCATAGCTCGCTGAGCGACCTTGAGCTTACTCATACGGCCAGCAGTGAAAGACCATGTCTCAGATCCGTAAGTCATCACTGGCAACACGCACTGGTTGTACAATTTCGTTTTAAGGTTTTGAGGTATGTCTGAAGAGAAGATGTGTCGTAGTTTCCCGAACGCTGCCCAGACGAGTTGAATCCGTCGATTGACCTCTCGGTCGAAGTTCGACTTACCTAGTCGGACTATTTGTCCCAGGTAAACATACTCGTCAACAACTTCGAGCTTAGTGCTCTCAACAACTACCGGACATTAAACATGATCTTTGTTTTGTCCATGTTCATTCTAAGACCTATTCGTTGGGAGACACTATTGAGGTCATTGAGCATGGTGCTTAGGTCCTCCAGCGATTCTGCCATAAGGACTATATCGTCGGTAAATCGAAGGTGAGTGATGTACTCGCCATTGATGTTAATGAGGTATCCTTTCCAGTCCAGAAGCTTGAAAACGTCTTCCATTGCAGCGGTGAAGAGTTTCGGGGATATAACGTCACCCTGTCTTACACCTCTCTGCAATTGGATAGGTTTCATACTCTGGTTCTGTACTCGGATAGCCATCGTAGCTCTACTGTACAAACACTTCAGCACTTCGATATACCGACAGTCAACTTGGCACCGCTGAAGGGACTGCAGCACCGCCCAAATTTCGACGGAATCAAAGGCTTTCTCATAGTCCACATACGCCAGACATAGTGGCAAATTGTACTCCTCGGACTTCTTTACAATTTGCCGAAGGGTATGTATGTGGTCTATGGTTTTAAAGCCCTTTCGGAAACCGGCTTGTTCGGGAGGCTGGAAGTTGTCAAGTCGTAATGACTCTCGAAAACAGCACGTAGACGCGGCTCAGAAGGGAAATCGGTCTGTAGTTCTTTAAGAGAGCGTTGTCACCTTTCTTGAAGAACAAGACTACAGCACTTCTGCTCCATGCCTCCGGTGTAATGCCACCATGGAGGACGGAATTAAAGAGCTTCTGAAGGACTTCAAGTACCGGTCTTCCACCCGCTTTCAGAAGCTCCGCTGTAATTCCATCCTCGCCTGAGGCCTTGCCGTTTTTAAGGTGCCGGAGAGCCATTCTAATCTCGTTAAGACTCGCTCTTGGATCGTTACTCACACTTGCGTGTGGCTCCAACGATGACGTGTACAGCTGCCCATAGAACCTCTCAATTCACTCAAAATCACAGGTTCCCCAGAAACGATGCTACCACACTCGGTCTTCAGTTTTGACAGTTGGCTCTTTCTGGCAGACAGATCTCTGGCAAAGACTTTTGAGCCTTGGTTCCGCTCGATCGCTTCTTCAATACAAGCTGTATTGAAGTTGCGTAAGTCCCGCCGCATGCATTTGGAGATCTGTCTGTTCAATTGCCTGTATGCTGTCAAATCTGTTGAAGAATGTAGAATCATCTCCCGTCTAACAGCCATGAGATTAAGAGTGTGATCGGAGAGTTTTTGTGTTCTTCTGCGGCGGGCCTTGCAGAACTTTGCTCCGACCGCATGGACAGTTTCCACGAGCTTGTCATTCATATCGCCCACTTCATTGCAGTCTTCTAGGCACTGAAAACGGTTTTGTAACTCGAGCTGAAAGGTCTCGGGACTTTGGAACAGAGCACGAGCGGGACGGAGCGTTGACTTCATTAGACGAGACCTCTCCAACTTAACGTTTAGGTTCAGTGTGCCTCTAACCATTCGGTAATTGCTACCAGTTTTCACCCTCGCGATCACGAAGACATCACTGAACAGTGGTCGACTGGTCATCATAATGAAGTCCATCTCAGTTTTTGTCGAACCGTCGGGGCTCGACCAGATGTGGGGCCGCTTCTGGAAGAAATAGTTCATCATAAAGATTCTCTCTTTCTCCATGAAGTCGGCCAGCTGCTGGCCCCTTGGGTTCCGTTGCCCTATTCCAAATTTACCTACTTTCAGCTCACCGTTCTCTCTTGTACCTAGTTTTGCATTAAAGTCTCCCATTAACACCGTATAGTGGGTTTTGGAGGAATGCATGGCTCTAGAGATATCCTCATACATTCCCTCCACCTCCTCATCGGAGTGTGCCGTGGTTGGTGCGTATACCTGTATGACTTTCAGCGAATACCGTTTGGTGATTCTGAGTATAAGGTACGCAACCCTCGTCGACACCTTCTCGTTATTTACAACGTTGTTAACGAGAGACTTGTGGACGTTAAATCCGACACCTCCTTGGGACAGATGGTCGCCCTCCCGGTGATAGAACAAGTTGCCGGATTCGAAGATTACCGTGTCCTCCCCCTCTCTTCGGACTTCGGATAACCCTATAATATGCCAGCGTAACTTGTCTATCTCTTCTTCCAGCTCCACGATCTTATCGTCAGTCCTCAGGGTGCGTGCGTTGTATGATGCCAGTTCGAGTCGTCTTAGGTGGCAACCGAACCTCCACCGGAGACCCTTAGCACCCCCTGCCCCGCCGTTACCATGGTCGCCACCGTAGCCAGGAATAGCGGGGCAGCCGGGGACTGGGGGCCGTTTCTTTGTTACTCTCATTATCATATAAAATACCCCCTATTTGCCATAGTTGCCACGCTTGGCGAGCTGGTTGGCAACGGCAGTTTTTTTATTGTAAGTTTGTTGTTATCAGGAAGATGCTGCTGCCCATCTCCTGCCTGTTTCCCTTTGTCGCCTTTTACGACACCCACGGGAAAATATGGGGTAGTGGATATTCTTAACCGCCATTACACGTCACGTGTAGACGTGGTAATTGGCCATTCTTTTGGATGACCTCAGGTCATCTTTAACTGGATATTGCGCTAAAAACATCCTATATTTGACCTTAGAAAATTGAATATTAATACTTAGGCATGTTAATTTGATTAACTTGTTCTGGCATACCCAGGTTTTGCTGGGTATGCCAGAAGAAGCATAAAAGCAAGTTGAATGCAGTGGAGATGCGATCTCTTCGTAAAATGTGCGGCGTTACTATGGCCGACCGAAAGCGAAACGAAGAGATTCGCAATATGGCAGGTTTGAAAGATGACCTTATCACAAAAATTGATAAGGGCGTGCTTCGGTGGTTTGGGCACGTTGAGCGAATGAGTGAAGACCGAATGGTGAAGAAAATATATAGCGCGAAAGTTAATATTAAAAGGTGTCGAGGTAGACCGAGACTAACTTTCGAAGACCATGTGAGCAAATTGCTCGAAGAGGGTAGGGTCAAGAAAGAGTACTCGGATACCTAGACGTGCATGTATGAAGAAGATAATGAATCTGAAAGAAGCGAAAGAGGTATGTAAGGATCGTGACACTTGGCGATCTGTTCTCTTTGGCTACCCCGTCAGGGATTGTGCGTGAAGATAAGTAAGTAAGTAAGTAAGTAAGCATGTTAATTTTATAATTAAATATTTTAATTAACTTTTCTTTATTCGTTTTACATTTTATATTCTGTCATTGTTAAAGAATAAGAATTTTACGAATGAAAATTAAAAAATCTAAAGTAGAATATAATAAATATTTACACAGCATTATATATTATTAGTTAAAAAGTCACCTTTATAATATGAAAGGACTTTAACAAGGTTCGCTGTTGAGAGAAGCCGTATGAATTTTTGAAAGGATAATAAAGTCCATAAAATTAATGAAATATTTTTTTTAGTTTTAAACATTTCTAACTGTTAAAATTATAATTCTCTTTACAATGCCTACGCCTGACATTTAATTTTTATGGTTTGATTAAAAGAAGAAAGTATATTATCAAATTATGTAACAACCAAATTACATGATGTATGGGTATAGGCCTTATAACACTCTTTCATTAGGTTTGCGTGTATCTATCTATCAATCTATATAACGAAATATTTAATGTAAATTTCACCAACATGTATGAAACCAAATGACTTGAAAATTTGCATTTTTATCAAAGACCGATTACAATACAATAATTTTAATAACTTTATCCTTGTATCTGATCCGGATCACCAGGATAAAATAAAATATACAGCTTTGGATCGATGTGTGTTGTTAGGTTTTTCTAAAGTCTAATATCATTTATTCTACAGTCCACTGCACTGTCCCAATACATTTGAAATAGATTTATTTCTCAGACATGTGGTATGCTCATGATGTTGTATTTCACCGCCAAAGACGTGCGAAATTAGCACATACGATTTAAATTAACAATTTTATTGGTGTCATCGGGCAATTACACTTTTTTCACGTACTTGAATCTAAACTACCACGGTTCTTTAAGTATTGTAATAACTGATAATTGTACACCTAGAATTCCAAGAAGAGAGGTTGGGTTTTGCTGTTGGCTAGTCAAGGTCACGCAACCCAGTGGCATCATGGTATAGCGTCGTAAAATAATCCAACACCCCACCTCATCTCATGGGTGTCGTTTAGGAAAGGCCAGCAAAATCTTACAGTATTTGATAGATGATGGTGTCACCATAATTTAAGCCATGCATAAAATACCCAGGTCAGTGGTTAGGAGCAGCATCAAAGCTCCGAGATGTCTGGTACTGCGAGTGACAACTCGCCTGCCAAGCAGCAACCTCTCTACAAAAAAATAAGTTAGGTAGGTAGATAGGTCAGCAGCAAAGAACATTTGCAAGCTGATATAGAAGACAAAGAAAGGAAAAAAGTGAATCTCATATTCTGTATGTGTTCCTTAAGCTCTTTGCATCCGCATTTAAGTAACATCCGTCGATCCAATATCCAGCCTATAAAAGTCCACTGCTAAACATAGATTTCCCTCATAGATTGCCTCAACATTATGCTACAGCGGTTTTTTTGTCAGTTTCATTTACAACATACCTAACTAGTTTATAATACCTTACTAGCTACATAATCCTAGATTTATCGTATATTTTATTTGTTATTTCATATTACGTAAAACTTTATGTTGTCCGCTTATGTATATTTGATTGTGTATTTTTGTTTGTAAGTCATTCGTTTCAATGACAGTTTTATTTTTACATTCTTTTATTTCCGTCATCAAACAAAGTCACTTACCTATATCATAAATTACGACAAAAGCCCTGTTTATTTATTTAAAGAGTTTATTATCGTTATCGTTATCTTTATCTCTCAGTAGTTTAACTTCATATTCAGTCATTTCCTTACAACAACAGTTTTATAGTCGGAGCTCGTTATACGTTATGGGATCTATCGTAAAATATTTATGCATGCAAAATAGAGTAGTAACATAATGAACAGTTTTGTAAGCATTGGTGAAAGTTTTCAGATGAATTTCTTAAACTGAGGTACATAAAGTATTTTCAAGCCATTATATAATAGCAACATCGTATTGTTATCGTACTATTACAACCTATCAAAAGCCACTGCTGAACATCCTGCGACCTGCGTCCTCCAAAAATTGCCGCATCCAATCGATTCAGCAATTCCACAGATTACCCCGTACAGACAGAAAAAAAAATTAAATATGGTTTAAATTTTTTATAAGGAGAGTTATTTCTATATTATAGACAGACACTTCAATTTTATTTCTATTTTATAGATAAAATCTTTTATTAAATAAAAGATTTAATATTTCATTTTTGAATTTGCTACGATTTCAACAATGCATTAGAGGCGATTAAAACAATTGTGCAGTAATTCGCAGTTTAGAATATCTTACTTAAATCCATCCACGTTTCTGTATGATAACGATTGCAGATTTTTACATAGACTAAAGACTTATAAATAGTAAAAACGACTTTAATCTAATCGAATACTTTCAGTTCGTACTCCAGTTTACACCTTTCTTCTTTATTAATTTTTTATTATAGTTTTTAATATTGTATATAATGAAATATTGTATTTTTTTTTTCAAAATATAAACAATTTTCTATTGCATACCTTAAGCGATAAACGCGCAGGTATTTTTTTTTATAGGATCGGGTGACAAACGAGCACACAGTCCACCCGATGGTAAGTGGTTACTGTGACCCATAGACATCTACATCTATCCTCAATAAAGACTCAAGATGCAGATGCGTTGTCACCCGTGAGGACTAAGATGGAATGCCTCTTTGCCAGTAAAAAGGGTCTCCGGTTCTCTACACTCACCATACGAAACACAGCAGCGTTAAGCTGCTATTTTACGCTGGTTTTCTGTGAGAGCGTGGTCCTTCCCCGGTGGAGCCGACCCATTCGTGCTACAACCATAATATAGCTGCAGCATGGCTCTACCACGTAGAAAAATAGGGTCGTATATTCTGCTAGGGTCTAAAAATTAAGATTCCAACATTTTGTCGCATGAAATCGTATCTAGCAATCATATTATACATATAAATGATATAAAAAGCATATTGTCAGAAAGATAAATGAATATTGAACTTATTACCTAATAATTTTTTTATATCAAAAAAATCTTAGTAAAAAAAAATTTTAGTAGCTTATGGTGTGGATTTATAAAGTCCGCATGGCGGTGTAAGCACGATAACCATTGAAAATATCAACTGTTCAACTCAATCTGTTTTTAAAACTCTTCATCTATCATGTGGGAAGCCATTAAATGTAAATGGCAGTTTAATTTTATTTTGTTTTGTTATAATAATTATTTTCGGCGTTAAAATGGTAAAACTTTCAGTGGATTTAGCAGCCTTGTATTAAACGTGGCAGAGCCATGCTGCAGCTATATAAGTAGTATAGTTGTAGCACGAATGGGTCGGCTCGACCGGGGAAGGACCACGCTCTCACAGAATACCAGCGTAAAATAGCAGCTTAATACTGCTGTGTTTCGTATGGTGAGTGTAGAGATTCGGAGACCCTTTTTACTGGAAAAGAGGCAATCCATCTTAGTCCTTACGGGTGATAACGCATCTGCATTTTGATTCGCAAACGAGGATAGATGTAGATGTCTATGGGCCACAGCAACCACTTACCATCAGATGGACGGTGTGCTCGTTTGTCACCCTATCCTATATAAAAAAATATTTTACTAAATAGGCCAAAGCCGCACTCCGATCCACAGCCACAGAATACTTTATTTATTCCGGCCTCAAATGCCGTCGTGAGTGGTCGTTTGTTACAGCGGCTCGTGCTGAAAAATATCGATCGCCGTAGAAATACAAAATATTCCAAACACCAAATTTGATACATACTTGACCAAGGTTTATATTATTATTATTTTTATATTCACAGATTTTTATTACAATATTTTGTTTCGCTAAAAGTACGCAGGAGTTATATATAAATAAATATACTTATACGTCTTGGACTTTATAGACCTGAACTTGTGTCCGTGTCTCCTACTGGTACTCCTCGACGAGGAAAACCAGATGTGCCAAGTTTGGCCTCGTTTTTGTTAGACATGATGAGACCTAACCTCCGGGCTTGATAGAGTGACCTGAATGTGTACTTTGAAGACTGCCACTGGAACTCATCGATGAGGGGAACTAGATGTGCCGAGTTTGTTATTTTTTGTGTTATTTTACTAAATACACTTTGTCTTCCCCACTCGTGGCCATAGATAAAACACTGTATAGTAAAGCTGGTTAATATATATTTTAACTGTTGAAATATACAGTTCAAAAAATTAAAAAATTGTTAAATTAATAAAATTAACCATATTGAATAAAATTGTCATATTTCAGTCCATTTAAAACAATCCACGACGTTAGTGATTTATATTTGCCGTATTTATGCCATCTAGCGTCTTCCTTACGTACCACCGTGACAGTCGATCAATTTTCGTTCGATAAAATGACTTTACCAATTGCATGGACTAGATGGATTTAAATTATCATATTAAATTAATTTAAAGTTAAAGTTATAGCCTATATAAGTCCCACTGCTGGGCACAGGCCTACCCTCATTTTTGAGAGGGTTTTAGGGCAAGGAAATGTCCGCCACGCTACCCCAATGCGTGTTGGCGAACTTCACATGCCTTTTGATTTTTTTGTTATTTCTCAGACATGCAAATTTCCTCACGATGTTTTCCTTCACCGCCGAGCACGTGGTAAATCAGCACTTAAAATTAGAAAATAGAAATAGAAAATGTATTTATTTAACTAAAAAACATTACATAATTAAGCAATACACTGGTTACTGCACTAAGCTCTAGGCTTGTATCGCAGGAACCAAGAACATTGACTGACACCGTTTACACCGATAAATACATAGAACTCCGATTAAATTAAAATAAAGAAAAAAATATTTTTTTTATAAAATAATGAAAGAAAGAATGCATGAAAGAAAGAAAAAAATAGCTAATTTACTCTAGAAGTGCTTGCGTGCGTGCGTACGTATGTGTGTGCATGCCTCTGTGTGTGTGTGTGTGTGTGTGTGTGTGTGTGTGTGTGTGTGTGTGTGTTTATGTGTATGGGGGGGGGGTTCGTGCTTGCGCGTGTGTGTGAGTGAGTGTAAGTCTACGCGTGTGCATGTATAGGGTCAACTATGAAAGGAAAGTAAGTTTTCCGTTTCCTGATAAGAAGCATGTAGCAACCAGGTTGTTATTTTGTGTTTGAATTTACTTGTGGACAAAGACCTCAAACCTGGGAAGAGACAGCAGAATTTGTTGTAAATGCTAGGCAGAAGAAATGGTGAGTGGCGTTTGATAAAGCTACTGTGTGAATTGGGAATCGGTACTCGAAATATCCGACGTTGGCACAGGCTAAGATAATCCGGGGAATTTATTATTTTTCTGTGGGTTAGAATTACTGCCTTTAAAATGTAGATTTGGCGAACCCGTAGCACCTTACATTCCTTGTACAGTTCGTCAGTAGGAAATCTAAAGTTTTTAGACAGCATTACTTTTACTACTGCTCGCTGGGCCCTCTCGACTTCAAGCATTTTTGTTTTGATAGCTCCACCCCAAGCCAGCGTGCAGTAGTATAGTAGGGATTGGGTTAGTGCTTTGTAAACCATTTTCATTGTTTTTTTAGTAGCACAGCGTCGCAAAGCTTTCATTATGTAAATGTTTTTCCTAACACTACCCGACAAGTGGCTTAGATGGTTTTTAAATGATAGCTTATCATCAATGATCACTCCTAGATACCTGATGTTATCTGTGTTGCTGATAATATTACATCCGCAAGAGGGTACTTCAGATTCGCAAGTGTGAATTACTAAGTTTACCAACGAAAATGGTCTTGATGCGAGAGTTTTGTGAAAGGCTATGAACTTAGTTTTTTTGTAGTTTAGAGTTAGTAAATTGGAACTTAACCATATACTCAACACTACCATGCCTTTTTGAGCCGTCTCGAGTACGCTGTCCCAAGTTAAATCTATACTTAATATAATAAAGCAGAAGAGTTTTTTTGTTTTTTTCTTCAAGAAAGGTGACAATGCTCTCTTGAAGAACTACAGACCGATTTCCCTTCTGAGCCGCGTCTACGTGCTGTTTTCGAGAGTCATTACGAATCGTCTGGCGCGCAGACTTGAAAAGCCGGTTTCCGAAAGGGCTTTAGCACCATAGACCACATACATACCCTTCGGCAAATTGTACAGAAGTCCGAAGAGTACAATTTGCCCTTATGTCTGGCGTATGAGGACTATGAGAAAGCCTTTGATTCCGTCGAAATTTGGGCGACGCTGCAGTCCGTTCAGCGGTGCCAAGTTGACTGTCGGTATATCAAAGTGTTGAAGTGCTTGTACAGTAGGGCTACGATGGCTATCCGAGTACAGAACCAGAGTACGAAACCTATACAATTGCAGAGAGGTGTAAGACAGGGTGACGTCATATCCCCGAAACTCTTCACCGCTGCATTAGAAGACGTTTTCAAGCTTCTGGACTGGAAAGGATACGGTATCCACATCAATGGCGAGTACATCACTCACCTTCGATTTGCCGACGATATAGTTCTTATGGCAGAATCGCTGGAGGACCTGTGCACTATGCTTAATGTCCTCAATACTGTTTCCCAACGGATAGGTCTTAAGATGAACATGGACAAAACAAAGATCATGTTTAATGTCCATGTCACACCTATGCCGGTAATTGTTGGGAACACTAAGCTCGAAGTTGTTGACGCGTATGTTTACCTGGGACAAATAGTCTGACTAGGTAAGTCCAACTTCGACCGAGAGGTCAATCGACGGATTCAACTCGGCTGGGCAGCGTTCGGGAAGCTACGACACATCTTCTCGTCAGACATACCTCAAAGCCTTAAAACGAAATCGTACAACCAGTGCGTGTTGCCAGTGATGACTTACGGAACTGAGACGTGGTCCTTCACTGCTGGCCGTATGAGAAAGTTCAAGGTCGCTCAGCGAGCTATGGAGAGGGCTATGCTCGGAGTTTCTCTGCATGATAAACTTAGGAATGAGGATATCCGCAGTAGAACCAGAGTAACCGACATAGCCCAACGGATTAGTAAGCTGAAGTGGCAGTGGGTCGGCCATATAGCTCGAAGAACCGACAACCGATGGAGAAGAAAGGTTCTCGAGTGGCGGCCTCGTACCGGTAGGCGAAGTGTAGGGCGTCCCCCCACGAGATGGAGTGACGACCTGGTAAGACATGCAGGAAGTCGATGGATGCAGGTGGCTCAGGACCGTGCTTTGTGGCATTCTTTGGGGGCGGCCTATGTTCAGCAGTGGACTTGTGAAGGGCTGTAATGATGAATGATGGTGATGATAGTAGGTGTTAGTCTACTCAATAAGGTAATGTTGTAAAGCCGACTTCAATTTACTGAAAGAATAAAATAGTTTCGACTTAGCTTCCAATATGGCGGCTAGTTTCGATATTAATTCTTCTATACACTACGTCTTAGCACCGACCTCATAAGCTATTATGTGAAAATTACTTTATTCTTTTAGTTCCAATAGTATAAAAACGATTCTTGCAAATAAATGCTACTAGCCTTGCAGGAGTCACGTACACAGAAAGAACATTGAAGTGTGCGTTAGTAATACGCCGTTCTCATATAATCGTAATCTTAAGGGAAAGAATTTTGGTGATAATTAATTGCAAGCTGGTGCTTAACTATTATAAATTTAATATCTCGATGCCAGCACATTGTAATTAATTTAATCATGACAGTTATATGTAGTTGTTAGGGAATAATTGAAATTTAATCTCGTTACAGCTGCGAATGTTCATTTCGCCATCTGTTGGTTTTGAAATTATTACGTTTACACATGCAATTGTTTATTTTCTCAGATAAAATTTAAAAAAAAACTAAGTTTGTAACTCAACATCAATCTTCCGCTCAAGTTTAGGATAGTATTTTAATATCTATACATATAAATAAAATTGAAGTGTCTGTCTTTAATATTGAAAGAATACTGGATTCTATTAAGCTCAGGGGTTATTTAAATGCTATATAAATAAACAATCATTTTCTGTCTGTTTGTCTGGGTGTCCGTCTGTCTGTTCGTTTTTCCGGGCCAATTTTTGGAGTAGTCGACCCGATAGTGATGAAACTTTATGATTAGGTAGAGTGCAATGCCAGGAGGTATCTAGCTATATTTTACGTATCCGAAAAAGGTGAAGTTTTTATTAAGAAAACAAAAAAAAAACAAACACAAAAATCTTAATTGTAAATAGTACCACATTAAAAGATCCTATACTGACGAAGCCGTGGCGAAAACACTAATGTTTTAATAAGTATAGAAAAGGTTAAATGAAATATATTACATTTAACGTTGCTTATGTAGCGTGTGTGAAAGATCATTGCACTACCGAATATTCACAAATTAGTTTTGTAAGCTTCGGACACGTTTTAAATTCTGTGAGCTTCCTAACTACATGTAGTTTTAACGGCTTCTTTATTTTCTTTTTAGATCTTAACTATCTCCTATTTTTTTTTGTTACTCAATTATTATAAAAAAACTCTTTTCAAATTATTTACTGGTTTCGAAGTTTTCCTAAAAAAATAAATGTATGGAGATTAAGTTTGTAAGCTTTGCACATGTTTTAATTTCTGTGAGCATCCTAATTACTCGTAGTTTTATAATTTTTATAACACTACACTTTAAAATAAAAAAGAAAAACTATTTTGAAATTCTTTGCTGGGTATAAAACTTTCTAAGATTATTCTGGCTGACATGCAATTGTTGAAAGATCTATTCGCGCGATAAAGTTTTGCCGAGGACGTCATAGTATTACGCGTTACTAACGGTAATGACAGACAAGTGTTAAATATTTCTTCTGACAGTCAACTGTTTAAAACCATGGCTACAATCCACCGTCCCATTTAGATGCGGCTTAAAAGGGTAAAGATCATTTATTCTTATGTTGTCTTTGTAGGAATACCTTTAATGCCACCCACAGATTTCATAAAGAAGAGGTTAATCGGTACCATATATTATAAAACGTCATATCTAACAAATGAACAGCTGTATATATGATGTAGCCTTGACCAATAACGAGTTTTCTTTTTAAATTTTTTATTTAACGCGATTTACTTTATGATAAACATAACATTTAACGACAGTATTCAACAGTACTCAATATTCATCAATCTAATGTCGTAGAGAAAAACGTGACACAACCAACTAGCATCTGTTTAACGCCTACGGCGTAGCACTGCAACGTTAGTTTTCGCAGAAATTTAAATGTTCCTTACTATTCGCTTTACAATGTTCTTTTGTAATTTGGCCCACGTTTTATATTTTACCTCTTTTATCGTCTCAATGTTTTATTCGTTACAGTAGGCACCACTTAATGTCTAACTAGTTTTGCTATTTACTAAGTAATTGATTAGAATTTTTAAAATCCATAAGTGTATGCCTCATGAGCGTTACATATAATTTAAAAAAAAATTGTATTCCTGACTTTTAAAGTATATTATTTACGGTGTCTTAAATTTAGTGCTCTATTATTTTACCAGGTAGTGTCATCTATAGGAAAAATTATTAATAATGTTTACATAAAATGAATCGATTACACAAAGTATAAAATCAATATAGGCTGTATGGTACATTTGTCTATTAAGGGCTAAAAAATATGAAAGTGCCTTTAATTTTTTAATAGCAAGAAAACTTAATAAAAGTTGAAAATCATTTCATTAACAAGCTACGCATACTAGGCTGATGACAAAACGATTTAGTAGAAAATATAAGATGGATTAATTGGAGTGTTTTCTTGATATACGGCTACTCATATTATCGTATATATATATATATATATATATATATTACAAGTAAACCCTGGCGTCCGTGTAAGTATTTTGGCGCAACTATCTAAAGTTTAATGTAAAACGAGTTATGGAAATGAATATTTAAATAAGAATTTTTTTTTTTGGATAAATATAATTAATGTTACCGCTACTATCATGGTGCATCAATTAAATAAGTATAATATCCTTCATCTTAAATTAACTGAAATTTAAATTAAATTCTATCACTCGGGTCGATAAATTATTTGCATTATAATTAATATTAATAATGAATCCCTTACTTCAAGTGGGCAATTCTTGTATAAATGTATTCATTTAATTGGCTTGGCAAAGCTGGCCTAACGATTTGGATGAAATTTGGTATTTAGATAATGTCTTATTTTGTTAGTATAAATCTTTATATATAAAAATTACGTGTCACATTGTTTGCCCGCGATGAACTCAGAAACCACTCAACCGATTTTCATAAAATTTTTGTGAATGTGTATTGCATGCTCCAACTTGAAAGATAGGATAGTTTTTATCTCGAAAAGTGACCCTCAATAATTTTTATTGCGAATTTAACGATTTTTTAAAGGACAAAGGTTCGTCGGAAAGAGCAGAACAAAGTTTGCCTGGTCAGCTAGTAATAGTATAAATTAGGATGGGAAGGATATCGACCTTATTGAGATAGAGACGAGTTAGAAATCCCAATTATTTTATTATTGAATTGTTATCAGGAAGTTGCGGCAGTAATTGCCATCTCCAATTATAGTTTTCCCCGGCCGCCTCTGATACAGGATTATAGTTTTTGTTTTACACCAACACAGATCTACATTACGCTACAGTGTTTCAACATAATGCTACAGTGGAATTTTTGTCAGTTTCATATAAAACAAACCTAACTAGCTTAAAATATACCTACCTCGCTTCAAATCTTCGCTCCTCTACCATTTATTTTATTTGCTATTCATATTATATCAAGCTTTTCTTGTAAACTTAGGTATATTTCTGTTTGTGTATTATTGTTTGTAAGTCATTTGTTATAATGACCGTGGTCTTTTATATTCTTTTGTCCCTTTGTCAGTCATCAAACAAGCTCACTCGTAATTCATAAAGTGCACAAAAGCCCTGTTCATTTATTTAAAGAGTTTCTTTATCTTTATCTCTCAGAAGGTTAACTTCATATTCAGTCATTTACTTACATCAACAGTTTTATGGTCGGAGCTCGTTATGCGTTATGTGATCTATCGTTAAATATTCAAGCATATAAATAGTGTAATGTTACAAACAATTTTTTCACATTGGTGAATTGAATCTTTTCAGAAAAATCTTCTTGAACTTAGGTATATAAAGTATTTTCAAGCCATTATGTAATAATTACAGCAACATTGTACCGTTACAGCTTCTCGAAAATCTACAACTGAACAATGGCCTTCCTTTACAACCGCAGTTTCTAGTCCTAATTAAATGGCGCCGCTGCCCATCTCTTGGTTTATTTCCATCTGCCGTCTCTAACGACACCAACGGGATGATATGGAGCAGTGGATATTCTTACACCACCACTACACGGTTTACATTATATTACCGTTACAGCCTATTAGTCCATCGCTGAACATAAGCCTCCCCCATAGATTGCCTAATAAGTTGCCTCATAGTTGTCATGCTTGGCAAGCGGGTTGCAACCGCAGTTTATTTTTATTTTTATTCGTTCGTTCGTTATTACGAAGACGTTGTTGTTCATATCCTGATTTGTTTCCCTCTGTCGCCTCTTACGACATATACGGAATAAAATGGGGGTGGTGGATATTTTTATATCGCCAATCTACGACACAACATTGTATTAATAGATATTGAAAACTAAAATATACTTTTTACGTGGTAGAGCCATGCTGCAGCTATATATGATTATAGCACGAATGGGTCGCCTCGACCGGGGAGGGATCGCGCTCTCACAGAATTCCAGCGTGAAATGGCGGCTTAACGCTGCTCTGTTTCGTATTATGAGTGTAGAGAACCGGATACCCTTTTTACTGGAAACGACGGATTCCATCTTAGTACTCACGGGTGACAACGCATCTGCATTTTGATTCGTAATCGAAGATAGATGTAGATGTCTATGGGCCACAGCAACCACTTACCATCTGGTGGACTGTGTGCTCGTTTGTCACCCTTATCCTATAAAAAACATAATTAATATCATTATTTTGTTAATACATACAATAGGTACATTTACACAGGTAGTTTTAGGGAAATCACCAAAGAAATACTCTCTGTCACATAATCGAAATTTTTTGTTATTTGACATTACTTATTACTGATTAGTTCTTACTTATTAACTAGTGACCCGCGATCTATTAATGTTGCCTTTTTAGATTTAAGATAATCATCAACTAACATTTAATTTAATATTTGTATTTTTTTTAAATATATCATGGATAAAGTTTTATCGGACTATTCGTTCAGCCATTACTGAGATGTGGCTGAACAGACTGATAAACCAAATGCAAATAACTCCCTTAGCGCAATAAAAGACAGTTATTTTGATATTACAGACACATATTTAATTTTTTTCGTATTGTATTCATAGTCTTTTAAAATGAGCAGTTTTTTATTTTATTTCCGAATATTTTACGAATTGAGGAATGTATTTGGGGTGATTAAAATAATTTGAAGTCATTGGTACATTGAAACGTATTTTGCAATTTTTTTACCTCTCTCAAGGAATGCTGCCCTCTGCTATGAAACCTACATTAAATAATTTCCTGGATTGTCTTACCAATTCCTACACTTCACTAACACGTACGAGACTTCCACTTGAGAACCTTTCTTCGCCATTGATTGTAGGTTCTTCAAGCTATATGACCAACCCATTGCCACTTCGGCTGATTGCTCTATGGGGCTGTGTCAGTTAATCTCACTTTTGGTCTATTTGTGATCTAATAGAAAAAAAATACCCACAACCAATCTATATGATAATCTATATGATAATCTGTAATACAACAAAGCAACTGAAAATTAATCTTACTTTGAATTTAAATTAGAATTAAATCATAATTCAGACGAATAAATAATTAATAATTCACTCTTCAAACCACACCGTACTCTCAACAAGTTTAACTAATTTGTAGCGGCTTGACGAAATTGAATCAAAACACTTGAAATACGGCGCGGCCAATGTGCCTAGCGAAGCGCTAATGTGATTAACGTTTTATCCGAAGTGTATGACACTTTTATGAGTGAATTTTTGCTGGGCTTTCACCTTCATACTGTTCAAAAATTAATGTAGGGTTATAAAATTCGGCGGCACGAATTATGTTTAATCATTTCATACAAAGTAGAGTCATGTTGCAATTCTAATCGGGAAAGGACCACGCTATGCAGAATACCAGTGTAAAATAGCAACTTAATGCTGCTGTTTCGTATGGTGAACGTCTCTACACTTACCGTACAAAATACAGCAGCATAAATTATCCAGTAGTAAGGGTCTCTAATGGAGTCTTATCTTTTCTAACCAGATACCAATTTATCATCTAAATAATATTCCTCAGGGATCAAAAAGTATCTGCATTTTGATTCCTTATCGATGATACATGTACTCGTAGGTGTCTATGGGCCACAGCATCCAATTACCATCGGGAAACTGTATATTTTTTTTGTCGCCCTTATTTTATAAAAGAATTACTATTTTCTTCGTAATGAATACTTTCACTACCGGGGATGTAGTAAATCAAATGTTTAAGTTGCAATTAACAGTTTCAGTGGTTTGGGCGGGAGTTTAACTCTATTTACTGACGTACTAAGAGACATAAAACTCGACCCTGCGATACCACTATTCGTATTATAATAGTTTAAAGAAATATTCATCATCATCATCAAATTTGTACTTACTGAATAACAACAAACGTTTGTATGTAATATATATAAAATCAGCTATTCCTTGCGCAGACGCAGACACTTTTTGTGTCCAGTAGCTTCCACTTGACACATACCGACCGCCAATCAAAAAGTGTTCGGTGTAGTTAACTGGAAACTTTAAGTCGTCATTTGAAGACAAAAGCAACACCAAAGCAAATTTACTTACAATTGTACGGCGCTGTCATTAACGAGGTTGGTTTGCTTGTAAATATTGACGGCGACGACGTCTACGTAAACATGTAATCAACACAACAAGCAGACGTAATGTTCCTCCATCGACATCCAAGGTGAATCTGACGGAAAAAAGCAACGGATTGTTTTAATTGTCCAGAAGTAGCAACCGGCGACTGTGTCCGATGGCCGCCAGCGTCGATACCAACAAGTGTACTAGTTTGCGCAGCGCCTTTTGTAACAATTTTGATGACATCATAGTTGATATTTAGAGCTTGTGATATCTCTAAGTGCACTCTAGGTAAAAATTTAAACTTTTAATAAAAAACTGATTTCAAAAATTAAAAGTATTAAAAAAATCACATAACAGCTTCTGAAGTCGGAATTTTTTTTCTCTATACAAATGTAAAATTGTTATATTCTTTTTAGTCACTTGCAGTCTACTTTTACAATTAATTAAAATGTTTATTTTTTCGAAAATCCAAATATCAATTTAAATTGTATGTTAAAGAGATAATAATACCAAGGTGATTTTGTAAGTGTTCTGTTTATTGTAAATCTTGCACGGAACACCGTTGGCGTTGCGAACTTTTTTACGGGGTGGACCTAAGGACCTAACTACGTACCCTGATGAACCACTCTTACATAACGTTTACTCATTCACAAATACAAATAAATATTTAAAACATGCTTGCTATAAGATTGGCACTTAAGTCGTACATGGTAAATCCACGCTGCAGCTATATTATGATTGTAGTACGAATGGGTCGACTCGACCGGGTAGGATCACGCTCACACAGAAAAATAGTGTAAATATCAGCTTAATTCTTCAATAAGGAGGAGGTACTCAATTTGACTGTATTTCTTTATGTGTTACCTCATCACATTTTTCTAGGTGAATCTATTTTGATGATTCTCTCTTTATTTGAAAGCTGATGCTTAAAAAATAATATACAGTCGAATTTAATACCTTCTCCTTTTTCGAGTCGGTAGAAAAAATCTAGTAGATTTTCACCGAGCGAAAAATTTGAACTACAGTAAAGCATGTACAACTGCAAATAAATATTCAAAACGTGCTCGCAATGTGAATGAACCTGAGATCGTTTGTAAGTGTAAAATTAAAAGCGGGCGGCTTGCACTTGTTTTTAATTTTTAACACCACGGCTCACTCTTAATTCAGCAGTTATAATAGATTCTATTTAGTAATGTATATTTTCTTTCTAAAAATATTATTTTATGCTGATATATATTTCCAGTATTTTGTAATTGATTTTCAAAAATATTAATTTCATCTATTTTATTTTATGCTGATATTTTGCGCCAGTGTTTTAAATTGAGGTAAATTGCACCTGTTTTATTACAACAATAAATAAGTACCTGCAACACCCGTGAAGTCAACCATCCCACTCCAATTTGTAATAAACGTCACCCAGCTGATTTTATTTACGATGGCGCTACGGAAATTGCATTGCGGTGCATTACGGTTTTTTTTATTTTATTTTAGTCTGAAAATTATTATGGCACTTCGAAGTTTGTTTATACGCAATCGTAAATTCAGCCATTTATAAAAACGCACACTTAAATAAACATTACAGAGAGACACTTCAATAAAATTACGGTGTCTGTCTGTAATATCGAAATAACTGCTTTATATTAATCTCTGGCGTTAATTAACATGTTATTACATGAACATGAACAATTTTTGAGTTTTTATCGGTCTATCTGTCTAATTGTCAGATAGTGTTACTTCAACATCATTTTACAACAAAATATTAAGTGTTAAAAAATAAAGTAAGTAAAAATAAAATATTATTGCTCGATCACTCATCGTATTGCCCTCTATCCTTTTCAAAAAGTTTCATCAAAGTCTTTTCAGCCATTTCAAAGATTAGCCCGAATAAATAGATAGACGGAATGAAAGACAAAAATTTAAAAACAAGTCATTCATGTCTTAATTTCTCCAGAGGAGCGCGCGTAGTTTTGCCCATAAATCACATTCATATAAAATTCGGAATGATAATGATCGCAGATTTTTAGTAAGAATATGGCCTAACGAAGAGTGAAAACGATTCTAATAATCTTGTAGTACCTACTCCAATAAAACATTTAATACCTACCTCCTCTTTCCACTATCGAACAACCAGGCGATGGACGGGTCTTCACTCCTTTCTTGTCGATTCGAACAAAACGTATTGCTTCGTCATTCGTAAACCGCACAGCAAAGTCTGTCTGTCTGTCTGTCTTTCCGCCCGATTACAATATTTCAGGCCAAAGTGAATAGGCTTTTTCTTCATTTCATTTCATCATCACTTACCAGCAGGTAGAGTTGTTTAGGGTTGGAATATCCTTATCACGTGTTGTTGGTTTCTAATCGAAAACTTACAAGAGTATTACAAACAATCTTTTGTCCCTAGCTTTATACAAACCTTTTGAAATAATTACTATTGTATTGTATATAAACATAAAATATATTCGCATACGTACTAATATGCATGTAAAAAAATATATACATATATATATATATATATATATATATATATTCATAGATAATGCATATAATGCATACATAATGTAAATAAAATTTATGTAAATAAAAGTAGAAATAGAATTCGAAGGTCAAATAAAGTTTTCCTCAAAGTAATGTTGTCGGACCAGTTTTTTAAATGTATGCTTATTGGGTGCTTATCAACTTATATCAACTATCAACGGGCAGCGTGTTCCAGAGGAGTATTGCTTGACCTGTAAATGAAGGCGTAAATAAGCCAGTACCATGCTGAAGTATATGAATCTTAAAGACGTTAGAGGAACGAGGTTCACGGTCAAGAGTTGAAAAAAGGGTCATTAAGATTCTGAAGCAATGCCTCTGATGAATAGAAAGCCATTTAAGCTTTGAACGAACTTCAGTTCTAACTTCTTGGATGCTGACAGTATAGTAGAAGGATAGTAACAGCCCACCTCTAATCCTGCCCATGTTGACTGTCCACCCTCTATTGCGAATGTCTTTAAAATCTACATAGGAAACAAACTGTTTTCAATCTCTTGCTCAAACTTGCTCAAACTGTATTTTTAATAAATTGCGCAAGGTTATTGATAACGGCTGTAACCCTCCTATTTAATAAGTCTCTAATAGAATGTACTGTCCCTGCTGTCCGGAAATCGCTCTTCATTACTCCAATACACAAAAAGGGTTCTAGAATTGAAGGTTATAACTACAGGCCTTTCCAAGTTACGCATACTATGTAAAAACCTCAAAAAATTAGTGCATTCTTAAGTATATTCAAATATTAGACAATTCTTCTTTTTCAAGACTTCCAACACGGTTTCCTCCCCGTTAGATATACCTTGTATTACTGTCAAGAACCTTGTATTACTTAATGACTTTCTTATTAACTCCATGGACATAGGCTATCAAAGTGATGTCATTTACACATATTATACTAAGGCGTTCTGCCGGCTTAACCATAGTCGCCTTTTATACAAGCTTACATGTATTGGCATAAGAGAAGATATACTTTGCTGGTTTTCTTCGTATATTGAGAACAGAACACAAGCTCTAGTGGTAAATAATTACATTTCTTGCTGGATCAAGGTTCCTAGCGGTGTTCCTCAGGGCTCGTTGCTAGCGCCTTTACTCTTAGTTATCTTTGTCAGTGTTATCAATCACTGTCTGTGTAGCTTTCTTATATTACATTTTGCAGATAACACGAAAATCTTTGTAATTATTTGTTCTTCTATTAAAAATCGCAGAAGCATTACGAAATGCCTTAAGAAATTTACTTGATTATTGTACCCATAACCATCTCGATCTCAACCATACAAAATAATTTGTTGTTTTAACCGTCAATCCAATAAATTTCTGTACCAGATTCGAGACCAATCGTTGTCTAGAGAGTGTTCCGTACGAGACTTGGGCTGACTTGGGATGACTCGAAACTTCTGTTTGACAAACAAATTGAAAATGTCATAGACCAGTGTTCCAGAGCCTTGGGGTATATGATGCGCTGCTCCAAAAACTTCAAACAAATGAAAACCTTAAAAATGTATACTGTTGCTATGTAGGAAGAATTTTGAAATATGCATCACAAGTATGGAGCCCCCAATATAATAATATAACTCGAATTGGACGTATCGATAGATACAATTCATTAAACACCTTTGCTACCGAGTAAAAGATCACATCTCTAACCTCTATTACGGCAAATTTAGAAAGGTCCATCCTTTACCACTCGAAATACGAAGGCAAATAGCGTATATTACCTTTCTACTTTAGATAACTTCAAGCGAGATAGACTGTCCAGATCTACTTTCGAAGTTAAATACCAAAACTCCAAGAAACGTTGGACGAAAGCTCTCACTATCGCCACCCGTGGTCAACACTAATTACAGGCTATATGTTTCTTGTGAGTAAGAACTTTAAAACTGTATCTCAATTGTTGACTTTATACCTATTTAACACAAGTATCATTTCGGCAAGATTGAGTTCTGAGTAAGGCATTTTTCGACGCCAGCCGATGATTTTGTTTTTATTTTTGTTAATCTGAAATGTTTGGTTATTTACTGCCAGATGTTACCTAGCTAAGCTTAGGCCGCGTTCCGACGACACGCACCCGCTACAAATTGTATAAAAAGCGCTCAAGGCACAGCGGGTTCAGCGCGTGTGCGGGGCGAGCGCGGGTTCAGCGCGGTGCGGGAATGAGGCGGGCGCCTAGCGTGTGCGAGGCGTGTGCGGTTGAACGTCGATAAATGCAATTTCAGATTTATAGTTTGTCATAAGACTCAAATTATATGCAACAAATTTTAAAGCGAGTTAGACGCGGGTGCTGCCGCGCGTGGCGTGCGCGTAGCGGGTGCGTGTCGTCGGAACGCGGCCTTACGGTTGGTGTGACTGTGCCTATTAATTGTCGGTAATTCACCGCATGCAAATATTTATATAATGTTACTATTTGAAAAAACCCATAAATGTTTTCCTATAGCTTAATTATTTTCTACTTACTCTGATTTTTAGCCGAGGTTTTTCCGGTTTAATAAATGAATAAACACTCACGCCCGTTGCCCAGAGGGGTAGACAGAGACCACTGACTTACTCAGGACATATAGTTTTATATTTTATTCTAATTTTGGCGATAATTAATTTGCAAGCTGGTGCTTAACTATTATCTACTTAATATGTGGATGCCAACACATTGTAGTTAAGTTAATTATGTCGCGTAACAGTTATATGTAGTTGTTAGGGAATACTTGAAATTAAATCTTGTTACAGCTGCGAATGTTCATTTTGCCATCTGCTGATTCTGAAATTATTAGGTATATTTACCTACATTGCGAGAACAATTTTCACTTTTTATTGAAGTGAAAACATTTTTAGCATCGTTGTCATTTGAAACAAACGAAAAGAAAAAACAACACTAAAAAGAGATAAATATATAAATCTATAGGAGAGAATGAGATAGAATCTATACTTAATATAATAACACGAAGAGGTTTCTTGTTTGTTTAAACATGTTAATCTCTAGGACTACCATTCCGATTTGATACATTCTTTTTCTATATGATAGCCAAATTCACGAGGTCTTGCCGGCGTAACCTAATACGCCTTTCAGCTAGCCTTAACTATTGATTTTTTTAAGCAAGTCGGAAGAAAAACCACTCCCAAACTGCTTAATCCGTGAGCTGGCGTAGTAATTAGTGATACGTTAATACTATGTTGTACAAAAATATAGATCTAAATCTAAGAAAAAGAGGCCGCAATAACATAGTCCTCTTTCTTATACAAAAGCGCAAATAAGGTATTTTGTGACAAAAAAATATTGAAAATCTTAAAGTGATTTATGAGCGTTATTATTAGATACGGCATATTAGTCCATACGAACGAAAATTACTTCGTTATCAAGAAAATTTTATGAAGATAAACTTTGCTTTTATAGCATGTTATTTCGACGCACAGTTTAAGAGATAATGAAAAATTATTGTCGCATGGCTCAGAGCGTGATATACGCGGGTAATACCGCGGGGAACAGCTAGTTCAGTATAGTGTGTCCTATTATCTCCTCTATGTGCGATGCTTTTAAAATCGCTAATATAACTTGTAACATTTAAAATAAAGAATTAAAAAATTTACAAATTTATTATCAATTATATAAAATTAGTCATACTGAAGAAAATTATCATAATATATAAACTATAATAATAATAAACAAAAAGTACTGCTCGGCCGACACTATCATGATCTGGAACAACCCTTGATTGATAAAGCAGAGTGAATTCAATGGTTAAAAATAGGTTCTTTATTCCCTGAAAGCGAAGGTTTTATTATCGCAATTCAAGACCAAGTTATAAATACTCGAAATTACAGGAAATATATCATTAAAGACCCCACTGAATTAGATGATAAGTGTCGAAAGTGCCACATACATTCTGAAACCATTCAGCATATAACTGGAGCATGCCCACATCTCGCCCAAACCAATTACACTCATAGACATAACCTGGTAGCTAATATCATATATTATATACTATTAATCCTTATTATTAATACATCCTAAATACAGTTCTAGAAAATACAACACATAAGTTGTACTACGACAGCTCCATCCTCCAAACAATACATTATAATAGACCAGACATTACACTACAAGATAATCTTAATAAAATCACCTACGTCATTGATATAGCTATACCTAACACACATAATATTACAAAGACAATTACAGAAAAAATCCACAAATATGCAGATCTCCAAGAAGACGTTAGCAGAATTTGGAAACAAGAAAAAGTATACATAGTACGAATTGTGTTATCAACTACAGGAGTAATCCCAAAACATCTTCACCACAGCCTGAAACTATTAAATATAAAAGAGAATAAATACATACAATTACAGAAAGCCGCCATATTAAATACGTGCCGTATCGTGAGAATTTTTTTATAAATAGATTTAAACGAAGTTACGCCCAATATCCCAGAACACACTACTTAATAAAATGCCCATATGCTTTTTACTTGGTGAACACCCGTAATTAGCATTAAAAACGGCCGCAAGGCTTCAAAAAATAAAGATATCAAAATAATAATAAGCTACGCGATCCCAATATTAACCTACTCGTTTGGAGTGATTAAATGGTCTTAAACTGACATCCAGCAAATAGAAAGAACCACACGCACCACATTTACAAAACACAATAATCTACACCCTAAATCCGCAATACAAAGACTCACAATAAAACGACAAAATGGAGGTAGAGGCCTAATAGACATTCATCACCTTTGGCAGAAACAAATAAGTAGCCTCAAAATATTCTTTCACAATAAATCTCACATTAGTGACATCCATAAAGCAAAAAGATACACAACACAATAACACTAATGACCCACAAAAACAAAAGTTAGAGGACTGGAAAAAGAAAGTCCTACACGGACGACACCCACATGACCTGGAACAACCACATGTAGATACAGTAGCATCAAATAAATGGCTTAAAATTGGCAACCTATTTCCGGAAACTGAAGGGTTTATCGTCGCTATACAAGACCAGATCATCAACATTAAAAACTAAAGGAAATATGTCATTAAAGACCCCACAGTAACCAACAACAAATGCCGTAAGTGCTTCACCCAACCAGAGACAATACAACACATAACAGGGGCATGTACAACTCTCACACAGACAGACTACACTCACAGACACAACCAAGTAGCAAACATCATTCATTTAAAACTAGCACTCAAACATAAACTTATACAAGACACAAACATACCCTACTACAAATATACGCCACACACAGTTTTAGAAAATCCTACACACAAACTCTACTACGACCGCGCCATACTTACCGATAGGACCATTCACTATAATAGAACAGACATAACACTACACGATAAAGTAAGTAAAATCACCTAGCTAATAGATATTGCAATACCCAACACACATAATTTACAAAAAACAATAGGCGACAAGATAAGCAAATATGCAGAGCTTAAAAAAGAAGTGACCAGAATTTGGAGACAAAATAAAGTTTATATAGTACCCTTAGTCGTCTCCACCACGGGCGTTATACCCAACCATCTCCACCATAGCATCAAATTAATAGACCTGAAAGACTCAACATACATTATACTCCACAAAGCCGCAATTTTAAATACCTGTCGAATTGTAAGAAAATTCATGCAATTGGAAGAAAATGAAATAGTTACCCAGAACACACAACCTACATAAATACGCACTCCATGCTGCATTTACTTGGCTTCGGCCCGTATGTGCAGTAAAAACTAGCCAAAGAGCTAAGAAACAGAAATGTTTTCCCTATCATAATAATAAGGAGAAGGAGCTCAACGGGAGGTTCTACAAGGCCCTTCATGAGCCTTTCGTAGACACAGTCGCCTCCCTCCACTGGCTACGTTTCAGTGACCTCTTTGGGGAAACTGAGGGTTTTGTCTGTGCAATACAGGATCAGGTTATTAAGACCAACAATTATCGGAGATACATCCTAAAGGATGGCACCGTCGACATCTGTCGAGCTTGTCGCCATCCCGGTGAGTCACTTAGGCATGTCATCTCCGGTTGTTCGGCGCTTTCTAACTCTGAGTATTTGCACAGACACAACCTAGTAGCCAGGATTCTACACCAGGAGCTCGCTCTGAAATGCGGTCTCGTGGATCGGAAACTGCCATATTATAAGTACTTGCCGGAAGACGTGCTCGAAAATGACCGCGCCAGGCTCTAATGGGACCGGGCCATCATCAAAGACAGGACTATTCTTGCGAATAAGCCTGATATTATGCTGATGGACCGGGCACATTCAAGGCTATTTTTGGTCGACATTACCATTCCTTATGACGAGAACCTCGTGAAAGCCGAAACAGATAAGCTGACAAAATATCTGGAACTGGCTCACGAGGTGACCGACATGTGGGGTGGTCTGCCTGCCGAAATTATTCCTGTGGTCGTCTCTGCGAACGGGCTAATCCCAGTTAGCCTCTCGGGTCATCTGAGGCGACTGGGACTCCGTGACGGACCGCTCTAAGCTCAAATGCAGAAGGCGGTGCTCCTCGATACCGCCCGCATCGTCCGCCGATTTCTTTCCCTTTCCCCCTAACCCTCGGCCGTTTGGTCTCCCCAGTCGAGGGCTTCCATCTGGTTGGGTTTTTTATATATTTATGTATTTTTTTTGTGTTTATTCTATTTTATTGATATTTATGTATGTTTATATATTTCGTTTACAATTATATATTTAAACAGCCCAACCAGATGAGAAAACTTTATAGATAACCCCCATAATAATAATGATTATTTAAACTTATATAGGTTACAAACAAATTGTTGCACTGATTTCTAAACTAGGAATAAAACAATTTTTTAAATAAAACTAAGTTATTTCTCTTCTACCGAGTGTGTGTAGGTGTGTGTGTGTGTGTGTGTGTGTGTGTGTGTGTGTGTGTGTGTGTTTGTGTGTTTGTGTGTTTGTGTGTGTGTGTGTGTGTGTGTGTGTATGTGTGTGTGTGTGTGTGTGTGTGTGTGTGTGTGTGTGTGTGTGTGTGTGTGTGTGTGTGTGTGTGTGTGAATCAAAGAAAAAAAGTTAATCTCATATTCTGTATGTGCTCTTTAAGCTCTTTGCATCCGTATTTAAGTAACATCCGTCGATCCAATATCCAGCCTATAAAAGTCCACTGCTGAACATAGATCTCCCCCATAGATTGCCTCAACATTATGCTACAGCGGGTTTTTTTTGTCAGTTTCATTTACAACATACCTAACTAGCTTATAAAACCTAACTAGCTACATAATCCTAGCTTTATCGTTTATTTTATATGCTATTTCGTATTTTGTAAAATGTATGTTATCTGCTTATGTATATTGCTGTTAGTGTATTTTTGTTTGTAAGTCATTAGTTTTAATGACCGTTGTATTTCTACATCCTTTTATCTCTTTTAGTCATCAAAGTCACCTATATATCATAAATCACGACAAAATCCCTGTTTATATATTTAAAGAGTTTATTATCGTTATCTCTATCTCTCAGTAGTTTAAATTCATATTCAGTCATTTTCTTACAACAACAGTTTTATAGTCGGAGCTCGTTATACGTTATGGGATCTATCGTAAAATATTTATGCATGCAAATAGACTAGTAAAATTATGAACAGTTTTGTTGGCATTGGTGAATTTTCTTAAACTGAGGTACATAAAGTATTTTCAAGCCATTATATAATAGCAACATCGTATTGTTATCGTACTATTACAACCTATCAAAAGCCACTGCTGAACATCCTGCGACCTGCGTCTTCCAAAAATTGCCGCATCCAATCGATTCAGCCATTCCAAAGATTACCCCATATAGACAGGCAAATAATTTTAAAAATGGTTTAAATTTTTTATAAAAAGTGTTATTTCTATATTATAGACAGACACTTCAATTTTATTTCTATTTTATAGATAAAATCTTTTATTTAAAAAACAGTTAATATTATTTAATTTTTGTATTTGCTACAATTTCAACAATGCATTTGAGGCGATTAAAAGCGGTTTAGATTATCTTACTTAAATCCATCCACGTTTCTATATGATAATGATTGCAGGGACCGGGGAAGGACCACGCTCTCACAGAATATCAGCGTAAAATAGCAGCTTAACACTGCTGTGTTTCGTATGGTGAGTGTAGAGATTCGGAGATCATTTTTACTGGAAAAGAGGCATTCCATCTTAGTCCTCACGGGTTTTTTTTCACGCATCTGCATTTTGATTCGCAAACGAGGATAGATGTAGATGTCTATGGGCCACAGCAACCACTTACCATCAGATGGACGGTGTGCTCGTTCGTCACCCTATCCTATATAAAAAAATATTTTACTAAATAGGCCGAAGCCGCACTCCGAGCCACAGCCACTTATCTTCACGCACAATCCCTGACGGGGTAGCCAGAGAGAACAGATCGCCAAGTGTCACGATCCTTACATATCTCTTTCGCTTCTTTCAGATTCATTATCTTCTTCATACATGCACGTCTAGGTATCCGAGTACTCTTGACCCTACCCTCTTCGAGCAATTTGCTCACATGGTCTTCGAAAGTTAGTCTCGGTCTACCTCGACACCTTTTAATATTAACTTTCGCGCTATATATTTTCTTCACCATTCGGTCTTCACTCATTCGCTCAACGTGCCCAAACCACCGAAGCACGCCCTTATCAATTTTTGTGATAAGGTCATCTTTCAAACCTACCATATTGCGAATCTCTTCGTTTCGCTTTCGGTCGGCCATAGTAACGCCGCACATTTTACGAAGAGATCGCATCTCCACTGCATTCAACTTACTTTTATGCTTCTTCTGGCATACCCAGGTTTCGCTGCCATATAACAAAGTCGGTACCAACACTGCGTTATGTATTGCAAGGCGTGCACTCTTCGCTACGCCTTGCCTTTTGACTAACGCAGTCAGGGCACCATTGACTTTGTTCCCGGCAGCGACACGCCTGTCCACATCTAAATCACATCTTCCATCCCGGCTAAAAGCACTCCCCAAGTATACAATTTCATTTACCTGTTCTAGACATTCCTGATTTACCCATATTTCACACTTCGTTCTCTCTTCGTCCCTTTCAAATACCAGAACCTTAGTTTTATTAGCATTCAAACGGAGACCTTTAATTTCACATTCCTCTTTCATACACGTGACTAATGCCTGCAGTTCTGCCTCTGATGGTGCAATAAGCACTGCATCATCAGCATACAGCAGACAATTTACTTTTATGTCACCCAATTTCACACCCAAACAGCTATCTTTCAGCTTTTGTAAACAGCTGTCGAGATACAGTATGAACAGCCAGGAAGACATGACACAACCCTGTTTTACGCCCGTTTGGACGCTAAACATGGGTGACAGGTCATGCCCTACCCGCACACAGGCTTTACAGTCACAGTAAAGAGACTGCACAGCCCTTAGCAATCGGTCATCCACACCATACCCCGGCAACAGTTCCCACATTTTCTTCCTTACAACCTTATCAAATGCTTTCTCAAGATCCACAAAAGCACAGAAAATCTTCTGGTTAACAGCCAGAAGCTTTTCCGTGATCATACGGAGAGAAAACATTTGATCCGTGCATCCTCTTCCAGGTCTAAATCCGCATTGTGCCTCCCATAGAAATCTTTCCGATTTCTCTTGCATCCTACGTGTCAAAACCTTCGAGTAAACTTTACTTGCTAAACTGGTCAAGCTGATCGCCCGATAGCACCCGCAGTCAAAATGTGAACCTTTACCTTTATATAAAGGCACAATGACTGCGGATCGCCAATCATCCGGGACATCCCCCGTCCGCCAGCACAAATTGCACAGCAGATGAAAGCTGTCCCAGACGCGAGGCCCACCATACTTGACCATTTCAGCAGTAACTCTGTCTAGTCCCGCAGCCTTACCACATTTCAAACTTCGAATCGCACGTTCAATCTCTTTCATACTGATGACCTCAGTGTCATCGAGGTCCGGGTCTGGCGTGCCAGTCACGGCGTCATCCCCGGATCCCTCACTAAGATCATCACACGCATACATTTCTCTATAAAATTCGCTCCATCGCTGCATGACGTCCGATTTTTCTGAGAGGACGTCATTAGTTCTCGAAAGCACTTTGTTCATTCTTAAGGCCGTCGCACCACTTCGGGTCCTTCCAACCTCTTTCCAGAAGAGTTTGGAGTTCTCCTTAAAGTTGTGCGACAACCTTTCATCCGCTTCCATTCTACACCTTTCACGCACTTCCTCAATCAATGCTTTCGTGTGAACTTTCTGCAGCTTATATCTTTCTTTCATCTTCTCTCTCATATCCTTATCATTACTAGAGGCCAAGTAGTCTAACCATGCTTTCTTCTTCTTCTTTACAGCTTCTTTCACTTCATCATTCCACCATGCATCTCTTCTTTTACTACTGCCTCTTTTTATTGTTCCACACACTTCTTCCGCTGCACTTACCATTCCATCCCTAAGGTTCTGCCATGTTCTTTCTACACATTCGTTTCTGCCATCGATGGTGTCAAGCTTTTCGGCTACCCTCGCATGATATTTGTCCCTAGTATCCGCTTCCTGAAGCTTCCAGCTTCGGATGCGACAGACCGACTGTGGTTCTGTCACTGTCGTCCGGTAGCGCCAACCCGCGAACAGACCCCTAAATCTAGTAATCACTAGATAGTGATCCGTTCCCAGGTCAGCACCCCTGAACACTCGCGTATCCATAACCTGTTTTCGCAGTCGGTCATCCACCAGGAACAAATCGATCATACTTCTCTCATTCTTTCTTTCTCTAGTATACATATGGATTTTCTTGTGATTAAACATAGTGTTTGTCACAAGAAGACCCTTTTCCTTGCATACCGCCAGTATAAGCTTGCCAGCATCATTAACCCTTTTATCGCCAAACTTTCCAAGTACCGACTCGTACCCTGGTCGAGCGGTACCAACCCATCCATTCAAATCACCACATACAACAATCCTTTCGTTTCCCCGAGCCAAATCTAGAACTTCTCTTACATTCTCCCAAAACTCCTCTAGCTCAGCCCTGGACGACGAAGCCACCGGCGCATAAACAGCCAAAAGGAATAACTTCGTCAGTCCCAATTTAAAGCGAACCCAGAAAAGTCTTGAGTTCACAAACTTATATTCAGTCATAACATCGACCAACCGAGAAGACAGCAGCACCCCCACTCCCTGGCAGGCGTTCTCGCTCTCCGGGACTCCGGACCATAGAGCTAACGCCCCGCCAGGGAGCTCTTCAGTACCACTGCCCTTCCGTTTGGTCTCCGACATACACACGACATCTAATTCTCTTTCTTTCATTATTTCGATCAACTCATTCGTCTTATCTCTCATGCCTCCTCTAACATTCCACGTGCCAACTCTGCACTCCGTCCTCCACCTTCCGCCGTGTCGGGCTGTGCGTGACGGGTGGCGGTCCCCATCGCCGCTTTGCGCGCTGCATTCCACACCAACGGGGACGAGCTGGTGTGCGTCGCCTTGGGGGGACGCCCTAACCCTCGTTGACATGGGTGCGCAGCTGAGTAGAATTGCAGCCCTGAAAAGGGCTGGCAGGGGTCGCGACGTGCCACAGCCACAGAATACTTTATTTACTCCGGCCTCAAATTCCGTCGTGAGTGGTCGTTTGTTACAGCGGCTCGTGCTGAAAAATATCGATCGCCGTAGAAATACAAAATATTCTAAAAACCAAATTTGATACATACTTGACCAAGGTTTATATTATTATTATTTTTATAATCACAGATTTTATTACAATATTTTGTATCGCTAAAAGTACGCAGGAGTTATATACAAATAAATATACTTATACGTCTTGGACTTTATAGACCTGAACTTGTGTCGGTGTCTCCTATTGGTACTCCTCGACGAGGAAAACTAGATGTGCCAAGTTTGGCCTCGTGTTTGTTAGACATGATGAGACCTAACCTCCGGGCTTGATAGAGTGATCTGAATGTGTACTTTGAAGACTGCCACTGGAACTCATCGACGAGGGGAACTAGATGTGCCGATTTTGTTATTTTTTGTGTTATTTTACTAAATACACTTTGTCTTCCTCACTCGTGGCCATAGATAATACACTGTATAGTAAAGATGGTTAATATATATTTGAACTGTTGAAACATACAGTTCAAAAAATTAAAAAAATTGTTAAATAAATAAAATTAACCATATTGAATAAAATTATCATATTTCAGTCCATTCAAAACAATCCATGACGTTAGTGATTTATATTTGCCGTATTTATGCCATCTAGCGCTTTCCTTACGTATCACCAAGACAGTCGATCAATTTTCGTTCGATAAAATGACTTTACCAATTGAATGGACTAGATGGCGGCTTACAAAGCCATTTTATTCGAAAGAAAACATTTTTTTTTTTATAGAATAGGGGGCAAACGAGCTTGCGGCTCACCTGATGGTAAGTGACTACCGCCGCCCATGAACAACCGCAACACCAGGGGAATTGCAGATGCATTGCCGGCCTTTTAGAAAGGTGTAAGCTCTTTTCTTGAAGGTTCCTAAGTCGTATCGGTTCGGAAAATTCGCTGGTGGTAATTGATTCCACAAAGAAGTTGTGCGAGGGAGAAAACTTCTTCTAAATCGCACAGTGGTGGACCGCCAATCATCCAGATGGTACGGATGGTAACGCGAGTTTTGTCGCGATGTGCGATGGTGAAATTGAGCGGCTGGAATTAGTCCGAACAATTCCTCAGAGCACTCCCCGTGATAGATGCGATAAAATACGCAAAGAGATGCAACATCTCTACGCAGTGCCAGTGTATCGAGCTGATCGGAAAGAACTCGGTCGTCGACAATTCGAATCGCTCTGCGCTGGATGCGGTCAAGTGGAAGGAGCTGGCACTGGGGTGCCCCGGCCCAGAGATGAGAATATTATTCCATGTGGGGCCGAACTTGCGCTTTGTAAAGTTGCAAGCGATGTGCCGGCATGAAATACTGTCTCGCTCTGCTGAGCACGCCAAGCTTTTTAGAGGCCAATTTGGCCTTCCCTTCCAAGTGACCACGAAACTGCACGCTATTCGATATGTCGACGCCAAGGATTCCGATACTGGCTGAGGCAGCAAGAGGAGTGCCTTGAAACTGAGGAGATACGACAAAGGGGTTCTTTTTAGCGGTAAACGCGCAAACTTGTGTCTTCTGGGGATTGAACTGGACTAGATTTAGTCGGCCCCAATCCGAGACTTTGTTAAGCAAAGACTCGACTTCAGACACAAGTTTGTACTCGGCGACGTTTTCCCGAGAAATATTGGCATGGCTGGTATATAAGGCATCCCCAGTGCTGTCGTCTGCATAGCAATGAATGCTACCAGTTAGCAACATATCATTGATATGCAGGAGAAACAGCGTTGGTGATAGCACGCAGCCTTGTGGAACACCAGCGTTGATAGGCTTGTAATCAGAGCATGCACCGTCTACTACGACCTTGATGCTCCTATCAGCAAGGAAACTGGTGATCCATTTGCACAATTTCTCGGGAAGCCCATAGGAAGGAAGCTTCGAAAGAAGCGCCTTGTGCCAGACCCGATCGAAGGCCTTCGCTATGTCCAAACTAACGGCCAATGCCTCCCCCTTGGACTCTACTGCCTCCGCCCATCTATGACTTAAGTAAACTAGAAGATCACCCGCTGATCGACCTTGACGAAAACCGTACTGACGGTCACTGATCAGCTGGTGATCTTCAAGGTACCTCATGAGCTGGCAGTTTATAATGGATTCCATTATTTTGGAGAACAAGGAGGTGATAGCGATAGGCCTGTAGTTGGACGGGTCTGAGCGGTAGCCTTTTTTAGGGATCGGGTGGACCAAAGCTGTCTTCCATGAATTCGGGACTACGCCTTGGGAGTAGGAGTACCGGAAAAGACGCGTTAAAACCGGTGCCAACTCTGGAGCACACGTCTTCAGCACAATGGGAGGGACTCCATCGGGCCCACTCGACTTGCTGACGTCCAGGGAGAAGAGTGCTTTGCGAACCGAGCGCTGTGTAAATCGCACATCCGGCATGGAGCACTCACATCGCGGGATGGTCGGCGGTGTGTTCCCCCCGTCATCTAGAGTCGAGTTAGACGCAAAAATAGAGCACAACAGATCGGCTTTCTCTTTTGCGGCATGGGCCAGTGAGTCGTCCTCTCTGTGCAGGGATGTAAGGGATGGCTGACAGAAGTTCCCTTGGACAGCCTTGGCGAGAGACCAGAATGCACGGGTTCCGGAAGGAAGGCGAACTAGCTTCTCGCCAATTCTGCCGATGTGCTCAGACCTTGCCTTGGCAATGACGCTTTTGAAGGACCTGGAGGCGGAATTATACTTCTTTTTAAGTGCGCTGGTGTTTAAATCCCGAGACGTTGATGCATCAGCCCAGGCCCGGTAGCACTCCTGCTTATAGCGTGATGCTATTTTACAGGAGCGACCAAACCATGGCTGGGATCTGCCTCCGATGGGCAGCACAGAGGATGGAATAAAAAGTTCCATACCCTGAAGTACCACATCAGCAACAGAATCGGCAACAACGCTGGGATCTTCCGGCGAGAAGCAAACCCGCCCCCAAGGGTAGGATGCAAAAAAAGACCGCATCCCGTCCCAATCAGCTGACCTATAGTGCCAAACACGGCGGCAAGCTGCAGATCGCAACTGCGATTGGAGCTTGAGTGGCACCGTGCTCCGGATCAGACAATGGTCCGAAGAGCCCAGAGGGGCATCGACGGAGACCTGATATCCGTCCGGATGAGAGGTCAGCAGAAGGTCCAACAGGGAAGGTACATGGTCTTCCACATCAGGGATCCGCGTAGGCGAAGTAACCAGTTGTGTTAGACCATATGCCAAAGCAAAGTCGTACACAGATCTACCCGCATGATCGGTTAAACGAGCACCAAGCCATTCAGCGTGGTGGGCGTTGAAATCACCGAGTATCACGATCTCTGCGGATGGGACCTGTTGTAGCACGGAGTCTGCAGCCATTTGGACGTGGTCGATGAGTCGGTCTGTGTCGGCATTACCGCTATGAGACCTATAGAGGCACCCGTAGACGCGGGGATGATGGTCGCTGTCTACGCGCAGCCATAGGATGGACAGGTCCGTACCTTCAAGGCTGCCGAGGCGTCGAAAACAGATGTCCTCTCTGACGTATACACAAACTCCATCCCGGGGCACAAAGGAGTGTTCCAATTTGTATCCCGGGTAGGAGAGATATGAAGTATCAGCCGGAGAGGACACCTGAGTCTCGGTTAAAAAGAGCAAGGCCGGCTTCGCCGTCTCTAGATGGTAATGGACAGCGTTAAGGTTGGAATGAAGTCCCCTGATGTTGCAAAAATTCACGGATAGCGTGTCAGGGGTCGCCTTGGTTGTATTGCTCCGCTTGCCCCGAGCAGCATTAGTCACGAGCGGAATTTTGCCCCCCCCCAGAATACGCGGGGCAGCCTGAGCTCCCACGCTCAGGAGTGAAGTAGTTTGGTCGTGGATGCTCAGCGAGGGATTCTCCAGGGGTGCTGGTACCCTCCTGGGGTAGTCTTGCATTTAATTCTACTACCATGTTGATGAGGGGGGGGGGGGGGAATGTGGCCTCCGGCCACCTGCACTCATCAAGCGCAACGCAGAGGTAAACCTCTACTTCACGCTGGTATTCTGTGAGGTCGTGGTACCACCCCGGTTCGAGCTGGCCCATCCGTGCGACAGCAAAAGCTACCGCTTAGCTCTACCACTGTTAAAAACATTCTTTAAAAACATCAATACATGCATTCTTTTGATTTATTACATTAAAATTTAGGCTTCACATGTCTAAAAATGAAGGTTGCAACAAATATTTGCTATAAAATCAAACTTATATCTAATATTTTATGCTCAAATTGTGGTTGAAAATTATCATATTAAATTAATTTAAAGTTAAAGTTATAGCCTGTATACGTCCCACTGCTGGGCACAGGCCTCCCCTCATTTTTGAGAGGGTTTTAGGGCAAGGAAATGTCCGCCACGCTGCCCCAATGCGTGTTGGCGAACTTCACATGCCTTTTAATTTTTTTGTTATTTCTCAGACATGCAGGTTTCCTCACGATGTTTTCCTTCACCGCCGAGCACGTGGTAAATCAGCACTTAAAATTAGAAAATAGAAATAGAAATAGAAAATGTATTTATTTAACCAAAAAACATTACATAATTAAGCTATACACTGGTTACTGCACTAAGCTTTAGGTTTGTATCGCAGGAACCAAGAACATTGACTGACACCGTTTACACCGATAAATACATAAAACTCCGATTAAATAAAAATAAAGCAAAAAAAATATATTTGTTTTTTGTATAAAATAATGCATGAAAGAAAGAAAAAAATAGCTAATTTACTCCAGGAGTGCTTGCGTGCGTGCGTACGTGTGTGCGTGCGTGTTTGTGTGTATGGGGGGGGGGGGGTTCGTGCTTGTACGCGTGTGCATGTATAGGGTCAACTATGAAAGGAAAGTAAGTTTTCCGTTTCCTGATAAGAAGCATGTAGCAACCAGGTTGTTATTTTGTGTTTGACTTTACTTGTGGACAAAGACCTCAAATCTGGGAAGAGACAGCAGAATTTGTTGTAAATGCTAGGCAGAAGAAATGGTAAGTGGCGTTTGATAAAGCTACTGTGTGAATTGGGAATCGGCACTCGAAAGATCCGACGTTGGCACAGGCTAAAATAATCCGGGGAATTAATTATTTTTCTGTGGGTTAGAATTACTGCCTTTAAAATGTAGATTTGGCGAACCCGTAGCACCTTACATTCCTTATACAGTTCGTCAGTAGGAAATCTAAAGTTTTTAGACAGCATTACTTTTAGTACTGCTCGCTGGGCCCTCTCGACTTCAAGCATTTTTGTTTTGATAGCTCCATCTCAAGCCAGCGTGCAGTAGTATAGTAGGGATTGGGTTAGTGCTTTGTAAACCATTTTCATTGTTTCTTTAGTAGCACAGCGCAAAGCTTTCATTATGTAAATGGTTTTCCTAACACTACCCGACAAGCGGCTTAGATCGTTTTTAAATGATAGCTTATCATCAATGATCACTCCTAGATACCTGATGTTATCTGTGTTGCTGATTATATTACATCCGCAAGAGGGTACTTCAGATTCGCAAGTGTGACTAAGTTTACCAACGAAAATGGTTTTGATGAGAGAGTTTTGTGAAAGGCTACGAACTTAGTTTTTTTGTAGTTTAAGAGTTAATAAATTGGAACTTAACCATTTATTCAACACTACCATGCCTTTTTGAGCCGTCTCGAGTACGCTGTCCCAAGTCAAATCATTAAATATAATGGCTGTAAAATTGCAATTAACAATCTCATTGGTGCGGACGAGGATCGAACCCGGGTTGCTGGCGTACTGTGAAATTAACAGCGAGCGTTAACCATCTGAGCTACCACGGCTCAGATTAATTTATTAACTAATAAAATTAATTGTTTGCCGTTAAATTTTTTGTAGTGTTATTTTTATTAAATTGAACGAAATGATATTTTTAACACAAAGATGTAATAATTGGCTGTATTCATTAGTGGCTGATGTTAATTTTATGTACTTTGTTGTTACGCTATTGGCTAACATATTGGTTGGTATTAATTTCAACGAAGCGCGTCAATTTAATATTAAGTTTGACATAAAACTATTGGAAAATTGGAAGAAAATTGGACCTATAATAATAAGTTATTAGTGAAAACTAGTCTGCGCTTAGGGCATGCACAATTGAAATTCCTAGGGTGTAGGTTAGGTTAATATAAAACAAAAACAACAAAGATATCAAGTGCCGTGGTAGCTCAAGGCGACACCAATAAAATTGTTAGTTTGATGAATTATGTAAACATTATGAAACAGAATAAAAGTATATCAAACGAGACCTGTTTTATGTGATACATATTTTTCAATTCCAATATATATTAACTACCCCTTCTAGTTGTTAGTAGGTTAGTAGGTGTTAGTCTACTCAATAAGGTTAAGTTGTAAAGCCGACTTCAATTTACTGAAAGAATAAAATAGTTTCAACATAGCTTCCGATATGGCGGCTAGATTCGATATTAATTCTTCTATACACTACGTCTTAGCACCGACCTCATAAGCTATTATGTGAAAATTACTTTATTCTTTTAGTTCCAATAGTATGAAAATGATTCTTGCAAATAAATGCTACTAGACTTGCAGCAGTCACGCACACAGAAAGAACATTGAAGTGTGCGTTAGTAATACGCCGTTCTCATAATAATCGTAATCTTAAGGGAAAGAATTTTGGCGATAAATAATTTACAAGCTGGTGCTCAACTATTATAAATTTAATATCTCGATGCCAGCACATTGTAATTAATTTAATCATGACAGTTATATGTAGTTGTTAGGGAATAATTGAAATTTATTCTCGTTACAGCTGCGAATGTTCATTTCGCCATCTGTTGGTTTTGAAATTATTAGGTTTCACACATGAAAAAAAAAATGAAAAATGATTTATTGATTTACAATGATACAATTTAAAGCAGTCGCAAGGGCCCCTGTACTAGGTTGGTTACCTGTGTTACTGGGTACCCCGTTCATCCACCAAGACTATACAATATTAACAATAAATAACAAAAGGCAAGGCATGCGCTAGCATTAGGGAGTAATGTAATTTATAATATAATAAGTGTGTGTGTGTGTGTGTGTGTGTGTGTGTGTGTGTGTGTGCGTGCGTGTGTGCGTGCGTGCGAGCGCGCGTGTGTGTGTGCGTGTGTGTGTGTGCGTGTGCGTGCGCGCGCGTGTGTGTGTGTGTGTGTGTGTGTGTGTGTGTGTGTGTGTGTGTGTGTTGTGGGTATGTGAGCAGTGCTTTAACAATTGGTGAGGCTGTTCCAAGCATAAAAGTTAAGTAATAAATTGTTCAGTTTCCTCGTAGTTCAGTGTTAATAAAAATTGTGTTACTACACGTTTGACTTTAGTCCACGTCAGGGGGTTAATATGCAATCTGCTGGTTAATTTATTGTAAAGAGATATGGATTGGAATGCGTATTGTTTTTGCTTAAATTTTGTTTTATTTTGTGGTATATGGCAAATTTTGGTGCTCCTACGTTTTGGTGTATGATGACGTATATAAGGTAAATGTCGATGAGTGTTTAGGATGCAGTTCAATATATAAATCGGGCGAGTGCTAAGCAATTTATAAGACTTATGTAGTTCCAAAGTTGAAAATAGAAACGGTTTAAAGAACATTACCTTAATTAGAGATCTTTGAGCTCTTTCTAGTGCTATTATACGTGTTTTTGCTGCACCACCCCAAACAGGTATACAATAACTCAGTACCGATTGCACAAGAGCTTTGTAGATGGTAATGAGGGTCGTTTCATTTGCAACACACCTGAGTTTTTTGAACACCCATGTTAGTTTTCTTATCCTGTCAGCGCCGCTTTCAATGTGCTGACTCCATGTAAGATGCTGATCAATAGTTACACCGAGATATTTAATGGTACTAGTCCTGGTGATTTTATAACATGAGCAATTACTATGGCTATTTAAATAAGGATTATGGCAGGTATGAACTGTAAGATTAAAATTAGAATCAGGTTGTGTATTTTTCCGTATATAAAAAGGAATGAATTTAGTTTTATTAATATTTAGGGTCAGAAGGTTTGATCTTAGCCAGTTTAATATGTGGTGGATTCCGGAGTCAGCGATAACCCTTAGATTTCCCCATGATTTTGCATTAAAAATAAGAGCAGTGTCATCTGCGTAGGTATATATTTGACAATTTTGTAGGCTTAAATTGCATAAATTGTTGACGTAGATTAGAAATAAAGTAGGCCCGAGGATGCTACCTTGAGGAATACCATAGGAGATATTTGATGGACGGCTAAGATATTCACCAAGTTTGAGTTGTTGCTGACGTTCAGTGAGATAATCTGATAGAAGCGCATGAGGCAGACCTCTTATACCATATTTATTTAGTTTGTTTAACAGGATAGGAATAGAAACGGTGTCGAACGCCTTGGCCAAATCCAAAAAAAAAACTCCAAGACATTTGTTACCAGAGTCCAGGTGCTTACTTATCTTTTCAGTCAAAGCCAACACAGACTCCTGAGTAGAAATTCCATTTCTAAAACCAAATTGATTTTCAAAGAGCAGGTCGTTATCTATGAGATATTTTTTCCATCTATTATTTATTAGCTTCTACAGAATTTTGGATAGTACTGTTAACACAGAAATTGGCCTGTAGTTGTCGACATCATCTTTACTTCCACTTTTATGTATGGGGGTTACTAATGCCTTTTTAAATGTTATGGGAAATCGGCCACTATTAAAGCAAAGATTGTAGATATGGCAAATTATAGGTGTAAGGGTATGTCTGGCCATTTTAATAAATAATGTAGAAATGTTATCCCATCCTGGGGCAGAATTATGGGAGAGGTTGTTTATGATTGAATTTACTTCCAACGGATCCGTATCTAAGAGAGCAAAAGAATTTATTGGGGTTGGTATTTTATTTATGTAATTATTTACTATAGGAGGGGAAGAGTTTTTTTAGGTTTTCAGCCAAGTTTTTGCCTATACTAGAAAATGAACATGCAATTGTTTATTTTCTCAGATAAAATTTTAAAAAAAAACTAAGTTTGTAACTCAACATCAATCTTCCGCTCCAGTTTAGGATATTATTTTAATATCTATACATATAAATAAAATTGAAGTGTCTGTCTGTAATATTTAAAGAACACTGGATTCTATTAAGCTCAGGGGTTATTTAAATGCTATATACATAAACAATCATTTTCATCTGTCTGTTTGTCTGGGTGTCCGTCTGTCTGTCCGTTTTTCTGGGCCAATTTTTGGAGTGGTCGACCCGATAGTGATGAAACTTTATGATTAGGTAGAGTGCAATGCCAGGAGGTATCTAGCTATATTTTACGTATCCGAAAAAGTTGAAGTTTTTATTAAGAAAACAAAAAAACAAACACAAAAATCTTAATTGTAAATAGCACCACATTAAAAGATCCTATACTGACGAAGCCGTGGCGAAAACACTAATGTTTTAATAATTATAAAAAAGGTTAAATGAAAATATAATATTACATTTAACGTTGCTTATGTAGCGTGTGTGAAAGGTCATTGCACTACCGAAAATTCACAAATTAGTTTTGTAAGCTTCGGACACGTTTTAAATTCTGTGAGCTTCCTAACTACATGTAGTTTTAACGGCTTCTTTATTTTCTTTTTAGATCTTCACTATCTCGTATTTTTTTGTTACTCATTTATTATAAAAAAAAACTCTTTTCAAATTATTTAATGGTTTGGAAATTTTCCTAAAAAAATAAATATATGGAGATTAAGTTTGTAAGCTTTACACATGGTTTAATTTCTGTGAGCATCCTAATTACTCGTAGTTTTATAATTTTTATAACACTACACTTTAAAATAAAAAATAAAAACTATTTTGAAATTCTTTGCTGGGTGTATAACTTTCTAAGATTATTCTGGCTGACATGCAATTGTTGAAAGATCTATTCGCGCGATAAAGTTTTGCCGAGGACGTCATAGTATTACGCGTTACTAACGGTAATGACAGACAAGTGTTAAATATTTCTTCAGACAGTCAACTGTTTAAAACCATGTCTACAATCCACCGTCCCATTTAGATGCGGCTTAAAAAGCTAAAGATCATTTATTCTTATGTTGTCTTTGTAGGAATACCTTTAATGCCACCCACAGATTTCGCAATGAAGAGGTTAATCGGTACCATATATTTTAAAACGTCATATCTAACCAATGATCAGCTGTATATATGATGTAGCCTTGACCAATAACGAGTTTTCTTTTTAAATTTATTATTTAACGCGATTTACTTTATGATAAACGTAATTACATGTAACGACAGTATTCAACAGTACTCAATATTTATCAGTCTATTGTCGTAGAGCAAAACGTGACAGAACCAACTAGCATCTGTTTAACGCCTACGGCGTAGCTCTGCAACGTTAGTGAATTTCACACAAATTTAAATGTTCCTTACTATTCGCTTTACAATGTTCTTTTGTAATTTGGCCCACGTTTTATATTTTACCCCTTTCATCGCCTATATGTTTTATTCGTTACAGTAGGCACCACTTAATGTCTAACTAGTTTTGCTATTTACTAAGTAATTGATTAGAATTTTTAAAATCCATAAGTGTATGCGTCATGAGCGTTACATTTAATTTTTTTTTAAATTGTATTCCTGACTTTTTAAATTTATTTTATTTACGGTGTCTAAAATTTAGTGCTCTATTATTTTACCAGGTAGTGTCATCTACAGGAAAAATTAATAATGTTTACATAAAATGAATTGATTACACAAAGTATAAAATCAATATAGGCTGTATGGTACATCTGTCTATTAAGGGCTAAAAATATGAATGTGCCTTTAATTTTTTTAATAGCAAGAAAACTTAATAAAAGTTGAAAATCATTTCATTAACAAGCTACGCATACTAGGCTGATGACTGGTTCAATATACGTAATAGTGAACCAGTTCATGTATTTCTGAAGCTAATGAAAACATCGATCCCGATACGTCTTTTTTTTTCAAAGTAGCAATATAAAACGATTTAGTAGAAAATATAAGATGGATTAATTGGAGTGTTTTCTTGATATACGGCTACTCATATTATCGTATATATATATATATATATATATATATATATATATATATATATATATATATATATATTACAAGTAAACCCTGGCGTCCGTGTAAGTATTTTGGCGCAAGTAATCTAAAGTTTAATGTAAAACGAGTTATGGAAATGAATATTTAAATAAGAATTTTTTTTTTGGATAAATATAATTAATGTTACCGCTATCGTAGTGCTTCAATTAAATAAATACAATATCCTTCATCTTAAATTAACTGAAATTTAAATTAAATTCTATCACTCGGGTTGATAAATTATTTGCATGATAATTAATATTAATAATGAACCCCTTACTTCAAGTGAGCAATTCTTGTATAAATGTATTCATTTAATTGGCTTGGCAAAACCGGCCTAACGATTTGGATGAAATTTGGTATTTAGATAATGTCTTATATTGTTAGTATAAATCTTTATATATAAAAATTACGTGTCACATTGTTTGCCCGCGATGAACTCCGAAACCACTCAACCGATTTTCATAAATTTTTTGTGAATGTGTATTGCGTGCTCCAACTTGAAAGATAGGATAGTTTTTATCTCGAAAAGTGACCCTCAATAATTTTTATTGCGAATTTAAAGATTTTTTAAAGGACAAAGGATCGTTGGAAAGAGCAGAACAAAGTTTGCCTGGTCAGCTAGTAATAGTATAAATTAGGATGGGAAGGATATCGACCTTATTGAGATAGAGACGAGTTAGAAACCCCAATTATTTTATTATTGAATTGTTTTCAGAAAGTTGTGGCAGTAATTGTCATCTCCAATTATAGTTATCCCCGGTCGTCTCTGATACAGGATTATAGTTTTTGTTTTACACCAACACAGATCTACATTACGCTACAGTGTTTCAACATAATGCTACAGTGGAATTTTTGTCAGTTTTATATAAAACAAACCTAACTAGCTTAAAATATACCTACCTCGCTTCAAATCTTCGCTCCTCTACCATTTATTTTATTTGCTATTCATATTATATCAAGCTTTTCTTGTCAACTTAGGTATATTTCTGTTTGTGTATTATTGTTTGTAAGTCATTTGTTATAATGACCGTGGTCTTTTATATTCTTTTGTCCCTTTGTCAGTCATCAAACAAGCTCACTCGTAATTCATAAAGTGCACAAAAGCCCTGTTCATTTATTTAAAGAGTTTCTTTATCTTTATCTCTCAGAAGGTTAACTTCATATTCAGTCATTTACTTACATCAACAGTTTTATGGTCGGAGCTCGTTATGCGTTATGTGATCTATCGTTAAATATTCAAGCATATAAATAGCGTAATATTACAAACAATTTTTTTCACATTGGTGTATTGAATGTTTTCAGAAAAATCTTCTTGAACTGAGGTATATAAAGTATTTTCAAGCCATTATGTAATAATTACAGCAACATTGTACCGTTACAGCTTCTCAAAAATCTACAACTGAATAATGGCCTCCCCTATAAATTGCCTCAACAGATGGATTTTGACATATTTGCCACGCTCGGCAGGCAGGTTTACAACCGCAGTTTCTAGTCCTAATTAAATGGCGCCGCTGCCCATCTCTTGGTTTATTTCCATCTGTCGTCTCTAACGACACCAACGGGATGATATGGAGCAGTGGATATTCTTATACCGCCATTACACGGTTTACATTATATATTTTTTTTATAGGAGAGGGGGCAAACGAGCATGCGGCTCACCTGCTGGTAGGTGACTACCGCCGCCCATGAACAACTGCAACACCAGGGAGGGAATTGCAGATGCGTTGCCGGCCTTTTAAAAATGAGTACGCTCTTTTCTTGAAGGTCCCTAAGTCATATCGGTCCGGAAAAATCGCTGATGGTAATCGATTCCATAAGGAAGTCGTGCGAGGAAGAAAACATCTTCTAAATCGCACAGTGGTGGACCGCCTATCATCCAGATGGTGTGGATGGTATCGGGAGTTCTGCCGCGATGTGCGTTCGTGAAATTTTTCAATCGTGTTCGGAATATTACCGTTACAGCCTATTAGTCCATCGCTGAACATAAGCCTCCGCCATAGATTGCCTAATAAGTTGCCTCATAGTTGTCACGCTTGGCAAGCGGGTTGCAACCGCAGTTTATTTTTATTTTTAGTCGTTATTAGGAAGACGTTGTTGCTCATATCCTGATTTGTTTCCCTCTGTCGCCTCTTACGACAAATACGGAATAAAATGGAGGTGGTAGATATTTTTATATCGCCAATCTACGACACAACATTGTATTAATAGATATTGAAAACTAAAATATACTTTTTACGTGGTAGAGCCATGCTGCAGCTATATATGGTTGTAGCACGAATGGGTCGGCTCGACCGGGGAGGGATCGCGCTCTCACAGAATTTCAGCGTGAAATGGCGGCTTAACGCTGCTGTGTTACGTATGATGTGTGTAGAGAACCGGATACCCTTTTTACTGGAAACGACGGATTCCATCTTAGTCCTCACGGGTGACAACGCATCTGCATTTTGATTCGTAATTGAAGATAGATGTAGATGTCTATGGGCCACAGCAACCACTTACCATCAGGTGGACTGTGTGCTCGTTTGTCACCCTTATCCTATAAAAACATTATATATATCATTATTTTGTTAATATATACAATAGGTACATACATATGTAGTTTTAGGGAAATCACCAAAGAAATACTCTCTGTCACATAATCGAGTTTTTTTGTTATCTGACATTACTTTTTTAATGATAAGTTCTTACTATCGAATCTATTAATGTTGCCTTTTTAGATTTAAGATAATCATCAACTAACATTTAATTTAATATTTGTATTTTTTTTTAAATATTTTATGGATAAAGTTTTATCGGACTATTCGTTCAGCCATTATTAAGATGTGGCTGAACAGACTGATAAACCAAATGCAAATAACTCCCATAGCCCAATAAAAGACAGTTATTTTGTTATTACAGACACATATTTAATTTTTTTTTATATTGTATTCATAGTCTTTTAAAATGGGCAGTTTTTTTATTTTATTTCTGAATTTTGTACGAATTGAGGAATGTATTTAGGGTGATTAAAATAATTTGAAGTCATTGGTACATTGAAACGTATTTTACAATTTTTTTACCTCTCTCAAGGAATGCTGCCCTCTGCTATGAAACCTACATTAAATAATTTCCTGGATTGTCTTACCAATTCCTACACTACACTAACACGTACGAGGCTTCCACTTGAGAACCTTTCTTCGCCATCGATTGTAGGTTCTTCAAGCTATATGACCAGCCCATTGCCACTTCGGCTAATTGCTCTATGGGGCTATGTCATTTATTTAGTGCTCCATGGCGCAGTGGCTTATCAATCAGTTGTTGCGCTGGGGGCCGCTGGTTCGAATCCCGCACGGAATAAGTATTTGTATGGCTTACAAATAATTGTTCCGGGTCTGGATGTTTGTCCTTGAGCAATTTATGTTTGTAAACTGCCTTCACGACACAGGAGAAAATGCTAGTGTGATGGTAACGTTTTTTTAAAAAAAAATCTCACTTTTGGTCTATTTGTGATTTAGTAGAAAAAAAAAATAAAAATAAACCCACAACCAATCTATATGATAATCTGTAATACAACAAAGCAACTGAAAATTAATCTTACTTTGAATTTAAATTAGAATTAAATCATAATTCAGACGAATAAATAATTAATAATTCACTCTTCAAACCACACCGTACTCTCAACAAGTTTAACTAATTTGTAGCGGCTTGACGAAATTGAATCAAAACACTTGAAATACGGCACGGCCAATGTGCCTAGCGACGCGCTAATGTGATTAACGTTTTATCCGAAGTGTATGACACTTTTATGAGTGAATTTTTGCTGGACTTTCACCTTCATACTGTTCAAAAATTAATGTAGGGTTATAAAATTCGGCGGCACGAATTATGTTTAATCATTTCATACACAGTAGAGTCATGTTGCAATTCTAATCGGGGAAGGACCACGCTCTGCAGAATACCAGTGTAAAATAGCAACTTAATGCTGCTGTTTCGTATGGTGAACGTCTCTACACTTACCGTACAAAACACAGCAGCATAAATTATCCAGTAGAAAGGGTCTCTACTGGAGTCTTAATTTTTCTAACCGGAGACCAATTTATCCTCTAAATAATATTCCTCAGGGGTCATAACTTCTGCATTTTGATTCCTTATCGATGATAGATGTACTCGTAGGTGTCTATGGGCCACAGCATTCAATTACCATCGGGAAACTGTGTATTTTTTTGTCGCACTTATTTTATAAAAACATTACTATTTTCTTCGTAATGAATACTTTCACTACCGGGGATGTAAATCAGTAAATCAAATGTTTAAGTTGTAATTAACAGTTTCAGTGGTGCGGGCGGGAATTTTACTCTATTTACTAACGTACTAAGAGACATAAAACTCGACTCTGCGATACCACTATTCGTATTATAATAGTTTAAAGAAATATTCATCATCATCATCAAATTTGTACTTACTGAATAACAACAAACGTTTGTAAGTAATATATATAAAATCAGCCATTCCTTGCGCAGACGCAGACACTTTTTGTGTCCAGTTGCTTCCACTTGACACATACCGACCGCCAATCAAAAAGTGTTCGGTGTAGTTAACTGGAAACTTTAAGTGGTCAGTTGAAGACACAAGCAACACCAAAGCAAATTTACTTACAATTGTACGGCGCTGTCATTAACGAGGTTGGTTTGCTTGTAAATATTGACGGCGACGACGTCTACGTAAACGTGTAATCAACACAACAAGCAAACGTAATGTTCCTCCATCGACATCCATGTGAATCTGACGGAAAAAAGCAACGAATTGTTTTAATTGTCCAGAAGTAGCAACCGGCGACTGTGTCCGACGGCCGCCAGCGTCGATACCAACAAGTGTACTAGTTTGCGCAGCGTCTTTTGAAACAATTTTGATGACATCCTAGTTGATATTTAGAGCTTGTGATATTTCTAAGTGCACCCTAGGTAAAAAATTAAACTTTAAATAAAAAGCTGATTTCAAAAATTAAAAGAATTAAAAAAAATCACATAACAGCTTCTGAAGTCGGAATTTTTTTTCTCTATACAAATTTAAAATTGTTATATTCTTTTTAGTCACTTGCAGTCTCCTTTTACAATTAATTAAAATGTTTATTTTTTCGAAAATCCAAATATTAATTTAAATTGTATGTAATAAAGATAATAATACCAAGGTGATTTTGTAAATGTTCTGTTTATTGTAAATCTTACACGGGACACCGTTGGCGTAGCGAACTTTTTTACGGGGTGGACCTAAGGGCCTAACTACCTACCCTGATGAACCATTCTTACATAACGTTTACTCATTCACAAATGCAAATAAATATTTAAAACATGCTTGCTATAAGATTGGCACTTAAGTCGTACACGGTAAACCCACGCTGCAGCTATATTATGATTGTAGTACGAATGGGTCGACTCGACCGGGTAGGATCACGCTCTCACAGAAAACTAGTGTAAATATCAGCTTAATTCTTCAATAAGGAGGAGCTACTCAATTTGGGTGTATTTCTTTATGTGTTACCTCATCACATTTTTCTAGGTGAACCTATTTTGATGATTCTCTCTTTATTTGAAAGCTGATGCTTAAAAAAATAATATACAGTCGAATTTAATACCTTCTCCTTTTTCAAGTCGGTAGAAAAAATCTAGTAGATTTTCACCGAGCGAAAAATTTGAACTACAGTAAAGCATGTACAACTACAAATAAATATTCTAAACGTGCTCGCAATGTGAATGAAACTCAGATCGTTTGTAAGTGTAAAATTAAAAGCGGGCGGCTTGCACTTGTTTTTAATTTTTAACACCACGGCTCACTCTTAATTCAGCAGTTATAATAGATTCTATTTAGTAATGTATATTTTCTTTCTAAAAAATATTATTTTATGCTGATATGTATTTCCAGTATTTTGTAATTACTTTTGAAAAAATATTAATTTCATCAATTTTATTTTATGCTGATATTTTGTGCCAGTGTTTTAAATTGAGGTAATTTGCACCTGTTTTATTACAACTATAAATAACTACCTGCTACACCCGTGAAGTCAACCATCCCACTCCAATTTGTAATAAACGTCACCCAGCTGATTTTATTTACGATGGCGCAACGGAAATTGCATTGCGGTGCATTACGGTTTTTTTATTTTATTTTAGTCTGAAAATTATTATGGTTATTCCAAGTTTGTTTATACGCAATCGCAAATTCAGCCATTTATAAAAACGCACACTTAAATAAACATTACAAAGAGACACTGCAATAAAATTACAGGTCTGTCTGTAATATCGAAATAACTGCTTTATATTAATCTCTGGCGTTAATTAGCATGTTATTACATGAATATGAACCATTTTTGAGTTTTTATCTGTCTATCTGTCTAATTGTCAAAAAGTGTTACTTCAACATCATTTTACAACAAAATATTTAGTGTTAAAAAATAAAGTAAGTAAAAAATAAAATATTATTGCTCGATCACTCGTCGTATTGCCCTCTATCCTTTTCAAAAAGTTTCATCAAAGTCTTTTCAGCCATTCCAAAGATTAGCCCGAACAGATAGATAGACGGACGGAAAGACAAAAATTTAAAAACAAGTCATTCATGTCTTAATTTCTCCAGAGGAGCGCGCGTAGTTTTGCCCATAAATCACATTCATATAAAATTCGGAATGATAATGATCGCAGATTTTTAGTAAGAATATGGCCTAACGAAGAGTGAAAACGATTCTAATAATCTTGTAGTACCTACTCCAATAAAACATTTAATTCCTACCTCCTCTTTCCACCATCGAACAACCAGGCGATGGGCGGGTCTTCACTCCTTTCTTGTCGATTCGAACAAAACGTATTGCTTCGTCATTCGTAAAGCGCACAGCATAGTCTGTCTGTCTGCCTGTCTTTCCGCCCGATTACAATATTTCAGGCGAAAGTGAATAGGTTTTTTCTTCATTATAACTTCATCATCACTTACCAGCAGGTAGAGTTGTTTAGGGTTGGAATATCCTTATCACGTGTTGTTGGTTTCTAATCGAAAACTTACAAGAGTATTACAAACAATCTTTTGTCCCTAGCTTTATACAAACCTTTTGAAATAATTACTATTGTATTGTATATAAACATATAATATATTCGCATACGTACTAATATGCATGTAGAAAAAAAATATATACATATATATATATATATTCATAGATAATGCATATAATGCATACATAATGTAAATAAAAGTAGAAATTGAATTCGAAGGTCAAATAAAGTTTTCCTCAAAGTAATGTTGTCGGACCAGTTTTTCAAATGTATGCTTATTGGGTGCTTATCAAACTTATATTAACTATCAACGGGCAGTATGTCCCAGAGGAGTATTGCTTGACCTGTAAATGAAGGTGTAAATAAGCCAGTATCATGCTGAGGTATATGAATCTTAAAGACGTTAGAGGAACGAGGTTCACGGTCAAGAGTTGAAAAAAGGGTTATTAAGATTCTGGAGCAATGCCTCTGATGAATAGAAAGCCATTTAAGCTTTGAACGAACTTCAGTTGTAACTTCTTGAATGCTGACAGTATAGTAGAAGGATAGTAACAGCCCACCTCTGATCCTGCCCATGTTGACTGTCCACCCTCTATTGCGAATGGCTTTAAAATCTACGTAGGAAACAAACTGTTTTCAATCTCTTGCTCAAACTTGCTCAAGCTATATTTTTAATAAATTGCGCAAGGTTATTGATAACGGCTGTAACCCTCCTATTTAATAAGTTTCTAATAGAATGTACTGTCCCTGCTGTCCGGAAATCTCTTTATCACTCCAATACACAAAAAGGGTTTTAGAATTGAAGTTTATAACTACAGGTCTTTCCAAGTTACGCATACTATGTAAATTCCTCGAAAAATTAGTGCATTCTTAAGTATATTCAAATATTAGACAATTCTTCTTTTTCAAGACTTCCAACACGGTTTCCTCCCCGTTAGATATACCTTGTATTACTGTCAGGAACCTTGTATTACTTAATGACTTTCTTATTAACTCCATGGACAGGCTATCAAAGTGATGTCATTTACACATATTATACTAAGGCGTTCTACCGGCTTAACCATAGTCGCCTTTTATACAAGCTTAAATGTATTGGCATAAGAGAAGATATCTTTGCTGGTTTTCTTCGTATATTGAGAACAGAACACAAGCTCTAGTGTTAAATAATTACATTTCTTGCTGGATCAAAGTTCCTAGCGGTGTTCCTCAGGGCTCGTTGCTAGCGCCTTTACTCTTAGTTATCTTTGTCAGTGTTATCAATCACTGTCTGTGTAGCTTTCTTATATTACATTTTGCAGATAACATGAAAATCTTTGTAATTATTTGTTCTTCTATTAAAAATCGCAGAAGCATTACGAAATGCCTTAAGAAATTTACTTGATTATTGTACCCATAACCATCTCGATCTCAACCCTACAAAATAATTTGTTGTTTTAACCATCAATCCAATAAATTTCTGTACCAGATTTGAGACCAATCGTTGTCTAGAGAGTGTTCCGTACGAGACTTGGGCTGACTTGGGATGACTCAAAACTTCTGTTTGACAAACAAATTGAAAATGTCATAGACCAGTGTTCCAGAGCCTTAGGGTTTATGATGCGCTGCTCCAAAAACTTCAAACAAATTAAAACCTTAAAAATGTATACTGTTGCTATGTAGGAAGTATTTTGAAATATGCATCACAAGTATGGAGCCCCCAATATAATACCAATATAACTCGAATTGAACATATCCAGATAAAATTCATTAAACACCTTTGCTACCGAGTAAAAGACCATAACTCTAACCTTTGTTACGGCAAATGTAGAAAGCTCTGTCTTTTACCACTCAAAATACGAAGGCAAATAGCAGATATTACCTTTTTACTTAAGGTAACTACAAGCGAGATCGACTGTGCAGATCTACTTTTGAAGTTAAATACCAAAACTCCAAGAAACGGTAGACGAAAGGTCCTACTATCGCTACCCGTGGTCAAGACTAATTACAGGTAGATAATATATGTTCCGTGTGAGCAAGAACTTTAATACTGTATCTCAATTGTTGAATTTATACCTATTCAACACAAGTATCATTTCGGCAAGATTGAGTTCTGAGTAAGGCATTTTTCGACGCCAGCCGATGATTTTGTTTTTATTTTTGTTAATCTGAAATGTTTGGTTATTTACTTCCAGATGTTACCTAGCTAAGCTTAAGCCGCGTTCCGACGACACGCACCCGCTACAAATTGTATAAAAAGCGCTCAAGGCGCAGCGGGGCGGGTTCAGCGCGTTTGCGGGGCGAGCGCGGAGTCAGCGCGGTGCGGGAGTGAGGCGGGTGCCTAGCGTGTGCGAGGCGTGTGCGGTTGAACGTCGATAAATGCAATTTCAGATTTATAGTTTGTCATAAGACTCAAATTATATGCAACAAATTTTAAAGCGAGTTAGACGCGGGTGCTGACGCGCGTGGCGTGCGCGTAGTGGGTGCGTGTCGTCGGAACGCGGCCTTACGGTTGGTGTGACTGTGCCTATTAACTGTCGGTAATTTACCGCATGCAAATATTTATATAATGTTACTATTTGAAAAAACCCATAAATGTTTTCCTATAGCTTAATTATTTTCTACTTACTCTGATTTTTAGCCGAGGGTTTTCCGGTTTAATAAATGAATAAGCACTCACGCCCGTCGCCCAGAGGGGTAGACAGAGACCACTGACTTACTCAGGACATTTTTATATACATATAGTTTTATATTTTATTCTATTCCCTCTCTAGAATTTTAGCGATAATTAATTTGCAAGCTGGTGCTTAACTATTATCTACTTAATATGTGGATGCCAACACATTGTAGTTAAGTTAATCATGTCGCGTAACAGTTATATGTAGTTGTTAGGGAATACTTGAAATTAAATCTTGTTACAGCTGCGAATGTTCATTTTGCCATCTGCTGATTCTGAAATTATTAGGTATATTTACCTACATTGCGAGAACAATTATCAGTTTATATTGAAGTGGAAACATTTTTAGCATCGTTGTCATTTGAAACAAACGCAAAAGAAAAAACAACACTAAAAAGAGATAAATATATAAATCTATAGGAGAGAATGAGATAGAATCTATACTTAATATAATAACACGAAGAGGTTTCTTGTTTGTTAAAACATGTTAATCTCTAGGACTACCATTCCGATTTGATACATTCTTTTTCTATATGATAGCCAAATTCACGAGGAATAGTGTATATAGGCTATCTTGCATTAGGCAATACCTCTCAGCTAGCCTTAAATATTGATTTTTGTTAAGCAAGTCCGAAGCAAAACCGCTCCCGAACTGCTTAATCCGTGAGCTGGCGTAGTGATTAGTGATACGGTAATACTATGTTGTAAAAATATAGATCTAAATCTAAAAAAAAGGCCGCGATTACATAGTCCTCTTTGTTATACATAAGCTAAAATATGGTATTTTGTGACAAAAAAATATTGAAAACCTAAAAGTGATTTATGAGGGTTATTATAAGGTACAGCATATTAGTCCATACGAAGAAAAGTTACTTCATCATCAAGACAATTTTATGAAGATAAACTTTGCTTTTATAGCATGTTATTTGGACGCACAGTTTAAAAGATAATGAAAAATTATTGTCGCATGGCTCAGAGCATGATATACGCGGGTAATACCGCGGGGAACAGCTAGTTCAGTATAGTGTGTCCTATTATCTCCTCTATGTGCGATGCTTTTAAAATTGCTAATATAACTTGTAACTTTTAAAATAAAGAATTAAAAAATTTACAAATTTATTATCAATTATAGAAAATTAGTCATACTGAAAAATATTATCCTAATATATAAACTATGATAATAATAATAATAAACAAAAAGTACTGCACGGCCGACACTATCATGATCTGGAACAACCCATGATTGATAAAGCTACGTCCAATCAATGGTTAAAAATAGTTTCTTTATTCCCTGAAACCGAAGGTTTTATTATCGCAATTCAAGACCAAGTTATAAATACTCGAAATTACAGGAAATATATCATTAAAGACCCCACTGTATTAGATGATAAGTGTCGAAAGTGCCACATACAGTCTGAAACCATTCAGCATATAACTGGAGCATGCCCACATCTCGCCCAAACCGATTACACTCATAGACATGACCAGGTAGCTAATATCATACATCAAACTCTTGCTATTCAACATAACCTCATACAAGATACTATAACACCTTATTATAAATACATCCAAAATACAGTTCTAGAAAATACAACACATAAGTTGTACTACGACCGCGCCATCCTAACTGACAAAACAATACATTATAATAGACCAGACATTACACTACAAGATAAACTTAATAAAATCACCTACCTCATTGATATAGCCATACCTAACACACATAATATTACAAAGATAATTACAGAAAAATCCACAAATATGCAGATCTCCAAGAAGAAGTTAGCAGAATTTGGAAACAAGAAAAAGTATACATAGTACCAATTGTGTTATCAACTACAGGAGTAATCCCAAAACATCTTCACCACAGCCTGAAACTATTAAATATAAAAGAGAATAAATACATACAATTACAGAAAGTCACCATATTAAATACGTGCCGTATCGTGAGATTTTTTTTACAAATAGATGAAAACGAAGTTACGCCCAATATCCCAGAACACACTTCTTAATAAAATGTACATATGCTTTTTACTTGGTGAACACCCGTAATTAGCATTAATAATGGCCGCAAGGCTTGAAGAAATAAAGATATCAAAATAATAATAATATTAATAATTCTTTATTATCAAAAATAAATCACAAGAAATTTTATGAAGTCTCTGACTCCTAAACTAGACGAGTCTGTATCTTAGGAATCATCGGCTTCTCCCAGAGTTGTAACACAGGTAATACTAAAAGAACTATGCATGTTTTCATTGTTATAGTAGAAACAAAAGAAAAGTAAACAACTTTACAAATTTAACAAATTTACAAAATTAAATGAAAAAATAATAAAAGTTGTAATATAATAAAGTATTCTATATGTGTTATATTTAATACTAAACATCTATACTATACATATATTTAATATACATATATACAAGACGAGCACACATATATATATGTGTATATATACTTATATATAATTATTAAAATATATATGTGCACGACGCAACAATATTAAACAAACGAAAGAAAATGCTTATTGTAACCGGCGCTAGTTGAACAACCTAGGAGCGGTGGGCGGAGCCATGACGACGGTGTAATTATCAGGCCACGCCTCTGGTTCGACAACTAGCAAGGGTTATACGGCGGAACTAGCGCAACCTTATGTTGAATTTAAATTATAATTTGTGTAAATAATTGTATTACTTGTATCGAACGATAAAAAAATAATGATTGTATTATAACTAAGTTTAAGGTTGAGTTGTAACTGTGCAATAACTCTCCCAAATAAAGGCACCGTATGAACAGGGAGAGTTAGCATAGGCTTCTAATGAAAAACTGTAATTGTTAAATATAATAAATGTTTACTTTATTATATAATAAATATATTAGGCCGTTAGGCACATAAAATAATAGTAGTAGTGTAACCAAAGAGCATGTTATCGTGACGCGGCCGAGGAGCAAATGAAGCCACGCGCACCGCGCCACGACGTTTTATATTTATAGTGCTGAGGCGGGGGGAAGGATTCTCCGCCTAAAGCAGCTGAAAATTATAATGTAAACCTGTAAATAAGTAAAAATATTGATATGTACACCCTAGTCTAACAAGTAGTTATAAGAATATTATATAGTGAATTATGTTTATTAGTTTGTAAGATTATTAAATAAATAAAGATAGGCGCGGGGGTGAGGCAAGGGTCCGCTGGCCAGCAGCGGCCAAATCATATAAAAGACGGGCCGGCCGCTAGGGTCAGCAGTCGCTCTCCAGCCACCGAAAAGGCACCAGCAAGAAAAGAAAAAGTACAAGTTCCTCCTCACCGCCGCTTGCCTCCAGTTAAAAGCAAGACCAGCGCGTTTTATTCCATTTTTCGCACGGCATTACGGCGATCCGTAATATTAATGGTCCTTCGAGAAGCCGGATTACTAGAAGAAAAAGACAATATCGGTCTTGGTATTGCCGGAAGAAAGAAGCAAACCGCAAGAACGAAAAAATATTATTGTGAAGAAAAATGGTGATTACGCGTAGTAACAACGGAGAATCATCGAAGCGTCGCAAGGATGAACAAACAACCCAGGGGGCCACAGAAGAGGCCTCCGGGGGCGACTCAGCCGCTAGTGGTTCAACAAACACCACTAGCGAAACCACAACGGTCAGCGATACGACCGCTACCTCGGCAACCGATAGAACAACCGCAACGGAAGAAACCCAGCAAGAGGGTGATCAAAGATCGCAGTGCACATTGAAGCCCGGCGAGACTAGGTCACGCCGCTCCGTAGCCTCACGCAAGAGACTCCTCGCGGAGTTAGAGGCGAAAGAGCGGTTAGCCGAACTCAAGCTCGAGCAGGCTCAGTTGCAAGCAAGAACAGAATTGCAAGAAATACACGTGCAGCGACTACAAGCAGAAGCCGGATCAACCGATGAAGATGAAGAAATAGAAGACGATTTGGCATCAGTGCGCATTAGTACATGGTTGCAAGAAAAACCTACGCCTCAGCCCGCGCCACAACCCGCGCCACAACCCGCGCCGCAGCCCGCGCCGCAACCCACGTCGTACTTCGCGCCGCAACCAGCACTGCAGATCGCACCACCCGTACTTCAACAGTGTGCGCCGCAATACGCTCCACAACATACCGCGCCGCAGAAAGAAGACTATGGACAGGCGCAGCAGCAAATCGACGTCGCTACCTTAGCCGCTGCTCTATCACAAGCAGTACGAAGCACAAGGGAGCCGCCGAAATATATACAAGAGCTGCCCTCATTCAATGGTAGCAGCAAGGAGTGGCTCAGCTTCAAGACAATGTACGAAGAATCTTCAAAGTACTTCACGGCGAACGAAAACATAGCGAGAATACGCCGAAGCTTAAAAGGGACAGCAAAAGAAGCCGCAGGTTGCCTACTTATAAGCCAACCAGATCCCAGAATTATAATAGAAGCTTTGGAAAGGAGATTCGGACGACCAGAAGCGTTAATTCACTTGGAAATAGAGAAGCTGAAGCTGCTGAACAAAGTTACGGACAATCCCAGGGAGCTATGCATATTCGCAAATCGCATAGCGAACGTAGTGGGCACCGTGGAAGCACTCAAGAAAGCACACTATCTGCATAGTCCAGAAATGACGCGAGTTATCACAGACAAACTCACGCCCATATTGAAAAGCAAATGGTACGACTATGCAGCCAGAAAGAAAGAAGATATCCCAGAGCTTAAGAAGATATCAATGTTCTTAAACGAAGAAGCGGATAAATGCAGCGCGTATGCCTTGCCGGAGTTCATCGCAGAGGACAGCGAAACGAGAGAGCGAAGACCGAGAAAAATAGAACGTGCCTTCGCCGCAAGCAAGAAACCATATGAAGAACGCTGCCCTCAATGCAAACAAGAACACAAACTGCCCGATTGCAAGTCATACGCCGCTCTGTCCACAAATGACAGATGGGAAGTAGCAAAGAAGTACAATATCTGCTACCGCTGTCTGCGAGGCAAACATCGTCGATTACTGTGCAAAGCTCCACCGTGCGGAAAAGGCGGATGCATGATGAAACACCATAAATTGTTGCATCACGACAGAACAGCAGTAATGGAAAAAGAACCCGCTATGGAAACCGCAACATCGGCAAAGGAGGTCAACACAGCGACTCGACCGTACAAGCACCGCCGCGCTTACCTAAAGATTGCGCCCGTAACAATAAGGGGGCCGCTAAGCTGCGTCGAAACATACGCATTATTGGATGAAGGAAGCACGGTCACCTTAGTCGATGCCTCAATCGCCGACGTCATCGGCGCCGACGGCCCAGCCCACACAATGTGGATACAAGGGGTCGGCTCGGAGGTGAAACACGAGAAGAGCAAGATCGTCAGCTTTAAAATAAGAGGAACGTACGCGCAAGAAGAACACAACATAGAAGCAGCGCGTACTGTAGAGCGGTTGGACTTCGCGCCAGAATCCGTGAATGAAGATCACTTGGGGAATTGCCCACATCTGTTGGATATCAAAGAGGATATCACCTACGAACGCGCCTCACCGAAAGTACTAATCGGGCAAGATAACTGGCACCTCATAGTGTCTAGAAAACTGCGCGTCGGCCGTCGAGACCAACCAGTCGCCTCATACACCAACCTGGGCTGGGTTCTGCATGGCTGTCATAGCTCATTGACGTCGACGGTCACCTTCTGCGGCAGACTACATCAGAGGGAAGATGCACCACCGATAGAAGAAGAAATAAAAAATTATTTCAAATTGGAGACGCTGTGCATCGAGCCGAGAAGACCGAAAGAAGATCCCGAGCAGCGAGCCATGCAAATATTGGACGAAACCAGCCAGAGGTCAGCGGACGGCAGATTCGAGACAGGGTTGTTGTGGAAACAAAAGGACTTCCAAATACCAAATAATTATAAAGAAGCGGAAAGGCGCCTGCACACCTTAGAGAAGAGGCTCGACCGAGACAGCAATCTCAAGCTACAGTACGAAGAACGCATCGAGAACCTCTTCAACTCGGGTTACGCAGAGCGCGCGCCAATGCCACCGCCGCAAGGAAGGACATGGTATCTGCCACACTTCCCAGTCATCAACCCTGCGAAACCGAACAAGCCGCCGAGATTGCTACACGACGCCGCAGCGAAGACAGCCGGAATATGTCTCAACGATATGCTTCACTCGGGGCCCGACTTATTACAATCACTGCCCGGAGTGATCATGAGGTTCCGACAGTATCCGTATGCAGTGAGCGCCGATATAAAAGAAATGTTCATGCAGATTAAAGTGCGCAAAGAAGATAGAGACGTTTTACGTTTCTTGTGGAGAGGCAAGCGGCGGGAGGACCAACCGGAGGAATATAGGATGACGTCAATCATCTTTGGAGCGACATCATCACCATGCACAGCATTATACATCAAAAATAAAAATGCTGAAGAACATGCAGAAGCGTACCCAGAAGCTGCGGTCGCCATAAAAAGAAACCATTATATGGACGACTACTTGCAGAGCTTCCACTCTGTCACGGAAGCTCAGCAAACAGTAAAAGCAGTCGATCACGTCCACAAACAAGCGGGATTCGTACTCAGCGGGTGGACATCGAACGAAGAAAAAACAATAGAAGAAATAACGACAGAACATAGACAACACGACGCGACCGTGTGCCTGGGCGGAAAAGAAACTGAGAAGACGCTAGGGCTGCTCTGGCATGTACAAAGCGATCATATTGGATTCAATACTAACAATATGAAGATGCCTGCCGACGTAAAAGAAAAACAACGCTTGCCAACTAAACGAGAAGCATTGAGCGTCATAATGGCATTATTTGATCCGCTGGGGTTAATATCACCGGTGACCACCCCAGCGAAGAGAATATTTCAAGACACATGGCGTTACAAGGCGGACTGGGACGACCCTCTGCCAACAGAATTAAAAGAAAAATGGGAAGGCTGGATTACTTCACTTAACGCCATAGAACAACTAAGAATACCGCGATGCTACGATTACAACCCGGTGTCGACGCGCCAACTACACACATTCGTCGACGCAAGCGAGGAGGCCTACGCAGCAGCAGTGTATTGGAGAACGGAGCGAGCAGACGGCAGCGTTAACATATCATTGGCCGCCGCCAAGAGCCGCGTAACACCACTGAAACCAGTTTCCATACCACGGCTCGAGTTACAAGCGGCACTGCTGGGAGCTCGTCTTGCGCAGACCGTGATCGATGAACACGATTGCGACATAGCAGGCAAGACATACTGGTGCGACTCCCGTACTGCACTGGTGTGGATAAGATCGGAGCCTCGCGCGTACAAAGCTTTCGTCGCTCATCGCCTGGCGGAGATAGAAGATACGACCAAAAAGAACGAATGGCGTTGGCTACCGTCTAAAGAAAACGTGGCAGACGACGCAACCCGAGCCACACCAGAAGGGTTCGACGAGTCGCACCGATGGTTCCGAGGGCCCCCGTTTCTGCAGCGTCCACCGGCCGAATGGCCGCAGGAAGAGAAAACGACACAATATGACACCGGGGAAGAGCGAGAAATATGTAACATCGCTGTTAAAAGTGAAGACTCGACAACAACACATCTTTCACAGATAGGAAGATTTTCTAAATGGATTCGCCTCATAAGGGCGACAGCGAGAGTCCTCCTATTTATCGACATGTGCAGACCAAACAAGCACGTAGTGAAGGCTGGGCGTAAACGCAACAAAGCAAGACAAGGTAGCGACCCTGGCTGGCAGAGAACAAACAAACGCAACACCCCAGCCAAGGAGAAAAAGGCGACTCCTACTGCCTCATCGCTTGTAGGAATACCGGCCGCTTATCATATGAGAGCCGAACAACTGTGGGTGCAAGCCAGTCAGCGGGAAAGCTTCACGAAGGAGCTCAAGAGAATCACCAGCGGAAGTGTTCCGGGAGGCGACGACAAACTAGGCCACCTGAGCACATACATTGATGAAGAGGGGACCCTACGCCTCAGAGGTCGAATAAAAGCGGCATCAGAAGTGGAGGACGACATGTACGACCCTCCCATATTAGACGGGAAGCACGCATACACTCGCCTGTACATAGCACACGTACACGAGAGGCTGCATCACGGAGGCGTAGAAACAGTTGTGAATGAATTAAGACAGAGATTGTACGTAAGAAAAATACGTCCAGTAGTGAAAACTGTCGTCAAAGGATGCCTGCCGTGCCGTCTAAGAAAAGCCAAGCCTGCATCACCGTCTACAGGAAACCTGCCGTCCGCACGCCTCGCTCATCACGCACGTCCGTTCACATACACCGGACTAGACTACTTCGGGCCAATAGAAGTCACAGTGGGACGACATCGCGAAAAGCGCTATGGCGCGTTATTTACCTGCATGACGTCGCGAGCAATACACATAGAAGTAGCCCACTCGTTGAGCGCAGACTCAGCCGTGTCGGCACTTAGGCGTTTTATGAGCAGAAGAGGATGCCCAAAAGAAATATGGAGTGACAACGCTACGTGCTTCAAGGCAGCAGACAAGGAGATGGCCGAAGCAGCACTCGCAGCCCTCGAGCACGAAACCACGTGTCAACAGATTGTGTGGAAGTACATACCGCCATCAGCACCGTTCATGGGCGGCGTATGGGAGCGAATGGTTCGCTCCGTAAAAGAAGCCCTACGCGTCACCCTCAACGAGCGCTATCCCAGCGACGAAACATTGGGGACCCTGCTCGCCGAGGTCGAAAATACTGTAAACTCCAGACCTCTCACACACGTCTCAGTCGACCCAGGAGACCCGGAAGCCATCACGCCGAATCACATCCTCATCGGTCCCAACTCGCACGTACCTGCGCCGGGACACTTCAGCAAGAATGACGTGACGGCCCGCCAGCAATGGAAACGAGCTCAAGCCCTAGCCGACGTGTATTGGAGAAGATGGGTTAAAGAATACCTGCCCCTACTCCAACACCGGCGGGAGCCCAGCAGCATAGGAGTATCGCCGAAGATTGGAGACCTAGTCATCATTTGTGACTCCAATCTACCACGCAACACCTGGCCCAGAGGGAAAATAAGTAAGGTATATCCTGGCGTCGACGGAGAGGTACGAGTAGTGGACGTAACCACCGGCAGTGGGCACATACTAAGAAGACCAACGAAGAAGATCGTCGTGCTACCAGAGGGATCGCAGCGTGGCGACGGCGGGAGAATGTGCACGACGCAACAATATTAAACAAACGAAAGAAAATGCTTATTGTAACCGGCGCTAGTTGAACAACCTAGAAGCGGTGGGCGGAGCCATGACGACGGTGTAATTATCAGGCCACGCCTCTGGTTCGACAACTAGCAAGGGTTATACGGCGGAACTAGCGCAACCTTATGTTGAATTTAAATTATAATTTGTGTAAATAATTGTATTACTTGTATCGAACGATAAAAAAATAATGATTGTATTATAACTAAGTTTAAGGTTGAGTTGTAACTGTGCAATAACTCTCCCAAATAAAGGCACCGTATGAACAGGGAGAGTTAGCATAGGCTTCTAATGAAAAACTGTAATTGTTAAATATAATAAATGTTTACTTTATTATATAATAAATATATTAGGCCGTTAGGCACATAAAATAATAGTAGTAGTGTAACCAAAGAGCATGTTATCGTGACGCGGCCGAGGAGCAAATGAAGCCACGCGCACCGCGCCACGACGTTTTATATTTATAGTGCTGAGGCGGGGGGAAGGATTCTCCGCCTAAAGCAGCTGAAAATTATAATGTAAACCTGTAAATAAGTAAAAATATTGATATGTACACCCTAGTCTAACAAGTAGTTATAAGAATATTATATAGTGAATTATGTTTATTAGTTTGTAAGATTATTAAATAAATAAAGATAGGCGCGGGGGTGAGGCAAGGGTCCGCTGGCCAGCAGCGGCCAAATCATATAAAAGACGGGCCGGCCGCTAGGGTCAGCAGTCGCTCTCCAGCCACCGAAAAGGCACCAGCAAGAAAAGAAAAAGTACAAGTTCCTCCTCACCGCCGCTTGCCTCCAGTTAAAAGCAAGACCAGCGCGTTTTATTCCATTTTTCGCACGGCATTACGGCGATCCGTAATAATATATATATAAATATATATATATATATATATACGTATACATAAATATTAAAGTTCATATATAAATTAATCACTTCCCTGTTTTTGTTTATTTATTTATTTTGAAACTATAAATTAATGATGCATGATCGCGGAGAAGTTTTTGGCCAAAAACCAAAAAGTTTTTTGTACGTTCATGGACTTGGAGAAGGCTTATGATACTGTGGACAGGGATGTGTTATGGCAAACACTGAACTCATTTGGGTTGAGCACTGGTCTGATACAGGCATTGAAGTCTCTATATAGGGACTCTAGTGCTTGTGTCAGGATCAACGGGGCCTACTCGGACTGGTTTGGCATCCATAAAGGTGTCAGACAGGGCTGTGTGGCTTCCCTGTGGTTTTTCAACCTATTTATGGACAGTTCTTTGGAAATTTTGAAAGTAGAAGAATGCGGGTTAAGAATGGGTGAGTTAACCGTCAAATACCTTTTGTACGCCGATGATCAAGTCATACTTGCGTCGTCGGCAGCCGAGTTGCAAATGATGGTTAAATTAATGAACAGGACATTAAAAAAAAAGGGAATGAAAGTGAACGCAAGTAAGGCGAAAGTTATGGTTTTTGAAAGAGAGGAAAGTAAAACGATATGTGAAATAAGAATAGAAGGGGAGTTGGTAGAGCAAGTAGATGAGTTTGTATATTTGAGATGTGTGTTTAGCAGGGATGGTAGATATGTTAAGGATATAGAACGACGAGTGAATACAGTAAATAGAGTGAATGGGGCTCTACACTACATACATACATAAACACTCACGCCTGTCACCCAGAGGGGTAGGCAGAGATTATGGACTTCCATTTGGCACGATCCTGACACACCTCTCTCGCTTCCTCCACATCCATATACCTACGCATACACGCTCGTCGGTTAAAGGTACTCTTGATTTGGCTCTACACTCTATTGTGAAAAGTCAGAATGTGTCCAAAAAGGCACGTATGGCAATTCACAATGCTGTGTTAGTACCTACTTTAATGTATGGTAGTGAAAGTTGGGTTTGGCAGAATAAGCACGAGAGTATAATAAATGCTGTAGAAATGCGGTCATTAAGGAGCATGTTAGGGATGAATCTGAATGACAGAGTGAGAAATTGTTTAATAAGAGAAGAGTGTGGTTTGCAAGATGATGTTGTGACCAGGATTAAGAAAGGAATGCTTCGGTGGTTTGGCCATGTAGAAAGATTGGGTCATGCCAGATGTCTCGTAACTTTGACGTCCCGTTCCTTTTATTGATAAATTATGTTAACGAAATAATAAATGTTTGTTTATCTGTTTGTCTGTCCGTCTGTTTGTTTTGGCTAATCTCCTAAATGACTTGACGGATTTCGACGGAACTTTCACTGGCACATAGCTGATATTAAAAGAAGTAACTTAGGCTCATTTTATTTTTGAAAAATTTGTTATTCGCCAAAAAAATTAAAAGCCATGACATGTAATCCAAAAGCCAAATAACTTAATTTTTTTTGATAAATCGGAAAGATTACAAATTCGCTATTTAAATATAATTTTAGTTTTCCACTTACACATAAAGCTTTCTTTTACCACCAATCACTGGTACCAAGAGCTGGCGAGAATTTGATCACGCATAAAATGAAACAGTTAGCATGTGATAGAGACATACTGAAAATGTATTATGGTTGCCGCGAAAATCAGTCGGCTCAACAGGGAAGGTTCCCGCACCGAACACAAGCTTAATAGAGCAGCGTAATGGTGCTGAGTTTTAAGAGTAATGTAAATCGGGGGGCATTTTTACTGGTAACAAGTTGGTTCATTCTATTTAAGAGTTTGGATTAAAAATTTATCTGCATTTTGATTCATATGATTCATTCTTAATCAAATAATTTTATATATAGTCAGGTCTGGCAACTTTACCAAAGGATGTTAACTTTGCCATGAGAGGTGTACTGGTAATTAAATTACGAACAACGTAACGTTTTTCGAAATAAGCCATGTTTTGGAGGAAAATATAATAACTAATTGAAAGCATTGCTTTCGATATGGCAACGTGAGAGTTAATTTTAGCTTTTGTATTTTAACGCGGAATTGTGCCGGCGAAATAACCTCTTTGTTCAGTACTCCAGAACATTAGTTTCTTTTTGTGTTAAATACTGAATGTAAGTATATATATCTTTGTAATAACGTAATATTAGAAGTTATCAAATGTAAAACACAGTATATAACATGTTGGTCTTAACATTTATCCGTAAAACTAACTTGGCAAAATTACCATACTAGTGATGCCACGATGTGAAGATTATTTTGCCATGCTTTGTTACAACCAAGGGTTGTCACTTTCAACCTACATTTATAACCGATTACAACTTTTTAAACAAAATTTTCTGTACTTGGCATTCTATGTTTGTGTGTATGTTTGTTTCGATGTTTCACCGTAGCAGTCCATTAGACCTATTTTACCAAATGACTCGACAATCAATTCATCTTTATTAAAAGTGAAAGAAAAGAATAGAGAAATCTATATTATTTTTACTGCGTTATCGGGCATTAATAATATTATTACTACTCAGTGTTTTTCATAATTTCAACTTAGTATATTAATATTATATTTAGACGCCTCCGTGGCGCAGTGGCTTAGCAATGAGTTGCTGCGTTAGGGGCCGCGGATTCGATCCCGCACGGAACAAGTATTTGTATGGCCTACAAATAATTGTTCCGGGTCTGGATGTTTTTCCTTGTGCAATTTGATACAGGAGAAAATCCTAGTGTGGGGGTAACGTTTTATAAGAAAAAAAAAACCAAAAGATTTAGGAAAACATTAATTGTCATTTTTAATGATTATTAATGTTTTGCTTCTATGGGGAAACAATATTTAGATGGATATAATAATTATGACTAGATATTATTTTATTACGACCCGTAATTGACTAATAAAAAAAAATCGAATACTTGTTAAAATGATTGAACCAAGCTTTTTTTTTCTAATCGGCACCATATATTTTTAAAATATCATATCTAACCAATGAGCAGCTATATTTGTGTTGTAAAATATTAGCCTTGAGATATAACGAGTTATCTTTTTTAATTTTTATTATTAAATGCGATTTACTTTATATAATTACATGTAACGACAGTATTCAACGGTACTCAAACAGTATTTCTCAATATTCATCAGTCCTACGTATGTTGTAGAGTAAAACGTAACAATACCAACTAACATCTGTTTAACGCCTACGGCGTAGCACTGCCACGTTAGTTTCTACACAAATTTAAATGTTCCTTACTATTCGCTTTGCAAAGTTCCACCGTAATTTGGCCCACATTTTATATTTTACCACTTTTATCGCTTAAATTTAAAGTGTTCGTTACGAATCGTTTTGAAAAGCTCCGGTGTAATTTGGCCCACATTTTACGTCTTTTATCGCCTCAATGTTTTATTCGTTACAGTGGCCACAACTTAATTTCTAAAAGTAGTTTTGCTATTTACTAAGTAATTGATTGATATAATTTTCAAATACCGATTTGTAAGGTTATATTTTGTTGCTTTTTAGAAACCTTATACATTTTATTATGTTAAGATTTTGTTCTTGAAATTCCTATACAAAATAAATATTTGCATTTATTATTCTTCTTCTTTTTTAGAAGTAAACCCAGAGATATGTTTACACTACTTACTACACTATTAGTCCCATGTATACCTCACATGGGACTAATAGTGTAGTAAGTATTTTGGCGCATATAGCTAAAGATTAAATATTACACGCGTTTTAGAAATGAAGAGTTATTGCATAAAGATTATTAACGTCATCGCTATCATAGCGCTACAATGAAATAAATTTAAGCTTTATCTTTAATTAACTTAAATATAAATTGAATTACATCATTTTGTTTGGTAAATTATTTGCATGGTAATTAATATTACTAGTGAACTTTTCGCAAGCAATTTTCGTATAAGTATATATTTTTAATTGATTATTCAGAAACGGCCCTTACTGTTTAGATGAAATTTGGTATTTAGAAAATGTTATACTTTTTTCATCCAAATATTAGCATAAAAAAGTAAATTATATTTTTTTTCTAACACTAAGCTAAATTTTTACAATAAACTTATAATCCCTGGTATTATAAGTTTATTGTAAACCATAAACAAATATTACAAAATTAGAATATGCGACTTAAGGAGTTGTAGAATGGACAACATATTCGTAAAAGCAATCGCTTTTAAGTGACCTTTGGATAGTAAAGAACTTAAAATACGTATATGTATGTTCGCACCTGGTAGAGCCTTGCAAATTATCTCTAGCTCAACCGGCGAAGGACCACGCTCTAGCAGAATACGAGCGTACCAGAATAGCAGCACAATGTTGCTATATTTCTTATGGTGAGTGTAGAAACCGCTTTTTACTGGAAACGAGGCATACCATCTTAGTTCTCTGGCGTGACAATGCATCTGTATTTTGATTCTTAATCGAGCATACACGTAGATGTCTTTGGGCCACTGCATCCTCTTACTACCTTGTGAACCGTGAGCTTGTTTGTCATTCTCATTCCATATAAGTTATTTTTTATTTACGTGGTAAAGCCTTGCTGCAGCTATATGATGATTGTAGCACGAATGGGTCGGCTCGACCATGGTGGGACCACGCTCTCACAGAATACCTGCGTAAAATAGCAGCTAAATGCTGCTGTGATTCGAATGGTGAGTGTAGAGAACCGGAGACCCTTTTTAATGGAAATGAGGCACTCCATCTTAGTCCTCGGGGTTGACCACGCATCCGCATTTTAATTCTTAATCGAGGATAAATGTCGATGTCTATGGGCCAAAGCATCCACTTAGCATCAGGTGGACTGTGTGCTCGTTTGTAACCCTTATTCTATAAAAACAATGTATAATTAACCTGAGGAATTGTTCGGACTAATTCCAGCCGCCCAATTTCACCATCGCACATCGCGACAAAACTCGCGATACCATCCATACCATCTGGATGATTGGCGGTCCACCACTGTGCGATTTAGAAGAAGTTTTCTTCCTCGCACAACTTCCTTGTGAAATCGATTACCACCAGCGATTTTTCCGGACCGATACGGCTTAGGGACCTTCAAGAAAAGAGCCTACTCCATTTTAAAAGGCGGGCAACGCATCTGCGATTCCCCTGGTGTTGCAGTTGTTCATGGGCGGCGGTAGTCACTTACCATCAGGTGAGCCGCATGCTCGTTTGCCTCCTTTCCTATAAAAAAAAATAAGATAATATTATACAAGAAGATTGATTATTTATAAAACTTAAACCAAAGAAACATATCATTGTGCAACGGAAATCTTTTCTATTTTATGTCCGGTATATGCCTGATTGCAGTTATGGGTGTTATAATAAATACGCTAAAACCCATGCGAAAATAATCGCTCTCTCCCTCTATTGTTTGTTAACCACAGACTCATCGTAGTGTCCATTTTACTTGATGGTGTCTCATTTGTAGGCGTAAAACATGTCATATTATAGACATTAGTGGTAGTAATAGTGCACGCAACTGTAGGAGGGAGTAACGTGCTCTTCCTTTGAGACATGAGACAGTGAGTCATTCTTCCAGCGCAAAGATGGAAGAGATGGCTGACAGAAGTTCCCTTGGACAGGCTTGACGAGAGACTAGAATGTACGGGTTTCTGAAGGAACCCGAACTGGTTTCGCGCCAATTCTCCCTATGTGCTCTAATTTTGCCTTGGCAATGACTTTTGAAGGACCTGGAGGCTGAATTATACTTCTTTTTGAGTACACTATGACTAAAGATGGAGGATGGAGAAACAAGTAGACTGTCTTTCTCCAAACAGTTACAATTTAACCATATGTAATATATAATGGACATAGATGAAAATGTCTAAGTAAGTTTATTATATCCCCAAATTCTTGTCTTTCAAACTTAGTTTAATTCATACTATAGTTGTTTTAAGATTGATTTTTACATGTACATTGAATTTATGCAAAATCAAATCAGTAATATTATTAGAGCACGCAAGCAACAAGGGTTCGATCCCCGTCATCACATACGAAATTGTTAAATACAATTTATAGTGCTGATTTATCACGTGTTCTACAGTGAACGAAAACTTCGTGAGTAAACCTACATTTTATAGATTAAATCATACATTTCACATAACGGCAGCAGGATCTTCCTGATTAAAACTCGAAATATCAAAATACCGGTGTTGCCCACCCGCCTGCCAAACATGGCAACTATGGCAAAATCCTTCCAATGAGGCAATCTATGAGAGAGACCTTTGTTCAAAAGTGGACTTTTACAGGATGTTATTGATTGATTAATCTGAATATTTTAAATCCATCAAAAATACCGGTGTTGCCGACCCGCCTGCCAAACATGGCAACTATGGCAAAATCCTTCCAATGAGGCAATCTATGAGAGATATCTTTGTTCAACAGTAGACTTTTGCAGGCTGTTATTGATGGATTAATCTGAATATTTTAAATCCATGTCTATCTTGGGACGTAACATCATAAATGCTGCGACAGCATAATGCGGCTGTTCAAAAAAGAGAATAAAAAGACAAATCATCATTGTTTAAACTGCGAATTATTAATTGAATATTCAGTATTCACAATATGTAACAAAGAATCTTAAAAGAAGTGATGTCAGTTAAGAAATCTAATATATTAAAATATATTATTATCACATGATAAATCCATTTGCCTAAGTAAAGCAAAAAAATTTCGACATCTGGTTATATAAACCCAAAAATGTTTTTCGTCCTTTGTTGTATTAAGATAAAATTTTCCAAACTTGATCTCTGATATTCCATAATTGAATTAGGGATATAGAATACCCGTACATTGACAAAATACTCTTAACGAAATGAAGGCACGTTCTCTACGTTAACAGGCTCAAAATAAACATTTGGCGAATAAAAGAAATGAAACATTTGAAAGATATTGATATACAACTTGCAACAGAAACCCTGTGGTTCACGTTAAGTGCGTTATCAGAATCAGTAGTCAAACGTATAGAAATAACTTTACTTCAGAAAAATCGACCAGAAAAAAAATTAAATAAAAATAAATTTTCACATGCAAGTCGTATGTGGTTTTATAAACTCTGCATTGGCCGGGAAGTAATTATAGAACCTGCTTTATCGATGCGTGTGTCAGTTACAGGTAATAAAATCACATACAGTTTGCAAATAAAAATTTATTTAATTTTAATTAACTTTCTATGCTTGAGTTTTCTCAATTACAGTTATTTCTCTATTCGTTTGAAAGAAAGGAAGACAGAATTGCGTTTATTCCATTTTAACCATGCAGCACAACATGTAAAAAAGTAATTATATACAAATAGATAAATAAAACTAAATATTTACCAATATTGAAAAGTTAAGAAATACTCTTAAAAACAAAAAAGCCCTGTGCTGAAACATAAAATTGCGATAAGAACCGGACCCAGTGAAGCACGTTAAAAGTCAATTCAAAGTCTAATCTATTATTCTTTGCCTCAATACGTTAATTTCTACATATTATGGAAATTGGAATCGAATAAACCTATAAGTACTACAGTCTACTCGTGTATCAATCAACAACAAAAATGGTCCTTCGATTAAAAATGAACCAGAAGCATATCGGAAATTAAATCTAAGCATCATTATGGCAGCCATTATGTGTACTTGAAAATACTTCAGAACTAAAAGAATATGCATATGGAGATCCAAAATGGAAAGCAGCACTGAGTGAGTTCGTTCCAATTCCTTTCTCATACTTATATATCACCTATCCATTTTCCAGGAATTCAGAATTGTGTCTAATTTCTACTGCATTTTTCGTAAAATTATTTTTAGACATATTATATTATTATTGAGGATAAAACTTTTCATCTACGTTTCGACAATAATCGTAAAATTATTCCTATAACAATTTTCTATAGATAAGCACGTAATAAGCTTATTATTTCATTACATTCATACATGCTGCATGTTGCATATTTATTAGGTGTTCGTTCTTATTACCCACTCATAAAAAAAAATACTTCTTTTTACTTCTTTAGTTGAAATCGATTTTTGTGAGTAAAGTGTATAATTATTACTTATTATTTGTTTTAATTAAGAGTGTTAAGAATCAAAATGGCCAGTGCTTCCCTTAAAGACCTAATTAAAAAACGTGGAGGCCTTAAAGCCAAACTTACATCATTTAATAATTTTTTGAATCTTATAAAAGATTCGGTTGTCTTGTCTGAGCTACAAAAATCGGAACTAGAATGCCGGCTTAGAAAAATTGATGCGGTATACGACCAATTTGACGCGTTACAGATGGAGATTGAGGCATTGTCGGAGCAGGTTGAGGACGAATACAAGGAACGCCTCCAATACGAAGAACAATATTATTCACTCCTTGCTTTGGCGCGTAGTATGATGAATGCTGCTACTTCATCAACGTCTTCTAGGGCAGGTTCCGTGACAGACGACCACGAAGATAGCTGCGCACCTAAATTCCATCTACCTGTCATCAACGTGCCGCAGTTCAGCGGTGACTTTCAGGAATGGTTGGAATTTCGAGATACGTATCTTTCAATTATCCATAATAATAATAACATCTCAAACGTACATAAATTTCACTATTTATGCGCAGCTTTGAAAGGTACTGCGTCATTAATAATTCAAAGTTTAGATGTAACAGCAAACAATTATCCAATTGCATGGCAATTATTAACGGAGCGATATGATAACATACGTCTTTTAATCAACAATCATATACAAGCCTTATTAAATACGAAAAATATATCCTCTGAAAGTAGTTTGGAAATAAGAAATGTTATTGATGTGATGAATAAACATTTAAGAGCACTTGCAACATTAGGTGAACCTGTCGATCACTGGGACACAATTATTGTTTATGTAATATCAAAAAAATTAGACCCAGTTACGAATCGGCTATGGGAAGAATACAGATGCAGCTTAAGTTGTAACTCACCAAGTTTACAACAATTCATTAAATTTTTAAACAATAAGTGTGATGTATTGGATACATTGAATGCGGGAGTAACTATTCCTATTATACATAACGTCAAACACTCAAAACTTCAATCACACCCTTTAACTTATAATAATAATAATTACAATAATTCATTTAGCAAAAAAGAGTTAATAAATACCGACAAGAAAAATTATAATAAAAACATTACATGTCCTATGTGTTCACAAAATTATTTCTTATTTACATGCCCTTCATTCATTAAACTTGATGTAGATTCTCGTATAAAAAAAGCCACCGAAAGTAGAGTATGTACGAATTGCTTACGTCCAGGTCATGTCCGTAACCACTGTAGATTATCAAATTGCAAGTATTGTAATTATAGACATAATACTCTATTGCATAAAGATAATTTCCATAAAGACCCATCTTCTTCTAATGTAGCACTTTCGACAAATATCAGTTCATCTTGTAACACTGCTTACGTCATATTATCTACAGCGTTGGTACGTGTAAAAGACAAAGACGGAAAACAACACACAGCCAGACTTCTGCTTGACAATGGAAGCACTTGTAATTTTATTACGGAAGATATGTGTAATAAGCTTGGTTTGGTAAGATATAACACTGATTCCACTATCTCTACGATTAATAACCAAGTCACACGGGCCACCCAAATATGCGAACTAATTTTTGAGTCATACTTTAGTGATTATAAAGCAAATATTACTTGTTATATCCTGCCAAAAATTTCACACACCCAACCCAATTCGTACGTAAATATTAAGCATATACCAATTCCTTCAGAAATAAAATTAGCTGACCCTAAATTCCACCTACCTTCTTCTATTGACATTTTAGTGGGTGCAGAAATATTTTGGGCAGTCTTAAATGCAGAAAACCGCAATATTGGTCCAACATATCCAAAATTACATTCCTCAAAACTAGGATGGCTTGTATCTGGATGCATATATGCTAATAACGTTCAAACTCGTAATGTATGTCATCATACATTGAACAATAACGAAGAATTTACTCTTGCAAAATTTTGGGAGTTAGACTCAATTTCATCTCAGTACTCATATTCTCAGGAAGAAAAAGCTTGTGAAGAAATATTTAATAACACTACATATCGTACTTCGTCTGGTCAATTTGTAGTGACAATACCATTGAAGACCTCACCAGATTGTCTGGGTGATTCATATGCCTTAGCTAAGCGAAGGTTTCTTGCACTTGAGCGTAGGTTTGAACGAGACTCTCAATACAAGAAAAATTATGACGAATTTATTAGAGAATATATTAATCTAGGTCACATGGCCCAAAACTTACCTAATTCACATTCCACAAATAAATATAATTTTTACTTGCCACACCACGGTATTATACGAGAGTCGAGTACAAAAACAAAGTTGCGCGTTGTGTTTGATGCATCCGCTGCCACGACAGCTGGTAAGAGTTTCAACGATATACAAATGGTGGGTCCAAAAACACAAGATGATCTTATGTCTATATTATTACGATTTCGTCAACATAAATACGCTATTACTGGAGATGTGGAAAAAATGTATAGATCTATTTTATTGCACAAATCACAACGCACCTTACAACAAATCATATTTAGATTTAACACTAACGAATCTCTCAAAACATATACTCTTAATACAGTTACCTACGGAACCTCATCGGCCCCTTATTTAGCCACTAAATGTTTAGTGTCCCTCGCTAAAGATACTCCTAACCTGTTAGTACAGTATGCCATTAAACATGATTTTTATATGGATGACTATTTGGGTGGCGGGGACTCTATTGAGTCCGTTATCGCTTTGGTCAAAGAAATAAAGAATGTACTAGAGTCCGCGAAATTGCACTTGCGAAAATGGCAATCAAATAGCCCAACAATTATAAACAATATAACGAATGATGAAAAAAGTGAACAACATAAAACCCTTAATCTTGATCCTTCTCCTTCAAAAACATTAGGTTTATTCTGGGACACCTTTCATGACACTTTTTATTTTTCAATTAACCACACCTTTACACATAAATACACAAAACGTAATATTTTATCTTTCATAAGTCAAGTTTTCGATCCTTTGGGTCTGGTTGGACCGTGTATTTTACAAGCCAAAAATATATTACAACAACTGTGGGTACATAAATGTGGCTGGGATGATGAGGTTCCGTCGCAAATTATATTGGAATTTAATAACTTTGTTAACTCTCTTTCTCACATAAACACCATACATATACCACGCTGGATAGCGCAAGATGATCTTCGGGAAATGCAGTTACATGTATTTACCGATGCTTCAGAACGTGCATATGGCGCATGCGTTTATGTAAGAACGATCTCAATTGACGGATTAGTGCAAGTTCGTCTTTTAACATCAAAAAATAAGGTGTCACCTATAAAGACTATAACAATACCTCGCTTGGAGCTATGCGGCGCTTTACTAGGCACAAGGCTCTATAAAAAAGTGATAGAGTCTTTAACTATGAAGTTCAATAGTTGCTTTTTTTGGTGTGATTCGACAATTGTTTTGGGTTGGCTTTCCACAGAGTCAAGTTCTCTTAAGCAATTTGTACGAAATAGAGTTAATGAGATACTAGAAATTACAAAGGGACACACCTGGGATTATGTGCCATCTAAGCTGAACCCTGCTGATCTGGCTTCTCGTGGGGTGAATGCTGACTTCCTCAGCGCTTCCGCACTTTGGTGGAAGGGCCCAGAATTTTTAAATAATTTGATTTTAAAAATTCCATCATCTCCAAACATACATACAATAACACTTCCAGAGCTTACACTTCATATTGATATACAACAACAAAATAATACCAATTCACTACATCAATTAATTTATGGTTTATCAAATTATAAAAAACTAGTAAGAGTATTTGCATACGTTCAACGTTTCATTTTTAATTGCAAAAATAAGACATCTAAACATAATAACTTCCTTACTTTATCAGAATTACGATCATCACAACAACATCTTCTTAGTTATTCTCAACAGGAAATGTTTCCTGATGAATACGCCATACTTAAAGCATCTAAACCAGTACCTAAGAGTAGCAGACTCAAATCACTTACTCCCTTCCTCGATTCAGATAATCTTATAAGAGTAGGTGGTAGACTTAGTAATTCATGTTACACGTATGATATTAAGCACCCGGTGGTGTTGTGTTCAAAACATCATTTAACTAAACTTATTTTTGAAGCTAAACACAAAGAATTATTTCATGCTGGCCCTCAACTAATCTTATCTAACGTTAGACAGAATTTTTGGCCTCTGGGTGGAAGAAATTTATCAAAATCAATAGTTCGTGCTTGTATTCGTTGTAAAAGGTTTAATGCTAAATCAGTACAACCCATTATGGGTCACTTACCAGCTGAAAGAACGTGTCTCGAATTTCCTTTCCTCAACACAGGTGTCGACTTTTGTGGGCCTATCCTGATAGCTGACCGCAAGGGACGCGGTTGTCGATTACAAAAGGCCTATATTTGCGTTTTTATCTGTTTCGCAATCAAAGCCGTGCACCTGGAGCTTGTTACGGATCTTACCAAGGAGGCGTTTTTAGCGGCACTCAATCGTTTTATATCGCGGAGGGGTAAGCCTCAAAACATGTATTCCGACAATGGCACAACCTTCGTAGGAGCCAGCAACGAACTTACTCGATTCCTAAAGGCGAATAATATCTGCATACAGGCCAATTTAGCAGAAATTAATATTAACTTTAACTTCATACCAGCATATTCTCCCCATTTTGGCGGTATTTGGGAGGCGGCCGTCAAATCGGTAAAAACTCTTTTACGTCGCGTTTTAAACTTAACACATCTAGTTTATGAAGAACTTTCCACCTGTTTGTTTCAGATAGAGGCAATTCTGAATTCTAGACCTCTCACACCTTTATCTACAGATCCTTCCGACCTTACCTTTTTGTCGCCAGCCCATTTCCTCATTGGACGGTCACTCATGTCAGTACCATATCCTTCACTTGAAGATGCTAATATTAATCGCATTCAACGATTTCAGAGAATTGAAAAGCTTAGACAGCATTTTTGGAGGCGATATTCACAGGAATATATATTTCAACTACAGCAGAAAACTAAATGGCATGCTTCATCTGGCGAACTGAAGATAGGTGATCTGGTTTTGGTCAGGGACCAAAATGCACCGCCTCTGCTATGGCTCTTGGGACGGATCACAAAACTATCAAGGGGCAGTGACGGAGTATCCAGAGTTGCTGAAATACGAACAAAGAAGGGACTTATTGTTCGAAGTTTTAACAACCTCTGTCCCCTTCCACTCAATCAGTCTTGAAGACTACGCTTCAACGCCGGGGAGTATGTTCGCGACGTCTTGTTAAGAACAGAGGAAGACCTCGCACCGTGCGTGCGCCCGCACATTTGAGACGTCCTATGCCTTGAACGTCGCTTTGACCGCTGGCGAGATCTGCGTGAGCTCCGGGGGAGTCACTCAATATCGAACACTGGCGTAAACGAACGTTTCCCGTACCTTCTATTATTCTTTGCCTCAATACGTTAATTTCTACATATTATGTAAATTGGAATCGAATAAACCTATAAGTACTACAGTCTACTCGTGTATCAATCAACAACATAATCATTTATTACTTGAATCCGAATTGTTCCCACTAAGATGTAGTATGTTTATCCAACACTGCAATGCTCCTCCTTTTTAGAATTTTTTTTATTTCGTTTATCCTAAACATAGAAAGGATGTCGGTTTGTAAAATAACAAAGTGTTATTATCTATATTTATCTGGTCCAATTTACACCAATTTTATGTTAGGATAGACATATGAATAGTAGAAAACACGGTAGTTACCTCGTTTATCTGTTTCTTTTTTCTAGTATAGGGCATATATTTTTCAGTATTTTAAATTTACCTGCCATTTTAGCGTGAAAATTATAATGGAACGAAGTTAGCGTCAACTCGCGATAGTGGTCAGCGTTGCACTGCCGCCCGTCGCCTGCTAAATTTTAGTTGACAAACAAAACTGAATATCGTCCTTTGATTTTTTTAAGAAGCGTTTACTAACAGATAGATAATTAATTTTTCTTTAATATTATGTAAATTTCATAAAAATACCCCTGATAGGTTTTGTGTGTATTTTATTTTTTGTCTGCTTCGGATATAAATTCACAAATTAATTACACTACGTAATATAAATATAGTTTTAAATATTATATATTATATTATTTAAAATGTTCTAGTTTAACATACATTTTTTTCAAATCATTAACACTACTTGTTTAGATGTGATCTTCAGTATAAAATTATGCAAAGGCTGCAGACGATAACGATCACTATCCTACTCGTACTTAGTAAATTCTACCTAGCACTTTTGTTAATAAAGAATTACGTCGATTCACTAAGCCCTAGGTGCGAAATATGTCTTGTAATTTAATGATCATCGATGTCGACGTAAGAAATACAATAATCCTGTTAAACTAATAATTATGCTCTATTTTTAGTGATTCACGACAGTACCCAATTGAACGACAGATGACTTTTGAATTTCGAAGTATGTATCCTTCAGACTTTTAGGTATCTCGTTTAAAAAAAAATTAAACCTTTGAGTGGGTAAAAATTGGAGGGTGTAGTTCTTCGTTTCTTATAAAAACATATATTTTTTAATTAAATACGGTTATTTTACTGAGTGAATAAGTATATTATAAAACAATTCAGTAGTGTGGCGTGATTCAGTGTGTGGTTCAATGTTGTAGTGGTTAAAATAACTGTGTTAAGTGTAAATCAGCTGACCGAGTATCAGCTGATCATAACATCACAATCAGCTGTTAGACTTTGAATTGACTTTTAACGTGCTTCACTGAGTCCGGTTCTTCTCGCAGTTTTATGCTTCAGCACAGGGCTTTTTTGTTTTTAAGAGTATTTTCTTAACTTTTTAATATTGGTAAATATTTAGTTTTATTTACCTATTTGAATATAATTACATTTTTACATGTTGTGCTGCATGGTTAAAATGGAATAAACGCAATTCTGTCTTTCATTCTTTCAAACGAATAGAGAAATAACTGTAATTGAGAAAACTCAAGCATAAAAAGTTAATTAAAATTAAATAAATTTTTATTTGCAAACTCTATGTGATTTTATTACCTGTAACAGACACATGCATCGATAAAGCAGGTTCTTTGACAATACTTTTACTTCCCGGCCAATGCAGAGTTTATAAAACCACATACGACTTGCAAATGAATATTCATTTTAATTTAATTAATTTTTTTCTTGGTCTAGATTTCTGAAGTAAAGTTATTTCTATACGTTTAACTTCTGATTCTGACAAAGCACTTAACGTAAACTACAGCGTTTCTGTTACAAGTTGTATATCAATATCTAACGAATGTTTCATTTCTTTTATTCGCCAAATATTTATTTTGAACCTGTTAACGTAAGGGAACGTGCCTTCATTTCGTTAAGAGTATTTTGTAAATGTACGGGTATTCTATATCCCCAATTCAATTATGGAATATCAGAGATCAAGTTTGGAAAATTTTATCTTTATACAACAAAGGACGAAAAACATTTTTGGGTTTATATAACCAGATGTCGAAATTTTTTTCCTTTACTTAGGCAAATGGATTTATCATGTGATAATAATATATTTTAATATATTAGATTTCTTAACTGACATCACTTCTTTTAAGATTCTTTGTTACATATTGTGAATACTGAATATTCAATTAATAATTCGCAGTTTAAACAATGATGATTTGTCTTTTTATTCTCTTTTTTTAACAGCCGCATTATGCTGTCGCAGCATTTATGATGTTACGTCCCAAGATCGACATGGATTTAAAATATTCAGATTAATCCATCAATAACAGCCTGTAAAAGTCCACTGTTGAACAAAGATCTCTCTCATAGATTGCCGCATTGGAAGGATTTTGCCATAGTTGCCATGTTTGGCAGGCGGGTTGGCAACACCGGTATTTTTGATGGATTTAAAATATTCAGATTAATCAATCAATAACAGCCTGTAAAAGTCCACTTTTGAACAAAGGTCTCTCTCATAGATTGCCTCATTGGAAGGATTTTGCCATAGTTGCCATGTTTGGCAGGCGGGTTGGCAACACCGGTATTTTGATATTTCGAGTTTTAATCAGGATGATCCTGCTGCCGTTATGTGAAATGTATGATTTAATCTATAAAATGTAGGTTTACTCACGAAGTTTTCGTTCACTGTAGAACACGTGATAAATCAGCACTATAAATTGTATTTAACAATTTCGTATGTGATGACGGGGATCGAACCCTTGTTGTTTGCGTGCTCTAATAATATTACTGATTTGATTTTGCATAAATTTAATGTACATGTAAAAATCAATCTTAAAACAACTATAGTATGAATTAAAAAAATATTATTATTTGAAAGACAAGAATTCGGGGATATAATAAACTTACTTGGACATTTTCATTTATGTCCATTATATATTACATATGGTTAAATTGTAACTGTTTGGAGAAAGATAGTCTACTTGTTTCTCCATCTTCCATCTTTAGTCATGGTGAACTCAAAAAGAAGTATAATTCCGCTTCCAGGTCCATGAAAAGAGTCATTGCCACGGCAAAATCAGAGGACATAGACAGAATTGGCGCGAAACCAGTTCGGGTTCCTTCAGAAACCCGTACATTCTAGTCTCTCGCCAAGTCTGTCCAAGGGAACTTCTGTCAGCCATCTCTTCCATCTTTGCACTGGAAGAATGACTCACTGTCCCATGTCTCAAAGGAGAAACCCAATCTGCTAGGCTCTTTCTTTGCGTCCAAATAGACTCTCGATGATAGGGGGGGGGGGGGCACACCGCCGACCATGCCACGGTGTGAGAGCTCCATGACAGACGTGCGGTTCACATAGCGCTCGGTTGGCAAAGCACTTCTCTCCCAGGACATCCACAAGTCGAGTGGACCTAAAGGAATCTCCCCTATTGTGCTGAGGACGTGTGCTCCAGAGTTGGCACAGGTTCTAACGCGAATTTTACGATACTCCTACTCCGTAGTCCCGAAATCATGGAAGACGGCTTTCGTCCACCCGATCCCTAAAAGAGGCGACCGCTCAGACCCGTCTAAGTACAGACCTATCGCCATCACCTCCTTGTTCTCCAAAATAATGAAATCCATTATAAACTGCCAGCTCATGCGGTACCTTGAGGGTCACCAGCTGATTAATGACCGCCAGTACGGTTTTCGTCGGGGTCGATCAGCTGGTGGTCTACCTGATTCATAGATAGACGGAGGCAGTAGAGTCCAAGTGGGAGGCACTGGTATTTATTTTGGACATTGCGAAAGCCTTCGATCGGGTTTGGCACAAAGCGCTTCTTTGGAAGCTCCCTTCCTATGGGCTTCCTGATAAATTGTACAATTAGGTCACCAGTGTTCTTGCAGATTGGAGCATCAAGGTCGTTGTAGACGGTACATGCTCCGATTACAAGCCTATTAACGCTGGCGTTCTACAAGGCTGCGTGCTATCACCGACGCTGTTTCTTCTGCATATCAATGATATGTTGCATACCAGTAACATTCATTGCTATACGGATAACAGTACTGGTGATGCTCTATACATCGGCTGTGCCAATATATAAATCTTTATTGACTCTTAAAGTTTGTACCCTCGATATATGTTTGCACCCTCTATATCGCTTATAAGAAACCTCGTAGTTCATCTAGTTGCCGTGTATAAATAAAAATGGGTGATAAGATTATCTTTAGCGCTGTGTGTACCATTGTTAGAATGGGGCTTTTACCACAATTGGCGAGTGTTTGCCATAATCGCTACGGATGTGAGAAATTTTATGTTTTACTTTCCATCTTTCGTCTCTTACGACATGTACGGGACGATATTCTTACACCGTCACTACACGGTAAAAATAACACATAGCTTAATATCTATCAATATTGAATATCAACAAAAAAAAATATTACTAGGTTTTGTCGAAGGTCGCAAGAGACTGCTATGAAAAATGACAGTAAAATCTTATGGCTTACAATAGATGGTATTATACAATCCCGATTATGCTAGACGTAAATACTCTTACTGGCGACTTGTTACAGCATAAATGTTGTGAAACGACGCAGATCCACGTCGGACACGTGTTTGTGAAAGTGTTTGTATCGCTTAAAAATAGTTGTTTGGAGTCTGGATGTTTGTTGGGGAGTAATTTATTATGTAGGTATATTACAGGTACATTCCATAGTACAGAAGAAAATATACGTCATAGTGGTAGGACCACCCCCTCACAGAATACCAGTGTAAAATGGCAGCTTAATGCTGCTGTGTTTCGCACGGTGAGTGTAGAAAACCGGAGACCTTTTTTGCTGTAAACGAGGCATTCCATCTTAGTCCTATGGACAACGCATCTTCATTTCATTTCATAAATCGAGGAGAAATGAAGTTGTCTATGGAGCGCAGCTTCCACTTACCATTATGTATACTGTGTGCTCGTATGTCAACCTTATTGTATAAAAAACACTTGTTCAAAAACAATCCTTGACTTACCAACCGCTAGTTGCTTCATTACTGCCAGAAATCTCTACACTTAAATATAGTTGTAGTGTTTGGCTGTAATATTGAAATAATTAACTTCTCTTAAGCTCAGGCGATTAGTTAGATGCTATTAAGACATAAATAACCAGTTTTAAACTTTTTATCTGTCTGTCTGTTCAGGCTAATCTTCCGAATGTTTTAAATTGTATTTAAACTTTACGACCACATAGAGGGCAATACCAGAGGGGTCTATACCATATTTTTTTCGTAAAAATTCAATATTTTTTGTTAAAATAAATGGTCTTTGAATATCTTCTATCTTACTAACGCAATATTAATATATACTACCCAGGCCAAGCCGCGGCGAGTTGACAGTTGTAAATGAAATGTCGGACCTGCTTTTAAAAAATAAAAACTCGCAAAAAATACTGTAGGAGAGATTGCAAAACCTAAAACGTGTCACTAGGCTTACAAACCTAATTTTCGTGTTCGATATTCAGTTACAGTGCCATTCCACACTTGTGTAGCAAAAGTTGCAGCGAGAATTAATTCTGTTTTACGTTTTCTACTAAACGAACTGCGGGTGGTTATAAAAATCGGGAGAGCTGTAATATTTTAAGGTTACTTCAATTACAAACTTGTGATTATCAAGTCGGTTCTTATAAGTTTTTCGTATATTTCGAATAATTTGGAATGCTTCGGTAGTTTGGTCATATAAAAAGAATGAATGAAGAAAGAGTGACAATGCAAATTTATGTTGCAGAATTAAACGGCAGAGTTGGCAAGGGAGATGTAAGTTTATCGACGAAATTGGCGATATATCGCAAATGGGCAAATTAAGAGTATCCTTAACCGACGAGCATGCATGTAGAGGAGACAAAAAAGGAGTGTCAAGATCGTGCCCAATGAAAGTCCATAGTCTCTGCTTACCCCTCTGGGTGACAGACATGAGTGCTTATGTTTTATGTTCATTCCAAAAATTGTTGATAACAAAAAAAAAATGAATGCTTCCTATTCCTAAAATGATTTCAAGATTCGATCAATACATATATACAATACGTATAATTAATGCTCCGTGTGACCTGCTAATCCCACCCTATACATATGTATATATGTATGTACAATGTTCACCATATCCATTAAGGAGAAAAAGAAAGTCAATATTATACTTTGCGAAAAACAGCATAAAAATAACTATATTAGATGCGTCAGGGGTCGCTTTCTGCCATTATCTTAAATAATCTGTTCCGCCTCAGGAGTTGCATATCATGACCTTGTGGGCAACACCTTGTCGACGTTAGTCGCGTTCCAACTGTAGACACACGCACACGCGTCATTTTTGTCGCGCAATGCTAGTCGCATGTGTACGCGTTCGTCACCTACCTCTCGCTAGAGGAACACGCTGTGCACGTGTCGCCAGCAAGACAGTGTGATACCGCAAGAAATATTCGTATTAATCAGCCGATCGTGCTGAAGATAACCGTATCGCAGCTGTTGAAGTAAGGAGTTCGCTGCGCCGCCCCGCATCCGAAGATCGCAGCTAAGCTTATTTGGTCTTATGAACATGCAATAACTCGCTGGTTCTTCGCATTTATCTACTTAATTTGAATCAACTCTACGTGGGGGCCTTAGTTATCGTAGGAAATTGTTTAACAGCCCCCTTCACGTGGGCACCTGGTGGGTTACATCTCCCGTATAGACTATGTTTTTCTAGTCACCACGCATACCTGGTACCATACCTAAAAATACTCCTCGTATTTTTCTCGAACTGTAGATTCTTACAAAATTCGTGGTTCGAATCCCGCTATTAATTTAATTAAATTAATTAGCTAGTTTATTATATTATACTAGCTGTGCCCCGCAGTTTCGCCCGCGTCATCACGTGTCCGAGGTGCGCGACATGACCTAGTTCAAGCATTTTATAACGGCTAGGGTTTAAGCGTCGTTCGCGTGCCCGGCCAAGTATTGAATTATTTTAATTTTACATTATCTTTTAAACTATGCGTCCAAATAACATGATATAAATTTGACCAGAGGACAGCAATTCATGCCCTTTCTGCGGTTTCAAGTCCTAATTTAGAAGATAACTCTTTTGTTCTTTTAAATACAGACGAAGAAGAAGTTGAAAGGATTATAATTGCTCTAAAATCAGATAAAGCTGTTGGGTGGGATGGCATCTCCACTGGTTTACTGAAAAAGTACAAAAGTATCCTTGTGCGTCCTCTGACCTTTATTATCAACTTGTGTTTGACAGCGGGTGTTTTCCCGCGGGTGCTGAAAAGAGCTGTGGTACATCCAATTTATAAAAATGGTGACCGAAGCCTACCCAATAACTATCGCCCTATATCAATTCTGCCGTCGATATCTAAGTTTTTTGAAAAAATCATAAATTCTAGACTGGTGAACTACCTTGAGCAAAAGAATTTGTTATCAAATTCCCAGTTTGGTTTTCGTGCAAAAAAATCAACATCAGATGCGTTACTTTCGGTTACTAACTTTATAACGACAAACTTAGATAGGGTTAGAAAGAGCTTAGCCATTTTTCTAGATATAGAGAAAGCTTTTGACACCGTTTCAATTCCACTATTGCTACAAAAGCTTGAGAATATTGGCGTGCGAAGCCACCAACTTGCATTATTTTCCTCCTATCTCAGTGGCCGATCTCAGTGTGTCAAATTGCTTAATAATATTATCAGCTCCGATGCTCCCGTGTCTTTTGGTGTTCCTCAGGGCAGCCTTCTTGGCCCGACCCTGTTTCTCATTTTCATCAATGATTTGTGTGACCTTAATCTTCATGATGGTAAGATAATTACATTTGCTGACGACACAGCTCTCCTTTTCTCTGGAAACACCTGGGAGGATGTTTTCCGGAAATCTCAGGCTGGTTTTAATATTGCATGTGCTTGGCTTAGTGCGAACTTACTAACTCTAAGTTATAAGAAAACTAAGTATATGCCTTTTGCTATCCGTACCTCATTTTTACCTGGAAACATGCACAAAATCATTGCTCACTGTTGTAGTAACCCTAACACTTTCCAATGTTCATGTCCCGTTTTGGAGAAGACTAACAGTATCAAATATCTTGGTATATTATTTGACAACACCTTGACATTCCACTATCATATTAAAACACTATGTGGTAGAGTGCGTAAATTAATTTTTATATTTAAAAAACTGAGACATGTTGCTAATAGAGAAGTCCTAAAATTGGCTTATTATGCCTTGTGCCAATCTTTATTGACATACGGAATTGAAGTCTGGGGCGGAGCCGCCAAAACACATGTTATTGAATTAGAACGTGCGCAAAGATAACTTTTAAAAGTTATACATTTTAAACCTTACCTATATCCAACTTTAGATCTGTATAAAATTAGCGAGGTTCTTACAGTTCGACAGTTATTCGTACTCCATATTGTCTTAAGACAACATACAATTACAAAAGTAACTCAAAAAGAACATCGTCGTAATCATCTTGTAGCTCGATCAGTGCCATGCAACACATCTTTTGCAAGGAAATTCTTCACGTTTTTGGGACCGTATTTGTATAATAAATTACACCAAAAATTGTCTATTTATGAAGTCAACAAATGGTCATGTAAAAATAGACTCGTGGGATATCTTCAGACTCTATCATACACAGACACTGAAAAATTACTCCAAATAATATCATAAATACACACAAACATATACACGGATATACTAACAGTCACACACTCACATACATACATACATAATTACATAGTTTTTATTTTATTTATTTCTATATAGCCGAACTGTCAATTGGCTATATATAATATAATTTCTAATCATAACATAAGTTATCTCTGTATATTATACTAAGTGCCTAGTAAATTCGGGGGGGGGGGGCCTGGTGACCTGTTGTAATACGGGTCTTTGAACCTACACGGGCACCAGTCTCCCACGAATGACATAATATTGTTAAATAGAGATGTAACACTAATGTAACTAATGTCCATGTCGTTTGTGGTGAGAAATAAATAAATAAATAAAAAAAAATAAAAAAAAAATAAAAAAATAATAATATAAAGAACAAAGTTTATCGTCATAAAATTATCTTGATGATGAAGTAACTTTCGTTTGTAAGGATAAATAGGCCATGCCTAATAATAACGCTCATAAATCACTTTTAAATTTTCAATATTTTTTTGTTACAAAATACCAAATTATGGCTTATGTATAAGAAATAGACATATGGTATCGCGGACTTTTTTTTTTAGAGGGATTAAAGGTCTATATTTTTCTAGAACATTGTATTTACGTATCCCTAACGATAACACCAGCGTACGCGGATAAATCATTTCGGGAGTGCTTTTTCTTCTGTCTTGCTTAACAAATATCCTAATTTAAGGCTAGCTGAGTAATATAGCTTAATGCTAGGTAGCCTATACTATTCCACATGAATCTGGCTATAATATACAAAAATAATTTTTCAAATCGGACTGGTAGTTCCAGAGATTAGCGCGTTTAAACAAACAAAAAAACAAAAAAACTCTTCCGCTTTATTATATTAGTATAGATATACATTTAGATACGTTCCCACCACTTATACTAATCATTTTTCTATAAACGCTCACTTATGACCGTTTTACCATATCAGCCACATCCAAGTTTAATACAAAAAAAAACCAAATATTTAAATATTTATCTGAAATAGCACAAGTAGTCTAAAAGCAAGAGTATAAATGTTATTTTTTCGTAAATTATGATTATTAAATAAACTTAAGTATAAAATAATAGGTAATTATTTTTTAATTTTTCTTATGGGCTATTCTACGCAAACAATGGGGGGGATTCTTCTAATACTAATTTGTAATACTACATAATACTTAATTTTATCTACAATATTAAAAACTATAGTAATAAAAAAAAAAACTAAAACTAGAAACTTAATTTGTATTAAGTATTATTATTATATTACTTGTAATTCGTCAATTATTTCTTCAGGAAATCTAATATTTATTCTTGAAAAAATAATAGTTATGATATTAAAAAAACTGTATAAAAATGTATATGACAGTGAGAGTGTAACGTTAGTTGATTACGGTGCTTTATGATTCGGCTGACAGAGGTCGCTGCTTGTTTCTTCGAAACCATGTTCATAGTGGTGTATAGGAACGTATATGTAAACATCGAATGTCTTATCCCTCAGATATTTGTCACAGTTGCCAGCCTCAGTTTTTACTGCTTTTGAATTATTTTAGGAAGATGCTGCTGCCCATTATCTATACAAATAAATAAAATTGAAGTGTCTGTTTGTAATGTAAAAATTACAGTTTTTTACTAAATGCATATGAAAGTAAATACGGTACTTATAACTAAAATACAATTTTTAAAATTTTTGTCTGTCTGTCTGTCTGTCTGTTTGTTCCGGGTAATCTCCAAAACGGCTGGACCGATTTTGACGTGACTTTCACTGGCAAATAGCTGATTTCATAAGGAGTAACTTAGGCTACTTTTATTTTAGAAAAAATAATTAGGGTTCTGCACAAAAACATAAAAACCCTAACACGCGAGCGAAGTCGCGGGGAACAGCTAGTTTGTTATATTTCCCTTTGCCGTCCCTTACGAGTAGTGGATCGCCTTATGCCATCACTACACAGTATACTATTTTAATAAATACCTCTCAAAAACATTTTTAGCTTTCATTTTTTAGTGAAACTTTTAAAATCATATCTCTTATGTTAAGTAAAATTCCTCATGAAGTTCATTTTCAGAATTATCATAGAGAGAATTATCATAGCTCTGTATAGTACCAGGAATTCTGGCTGCGTTTCCTAGTTAAATACTTGAATGAATGGACACGTTAGTATAGTGGTCGTAAAACGAGATTGCTAATCATTAGATCCCGGCTTAAAATCCTAGGTCAGGCCAAAATTAGTTATAGGGTTATTCTGTTAAAAATTCTTAGTCTGTTAAGAATCCAAATTCCTGACTCTGGGCTAGCACCCCAAAGTCAGCAAGTCGGCGGTATTTCACCCCTGAGCCTCGGAAAACACTATTAGTTCAATCTGCGTGGATCGGACCAAAAACAAATAACCTTAAACTACAGGTAGCCGTGGTTAGCTATGACAATGGGACGTCGAACACCTCAGTACCCCCACCCTCCCCGTGTTCATGGGCGCTGTAAAGTACTGGAAACGTCAAAAATATATATTAATTCATTTTATGTTCTAATTATAACAAAAAAAATGAAAAAAATGATATTTAAAATATAAACCTAAAAGAACGAAAACGTCGGTTGATAGCGATGATTTTTTTTTAGTTAAAACAATAGACTATAAAATATATACATGCAACTCATACATAAATTTTTTTTTCTCTTTATTTGGTCTACAAAACAGAACACAATTTCAACATGCTGACAGGTATTATATAAAACAAAGATTTCAAAAATTGTATCCTAATATATATGTAGACACATCTTGCACAAAATGTACAATATGTGATTAACAATAAAGTTTGGTACTTACTTAAAGTTATGTTATATTCATGCTAAACTAAATACCAAATTAAATTAATAATTTAAATATACACATATATATAGAATTTATATATATAATTCATATACATATATAAATAAATACACACATTTATACATATATATCTCAATAAATGTATAAATAAATAGCTATAAACATATAAAGAAAGTTAACTCAACTTTGTAGGCTACGGATATGCTCATATAGTTTTGGTTAAAATAATAATAAAAAACCTGACTGCGTTAAAAAGTGTGTGTTTTGATACGAGTTGTTGATACGTTCTAGTGGGCGTAATAGTTAACGTCATGTTTTTTTTCATATCTGTTGCGTTCGTGGTATGTTCATAGTATGAGCATTAGTAGTGTGAAACCTTCAATCCATCATTCATCATCACTACTGAACAAATGCCTTCTCCGGCCAAGCAAAGCCTGAGTTACTTTGGCTTTACTGCAGATATCTTCATAATGTAGTCTATCACACATAGAAACTCCGAACAGTCTTGAGCTTATTCTTCTAGCCAGCAGTGAAGGACCAGACCGTCTCAGACACAATATATTACGTAATTACTCAGATACATATTGTATATTTCAAGTTTGATATCCTCCCGAGCGCCACCCAGTCGTGTTGGATCCGTCGAGCGTTTTAATACGACTAGATACGTTCAACTTTAACCGCTTGGTAAAAGTTGGACGTATCTAGTCGGACAATTGATCCTAGGTAAATATACTTGTCAAGAACTTCGAGCTTACTGTTTCCAACAACTACCGGCGTATGTACGAGATGGACGTTACACATGGCTTATGTCTTGTCTATGTTTATAGTTAGCATTAGTACTTAGCAAACATATTGCTGAAGACCTCTAGATACTCTACCATAATTATGATATCGTTAGGATATGAATGAATTATTTAATAGTAATATGTATACATATTACTTAGTTGATTATCATTTTTATTTTGTGTTTTATTCTATACTGTTTTATACGTCAAATTATCAACGTTACATGGGTGTACTGGTAGAGAATGCCTCTAGGAATTAAGTCCGTCCTTTGTATTCCTTTTATTATAAGGAATAAATTACAGAATAAAGAAATATATATGGTTGGAATATTGAATGTAAGTAACATAGTTGCCAACAATGATGTTATCTTAAACACAATACAAATTATCACATGGCCTAACAGCAATTTCAATATTACATTCACGAATGAGATAAACGAAACTAATTAGCAGAAAGCAAAGGCATATAATTGTAACAAGATTTAATAATTATTTCCTGACAGTTGTAATTCCTGCGAGTCTTGTTTTATTTGATTACGGGTAAAATGAAATATGCTTCGTTATACGGTGTAATTTAATTAATATATAATAATAAATTAAATCAACATACCCAAATGACATATCCAACATAGCCCAACGGATCAGTAAGCTGAAGTGGCAATGGGCCGGCCATATAGCTCGAAGAGCCGACAACCGATGGGGAAAAAAATTTCGAGGCGTAGTCTAGGGCGACCCCCCACTAGATGGAGTGACAATCTGGTAAGACATGCAGGATGTCAATGGATGCAGGTGGCTCGGGATCGTGCTTTGTGGCATTCATTGGGGGAGGCCTATGTTTAGCAGTGGACTTGTGAAGAGCTGTAATAATGATTATGATGATGAATAAATTAAATGAATTTTTACTAGATGGCAGGACTCCTTTTCTGCCTAGAAGTCTATCTGGGTAGCTGCCACCCTGTTACCTATTTCGGCCGCAAAATAGTGGTGTTTACACTGCTATGTTCCCATCTGAAGGGTATAGAGAGCGAGTACAATTACAAGCTAAGCAGAAATAAATTAGAGGATGGTACCTAATCCTCTCGCCGCTAAATATCAGTGCTTGCACTGCTGTGTTCATCTGTAACCTTCCTTGTTTGATCTTGGTTGCATGTGTCCATGGACTGCATGATCCACTTAACGTCAGGTGGACTGTAAGCTCGTATGTTATTTAAGTTTCATTTAAAAAAAGAAGATGGAATATTCCGCCCTTTCTCCTTTAACTCTGATAACAAATGATCTCAAAAAATTGTCAAATAAAACGTTAAAGGAGCTATTTCATACTAAATAATGTACGTGAAACATTTTCTTAAAATATCTTGGCCGATTTTCAGCGCTGCAGTCGCTAATCCATCTAACAAAAAAAATACGATTGTGGTAAATCCATTGAACTAAAGAAGGTCTCACTTTTAGTAGTCGGAATTTAGCTTTGCCTTATCTGTGTTTTGCAAAGCTTCCTCCCGCGGCGATAATGTTTTTTTTTTTATCTATAGATAATTTATTTTGTAAATGGGCAACAGCATCCACTAACCATTAGTTGGATTTTGTGCTCGTTTGTCTCATCGTCCTAACTTCTTTATGAAAAATAATAAAAAATAAAAAATTTTGTACAACCGACTTCGATATAAATTATTAAGAATAACTCACAAACTATTTGTCAGACTTTGATCAAATTTATATGGGAGCACATGAGAAACACACTACTTCCTGCATGTTTTACCAGATCTATCCATATAGTGGGGGCCGCCCTACTGGCATAAAGCTGTTAATTGAAAACCTTTCTACCTGATCGGTTGTCGGTTCTTCGAGCTACTCGCATAAGGCCAAAGTGTTTTCATGTCTTTTCATCATTTCTTTAGGTTTACTTTCTATAGACGACAACTTATCCACAGTGAAAATATTACGATTATAAAAATAAATTGACCTTAATAGATAATGTAAGAGTATCATTTTTATTGAAACTTGAGGTTAATGGAGAATGTTAATACCACAATAATTGTTGGTGGTTTGCACAATTACTCGAAGTATATTTTACTTCCCGGACAAAATTTATGAGATTTATTACAAGAAAGCTTTCAAAATAAATAAAGAATCATCGAAATTGGTTCACCCAGAAAAAAGTTATTGGGTAATACACGTAAAAAAAGAAAAAATAAACATAGAGTCGAATTGAGTACAGTTCCCTTTTTGAAGTCGGTAGAAAATAACCTTTAGTCTATTTCTAGCGCCTTGCCATGGTACACCCATTGCTGTGTTCCAGTTTGAATTGTTAGAAAGCCAGTGTACTTTTGTATTTATTCATTCATTATAGCGTGTTAAAAGTCAACAGCTGAACATATGCCTTCCTTATTGAAGGTTACAGTTAGGTACCTCATGGTTCTACCTCATGAGGCGAACTATGCCACAATTGCTACAATTGGAGGACATATTGGCAACAGCGGTCTTTGCATAATTTTCAATTGTTATCAGGAGATGCTGCTGCACATCGCCTCTTTTGTTCCCCTTTGTCACCTCTTACGACACCCACGGCATAATAGTGTAGTGTATGTTTTGGTTCCCAGGGTAGTGGATGTTCCGAAACCGCCACTACACAGCACTAATATAGAGTAGTTAGTAGGTTTTTACTTATGAAATTGCCGTTCCTAATGAAATAAGTTAATGTACTTTCTTTTATATATTTTTTATTTCTGTTAATAAAAGTAATGATCACCCATGCAATCGATGCATCTTTGCCAACGCAGTGGCAGTTTATTGACGTCCTTCTCGTAGAAATCATTTGGCCGGGAGGCAAAAAATTCTTCAAAGAAACTTTCTTCTTTATTAATTTGTTACAGTCAACTTGCTCATTCCCCTCAGAAACGAGGAGAGATCTGTAACCAGGTGTGGGACCTTCTTGTTGTAGGCTGTAACTTATACAGTCTACTGCTGAACGCCGGTCTCATCGTTTGTAGTTATTAAGAAAAACCAGTTTATCCAAGGCCGGCGCACTACAAGCATAATATCATACCAGGATTCCAGGAAACTACAGCGATGTACGTCAATTGATGTACTTTACTATTGAAACGCTGATGACGGACCCTTCGCAAAAATAAACAACTATCAAATAAATCAAATGATAGTAAATCTAATACAAGCGAGTTTTTCCCCGCTGGTAGTGCTTAGTTGAATTTTGTATTTGAATGAATTTAGCTACATATTAGATACGTTCTAATATATTTTATAGAGAGGCTATAAACTGCTGCGATAAAATAGTTCAGGATTACGATTTATCGTTATTTATGGCCTGAACGATGCATTATCCGCACGAAAATCGAATTACCGCAACTTAATTCGAAGCGTTGGTTACTGTTAGTGTTTAATTGCTTTTAATGTGTATTTTTCGTACTTAAAGTAGTTATCTATTTAAATATATTTCTTTTTTTTGTGTAGAGTTGCATTGTGTATGTTTAAAGTAAGAGTTTATACATAAAAACAAACAAACACTGACGCCTGTCACCCAGATAGGTAGCTAGAACTTCCATCTGGCAAAAAATAAAGACTTTAATTTTCTTAAAATCAAGAAAAAATGTTCAAGTAATATGTTCTATCACATATAATACTTAAAAAAAAAACTGAAAACAGCAAAAAAGCGTTTAGCTTATTTGCGAATATACCAGAATGTGAGTAAATGTAACGGTGATATATGAGTCAAATCGTGATCCCAATAATTTTTTTTATTTCGCTACGACAAAATATTCTTCTTTCCTTTTCCTTTGCGGAAAACAAGACGCCATAAATCACTTTCAAACTTTGATAAATTCAGTCTCGTGTTGTTTTCGTTACGTGCGTGCATACTATCAGCTGCATGCTCGTGTGCGCCCTCCTCCATAAAAACGTATACATGTTTATATGATACTATATACACACAATTAATTTTTTTATAGTACAGGATGACGACAAACGAGCACACAGTCCACCTGATGGTAAGTGGTTGCTGTGACCCATAGACATCTACATCCATCCTCAACATAAAATTGAAATGCAGATGCGTTGTCAGCCTTAAGGTCTAAGATTTAATGCCTCATAATACTATTGCAAAGAGGCTCTAACACGTATAAAATATACGAGGGGCGGCTAATAAGTGTGTGTGTGAACGGTCTTGCAGAAATAGCAATACGCGCATCTGTTTCCCATGTCGTTTCTGTACAATAGCCTCGTGAAACTGAGTCAATAAATTGGCGTAATATTGTCATTTATCGTAGTTCCCCTGGGCAGGTAGTTGATAAGCAAATTCCCTCGCTATCGCAGAAAACAGTCGCCATTAGTTTTGACGCCGACTTTTCCAGCTTGAATTTCTTCGGCGGACTTTCTCATTTTTTATCCATTGCATGGACTCTTTTTTAGACTCCGGATGATATTGGCGAATCCATGTTTCATCTACTGTGACTATCCGTTGCCAAATGTATTTCTTTTTGTTGCCAACTAGCTCCAAGAAATCTTTGCAACTTGCGAGTCGACGTTGCTTGTTGAGTGGTGTGAGCATTATCGGTAACCAGCGCACGCTAATTTTTCACATAATCAAATGTTCATGTAAAATTTCTCCAACTCGTCTTTGCTAATCTGCAGTTCTTCAGCAATCTGCCACAATTTAATTCTTTGGTCGGCCAGAACGATTTTTTCGACTTTTTGAACATTTTCTTTGGTCAGTACCGTGACTGGCGGCCCGGGCGAGGGTCGTCTTCACAGCTCTCTCGTCCTTGTTGAAATATTCTATGAACGTCATCCTTCCCCAGTCAAGTTAACTCTTTCGTGCTATAACTATAACATAGGTCCAGCACGACTCTGTCCCGTAAAAAATATCATAGGAATATATTATGGTCGTGTAATTTATAAACATTAAAAAAACATTAATTGGTTTACTATTTATATCTAACTTATATTCCTTATAGCACAATATCTGGAGGACCTTATGCTCAATCACCTCAATAGTGCCTCCCAACGGACAGCTCTTAAGATGAACATGGATAAAACAAAGATCATGTTTAATGTCCATGTTACACCTATGCCGATAGTTGTTGGGAGCACTAAGCTCTAAGTTGTTGATGAGTATGTTTACCTGCGACAAATAGTCCGACTAGGTAAGTCCAACTTCGACCGAGAGGCCAATCGACGGATTCAAATTGGCTGGGCAGCCTTCGGGAGATTACGACATATCTTCTTGTTAGACATGCCTCAAAAACTCAAAACTAGATTGTTTAATCAGTGCGTGTTGCCAGTGATGACCTATGGATCTGAGACGTGGTCCTTCACTGCTGGCCGTATGAGGAAGCTCAAAGTCGCTCAGCGAGCTATGAAGAGGACATTGCTCGGGATTGCTCTGCGTGATAAACTTAGAATTGAGGATATCCGCAGTAGAACCAGAGTAACCAACATAGCCAAAGAGATTAGTAAGCTGAAGTGGCAGTGAGCCGGCCATATAGCTCGAAGAAGTGACAACTGATGGGGAAAAATAGTCCTCGAGTGGCACCGTCGTACCGGTAGGCGATGTGTAGGTCGACCCCTCACTAGATGGAGTGACGACCTGGTAAGACATACAGGAAGTCGATGGATGCAGGTGGCTGAGGACCGTGCTCTGTGGCATTCCTTGTGGGCCTATGTTCAGCAGTTGACTTGTGAAGGGCTGTAATGGTGATGATGATGATGTTTACTTCTACTATACTACTACTTACATACATACATACATACATAAACACTCACGCCTGTCACCCAGAGGGGTAGGCAGAGACTACGGACTTCCATTTGGCGCGATCCTGACACACCTCTCTCGCCTCTTTCACATCCATATATCTACGCATACACGCTCGTCGGTTAAGGGTACTCCTAATCTGGCCCATTTTCAATGTATCGCCGATCTGGTCGATAAACCTTCGTCTAGGGCGTCCCTTCCCGACCCTGCCGTTCACTTCTGCAACATAAATTTGCTTTGTCACTCTTTCCTCGTTCATTCTTTCTACGTGAACAAACCACCGAAGCATTCCTTTCTTAATCCTTGTCACAACGTCATCTTGCAAACCACACTTTTCTCTTATTACACTATTTCTCACCCTGTCATTCAGATTCAGCCCTAGCATACTCCTTAAGGAACGCATTTCTACAGCATTTATTCTACTCTCATGCTTCTTCTGCCAGACCCAACTTTCACTACCATACATTAAAGTCGGTACTAACACAGCATTATGAATTGCCATACGTGCCTTAGTTGACACATTCTGACTCCTCACAATAGCGTGTAGAGCCCCATTCACTCTATTTCCTGCGTTCACTCGTCGTTCTATATCCTTATCATATCTACCATCCCTGCTAAATAAACATCCCAAATATACAAACTCATCCACTTGCTCAATCAACTCCCCTTCTACTCTTATTTTACATAAAGTTTTACTTTCTTCTCTTTCAAAAACCATCACTTTCGTCTTACTTGCGTTCACTTTCATACCCCTTTCTTTCAATGAACAATTCATTAAAGTAACCATCATTTGCAACTCGGCCGCCGACGATGCAAATATGACTTGATCATCGGCGTACAAAAGGCATTTGACGGTTGACTCACCCATTCTCAACCCACATTCTTCAACTTTCAAAGTTTGCAAACAACTGTCCATAAATAGGTTAAACAGCCACGGGGAAGCCACACTTCCCTGTCTGACACCTTTATGAATGCCAAACCAGTCCGAGTAGACCCCGTTGATCCTGACACAAGCACTAGAGTCCCTATAAAGAGACCTTAATGCCTGTATCAAGCCAGCGCTCAACCCAAATGAGTTCAGTGTTTGCCATAACACGTTCCTGTCCACTCTGTCATAAGCCTTTTCCAAGTCTAAGAACGCACAAAAAACTTTCTGGTTTTTAGCCAAAAACTTCTCCGCTATCATGCGCATGGAAAAGACTTGATCCGTACACCCCATCCCCTTTCTAAATCCAGCTTGCACATCCCAAATTTTTCCTTCAGTTTCTTCCATAACTCTTTCAATTAACACCTTAGCATACAGTTTACCCACAATGCTAAGCAAGCTGATACCACGGTAGTTTTTACAGTCCTGCTGCGACCCCTTTCCCTTATATATTGGGACTATAACGGCTTTGCACCAGTCTTCCGGTACCCGTTTCAGTTCCCAACATAAATTAAACAAGGTGTGCAGCAGGCCTGCAACCACACCCTCACCAGCCCTTAGCATTTCGAGTGATACTCTATCATATCCGGCTGCCTTACCTGCTTTCATGCTTTTCATTGCTTTCATTATTTCATCTACACTTATCTCCCTACCTCTCTCCACTTCTTCCGGAATTTCTATTTCACTTATTTCAGACGACTCTTCACTCTTAAACACGCTTTCAAAGTATTCCTTCCATCTTTTTAAATTCGAAACTTCATCATTCAGCATGCAGCCATTCTCGTCTCGTATAGCATTCATTCTAGGCTGTTTTGAATTTCCCCTGGCAGTTCTTACGAGCTTCCAGAACATTTTAATATTTTCCTGGAAGTTATCAGATATCCTTCTATCATTTTTATCTATCCTTTCTTGCTTTTTCCTTTCAACAACTTCTTTTACTCTCTTATTTATACGTCTAAAGTTTGCCTTTTTTCTTTCAATCTCATCATTCATACCGCCAGAATTACCAGCTTTAGTTGCTAGTAAATTTAGCCATGCTCTCTTCTTTGCTTCAACTTCCATCCGTACCTCATCATCCCACCACAACGTATTACTTTTCCTTTCATTCGTTCTCTTACTTACACCGCATACTTCGGTGGCTGCATCCACCAAAACTTTCTTAATATTATTCCATACATTCTTCAATTCTAAATCATTCATACATAATTCATTCAACCCACTTATATTTTCCCTCAGTCTGCATTTATACTTCTCTTTCACACCTTCATCTTGTAACCTCTCTATTCTTATACGCTGTAACGCAGTGGTAGACACCGATGTCCGATGCCGCCAACGTCTGAATAGACCATTAATTCGGCATAAGACCAAGTAATGATCCGTCCCTACGTTGGACCCCCGGTAAACCCTTGTATCTACCACTGCGCTCCTCATTCTTTCATCCACAATTATAAAATCTATCATGCTTCTATCATCCCCTCTTTCCCATGTATACATGTGAATCCTCTTATGGCGAAAGAAAGTGTTCGCCACAAAAAGATTCTTTTCCACACATACGGTGAGGAGGTCTTCACCATTCTCATTTATTCTTTCATCGCCAAACGTTCCTAATATCCTTTCATAACCAGACCTCTTCACTCCCACCCTTCCATTAAAATCTCCTAACATAATAATATTTTCATTTTCCTTACATTTCATCAACACCAGCCTTACCATGTCCCAAAACTGCTCTCGGATATAAGTGGGCTTAGACATATCTGGGGCGTACACCCCTAGCACAAACAACTTCTTTAAGCCCACTTTCATTCGTATCCACAGCAGCCTTGGGCTAACACATTCATACTCTTTCACACATTGACCCATTCTTTCTGAAAGGATGACACCGACTCCCTGGCATGCCCGCTCGGTCTCGTCTACTCCAGACCAGTAAGCGGTATACATGCCATGTGCAGTGACATCGCTTCCCTTTCGTTTCGTCTCGTTTACACATAACACATCTATTCCTCTATCATTCATCATTTCGCATACTTCATCCATCTTATCATTACTACTACTTATACTGTTTAATCTGTATTTAACTTTATTAAATTTTATTTAGTTTTGTTAGTATTATTTAACTTTATTATTAATTAATTAATTAAAATAAAAACATGAAAAAAGTATTCGTAAATAATGTAAGGCACCAAAATAGTAACAGCACTGTGGTCGTGGCAACACAGTCGGATATCTTTCGTTGAAACAACTAAGCTAAGTGATTGTATGTACAACTTTCTATTAGCTATTATCTAACAGTCTGCACCGGCCATCTATTTCCTTATTCTCCAAGGGTTGACTGGCCGAGAATGGCTGTAGGCATAAAATCCGCCCATTGTAAGACCAAAGACAATTACAATAAAGTTATACAAATAGTTTTTATTATACAAATCTACAAAACTTGTATTTTATTTGTTCCACCTTAACAAAAATATATTTTCTATGAGAACAAAATTAATCCATTTCGAGCTAAGTGAAGAATCATGTTCACGTCATTGTCATAATGCCAATTACACAGGAAAAATACTTTGTTAGCCGCTTGATTTCCCATAGTCATTTTGTCCTTGTCTTTATAACTCGATCGTTATCATGAGTTTCGAAAGACAACATATATATTACTAGTTTTATATTTAGTTACATAAATTACCTAAGGCCTGTAATGTTTTATATTTATTTTTATAAACTAGGTTCAGGACTACACTTCTGCGTAGAAGCCCGCCTGGGGAGGTATCATTTTCGCACAAGAGAAGAAGAAGAAAAAGGGAGAAGAGAGTCAGTAATAAATACTGGTTATGAGGCATTCTATCTTACTAATCAATGCCCTCAGGGGTTCATTATAAATCTGTTGTTTATGATATGTGTAGGCTGTTGTTACAATTCAGAAATATATTAATTTGTGTGTGTATAATTATTATGTAACAACTTGAAAAAAATCATCTGTCCGTATTAAATACGACGAGACGTACGAGTTAGATATAATTTACTCAGGGATATAGATACACAGATAAACTTTGGAAACACCATTCTATTTTTTTTATAGAAAAAAGATGAAATCGAGCACACACTTCACCCGATGCCAAGTGGATGCCGCGGCGTACAGACGTCTGCAGACAGCAGCATTAAGTTCCTATTTTACGCCGGCATTCTGTGAGAGCTTGTATGAGCCGATCCATTCGTGCTACAATAATAATATAGCTGCAGCATGGCTCTGCCACATAATTGACACGTAAATGACGGCTCCGTGGCGCAGTGGCTTAGCAATCAGTTGCTGCGCTGGGGGTCGCGGGTTCGAATCCCGCACGGAACAAGTATTTGTATGGCCTACAAATAATTGTTCCGGATCTGGATGTTTGTCCTTGTGCAATTTATGTTTGTAAACTGCTAAAAAAAATTCAAATTGTTAGAGTGGTTTCCGAGATATGTATGTACCAATTACATAACATATATATATATATATATATATATGGAACAGGTATTTATGCTATCTATTTTGTTGTAGCTCACTTTTAGGTGGCACAGTAGCACATTAACTACAGTTTATAGCTCAATTGATCGCCATTTCAAATCGATTTTAGATATAGAAATATTAAAAATAAATTTTTTATTCGCTATACATTTAAAATATATAATACTTATTAAAAGTCACTCTTTTATATACCACTAGCAAGAAACCAAGTGGGACATATTTTAAATTAAAACTGTTTATAATCATTTAATGCATATTAGTTATTAACACAAAACAAATTAGAAACAGACTGGTAGTGATCACCGCATTCACAGGGGTTACTATCATCTATAAATTCTTTAATAATACTCAAACTCTTTTTATACAATCTTTGTTAAATAAAGTTTTTAAACTTGTCGGTTTAAGTCAGATCTTGTTAATTTCCTGTGATTTTGTATATTTATTCTAGCATACATTTATACAAGAATAGTTCACTTAGAGAATAGGATAAACAATGATTTAAGCTTTTTGACTTTGCATTTGTTTAAATTATAAATACCGTTGTTTAACCTTTGTTACCACGGAAATAAGGCTTCGATAAGGCGTGTTTCCCGTACTCATACTGTAGTAAAATATCTTACTAAATGGAATATCAGGCGGCTTTTAATATCGGAGTGCTTCTAATTGTATTGTTTTATACGAGTATGTACCTACGAGTGAAAGCGGTACTGAATCTCAAATTTTGTATAGCCTTTTATTATGATTGAAACAAGACAGCTTTATTATTTTCTACCAACTCAGTTTATTGTTAGCCGAGGGGTTTCAGAATAAATAAATAAATAAACGGCTCTCCCCTATTGTATCTTCCCAAATTATCGCTCAGAAACTTTGTTTGAAGAACATTACTACTTAAATGCAATAAGAAATATATATATATATATATATGTATGTATGAGGCTCTGCCATAGGTTGCCTCATAGTGCGGAATTTGCTAGAGTTGCCATATTTATACATATATAATTCTTTTTAAAACTTTATATTTTGATTATTGTAGCACCGCCTCTTATACGTCTATTACTGTTTAGCCTAATAGTTAGTGGTGTACTGCCAAGCATCCAGATGATGTGGATGGTATCGAAATTTTGCCGCAATGTGCGTTCGTGAAATTTCGTGGCTGGGATTTATCCCAACTATATCTCAGAGCACTCCCCATAGTGGGTGAGAAAGAAAATGCACAGAGATGTAACATCTATTCGCAGCGCCAGTAAATTGAGCCGATAGGAAAGAACTCGGTCGTTAACGATTCGAGCCGCGCTGCGCTGGATGCGGTCACGTGGAAGGGGAGACTGGGGAGCCCGAGGCTAGAGATGGGAACAGGATTCCATGTAAAGCCGGACCTGCGTCTTGTAAGGCTGCGTTTTTAACAGAGATGTGCTAGGCATCTGAGCGGTGCGAGGATGTGTAGCGGGCTCGTTTTAGATGCGAGCGGGGACTTTGTTCAGCAAAGACTAGTATGGTGAGTATAGATAACCGGAGACCCTATTTACTGGAAACGAGGCATTTCATTTTATTCCTAAGGGTTGACAACGCATCTACATTTTGATCCTCGATTGAATGTAAATGTATATGTCTATGAGCCACACCATTCACTTACAATAAGGTGGACTGTGTGCTCGTCTGTCAACCATATTCTATAAAAAAAAAACTAATTTACTGCAATCTATGTATTCCGTTTTAGTCCTCAGGGGTGACAATGCATCATCATTTTTGTTCGTAATCGAGGATAAATGTTGATATCTATGGGTTACACCATTCACTTACCATCATGTGGACTGCGTGCTCATCAAACATCCTTATTCTAAAAGAGAGCTGCTTATAAATTGCGGTCCCCAATTATTACGAGCAGTGCAATGCATAAATTAGGTAACAAGGAAGAAGGATTGGTGGCACATGTCACTTATTATGCATGACATGCAATCTCAATAATTTTAGTCGTCGCTCAATTGAATTTTCTTTCAGTCTATCTCATGGCTGTTAGAGCCCATGGACATCTGGAACCAACCTCAAGTTTTTTTTTTGTTTCAATAAACTGTACATTTAATTCAAACAATGCCTTAATCTAAAATAGTCTACAATGACATGTACCTGAATTAGGATAAAACTTACCTCAGGTGTATGTGCTAATAGATAATAATAATAATAATAAAATATTTATTCATTGATCAACAGTAACAAAACATTTAATAGTTAAACTTATACAAAATTAATATTTAATTATTTTTGATATACTTCCAAATATTTTTTTAATGTAAAATGCTAACATACCAACTAATTATAGTTAATTTTGGTAAAGTATATTATCATAAATTAGCTTAAAACAATCGGCAACTTTTCCTTATAATTGTATGACAAATTTTCTAACCATATTCGAATTATATTTTTACAATCTGCCATTTTTTTTTTGTTGGCGAATTTCACATATCATCGGAAAAAAAATTTTCTTATTTCTCTGACATGCAGGTTTCTTCACGATTTTTCCTTCAACGCCGAGCAAATGGCGGTCTTTGGGTTTATTTAAGCAAAAATAGTGACTTTTCATTGTTCTCAAAATATGTCTTTTCAACCTATCTTTTTACACCTTCACCGTCTTCACCTCTATTAACATTAATATCAGCTATCCTTTTCGAGAAACTTTTGATTTTTAACTTCGTTATTGTGTACATACGTCTTAAAATTTTGCTAACTTTTTATTATTTTCATGAGCAAAACCTCTTAGATGATTGTCTGTCTGACTGAATACGAAGAACCCTTAAAACAATTGTGACCGGAATGGGTAGCAATCGCAACTGGAGCCATTTGAACGCCAAACCATCGCGGGACTCGGTTTTAAATTGAATTACAGAACATTCATGCACCCAAACGTGGAAACGAAATAAATTAAATTTTCTTGTGATAGAAGAAAAGTTCTTTCATTTTAGCAGACACATTAATTATCGTGGTCCTTCACTGCTGGCCGTATGAGGAAGCTCAAGGTCGCTCAGCGAGCTATGGAGAGGGCTATGCTCGGAGTTTCTCTGCGTGATAAACTTAGGAATGAGGATATCCGCAGTAGAACCAGAGTGACCGACATAGCCCAACGGATTAGTAAGCTGAAGTGGCAGTGGGCCGGCCATATAGCTCGAAGAACCGACAACCGATGGGGAAGAAAGGTTCTCGAGTGGCAGCCTCGTACCGGTAGGCGAAGTGTAGGGCGTCCCCCCACGAGATGGAGTGACGACCTGGTAAGACATGCAGGAAGTCGATGGATGCAGGTGGCTCAGGACCGTGTTTTGTGGCATTCTTTGGGGGAGGCCTATGTTCAGCAGTGGACTTGTGAAGGGCTGTAATGATGATGATGATGATGATTAATTATCGTTATCTGAGGACTTTTATCTTAATCGGTCGTTCAGAATTAAAATTAACTGTAAACAACATTAAACAGATTTTTGAATATTTACATATTTATTTTTATAAATATATCTATATAAGGAAAGTACTGTTTGTATATTTTACGTGTTATGTATGTTTTGTTACGTAGGAGAGCCGATCTAGACCGGGCGACCACAACCAAGGGGGACCACGCCACACACCGCCAGCCAGTCTTGTGTGCTCTTCGATGTATGAGCTGGCGCCGAATCTTGTTGGAATACCCAGTGCCTGTTATTGAACATGGTATGAGAAACAGGTTTCACAAGGTTCGTCAGGACTGTATTTTGATACACAACTGCAGTCGTTTTTACACCTTTCTCACAAAAATGTACCTCTGTTAAGCCCCAATAAGAAACTCCCAACCATACCATGAGCGAGGATGGAAAATGACCTGGTTGGACACGCGGAATACGGTCGCTCGCTTCTTCACTACTGTGTGCGTACACCTTATCATTTTGTTTGTTGTAGCTCTCTTCTACGATAAATTTTTTTTCATCCGAAAAAAGAATTTCCCGATATTTTTTCCCGCGTACCGCTTTAACAAAGCGCGGCATCTCTTCAGTCTCAGGTCCATTAGACGAGCATTCAAACGATGTCCTGTTTTTTTTCGATGTACCCGAAGCCCTAAGTCTTCATTTAATACCCTTTTCACCGTGGTTCTGCTTAACCCCATCTGAAGGACCAACAGTTTCTGTTTACGTTTGGGATTTCTTTGAATTCGCGCCTTCACAGCTTTTATCACTGCTGGAGTTCTAACAGACCGAGGGCGACCACTTCTTGGCCTGACTTCTTGATCTACACTAGAGTCTTCATTGTATCGTTTGATGGTACGATAAACGAATCTTTTGGTTATATTCAAATTTTTCAGTATGTCAAAAATTTGAATTGGCGCGTAACTGCAACGATGCAACGCAATAACTGCAACACGGTCTTCTTTAAGCGTCCACTCCATATTTAAAAATGAGTAAAATTCTAAAAAGTATATAGTTTTATTTTCATGAACAATTCGAAATTCGAATTCAATAAAATTTTTTGTGGCCAGCATTCTAAAAGAAAAGTTTTTACTGTGTGACAATACTTATGACCTGACTAGGTATATATCTCAATAAATGTATAAATAAATAACTATAAACATATAAAGAAAGTTAACTCAACTTTGTAGGCTACGGATATGCTCATATAGTTTTGGTTAAAAGAATAATAAAAAACCTGACTGCGTAAAAAAGTGTGTTTTGATACGAGTTGTTGATACGTTCTAGTGGGCGTAGTAGTTAACGTCATGTTTTTTTTTTCATATCTGATGCGTTCGTGGTATGTTCTTAGTATGAGCATTAGTAGTGTGAAACCTTCCATCCATCATTCATCATCACTACTGAACCAATGCCTTCTCCGGCCAAGCAAAGCCTGAGTTATTTTGGCTTTACTGCAGATATCTTCATAATGTAGTCTATCACACAGAGAAACTCCGAACATAGTCTTGAGCTTATTCTTCTAGCCAGTAGTGAAGGACCAGACCGTCTCAGATACAATATATTACGTAATTACTCAGATACATATTATATATTTCAAGTTTGATATCCTCCCGAGCGCCACCCAGTCGTGTTGGATCCGTCGAGCGTTTTAATACGACTAGATACGTTCAACTTTAACCCCTTGGTAAAAGTTGGACGTATCTAGTTGGAAAACTGGTCCTAGGTAAATATACTTGTCAACAACTTCGAGCTTACTGTTTCCAACAACTACCGGCGTATGTGCGAGATGGACGTTACACATGGCTTATGTCTTGTCTATGTTTATTGTTAGCATTAGTACTTAGCAAACATAGTGCTGAGGACCTCTAGATACTCTACCATAATTATGATATCGTTAGGATATGAATGATTTATTTAATAGTAATATGTATATATATATTATGTAGTTAATTATCATTTATAATTTGTGTTTTTTTCTATACTGCTACACCTACGTTAAATTATCAACATTACGTGGGTGTACTGGTAGAAATTGCCTCTAGGAATTAAGTCCGTCCTTTGTATTCCTTTTATTATAAGGAATGCAATACAGAATAAAGAAATAAATATATCGTTGGAATATTGAATGTAAGTAACATAGTTGCCAATGATATTATCTTAAACACAAAACAAATTATCACATGGCCTAACAGCAATTTCAATATTACATTCACGAATGAGATAAACGAAACTAATTAGCAGAAGGTAAAGTCATACAACTGTAACAAGATTTAATAATTATTTCCTGACAGTTGTAATTCCTGCGAGTCTTGTGTTATTTGATTACGGGTAAAATGAAATATGCTTCGTTATACGGTGTAATTTAATTAATATATAATAATAAATTAATTCAACATACCCAAATGACATATCCAACACAGTCCATCGGATTAGTAAGCTGATGTGGCAATGGGCCGGCCATATAGCTCGAAGAGCTGACATCCGATGGGGAAAAAATTGTCGAGTGGCAGCCTTGTACCGGTAAGCGAAATCTAATTCGCCCCCCCACTAGATGGAGTGACAATCTGGTAAGACAGGCAGGATGTCAATGGATGCAGGTGGCTCGGGATCGTGTTTTGTGGCATTCATTGGGGGAGGCCTATGTTTAGCAGTGGACTTGTGAAGAGCTGTAATAATGATTATGATAATGAATAAATTAAATGAATTTTTACTAGATGGCAGGACTCCTTTTCTGCCTAGAAGTCTATCTGGGTAGCTGCCACCTTGTTACCTATTTCGGCCGCAAAACAGCAGTGCTTACACTGCTATGTTCCCATCTGAAGGGTATATAGAGCGAGTACAGTTACAAGCTAAGCAGAAATAAATTAGAAGATGGTACCTAATCCACTTGCTGCTAAATAGCAGTGCTTGCACTGCTGTGTTCATCTGTAGCCTTCCTTGTTTGATCTTGGCTGCATGTGTCCATGGACTGCATGATCCACTTAACGTCAGGTGGACTGTAAGCTCGTATGTCATTTAAGTTTCATAAAAAAAAGATGATGGAATATTCCACCTTTACCCTTTTAACTCTGATAACAAGTGATCTCAAACAATTGTCAAATAAAACGTTTTTTTTTTATTAAAGGAGCTATTTCATACTTAAGAATGTACGTGAAACATTTTCTTAATATATCTTGGGCTAGTTGCAGTCGCTAATCCATATAACAAAAAAAATACGATTGTGGTAAATCCATTGAACTAAAGAAGGTCTCACTTTTAGTAGTCGGAATTTAGCTGTACCTTATCTGTGTTTTGCAAAGCTTCCTCCCGCGGCGATAATGTTTTTTTTTTATCTATAGATAATTTATTTTGTAAATGGGCAACAGCATCCACTAACCATTAGTTGGATTTTGTGCTCGTTTGTCTCGTCGTCCTAACTTCTTTATAAAAAATAAAAAAAATTGTACAATCGACTTCGAATTAAATTATTAAGAATAACTGACAAACTATTTGTCAGACTTTGATCAAATTTATATGTGACCACATGAGAAGCACCAGCTTTCAAATAAATAAAGAATCATCGAAATTGGTAGTTATTGGGTAACACACGTAAAAAAATAAAAAATAAACATAGAGTCGAATTGAGTACCGTTTCCTTTTTGAAGTCGGTAGAAAATAACCTTTAGTCTATTTCTAGCGCCATGCCGTGGTGCACCCATTGCTGTTTTCCAGTTTGAATTGTTAGAAAGCCAGTGTACTTTTGTATTTATTCATTCATTATAGCGTGTCAACAGCTGAACATAGGCCTTCCTTATTGAAGGTTACAGTTAGGTACCTCATGGTTCTACCTCATGAGGCGAACTATGCCACAATTGCTACAATTGGAGGACATATTGGCAATAGCGGTTTTTACATAATTTTCAATTGTTATAAGGAGATGCTGCTGCACATCGCCTCTTTTGTTCCCCTTTGTCACCTCTTACGACATCCACGGCATAATAGTGTAGTGTATGTTTTAGTTCCCAGGGTAGTGGATGTTCCGACACCGCCGCTACACAGCACTAATATAGAGTAGTTAGTAGGTTTTTACTTATGAAATTGCCGTTCCTTATGAAATAAGTTAACGTAGTTTTTTTAAATATTTTTTATTTCTGTTAATTAAAGTAATGATCACCCATACAATCAATGCATCTTTGCCAACGCAGTGGCAGTTTATTGACGTCCTTCTCGTAGAAATCATTTGGCCGGGAGGCAAAAAATTCTTCAAAGAAACTTTCTTCTTTATTGATATTGATTCTTTAATTCTTCTTGATTGATTTGTTACAGTCAACTTGCTCACTCCCCTCAGAAACGAGGAGAGATCTGTACCCAGGGGTGGGACCTTCTTGTTATAGGCTGTAACTTTTACAGTCTAACGCCGGTATCTTCGTTTGTAGTTATTAAGAAAAACCAGTTTATCCAAGGCCGGCACACTACAAGCATAATATTATATCAGGATTCCAGGAAACTACAGCGATGTACGTCAATTGATGTACTTTACTATTGAAACGCTGATGACGAACCCTTCGCAAAAATAAACAACTATCAATAATTCAAATGATAGTGAATCAAAAGCGAGTTTTTCCCCTCTAGTAGTTCTGAGTTGAATTTTGTATTTTAATCAATTTAGCTACATATTAGATACGTTCTAATATATTTTATAGAGAGGCTATAAACTGCTGCGATAAAATAGTTAAGGATGACGATTTATCGTCATTTATGGCCCGAACGATGCATTATCCGCACGAAAATCGAGTTACCGCAACTTAATTCGAAACGTTGGTTACTGTTAGTGTTTAATTCTTTTTAATGTGTATTTTTCGTACTTAAAGCAGTTATCTATTTAAATATATTTCTTTTTTTTTGTTTACAGTTGCATTGTGTATGTTTAAAGTAAGAGTTTATACATAAAAACAAACAAACACTGACGCCTGTCACCCAGATAGGTAGCTAGAACTTCCATCTGGCAAAAAATAAAAACTTTAATTTTCTTAAAATCAAGCAAAAATGTTCAATTAATATGTTCTATCGAATTAAGTACTTAATGAAAACTGAAAACAGCAAAAAGGCGTTTAGCTTATTTGTTAATATACCAGAACGTGAGTAAATGTAACGGTGAAATATGAGTCAATCGTGATCCCAAGAAATGGTTTTATTTCGCTACGACAAAATATTTTTCTTTCTTTTCCTTTGCGGAAACGAAGACGCAATAAATCACTTTCAAACTTTGATAAATTAAATCTCGTGTTGTTTTCGTTAAGTGCGTGCATGCCATTTATTTATTTATTTTAAAACAGTGTACATGCTAGTTTGTAGTACGTGCCCAAAACGCCAGTATGCTGATTTACAAATTATCTAACTATTACTGACTAAAAATATCCTCATTTCTAAGTTTATCACGCAGAGAAATCCCAAACATTGTCCTCTTCATAGATCGCTGAGCGACTTTGAGCTTCCTCATACGGCCAGCAGTGAAGGACCACGTCTCAGATCCATAGATCATCACCGGCAACATGCACTGGTTAAACAATCTAGTTTTGAGTTTCTGAAGCATGTCTAACGAGAAGATATATCGTAATCTCCCGAAGGCTGCCTAGCCGATTTGAATCCGTCGATTGACCTCTCGGTCGAAGTTGGACTTACCTAGTCGGACTATTTGTCGCAGGTAAACATACTCATCAACAACTTTGAGCTTAGTGCTATCAACAACTACCGGCATATGTGTAACATGGACATTTAACATGATCTTTGTTTTGTCCATGTTCATCTTAAGACCTGTCCGTTGGGAGGCACTATTGAGGTGATTGAGCCTAGTGCTTAGGTTCTCCAGATATTGTGCAATAAGGAATATAAGTAAACAAGTTAGATATAAATAGTAAACCAATTAATGTTTATTTTAATGTTTAAATATTACACGAACATAGTATATTCCTCTGATATTTTTTACGGGACAGAGTCGTGCTGGACCTATGATATGGTTATAGCACGAAAGAGTTAACTCGACTGGGGAAGGATGACGTTCATAGAATATTTCAACAAGGACGAGAGAGCTGTGAAGACGACCCTCGCCTGGGCCGTCAGTCACGGTACTGACCGAAGAAAACGTTCAAAAAGTCGAAGAAATTGTTCTGGCCGACTAAAGAATTAAATTGTGGCAGATTGCTGAAAAACTGCAGATTAGCAAAGACGAGTTGGAGAAAAATTTACATGAACATTTGATTATGAGAAAAATTAGCTTACGCTGGTTACCGAAAATGCTCACACAAGCAACGTCGACTCGCAAGTTGCAAAGATTTCTTGGAGCTAGTTGGCAACAACAAGAAATACATTTGGCAACGGATAGTCACAGTAGATGAAACATGGATTCGCCAATATGATCCGGAGTCCAAAAAAGAGCCCATGCAATGGATAAAAAAGGGGAAAGGCCGCCGAAGAAATTCAAGCTGGAAAAATCGGCGTCAAATCTAATGGCGACTGTTTTCTGGCATAGCGAGGGAATTTTGCGTATCAAATATCTACCCAGAGGAACTACGATGAATGGACAATATAACGCCAATTTATTGACTCAGTTTCACGAGGCTATTGTACAGAAACGACATGGGAAACAGATGCGCGTATTGCTATTTCTGCAAGACCGTTCACACACACACACTTATTAGCCGCCCCTCGTATATCTTATACGTTTTAGAGCCTCTTTGCAATAGTATTATAGCTGTAATTTAATAGTACTGTTTTAATGGAGAAGCATATCGTTACCGTAACCGTTATAGCATGTAAAGTAAAGTCCACTGCTGAACATAGGTTTCCACATAGATTGAATCTTCTCCTGCTTCTTAATAACTAGCTTTACGGCTCTGGGATCTAGCCCTTCTGAGCCTAAAGTTACAATATATTATAATAATTATCCTTCATAGTATACTGCTTCACAATATGTTGATGCGTCACATTGTGCAGCCCTTGGGAGATTTTGACGGCTACTTGAGCCAGCAGACAGCTGACGGTTGGCGATGGTATCTCAAGGCACCTAAGCAGACAGACACCTTATTTTGAGAATTACATCATCATCAGAGCACTTGTTTCACAGTTTCCACTAATAGTTCACATGCGCAGACACTTAATACACAAAATCGCACCACTTTTACATATCAAAGTCCACTTCAAACCATTATTTAAACAATAATACAGGAGCAGCAAACCGCCGCCGGATAAGTTCCCGCCAAAACTCTAGATTGCCTCATAGGGGGAACATTTGACATAGTTGTCACTTTTGTCAAGTGGGTTCGCAACCGAGTTTGTTTAGTCGTTATTAGGAAAACGCTGCTGTCTGTCTCCTCATTTGTTTCCCTCTCTCACCTCTTACGACACCCACGAGGTGAAATGTGCTAGTGGATATTCTTACACCGTCACTACATGGAAGAAGAATATCGCTATCACAGAATAACAAAATATAGTAGCACTATGCTCCTGACTTTCGTATGGTGACTGTAGACATAGAGAACTGAACACCCTTTTTACTGGTAACGTCTTTTTTATATGAGAGCGGGCAAACAAGCATGCGGCTCACCTGATGATAAGTGACTACCGTCAACAACTGCAACACCATGGGAATGAGAGATGCGTTGCCAGACTTTTCAAAATTGTAGGAGTAATTTAATAGTAAGTAAGAGTAAGAGTTACGAAACGTCGTCCAAAACTTCTTATCTTTTTTGTATTTAGTTTATGACATTTAGGTAAGTATGTAATTATTAAAGTTTAAAAAACAATTTTAATAAATGAACAAAATAAATGTAATTAAATAAATAAAGAAAGAAACATTTATTGCAGACATGCCACACACACAAATTAAGAACGTAAACTTCAATACTTGTACACATCAATTAAAGAAATGACAAAATAAAAGAAAGACAACAATTTGACTCGACTTTTATCATTATATCATTTAACAAAAGTATGTATAAATATAAATTAATCTTAAAATTCATTCATCGCGTGTGTTGTGGCATGTTAGGTAAATGGACCTCACTCAGCTTATGCTGTCGCTGAAACAACAGCGCTGGTTTCAGTGGGCCCGAACGGTTAATATTACGGATAATAACGTATAATTATATACGATAATAGGTTTATATATATAATATACGTTTTAGTATATATAATAAACGTATAAATAATATAAAATATAGAATAGAATAGAATAATTTTTTATTCACTATTGATTATTACATAATTCTTATTGAAAGTCACCTTTTATTTACCACTGGTTCGGAAAATACCTCTGTCCTGGGAAGAACCAGCAAAAACCCAGCAGGACTTTTTTATTCAAACATATTTCACTTAACGATAATTTCGTTATTACTATTTTTAAATTATTTTTCATAGAACCAGCATGGTGGCGATCACCTTATTCCCAGGGGTTATTTTCATTCATGTATTTCTTGATATTATAATAACCCTTTTTGTACAGTTTTACTTTAATAAAACTTTTAAACTTGTTTATTGACAAACTTTGAATATGTTCTGGGATTTTGTTTTAAAAGCGTACACATTGACCAATAAATGAATTACTGTTTCTGTGGAGTCTAGTAACTGGTATTACAAGCTTATGTTTGTTCCTAGTATTTAAAGTATGCACATCCTTATTCTTAATAAAGCTATTTATGTTTTTATGTACATACATTACATTTTCATAAATATATTGGGATGCCAAAGTTAATATGTTTATTTCTTTAAATTTTTGTCTGAGGGACTCTTTACAATTTAGGTTATAAATTGCTCGATTAGCTCTCTTTTGCAAAACAAATATAGTTTCAATATCAGTCGCATTACCCCATAGCAAAATTCCATAAGACATTACGCTATGAAAGTCATTAAAATACACTAATCTTGCTGTCTCAACATCTGTGAGACTTCTAATCTTTCTTACAGCATATGCTGCAGAACTAAGTCTGCTTGCTAATTTAAATATATGGGGGCCCCACTGAAGTTTCGCGTCAATAGTAATACTGAGAAAAACAGTGGTATGCACAAGACTGAACTCCTCCCCATTTAACAGCACATTGGTATTCGAATGTTTTATATTAGGTATTGTAAATTTAATACACTTTGTCTTACTGCCGTTTAAGAGCATATTGTTGGCATTAAAACAATGTACTAATTTCGATAGAGCATTATTTACATCGTCATAATTAATTAACTGCCGTTTGAGTTTGAAAATTAAAGAGGTATCGTCAGCAAATAATACTATATCGTGATTGCCCCCTACAAGATAAGGTAAGTCATTAATATAGATTAAAAACAGGAATGGGCCAAGAATCGAGCCCTGAGGAACGCCCATTGATACTATCGATCCGGATGAAGCTTTACCATTGATCACGACTTTTTGAGTTCTGTTACTTAAATATGAAATAATAAGTCTAAGCGCCAAATTTTTTTCACCGTAATGTTGTAGTTTCCTGATTAATGTCTCATGATGAATACAATCGAAAGCCTTAGAAAGATCACAGAAAATACCTAAGGCATCTTGTGAATTCTCCCAGGCATTAAAAATATATTTCATAAGCTCAACACCAGCGTCAGACATCGAGCGACCCCATGTAAAACCAAATTGGTTTTTATGAAGTAAATTATTTGTATTAAAGAAATTTAACATTTGATCAAGAATAATTTTTTCAAAAATCTTATTAAGTGTTGGTAGTACAGAAATAGGTCTAAAATTAGCGGGGTCCAATGTATTACTTTACTATATTTAATTAAATCAGGAAACACACCAGAATCGATGCATTATAGGTTTTGATAACCTAAGGTATGTATTTGGATAGTATGAGGTATACGTTTAGTATTTATTTCCATAAGACTTCTTCTCGAGATCTTCATCAGTTAATATCTTTACCAAGTAATGTGTCATAATATTTCAGTGTAAGGTTCCATTCATTTACGAATATTAAAGTAAGATTAATTAAATAAATAAATAAATTAAATAAATACACTTTTCTTTTTTAGCCTGCTGTCAGTGGACCTATTTGAACGTCAACCGTTAGTAAATGGGTAATGGGTAATGTCGTACGCTTCAGCCTGTGTTCTTCTGGGCTATTAGTAGATACTTTTTGTGTTTTTGTGTTTCGTAACTCTTACTCTTACTTATTATTAAATTACTCCTACAATTTTGAAAAGGCTGGCAACGCATCTCTCATTCCCATGGTGTTGCAGTTGTTGACGGTAGTCACTTATCATCAGGTGAGCCGCATGCTTGTTTGCCCACTCTCATATAAAAAGACGTTACCAGTAAAAAGAGTGTTCAGTTCTCTACGTCTACAGTCACCATATGAAAGTCAGGAGCATAGTGCCACTATATTTTGTTATTCTGTGATAGCGATATTCTTCTACCATGTAGTGAGGGTGTAAGAATATCCACTAGCACATTTCACCTCGTGGGTGTCGTAAGAGGTGAGAGAGGGAAACAAATGAGGAGACAGACAGCAGCGTTTTTCTAATAACGACTAAACAAACTCGGTTGCGAACCCACTTGACAAAAGTGACAACTATGTCAAATGTTCCCCCTATGAGGCAATCTATGTGGAAACCTATGTTCAGCAGTGGACTTTAACAGGCTATACGGTACGGTTACGGTAACGATATGCTTCTCCATTAAAACAGTACTGTTTTATTACAGCTATAATACTATTGCAAAGAAGCTAGGCTAAACACCATCGATCACTAATAAAAAACATTAGTGATCGATGCTAAACACGTATAAAATATACGAGGGGCGGCTAATAAGTGTGTGTGTGTGTGAACGGTCTTGCAGAAAAAGCACTACGCGCATCTGTTTCCCATGTCGTTTCTGTACAATAGCCTCGTGAAATTGAGTCAATAAATTGGCGTTATATTGTCCATTTATCGTAGTTTCCCTGGGTAGATATTTTATAAGCAAAATTCCCTCGCTATCCCAGAAAACAGTCGCCATTAGTTTTGACGCCGAATTTTCCAGCTTGAATTTCTTCGGCGGCCTTTCTCCTTTTTTATCCATTGCATGGACAATTTTTTGGACTCCGGATCATATTGGCAAACCCATGTTTCATCTACTGTGACTATCCATTGCCAAATGTATTTCTCGTTGTTGCCAACTAGCTCCAAGAAATCGTTGCAACTTGCGAGTCGACGTTGCTTGTTGAGTGGTGTGAGCATTATCCGTAACCAGCGCATGCTAATTTTTCTCATAATCAAATGTTCATGTAAAATTTCTTCAACTCGTCTTTGCTAATCTGCAGTTCTTCAGCAATCTGCCACAATTTAATTCTTTGGTCGGCCAGAACGATTTTTTCGACTTTTTGAACGTTTTCTTCGGTCAGTACCGTGACTCACGGCCCGGGCGAGGGTCGTCTTCACAGCTCTCTCGTCCTTGTTGAAATATTCTATGAACGTCATCCTTCCCCAGTCGAGTTAATTCTTTCGTGCTATAACCATATCATAGGTCCAGCACGACTGTCCCGTAAAAAATATCATAGGAATATACTATGTTCGTGTAATTTTTAAACATTAAAATAAACATTAATTGGTTTACTATTTATATCTAACTTGTTTACTTATATTCCTTATCGCACAATATCTGGAGGACCTAAGCACTAGGCTCATTTACCTTAATAGTGCCTCCCAACGGGCAGGTCTTAAGATGAACATGGACAAAACAAAGATCATGTTAAATGTCCATGTTACACCTATGCCGGTAGTTGTTGGGAGCACTAAGCTCACAGTTGTTGATGAGTATGTTTACCTGCGACAAATAGTCCGACTAGGTAAGTCCAACTTCGACCGAGAGGTCAATCGACGGATTCAAATCGGCTGGGCAGCCTTCGGGAGATTACGGCATATCTTCTTGTTAGACATGCCTCAAAAACTCAAAACTAGATTGTTTAATCAGTGCGTGTTGCCAGTGATGACCTATGGATCTGAGACGTGGTCCTTCACTGCTGGCCGTATGAGGAAGCTCAAAGTCGCTCAGCGAGCTATGAAGAGGACAATGCTCGGGGTTTCTCTTGAGGATATCCGCAGTAGAACCAGAGTAACCGACATAGCCTAAGAGATTAGTAAGCTGAAGTGGCAATGAGCTGGCCATATAGCTCGAAGAACTGACAACCGATGGGGAAAAATGGTCCTCGAGTGGCATCGTCGTACCGGTAGGCGAAGTGTAGGTCGACCCCTCACTAGATGGAGTGACGACCTGGTAAGAGATGCAGGAAATCTATGGATGCAAGTGGCTCGAGACCGTGCTTTGTGGCATTCCTTGGGGGAGGCCTATGTTCAGCAGTTGACTTGTGAAGGGTTGTAATGGTCGTAATGATGATGATGTTTACTTCTATACTACTACTTATACTGTTTAATCTGTATTTAACTTTATTAAATTGTATTTAGTTTTGTTAGTATTATTTAACTTTATTATTTATTAATTAATTAAAATAAAAACATGAAAAAAGTGTTCGTAAATAAATAAGGCACCAAAATAGTAACAGCATTGTGGTCGTGGCAACACAGTCGGATATCTTTCGTTGATATAACTAAGCTAAGTGATTGTATGTACAACTTTCTATTTGCTATTATCTAACAGTCTGCACCGGCCATCTATTTCCTTATTCTCCAAGGGTTGACTGGCCGAGAATGGCTGTAGGCATAAAATCCGCCCATTGTAAGACTAAAGACAATTACAATAAAGTTATACAAATAGTTTTTATTATACAAATCTATAAAACTTGTATTTTTTTTGTTCCACTTTAACAAAAATATATTTCCTATGAGAACAAAATTAATCCATTTCGAGCTATTCGAAGAATCGTGTTCACGTTATTGTCATAATGCCAATTACACAGGAAAAATACTTTGTTAGCCGCTTGATTTCTCATAGTCATTTTGTCCTTGTCTTTATAACTCGATCGTTATCATGAGTTTCGAAAGACAACATATATATTACTAATTTTATATTTAGTTACATAAATTACCTAATACCTGTAATGTTTTATATTTATTTTCATAAACTAGGTTCAGGACTACACTTCTGCGTAGGAGACCGCCTGGGGAGGCACAATTTTCGCACATGTTTCTGTACGTTTAAAGGGAGAAGAGAGTCAGTAATAAATACTGGTTATGAAGCATCTATCTTACTAATCAATGCCCTCAGGGGTTCATTATAAATCTGTTGTTTATGATATGTGTAGGCTGTTGTTACAATTCAGAAATATATTAATTTGTGTGTGTATAATTATTATGTAACAACTTGAAACAAATCATCTGTGCGTATTAAATACGACAAGGCGTCCGAGCGTTCCTTGGCGTTAGATATAATTTACTCAGGAATATAGATACACAGATAAACTTTGGAAACACCATTCTATTTTTTTTACAGAAAAAAAGGTGAAATCGAGCACACACTTCACCCGATGCCAAGTGGATGCCGCGGCGTACAGACGTCTGCAGACGGCAACATTAAGTTACTATTTTACGCCGGTATTCTGTGAGAGCTTGTATGAGCCGATCCATTCGTGCTACAACAATAATATAGCTGCAGCATGGCTCTACCACGTAATTGACACGTAAATAACGGCTCCGTGGCGCAGTGGCTTAGCAATCAGTTGTTGGGCTGGGGGCCGCAGCTTCGAATCCCGCACGGAACAAGTATTTGTATGGCCTACAAATAATTGTTCCGGGTCTGGATGTTTGTCCTTGTGCAGTTTATGTTTGTAAACTGCTAAAAAAATATTCAAATTTTTAGAGTGGTTTCCGAAATATGTATGTACCATTTACATACATACATACATACATACATATATATATATATACATATATATATATATATATGGAACAGGTATTTATACTATCTATTTTGTTGTAGCTCACTTTTAGGTGGCACAGTAGCACATTAACTTCTATACAGTTTATAGCTCAATCGATCGCCATTTCGAATCGATTTTAGAAATAGAAATAACAAAAATAAAATTTTTATTCGCTATACATTTAAAATAATACTTATTAAAAGTCACTCTTTAATATACCACTAGCAAGAAACCCAGTGGGACATATTTTAAATTAAAACTGTTTATAATCATTTAATGCATATTAGTTATTAACACAAAACAAATTAGGAACAGCCTGGTAGTGATCACCTAATTCACAGGGGTTACTATCATCTATAAATTCTTTAATAATACTCAAACTCTTTTTATACAATCTTTATTAAATAAAGTTTTTAAACTTGTCGGTTTAAGTCACATCTTGTTAATTTCCTGTGATTTTGTATATTTATTCTAGCATACATTTATACAAGAATAGTTCATTTAGAGAATAGGATAAACAATGATTTAAGCTTTTTGACTTTGCATTTGTTTAAATTATAAATACCGTTGTTTAACCTTTGTCACCACGAACATTAAGGCTTCGATAAGGCGTGTTTCCCGTACTCAGACTGTAGTAAAATATCTTACAAAATGGAATATCAGGCGGCTTTTAATATCAGAGTGCTTCTAATTATATTGTTTTATACGAGTATGTACCTACGAGTGAAAGCGGTACTGAATATCAAATTTTCCATAGCCTTTTATTATGATTGAAACAAGACAGCTTTATTATTTTCTACCTACTCAGTTTACTCAGAAACTTTGTATTTAAATAATAAGTTTAAAGAATATAATATTATAGAATATTATATATGTCGGAGCGTCTATAAAATACCCGGTTGGGTCGAGGTAGAATGGAGGGTATATCGAGAAACCCCCTCTTGTGTCTGTAGTATAAACTTCACTGTAGGTGCCGTGCGCCGGAGAGTTCGCTCGAGTCATTCAACGAGTGTGGTCATTCCACTAGTGCTAAGATAGTGTCGTGGTTTTGTTCGTTGTTGTAATTCTTCTAGTGCAGGCAAGGAGGATTAGTGTTGCTGAGAGGCTGCCCTGTGTTACATTGAGATAAGTAGTGTTGCTGTTGGTTTACATATTTTGGTGTTATCATGTAATTACGTACCTCACGTTACACTGGTGTGTGATTGTGGCAGAGACGTGTTACGGTGTGGTCGAACTGTAATTTCACTATGCTGAATGTATAGTGCGTTACGCTGTCTTATTACTGATAATGATTAAACTGCGTAAGCAAGAGAGCAAGTTGAACATCCGCTCTCACACTTTTATTATTTTTAACAGTTAACGCTATCCTGATGTATTTCCAAGATCACAAGTGGAATACTCTGTTGTAATCTCCGACACCAGAAGTGGGATCTCCTGTTGTCATTTCCGATATCAGAAGTGGGATAAAGTCCCTGTTACTGCCCACCTGATATAACCTTTGAATAGTGTGAGGGTTATTACGTTGGTGAAATACTATGACGTGCCTCGCGTTTTGTTTTTGTGTTCAATTTCTTAAATCAAGTTTGTGGTCGTATTTACGACTTTGACGTACCATTAAAGTGTAGAGTAAAAGTTTAAAGTGAAATGTTTTAAGCCAAAAGTTAAATCTTTTTGTTCGATTAATGATAAAAAGTACCCGCAAGTACTTTCATTATTTCTAAACGTACCCAAGTATGATAACAAATGTCGAAAGAAATGTTGGAGGTATTCTAAATGAGTTATAGTTCGCATTCTGTGGAAGTTTAACTTGCTCGAGTTATGTTATAATTTGATACACGAGGTGTGATTTACACGGACTAGTTTTATAATTCAAAATGTTTAAACAATGTCCCGAAAAAAAGGAACATGTTTACTTTAACGTGCTATGAATAAAAACACCAAGTAGTATTCTTGTGTTCTAATGTGTTGAAAGTGTTACATTTTACTCGAGAGTATTACGTAGTCTACAAAATTGAGGTTTGATGTTGAGGGTTTAGTGGAAAGCGTGGTGCTGTGGCACTCGCTTTGGAGTGTAAGTATGCTGTTGGCTTATGACGCCGCGGCCATGTTAATTGCCGCTGCTACCGATCACCATTTGATGAACGAGGAAAGTAAATTTATCTTAAGGTTAACTGGTGGCGAAAAATGCCGGAAAACCAATGTATAATTAACGAAATTGAAGTGGAGCAAATTACTTCTGACATTGAAGAGAGTATTTAAGTTTACAAGAGAATCGGACCGTACCAAAGGAGGTCGTGTAGCCGCAGCTCAGTATATGGTGCCCTGGAAAGATGAATAGTGTCCTGAGAGTACTGCTGCATTTTTATTTGAAAAGAAAAAGTTCCAACTGAATATTTTTAATGTTTTCTTTTATGTGTTACAGTAGCACGTGTGATGTGATTACAAGTGCGTGAGTGTGTGTGCCTTGCTGGTCGTAACGGACAGCCAGGTCCAGCTGTAACATGGCCTGGTTTCGGCAGATGCGTATGCGCGTATACGCAGGCGCCATCCCGGAGCGCGCGTATGCTATACATGGCGATGCCTCTGAAGTCGTGTACTCCGTATGCTTTGGGGTCGTACACTGTATGCGCAGAAGTAGTGTTTTCTGAACATGCATCAGGCTCTGTCCTGGCAGGCGCTGTCCTGTTTCACGTGTTTTACGTGGCAACTCGCAAGATCAAGTAAGAGTATGTGTGAGATACTTCGTATGGAGATGTATGCTTAAATGTGAAAGCGAAGTGCTTTATTATAGTTCACGGTATGAGAGCGTATTTCTGTTTGAGGGTCTCGTATGTGTGATGGATGAGAGAATAGGCAACTGTGTATGTTGTCCTGATAATTAACAACTTGTTTTTCACGCAGATCACGATGACTGCAACCTCGATGATGCCTGTGAACCCTCAGGTGCTCCTGCTGCTCCCGTTGACGCTTGGAGTGCGTGGTACGGTGCAGCATCTCGCTGGCGATGGTGAGATGCGACAACTCGTTGGTGCGAGTGGGGCACGCCCTGTGCTGTTGTTTTGGCCACGTGAGCTCGCTTCATGGCAGCTAACTGTGGTGTGTGCTGGTTTGTTTTAATAGCCACGTGCGCTTGCCTTATGCCTACTGTAACGGCGAGCAGTGAGCGACGTGTTGATGTTTACTATGTGAGCAATCACAGCGGTGTGCTGATGAATACTGGTGAGTCGTACCCATTTTATTACGATTCTGGTGCCGAATAAAAGAGCCTCGTCAAAGATTGTGTTGCGCCAAAGTTTAGTGTCAAAAGTGTAAATAATATTGTAAATTTAACCGAAATCGGTTATGTTAGTGTGCAAAGTACCCCACAAATACCCGCCATGATTATGTGAGGAAGATCCCCGATCACCAAGTGCCTCGAGAGTTAGATGTCATAGTTGATGACAGTGGTAGTGAGACCAAATTTGATTAAGAATGCTTGTATACTCATACTCAAAACTTTAGACCGCACCTCATGAGTAACATGTGGCGATGGGTCTGTAGGAAATCGTTGGTGCGATTTCTGTCTGTGTTGGTGCATATCTGGTGGCAGATATGTAGGGAATCGTTGGTGCGATTCTGGCATATGTGGCGACAGATGTGTTGTAGCATATTTGGCGGTGGATATGTGGAGAATCGTTGGTGCGATTCCGACATATGTGACGGCAGATATGTAAAGAATCGTTGGTGCGATTCTGGCCTGTGTTGGTGCACAGAGCCCCATGTGTATTGTAGCATATGTGACGGCAGATATGTGGAGAATCGTTGGTGCGATTCTGGCATATGTGACGGCGGATATGTAAAGAATCGTTGGTGCGATTCTGGCCTGTGTTGGTGCACAGAGCCCCATGTGTATTGTAGCATATGTGACGGCAGATATGTGGAGAATCGTTGGTGCGATTCTGGCATATGTGACGGCGGATATGTAAAGAATCGTTGGTGCGATTCTGGTCTGTGTTGGTGCACAGATTTCAATGAAAGTTTCACGAGTTGAATATGCATTGCTTATTGTTGGTATTGTTGAACTGTAAAGAGTAAAAAATTGTTAAAATTACTGTGTTGGAACTTGTTGATCGGACCTTCCACGATAAATCATGTTGTGCAGGAAGCACTGTGTAAGAAGCCTTAATAACAAGGCATTGTCAATTATGACAGTTGACTATTGTACTTAGACTTGAGAGAAGTGAAGTACTATTTTGAATCAACCTTGTTTCTATTGGCAGAATAGCCAAGCTAGATTAATCATTGAGCATATTTTGTCTCCAGGCACTGCAACCGAGGACGGATGCTAAGTCAGAAGTGGCCGTGTCGTGAATTGATGGCGCCATAGTGCGGCAAGCAGCGCCATGTAACAATTAGTTTTTCGGAACTAATAATGTGTACCCACTCGTGTCAGGATGGACGAGCGGACGAATTTTTGTGTGTTACAGAAATGCATAAAGATACACGCCCGAGGACGGTCGTACGTCAGGACGGCCGTGTCGGAGCGTCTATAAAATACCCGGTTGGGTCGAGGTAGAATGGAGGGTATATCGAGAAACCCCCTCTTGTGTCTGTAGTATAAACTTCACTGTAGGTGCCGTGCGCCGGAGAGTTCGCTCGAGTCATTCAACGAGTGTGGTCATTCCACTAGTGCTAAGATAGTGTCGTGGTTTTGTTCGTTGTTGTAATTCTTCTAGTGCAGGCAAGGAGGATTAGTGTTGCTGAGAGGCTGCCCTGTGTTACATTGAGATAAGTAGTGTTGCTGTTGGTTTACATATTTTGGTGTTATCATGTAATTACGTACCTCACGTTACACTGGTGTGTGATTGTGGCAGAGACGTGTTACGGTGTAGTCGAACTGTAATTTCACTATGCTGAATGTATAGTGCGTTACGCTGTCTTATTACTGATAATGATTAAACTGCGTAAGCAAGAGAGCAAGTTGAACATCCGCTCTCACACTTTTATTATTTTTAACAGTTAACGCTATCCTGATGTATTTCCAAGATCACAAGTGGAATACTCTGTTGTAATCTCCGACACCAGAAGTGGGATCTCCTGTTGTCATTTCCGATATATACTTAAATGCAAAAGGATATATATATATATATATATATATATATATATATATATATATATGAGGCTCTGCCATAGGTTGCCTCATAGTGCGGAATTTGCTAGAATTGCCATATTTATACATATATAATTCTTTTTAAACCTTTCTATTTTGATTATTGTAGCACTGCCTCTTATATGTCTATCACTGTTTAGCCTAATGGTTAGTGGTGTACTGCCAAGCATCCAGATGATGTGGATGGTATCGAAATTTTGTCGCAATGTGCGTTCGTGAAATTTGGTGGCTGGGATTAATACCAACGATATCTCAGAGCACTCCCCATAGTGGGTGAGAAAGAAAATGCAAAGGGATGTAACATCTATTCGCAGCGCCAGTAAAATGAGCCGATAGGAAAGAACTCGGTCGTTAACGATTCGAGCCGCGCTGCGCTGGATGCGATCAAGTGGAAGGGGAGACTGGGGAGCCCCAGCCTAGAGATGGGAACAGTATTCCATGTAAGGCAGGACCTGCGCCTTGTAAGGCTGCGTTTTCAACAGAGATGCGCTAGGCAGCTGAGCGGTGCGAGGATGTGTAGCGGGCTTGTTTTAGATGCGAGCGGGGACTTTGTTCAGCAAAGACTCGTATGGTGTGTATAGAGACACCGGAGACCCCTTTTACTGGAAACGAGGCATTTCATCTTAGTCCTAAGGGTTGACAACGCATCTACATTTTGATCCTCAATTGAATCTAAATGTATATAACTATGAGCCACACCATTCACTTACTTACAATAAGGTGGACTGTGTGCTCGTTTGTCAATATTATTCTATAAAATAAAAAAAAACTAATTTACTACAATCTATGTATTCCGTTTTAGTCCTCAGGGGTGACAACGCATCATCATTTTTGTTCGTAATCGAGGATAAACGTTGATATCTATGGGTTACAGCATTCACTTACCATCATGTGGACTGCGTGCTCTTCAAACATCCTTATTTTAAAAGAGAGCTGCTTATAAATTACTGTCCCCAATTATTACGAACAACGCAATGCATAAATTACGTAACAAGGAAGAAGGATTGGAGGCACATGTCACTTATGACATGCAATCTCAGTAATTTTAGTCGTCGCTCAATTGCATTTTCTTTCAGTGTATCTGATGGCTATTAGAGCTCATGGACATCTGGAACCAATTTCAAGTTTTTTTTTGTTTTAATTAACTGTACAATTAATTCAAACAATGCCTTAATCTAAAATAGTCTACAATGAATGTAACTGAACTAGGATAAAACTTACCTCAGGTGTATGTGCTAATAGATAATAATAATAATAATAAAATATTTATTCATTGACCAATAGTAACAAAATATTTAAAAGTTAAACTTATACAAAATTAATATTTAATTATTTTTGATACACTTCCAAATATTTTTTTAATGTGAAATGCTAAGATACCAACTAATTATAGTTAATTTTGGTAAAGTATATTATCATAAATTAGCTTAAAACAATCGGCAACTTTTCCTTATCATTGTATGACAAATTTTGTAACCATGTTCGAATTACATTTTTACAATCTGCCATTTTTTTTGTTGGCGAATTTCGCATATCTTAGGAAAAATTTTTTTCTTATTTCTTTGACATGCAGGTTTCTTCACGATTTTTCCTTCAACGCCGAGCAAATGGCGGTCTTTGGGTTTATTTAAGCAAAAATAGTGACTTTTCATTGTTCTCAAAATATGTCTTTTTAATCTATCTTTTTACACCTTCATCGTCTTCACCTCTATTAACTTTAATATCAGCTATCCTATTCGAGAAACTTTTTTATTTTTAACTTCGTTATTGTGGAAACACGTCTTAAAATTTTGCTAACTTTTAATTATTTTCTTGAGCAAAACCTCTTAGATGATTGTCTGTCCGGCCAATGAGAAGGAACCCTTAAAACAATTGTGAGCGGAATGGGTAGCAATCGCAACTGGAGTCATTTGAACGCCAAACCATCGCGGGACTCGGTTTTAAATTAAATTACAAAACATTCATGCACCCAAACGAGTAAACGAAATTACTTAAATTTTCTTCTGATAGAAGAAATGTTATTTCATTTTAGCGCTAGATGGCAGGCACATTAATTGTCGTTATCTGAGGACTTTTATCTTAATCGGACGTTCAGAATTAAAATTAACTGTAAACAACATTAAACAGAATTTTGAATATTTACAGATTTATTTTTATAAACATATCTATATAAGGAAAGTACTGTTTGTATATTTTACGTATTATGTATGTTTTGTTACGTGAGAGAGCCGATCTCGACCGGGGAACCACAACCACGGGGGACTACGCTTTCAAAAACAGCTTAATTTTAATGTATTTATTGTATTTTGGTAAGTGTAGAGAACCAGAAATACATTTTACTGGAAATGAAGCATTCCACTTTAGTCCTCAGAGGCTTTGATTTTTAATCGAGGATAGATGTAGATGTTTATGAGACACAGCATCCATTTACTAACAAGTGGACTGTGTTTGTCACACTGATTCTATAAAAAAAATTACCACGAAGATTAATACGTGGCAAAGGCACGCTTGAACTATATTAATATGGTTGTTCCAGGTATGGGTTGACTCAATCGGATTAGGACCATGTTCTCACGGAATACCAGCGTAAAATCGCAGCTCAGCAGCGAGCTCATCGTCCAAGTAATGCGCGCCAGAAGACACATTTTATAAAGGGCTATCCTCAGCAGCAAACTTAAAGGCTGTTTAAACGAAAAATAATAATTAAACACTCAGCTAACAAAGAATCACAACTTCAAATAGTGCAAAGGAAAACTTATTTATTTGTTTTAAGTTTGTCTTACACGCGGCAGTAGCAATTTTATTTTCAAATTTTCACAACAGCTTGCAAACTTGAACATTTTTCATTTAAAACTTAGGCTATCTACAACGACGGCTACAGATATTTATTAGGTCTTAAAACAAATTTAAAGCAAATTAGTCTCGTGATTTTCAATTTGTATAGCTGCAACATTGGTGTATTGCTCTAGATTTTAATGTATTTTTAGGTGAAAAAAATTGAAAAATGGAAACATATTTAACAGTATATGTTATTCATTATTAATTTAATTATCAATGTTCACACTATAAAAAGTCCGGAGTGAATTTGGAGTAAAAGTCATTTTGACACTCTCTAGAAAGCAGGAATAATGTTTGCCGAAAAACCAATTGTATTTTAAAGGAGGAACAAGTTTCAGTAAAATTTTTATTTGCAATTAACAATAAGAATCATTATGTAATCAAAATTTTGTCTGGCTAATTGTTTTACATATTTTTATAATTAATGATAAACGAACCTAAAGACTATACTATTACTGACATCTGCATCCAACATCAATCAAAGAAAGCTACAGATCCACTTTCACCTTTGAGGACTAATTGGAATGTCTCATAGATTGTAACAGCATTGCTGTCCGGCAGCAGAAATACCTTCCCAGATCGCAGGTAGGCAGAAAGGAATCCTAGTTAAACATGGGTAACATTAACTAATTTAATTATAAATATAAATAAAGAACCATGCAATGTACATCAAATTTGTATTAAAACCTTCTAATTTAAATTGGAGAGCTCTCTGCTCTCTGTGTTAATCCAATTTAAGTTAATCCGTATATTTCCAACGGCGAACCTTTTTGTTTCGAACGAATATGTGTATAACGAAATGAAGCGTTTAACCTTTATTCGTGCCTGTAAATAGTTAAAGCAACAAATTTTCAAGTGCGTGTTTGGACTGGGCATTATTTCTAATAAATGTTTAATTAAAACAATCGGGCGTTAATTTGCGGAAATCCATTATTATCTTCTGATGATACCTCGTTTGATGGCGAAACTCGTGTCGTATTATCGACGGTAGACCGTTTTTCCTTGAGTAGTAGTGTTTAGAGTTGTGATGTTAAGATTAGCGGTGACGTTTATGGTGTAAGAAATTGAGGGAGGGTGGGTGGTGCTGTATAAACTAAGTAAGTAACCTTATTACTATGTTTACGCAGATCCTAGCTAATAAATATTTAACATCTTTAACATATATTTAAGTTTTAATATAATTTTAGTTTATTTATCAAAGTATTCATACATATAACAGCTGTTAGTCATACATCCCCGGTTCGGGTCCAAAATCAGTTTTATATCTAGAAATTCTCAGTAGCACCCCGGAGTCAGGAAGTTAGCGGTGTTTCATTTTTGTGCTTCGATAAAACATTTAAAGTCGTTGGCCATGCGTCTTATTTCCCTCCGGTCGTGTCGGTTAAAGTTCCATCGGACAATGAGAGTGAGGATATAGAGAGTGCACATGTGTATGCGCATAGACTCGGGCACTATAATTCTGTCATGCGCAGATAGTTATTCACAGTTGAGACTGGCCGTGACCGAAACTCGGTCTGGAGGACATTATTAATCAAACATTATTCAAACTTTAGTTGCATTATGTAATAACACACCTAGAGCTGCCTGCCAGACCTGTGACCTGCAGAGATCCTGTCGAAGCTGAAGACCGAATGTGGCAGCATCGTTTCCGAGGTACCTGCAATTTTGAGTGAGATTGACAGGTTCTATGGACTGTACACGTCATCGTTGGAGCCACACTCAAGTGTGAGTAACGATCTAAGAGCAAGTCTTATTCCGACACTATTCCGATGAATTTGCGGACGTCAGTCTAATCGAGATTAGAATGGGTCTCCAGCTCCTTAGAAAAGTCAAGTCTCCGGGCGAGGATGGAATTACAGCGAAGTTTTTCGAAGAAAGCGAGTTGAAAACCGGTACTTACAGTCCTTCAGAAGCTCTTTAATTCTTTCCTTCATGGAGGCACTATTCCGGAGGTGTGTAGCAGAAATGGGGTGGTCTTGTTCTTTTTTATAGGATAGGGTGACCAACGAGCACTGGCACGGAACACCAAACCTGATGGTAAGTGGTTGCTATGACCCACAGATATCATAATCTACCACAATAAAGTATCAAAATGCAGATGCGTTGTCACCCGTGAGGACTAAGATGAAATGCCTCTTTTCTAGTAAAAAAGTCGCCGGTTCTGAAACACAGCAATGTTAAGCTGCTATTTTACGCTGGTATTCTGTGAGAGCGTGGTCCTTCCCCGCTCGAGTCGACCCACTCGTGCTACAACTATACTGTTAATAATATCTGCAGCATGGCTCTACCACGTGCAAGTGAAGAAAGGCGACAACGCTCTCTTAATAACTACAGATCGATTTCCCTTCTGACCCGTGTCTACGTGCTGTTTTCGAGAGTCGTTACGAATCGTCACGCATGCAGACTCAACGACTTCCAGCCTCTCGAACAAGCCGGTTTCCGAAAAGGTTTAAGCACTATAGACCACATATATACCCTTCGGCTAATTGTACATAAGACCGCAGAGTACAACCTGCCACTTCATTTTGCGTATGTGGACTATGAGGAAGCCTTTGATTCCGTCGAAATTTGGGCGGTGCTGCAGTCCCTCCAGCGGTGCCAAGTGGCCTATCGGTATATCAAAGTGCTTAAGTGTTTGAACAGTAGGGCTATCAGAGTACAGAACAAGATTACGAAACCTATCCAACTGCAGAGAGGTGTAAGACAGGGTGACGTAATATTCCCGAAACTCTTCACCGCTGCATAAAAAGAGATTTTCAAGCTAACTAAGCAAGAAACGATACAGTATTAACGTGAAAGGCGAGTAAATCACTCACCTTAGATTTGCCGACGATATATTCCTTATGGCAGATTCGCTGGACGATCTAAGCACTATGCTCAATCACCTCAATAGTGCCTCCCAACGAATAATTCTTAAGATGAACATGGACAAAACAAAAATCATGTTTAACGTCCATGTCACACCTATGCCGGTAGGTGTTGGAATTATAGCGTGTTAAAAGTACAAGCATAATATCATATCAGGATTCCAGGAAACTACAGCGATGTACTTCAATTGATGTACTTTACTATTGAAACGCTGATGACGGACCCTTCGCAAAAATAAACAAATATCAAATAAATCAAATAATAGTGAATCAAATACAAGCGAGTTTTTCCCAGCTAGTAGTTCGGAGTTGAATTTCGTATTTTAATGAATTAAGTTACATATTAGATACGTTCTAATATATTTTATAGAGAGGCTATAAACTGCTGTGATAAAATAGTTCAGGATTACGATTTATCGTTATTTATGGCCTGAACGATGCATTATCCGCACGAAAATCGAATTACCGCAACTTAATTCGAAGCGTTGGTTACTGTTAGTGTTTAATTGCTTTTAATGTGTATTTTTCGTACTTAAAGTATTTATCTATTTAAATATATTTCTTTTTTTTTGTGTAGAGTTGCATTGGGTATGTTTAAAGTAAGAGTTTATACATAAAAACAAACAAACACTGACGCCTGTCACCCAGATAGGTAGCTAGAACTTCCATCTGGCAAAAAATAAAGACTTTAATTTTCTTAAAATCAAGAAAAAATGTTCAAGTAATATGTTCTATCACATTTAATACTTAAAAAAAAACTGAAAACAGCAAAAAAGCGTTTAGCTTATTTGCGAATATACCAGAATGTGAGTAAATGTAACGGTGAAATATGAGTCAAATCGTGATCCCAATAAATGTTTTTATTTCGCTACGACGAAATATTCTTCTTTCCGTTTCCTTTACGGAAACCTAGATGCCATAAATCACTTTCAAACTTTGAGAAATTCAATCTCGTGTTGTTTTCGTTACGTGCGTGCATACCGTCAGCTGCATGCTCGTTTGCGCCCTCCTCCATAAAAACGTATACATGTTTATATGATACTATATACACACAATTAATTTTTTTATAGTACAGGATGACGACAAACGAGCACACAGTCCACCTGATGGTAAGTGGTTGCTGTGACCCATAGACATCTACATCCATCCTCAATATAAAATTGAAATGCAGATGCGTTGTCACCCTTAAGGTCTAAGATTTAATGCCTCACAATACTATTGCAAAGAGGCTCTAACACGTATAAAATATACGAGGGGCGGCTAATAAGTGTGTGTGGGAACGGTCTTGCAGAAATAGCAATATGCGCATCTGTTTCCCATGTCATTTCTGTACAATAGCCTCGTAAAACTGAGTCAATAAATTGGCGTAATATTGTCATTTATCGTAGTTCCCCTGGGTAGGTAGTTGATAAGCAAAATTCCTTCGCTATCGCAGAAAACAGTCGCCATTAGTTTTGACGCAGACTTTTCCAGCTTGAATTTCTTCGGCGGCCTTTCTCCTTTTTTATCCATTGCATGGACTCTTTTGGACTCCGGATCATATTGGCGAATCCATGTTTCATCTACGGTGACTATCCGTTGCCAAATGTATTTCTCGTTGTTGCCAACTAGCTCCAAGAAATATTTGCAACTTGCGAGTCGACGTTGCTTGTTGAGTGGTGTGACCATTATCGGTAACCAGCGCACGCTAATTTTTCTCATAATCAAATGTTCATGTAAATTTTTTTCCAACTCGTCTTTGCTAATCTGCAGTTCTTCAGCAATCTGCCACAATTTAATTCTTTCGTCGGCCAGAACGATTTTTTCGACTTTTTGAACGTTTTCTTCGGTCAGTACCGTGACTGGCGGCCAGGGCTAGGATCGTCTTCACAGCTCTCTCGTCCTTGTTGAAATATTCTATGAACGTCATCCTTCCCCAGTCAAGTTAACTCTTTCGCGCTATAACCAAATCATAGGTCCAGCACGTCTCTGTCCCGTATAAAATATCATAGGAATATACAATGAACGTGTAATTTTTAAACATTAAAATAAACATTAATTGGTTTACTATTTATATCTAACTTGTTTACTTATATTCCTTATGGCACAATATCTGGAGGACCTAAGCACTAGGCTCAATCACCTCAATAGTGCCTCCCAACGGACAGGTCTTAAGATGAACATGGATAAAACAAAGATCATGTTTAATGTCCATGTTACACCTATGCCGGTAGTTGTTGGGAGCACTAAGCTCAAAGTTGTTGATGAGTATGTTTACCTGCGACAAATAGTCCGACTAGGTAAGTCCAACTTCGACCGAGAGGCCAATCGACGGATTCAAATTGGCTGGGCAGCCTTCGGGAGATTACGACATATCTTCCCGTTAGACATGCCTCAGAAACTCAAAACTAGATTATTTAACCAGTGCGTGTTGCCAGTGATGACCAATGGATCTGAGACGTGGTCCTTCACTGCTGGCCGTATGTGGAAGCTCAAAGTCGCTCAGCGAGCTATGAAGAGGACAATGCTCGGGGTTTCTCTGCGTGATAAACTTAGAAATGAGGATATCCGCAGTAGAACCAGAGTAATCGACATAGCTAAAGAGATTAGTAAGCTGAAGTGGCAATGAGCCAGTCATATTGCTCGAAAAACTGACAACCGATGGGGAAAAATGGTCCTCGAGTGGCAGCGTCGTACCGGTAGGCGAAGTGTAGGTCGACCCCTCACTAGATGGAGTGACGACCTGGTAAGATATACAGAAAGTCGATGGATGCAGGTGGCTGAGGACCGTGCTTTGTGGCAATCCTTGTGGGCCAATGTTCAGCAGTTGACTTGTGAAGGGCTGTAATGGTGATGATGATGATGTTTACTTCTACTATACTACTGCTTATACGGTTTAATCTGTATTTAACTTTATTAAATTGTATTTAGTTTTGTTACTTTTATTTAACTTTATTATGTATTAATTAATTAAAATAAAAACATGAAAAAAGTGTTCGTAAATAATATAAGGCACCAAAATAGTAACAGCACTGTGGTCGTGGCAACACAGTCGGATATTTTTCGTTGAAACAACTAAGCTAAGTGATTGTATGTACTACTTTCTGTCTGCTATTATCTAACAGTCTGCACTGGCCATCTATTTCCTTATTCTCCAAGGGTTGACTGGCCGAGAATGGCTGTAGGCAGAAAATCCGCCCATTGTAAGACCAAAGACAATTACAATAAAGTTATACAAATAGTTTTTATTATACAAATCTACAAAACTTGTATTTTTTTTTGTTCCACTTTAACAAAAATATATTTCCTATGAGAACAAAATTAATCCATTTCGAGCTAAGCGAAGAATCGTGTTCACGTTATTGTCATAATGCCAATTACACAGGAAAAATACTTTGTTAGCCGCTTGATTTCTCATAGTCATTTTGTCCTTGTCTTTATAACTCGATCGTTATCATGAGTTTCGAAAGACAACATATATATTACTAGTTTTATATTTAGTTACATAAATTACCTAAGGCCTGTAATGTTTTATATTTATTTTTATAAACTAGGTTCAGGACTACACTTCTGCGTAGAAGCCCGCCTGGGGAGGTACCATTTTCGCACATGTTTCCGTACGTTTAAGGGGAGAAGAGAGTCAGTAATAAATACTGGTTATTAAGCATTCTATCTTACTAATCAATACCTTCAGGGATTTATTATAAATCTGTTATTTATGATATGTGTAGGCTGTTGCTACAATTCAGAAATATATTAATTTGTGTGTGTATAATTATTATGTAACAACTTGAAAAAAATCATCTGTCCGTATTAAATACGATGAGACGTCCGAGCGTTCCTTGGCGTTAGATATAATTTACTCAGGGATATAGATACACAGATAAACTTTGAAAACACCATTCTATTTTTTTTATAGAAAAAAGATGAAATCGAGCACACACTTCACCCGATGCCAAGTGGATGCCGCGGCGTACAGACGTCTGCAGACAGCAGCATTAAGTTCCTATTTTACGCCGGCATTCTGTGAGAGCTTGTATGAGCCGATCCATTCGTGCTACAACAATAATATAGCTGCAGCATGGCTCTGCCACATAATTGACACGTAAATGGCGGCTCCGTGGCGCAGTGGCTTAACAATCATTTGTTGCGCTGGGGGCCGCGGGTTCGAATCCCGCACGGAATTAGTATTAGTATGGCCTACAAATAATTGTTCCGGGTCTGGATGTTTGTCCTTGTGGAATTTATGTTTGTCAACTACTAAAAAAAAATTCAAATTGTTAGAGTGGTTTCCGAGATATGTATGTATCCATTACATAACATATATATATATGGAGCAGGTATTTATGCTATCTATTTTGTTGTAGCTCACTTTTAGGTGGCCAGTAGCACATTAACTTCTATACAGTTTATAGCTCAATCGATCGCCATTTCTAATCGATTTTAGAAATAGAAATAATAAAAATAAAATTTTTATTCGCTATACATTTAAAATAATACTTATTAAAATTTACTCTTTAATATACAACTAGCAAGAAACCCAGTGGGACATATTTTAAATTAAAACTGATTATAATCATTTAATGCATATTAGTTATTAACACAAAACAACTTAGGAACAGCCTGGTAGTGATCACCTAATTCACAGGGGTTACTATCATCTATTAATTATTTAATAATACTCAAACTCTTTTTATACAATCTTTGTTAAATAAAGTTTTTAAACTTTTTGTCAGATCTTGTTAATTTCCTGTGATTTTGTATATTTATTCTAGCATACATTTATACAAGAAGAGTTCACTTAGAGAATAGGATAAACAATGATTTAAGTAAGTAAGTAAGTTGTATAACCTTTGTTACCACGAAAATTAAGGCTTCGATAAGGCGTGTTTCCCGTACTCATACTGTAGTAAAATATCTTACAAAATGGAATATCAGGCAGCTTTTAATATCGGAGTGCTTCTAATTACACTGTTTTATACGTTGTGAAAACGGTACCGATTCTCAAATATTCCAAAGCCTTTTATTATGATTGAAACAAGACAGCTTTATTATTTTCTACCAACTCAGTTTATTATTAGCCGAGGGGTTTCAGAATAAATAAATAAATAAACGGCTCTCCCCTATTGTATCTTCCCAAATTATCGCTCAGAAACTTTGTATTTAAATAATAAGTTTAAAGAACATTACTACTTAAATGCAATAAGAAATATATATATACACACACACACACATATATAAATATATATATATATATATATATATATATATATATATATATATATATATATTATATATATATATATATGTATGAGGCTCTGCCATAGGTTGCCTCAATTTGCTAGAGTTGCCATATTTATACATATATAATTCTTTTTAAACCTTTCTATTTTGATTATTGTAGCACCGCCTCTTATACGTCTATCACTGTTTAGCCTAATGGTTAGTGGTGTACTGCCAAGCATCCAGATGATGTGGATGGTATCGAAATTTTTCCGCAATGTGCGTTCGTGAAATTTGGTGGCTGGGATTAATCCCAACGATATCTCAGAGCACTCTCCATAGTGGGTGAAAGAAAATGCAAAGGGATGTAACATCTATTCGCAGCGCCAGTAAATTGAGCCGATAGGAAAGAACTCGGTCGTTAACGATTCGAGTCGCGCTGCGCTGGATGCGGTCAAGTGGAAGGGGAGACTGGAGAGCCCCAGCCTAGAGATGGGAACAGTATTCCATGTAAGGAAGGACCTGCGCCTTGTAAGGCTGCGTTTTCAACAGAGATGTGCTAGACAGCTGAGCGGTGCGAGGATGTGTAGCGGGCTTGTTTTAGATGCGCAAATACTCGTATGGTGAGTATAGAGAACCGGAGACCCCTTTTACTGGAAACGAGGCATTTCACCTTAGTCCTAAGGGTTGACAAAGCATTTTGATTCTCAATTGAATGTAAATGTGAATGTCTAGGAGCCACACCATTCAATTACAATAAGGTGGACTGTGTGCTCGTTTGTCAACCTTATTCTATAAAAAAAACTAATTTACTGCAATCTATGTATTCTGTCTTAGTCCTCAGAGGTGACATCGCATCATCATTTTTGTTCGTAATCGAGGATAAACGTTGATATCTATGGGTTACAGCATTCACTTACCATCATGTGGACTGCGTGCTCTTCAAACATCCTTATTCTAAAAGAGAGCTGCTTATAAATTACTGTCCCCAATTATTACGAACAATGCAATGCATAAATTAGGTAAGAAGGAAGAAGGATTGGTGGCACATGTCACTTATTATGCATGACATGCAATCTCAATAATTTTAGTCGTCGCTCAGTTGCATTTTCTTTCAGTCTATCTGATGGCTGTTAGAGCTCATGGACATCTGGAACCAACTTCAAGTTTTTTTTTTTGTTTCAGTAAACTGTACATTTAATTCAAACAATGCCTTAATCTAAAATAGTCTACAATGAATGTACCTGAACTAGGATAAAACTTACCTCAGGTGTATGTGCTAATAGATAATAATAATAATAGTAAAATATTTATTAATTGACCAACAGTAACAAAACATTTAAAAGTTAAACTTATACAAAACTAGCTGTGTCCCGCGGTTTCACCCGCGTATATCACGCATCTGCGCCTTGCGACATGCGAACTTCGAGAGAGACATCACGACGGACGGTTGCTGAATTAACAAAGATTTAAAAAGTGAAATATGTAACTAAAATTACATGGTTAACGTAATTGGTGGTTATGCATGATACAGGTACTGATACGAATAATGTCTAGGCCACATTATTCGTATCAGTACGTACTCGTATTAGTAGTATTTGTACCGGCGTTACTATTTCACATTTTAACATGAAAAAGTAGTTATTGTGACATAACTGTAATAGTTAAACTTATGATATCGCAGACTTTTTTGTAGAGATTAATATCCTCTATAAAAGTGAAGTACATTACTTTGCTCTATTATCAATAGTTTCCGAAGCGTACGCGATATAAGGATTCTTTTTGGTATTTTTTTCACACCTTGGGTTACATTAACGAAGTTTTCATACGCATCCCTAACTTTTGTGAAAATATTACATATCCTATGTTCATCAGGGATAATGTAGGATTCTAATGATGAAAGAATTTTTCAAATCGGTCCAGTAGTTTCGGAGCCTATTCAATTCAAACAAACAAACAAATCTTTCCTCTTTATAATAGTAGCGTAGAGTGTAGATGTAGATGCATGATACAGGTACTGATACGAATAATGTCTAGGCCACATTATTCGTATCAGTACGTACTCGTATTAGTAGTATTTGTACCGGCGTTACTATTTCACATTTTAACATGAAAAAGTAGTTATTGTGACATAACTGTAATAGTTAAACATATGGTATCGCAGACTTTTTTGTAGAGATTAATATCCTCTATAAAAGTGAAGTACATTACTTTGCTCTATTATCAATAGTTTACGAAGCGTACGCGATATAAGGATTCTTTTTGGTATTTTTTTCACGCCTTGGGTTACATAAACGAAGTTTTCATACGGATCCCTAACTTTTTTGAAAATATTACATAGCTTATGTTCATCAGGGATAATGTAGGATTCTAATGATGAAAGAATTTTTCAAATCGGTCCAGTAGTTTCGGAGCCTATTCAATTCAAACAAACAAACAAATCTTTCCTCTTTATAATAGTAGTGTAGATAAATATTTAAATATTTTTGATACACTTCCAAATATTTTTTTAATGTAAAATGCTAACATACCAAGTAATTATAGTTAATTTGAGTAAAATATATTATCATAAATTAGCTTAAAACAATCGGCAACTTTTCCTTATCATGGTATGACAAATTTTGTAACCATGTTCGAATTACATTTTTACAATCTGCCATTTTTTTTGTTGGCGAATTTCACATATCTTCGGAAAAAATTTTTTCTTATTTCTCTGACATGCAGGTTTCTTCACGACTTTTCCTTCAATGCCGAGCAAATGGCTGTCTTTGGGTTTATTTAAGCAGAAAAAGTGACCAGATTTAGCGCAGAGCGGCTCGAATCGTCGACGACCGAGTCCTTTGCGATCGGCTCGACTCATTGGCGCTGCGAAGAAATGTTGCATCTCTTTGCATTTTCTTTCGCATTTACCACGGGGAGTGCTCTGAGGAATAGTTCGAATTAATCCCTGCCACCAAATTTCACGAACGCACATCGCGGCAGAACTCCCGATACCATCCACACCATCTGGATGATTGGCTTCCACCACTGTGCAATTTAGAAGATGTTTTCTTCCTTGCATGACTTCCTTGTGGAATCGATTACCATCAGCGATTTTTCCGGACCGATACGACTTAGGGACCTTCAAGAAAAGAGCCTACTCCTTTTTAAAAGGCCGGCAACGCATCTGCAATTCCCCTGGTGTTGCGGTTGTTCATGGGCGGCGGTAGTCACTTACTATCAGGTGAGCCGCATGCTCGTTTGCCCTCTCCTATAAAAAAAGTGACTTTTCATTGTTCTCAAAATATGTCTTTTTAATCTATCTTTTTACACCTTCACCGTCTTCACCTCTATTAACTTTAATATCAGCTATCCATTTCGAGAAACTTTTGATTTTTAACTTCGTCATTGTGTAAACACGTCTTAAAATTTTGATAACTTTTAATTATTTTCTTGAGCAAAACCTCTTAGATGATTGTGTGTCTGACCGAAGAGGGAGAATCCTTAAAACAATTGTGACCGGAATGGGTAGCAATCGCAACTGGAGTCATTTGAACGCCAAACCATCGCGGGACTCGGTTTTAAATTGAATTACAAAACATTCATGCATCCAAACGAGGAAACGAAATAAATTAAATTTTCTTGTGATAGAAGAAAAGTTATTTCATTTTAGCGCTAGATGGCAGGCACATTAATTATCGTTATCTGAGGACTTTTATCGGACGTTCAGAATTAAAATTAACTGTAAACAACAATAAATAGATTTTTGAATATTTACAGATTTATTTTTATAAATATATCTATATAAGGAAAGTACTGTTTGTATATTTTACGTGTAATGTATGTTTTGTTACGTGGGAGAGCCGATCTCGACCGGGGAGAACTACAACCACGGGGGACCACGCTCTCAACAAAGTACCAGCGTAACATTGCAGCTTAATTTTAATGTATTTATTTTGGTAAGAACCAGAAATACATTTTATTGGAAATGAAGCATTCCACTTTAGTCCTCAGAGGCGTTGATTTTTAATCGAGGATAGATGTAGATGTTTATGAGACACAGCATCCATTTACTAACAAGTGGACTGTGTTTGTCACACTGATTCTATAAATTATAGAGATAGTATTTTAGGACCTTTAATCTTTTTGCTATATATTAATGACTTGTCTAAAATAACCAAGCATAAATGCATCTTGTTTGCAGACGACACAACTTTTATATTTAAATGCACCAAAAAAGACATATATTATGAAACCGAAATAAATAATTCTATTAATACTATTGTGACAAGGCTTAATTTTAATAATCTTTTATTTAATATTGACAAAACAAAAATAATACAAATTGGAAATTACAAAATGGAACCTATAAATATGAATATAAAATATGAAAATTCGAAGATAGAAAATGTTGAATCAGTTATGTTTTTAGGTATAAAAATTGACAAAAATTTAAACTGGAAGCTTCACATTGACCAGGTTTGTACAAAATTAAACCGGTTTGTATATGCTTTAAAAAGATTGAGAAAAACAATATCACAAAAAGCAGCCCTAGCTGCTTATCACGGTTATGTGTCTTCAGTATTATTATATGCCTTTGTGGGGGAATTCTGTTGATGTGATTAGAGCGTTTAAATTACAAAAGAAATGTGTGCGAGCTGTATGTGGTGCGTGGTTTCTTGATAGCTGCAAGCCATTGTTCAAAAAGATAAACGTATTGCCTTTGCCATGCATGTATAACCGAGAAATATGTATTTTTGTAAAGCAACACCCGAATTATTTCAAAACCCACGCTGAATTTCTCGAAAGGCAAACAAGGCATAAAAATAGATTATTTCATCCCAAATGCAATTCTAGATTTTATGCAAACAGTGCTCCTATGATGGCTATTAAAATATATAATAAATTACCCAATAACTTAAAAGAAATGCTTTTGAATAAATTTAAAATTGAGATTAATAAATGGCTTCTTGACAAGTGTTATTAGTGTTAAGGAATATTTTAATTGATTACAATATTATTAAATGTATTATATAATTTATCTATTTTGACATTATGTACAATTAAATTTGATTATTTTTAGATATATTTGCACACCGGTACAACTCCCGGTAGAATATTATTGAGACTTACTCTTATACTAAATACCTGTATTACCTACACATTTTATTCTGCAAATAAAGATTTTGACTTAGACTTAGACTTTGACTTAAAAAAATTACTACGAAGATTAATACGTGGCAAAGCCACGCTTGAACTATATTAATATGGTTGTACCAGGAATGGGTTTACTCAATCGGATTAGGACCACGCTCTCACGGAATACCAGCGTAAAATCGCAACTCAGCAGCGAGCTCATCGTCCAAGTAATGCGCGCCAGAAGACACATTTTATAAAGGCCTATCCTCAGCAGCGAACTTAAGGCTGTTGAAACGAATAAAAGTATTTAAATACTCAACTAACAAAGAATCACAACTTCAAATAGTTCAAAGGAAAACTTATTTATTTGTTTTAAGTTTGACTTACACGGGGCAGAAAATTTTTATTTTCAAATTTTCAGAACAGCTTGCAAACTTGAACATTTTTCATTTAAAACTTAGGCTATCTACAACGACGGCTACAGATTTTTATTAGGTCTTAAAACAAATTTAAAGCAAATTAGTCTCGTGATTTTCAATTTGCATAGCTGCAACGTTGGTGTATTGCTTTAGATTTTAATGTATTCTTAGGTGAAAAAAAAAATTGAAAAATGGAAACATATTTAACAGTATATGTCATTCATTATTTATTTAATCATCAATGTTCACACTATAAAAAGTCCGGAGTGAATTTGGAGTAAAAGTCATTTAGACACGCTTTAGAAAGCATGAATAATGTTTGCCGAAAAACCAATTGTATTTTAAAGGAGGAACAAGTTTCAGTAAAATCTTTAATTGCAACTAACCATAAGAATCATTATGTAATCAAAATTTTGTCTGGCTAATTGTTTTGCATATTTTTTATAATTAATGATAAACGAAACTAAAGACTATACTATTACTGACATCTGCAACCAACCTCAATCAAAGAAAGCTACAGATCCACTCTCACCTCTGAGGACTAATTGGAATGTCTCATAGATTGTAATTGTACTGGCTCTCTATGCCTTCAGACCGGAATACAGTAATAGCGAACAGCAATGCTGTGCAAGCATTGCTGTCCGGCAGCAGAAATACCTTCCCAGATCGCAGGTAGGCAGAAAGGAATCCTAGTCAAACATGGGTCACATTAACTAATTTAATTATAAATATAAATAAATAACCATGCTATGTACATCAAATTTGTATTAAAACCTTCTAATTTAAATTGGAGAGCTCTCTGCTCTCGGTGTTAATCCAATTTAAGTTAATCCGTATATTTCCAACGGCGAACCTTTTTATTTCGAACGAATACGTGTAAAACGTAATGAAGCGTTTATCCTATATTTGTGCCAGTAAATAGTTAAAGCAACAATTTTTCAAGTGCGTGTTTGGACTGGGCATTATCTCTAATAAATGTTTAATTAAAACAATCAGGCGTTAATTTGCGGAAATCCATTATTATCTTCTGATGATACCTCGTTTGGTGGCGAAACACGTGTCGTATTATCGACGGTAGACTGTCTTTCCTTGAGTAGTAGTGTTTAGAGTTGTGATGTTAAGATTAGCGGTGACGAAATTGAGGTAGGGCGGGTGGTGCTGTATAAACTAAGTAAGTCACCTTATTAATATGTTAACGCAGATCCTAGCTAATAAATATTTAACATCTTTAACATATATTTAAGGTTAAATGTAATTATAGTTTATTTATCAGAGTATTCATACATATAACAGCTGTTAGTCATACATCCCCGGTTCGGGTCCAAAATCAGTTTTATGTCTAGAAATTCTCAGTAGCACCCCGGAGTCAGGAAGTTGACGGTGTTTCATCTTTGTGCTTCGATAAAACATTTAAAGTCGTTGGCCATGCGTCTTATTTCCCTCCGGTCGTGTCGGTTAAAGTTCCATCGGACAATGAGAGTGAGGGTATAGAGAGTGCACATGTGTATGCGCATACACTCGGGCACTATAATTCTGTCATGCGCAGATAGTTATTCGCAGTTGAGACTGGCCGTGACCGAAACTCGGTCTGGAGGACATTATTAATCAAACATTATTCAAACTTTAGTTGCATTATGTAATAACACACCTAGCGCTCCCTGCTAGACACGTGACCTGCAGAGATCCTGTCGAAGCTGAAGACCGAATGTGGCAGCATCGTTTCCGAGGCACCTGCGATTTTGAGTGAGATTGAGAGGTTCTATGGGTAGCTGTACACGTCATCTTTGGAGCCACACTCAAGTTGAGTAACGATCTAAGAGCAAGTCTTATCCGACACTATTCCGATGATATTACGGACGTCAGTCTAAGCGAGATTAGAATGGGTCTCCAGCTCCTTAGAAAAGTCAAGTCTCCGGGCGAGGATGGAATTACAGCGAAGCTTCTGAAAGCGGGTTGAAAAACGGTACTTAGAGTCCTTCAGAAGCTCTTCAATTCCGTCCTTCATGGAGGCACTACTCTGGAGGTGTGAAGCAGAAGTGGGGTGGTCTTGTTCTTTTTTATAGGATAGGGTGACCAACGAGCACTGGCACGGAACACCAAAGCTGATGGTAAGTGGTTGCTGTGACCCACAGATATCATAATCTACCACAATAAAGTATCAAAATGCAGATGCGTTGTCACCCGTGAGGACTAAGATGAAATGCCTCTTTTCTAGTAAAAAAAAGTCGCCGGTTCTGAAACACAGCAATGTTAAGCTGCTATTTTACGCTGGTATTCTGTGAGAGCGTGGTCCTTCCCCGCTCGAGTCGACCCACTCGTGCTACAACTATACTGTTAATAAAATCTGCAGCATGGTTCTACCACGTGCAAGTCAAGAAAGGCGATAACGCCCTCTTTAATAACTACAGATCGATTTCCCTTCTGAGCCGTGTCTACGTGCTGTATTCGAGAGTCGTTACGAATCGTCACGCATGCAGACTCAACGACTTCCAGCCTCTCGAACAAGCCGGTTTCCGAAAAGGCTTAAGCACCATAAACCACATACATACCCTTCGGCTAATTGTACAGAAGACCGCAGAGTACAATCAGCCACTTCATTTTGCGTATGTGAACTATGAGGTAGCTTTTGATTCCGTCGAAAGTTGAGCGGTGCTGCAGTCCCTCCAGCGGTGCCAAGTGGACTATCGGTATATCAAAGTGCTCAAGTGTTTGAACAGTAGGGCTACGATGGCTATCCGAGTACAGAACAAAATTATGAAACCTATCTATCTGCAAAAAGGTGTAAGATAGGTTGACGTAATATTCCAGAAACTCTTCTAAGGAATATCTGTAATAATAAAGATATAAAGAGCATTTAGCCGCGTACAGGAATTATATTCGCGATAAATCATTTTTTGCTAAACATCTCTTGGATACTGGACACAGCCTAGCTAATGACCACTCCTTTAAAGTCTTACATACTTGTAATAAAGGGCTACGATTGTGTGTTCTGGAACAGTTAGAGATATTAAAAAATAATAGCGGTAACGTTGCACTGCTGAATGAACAAACAAATGTTTCAAACTAACCCTCTTAAACATGTTTAAGCCTGCTCCTTGACGATATACAGCCTCGCAACATGGTCGTTTGTCACCCTCACGGTGCGGTGACCAGCAATTGGTTGCGTGGTTAGAGGGTAGGCGGACGTATCGCAGTAGTCTGTTGGTAATTTCACACCAAATACCTGCGTTCGTCAGGTTGTGATTGATCGCATGACATAATCTCTCTCTACGTAATTGGATCGCGGTTGCGTCAGCAAGTAGTATGAATAGCAGTAGTTTCGGCTCACCGCTCACTTAGCGGCCAGCCTCTCCAGAGTCTACTTCACCTGAGGATGCCTCATGTAGAGGCGAAACACGTGTTGTATTTTCGAGAATGGTGTGTCGTGCCTAGTGTGGTGGTGCTGGGGATGGTAGTGCTGGGATTGACGGCGACAGATATAGTGCGCGCGATTGAGGAAGGGTGGGAGGTCCCCTTAAAACTGGGCAAGACACATCATTTTCTTTCTTTACGCGGAATTAAGCAAATAAATTTATAAAAACCCCATTATAATGGATTTCCGCAAAGTAACGCCTGATTCTATCAATCACCGCTATTCTATAAAATAGTGTGAATTCCAGCAATAGTCATTGGATCCAAACCCAATAATAGATGTATAATAGATGTAAGTAAACAAATAATAGATGGGCAGCAGCTTCTTACTGATTATAGCTCAAAATAATTAAAAATGCAGTGTGGCAACAACGGCCAGTATCCAACTTATTTCGTATTATACGGAGGGAATCGATATGATGAACGGGAGTTGAAATATATTAGCAATGTAGAGACGGCTAAATAGAACCAATGCCTCATTTTGTTTAGTTGATGTCGTAAGAGGCGACAGAAGGGAAACTGAAACAGGAAATGGATGGCAGCATCTTTCTGATAACAATGATAAAAAGCTGCGGGTGGCAACCCACTCGCCAAGCGTGGCTACTACTGCAAATATCCGGCTTAATTGACAAACAATGGGAGAAGCCTATGATCAGCAGTATATAGGTCTATTAAAAGTAAAAAAAAAGTAGCAGCCTATATACATCCCACTACTGGGCGCAAGCCGCAGAAAGTTTTAGGACAAAAAAGAGTTCATTGACGCCAACGCGGGTTGATCGACTTCACATAAGTATACCTAAAATGATTTCCGAAACATTTCTTTTACCTCTCAAATATGTAGGTTTTCTTATTATTTTCCTATTCATAATCTATATTTTCATACACCAGACGTGGTAAATCGAAAATTCAAATTGCAATTAAAATATGAGTACTATGAATACTACGAAATTTACGCTTGGATCGGTTCGATTACCGGATAACTTTCAAGATTCTGTCAATGCACTTTTACTCATAGTTAAAATAAAAATAAACATGCGTTTATTTTTATTTGCTTTCTTTGATATTTATATTACTTTTTCGCAAGAACCTGTTCAGGTTCTTGCGAAAACTTTACTTAAGTCAGCTATGAAACCGGGACTGTCACAAAATTCTCAATATCTAGGTATGTCTGAAAATATGAAAGCTATCTTAAAATATGATAAACTGTATTTATAAACCTTATTAAAAGTAAAAAAGTAAAGAAGCAGCTTACATGCGTCTTGCGACTGAGCTCGGGTCTGCTAATTACCCATGTGCAAAATAGTGGTTCCAAATGTCTACGATTTTTTTTAAACTATAAGGTTTCGCCGCCAAGTTATTCTTTACCACTTCACTGAATAATTAGTAATTCTAATTATTCCATCATTTAGAGGTGAAAATCTTACAGTCCACTTAATTTAAATTACTTACATTGGATTTGATACAAAGAGAAGTTGGTGAAATATTGCTATGATGGTAGACACCCAAAATATTCAGCTAAAGACATTCTGTAATAATCACAGTTTTGTGTACACAGTTCTATTAGTAATTTTGCTAAATCTGACAATAATGACAAATCATCCCGATACCGGTTGGAATATTTTAAGTCTAACATTTTTTGATGCTGGAAGAATAAGTGTTCAATAGCATTCTCTTTAATTTCATCAGTTACTTATTTTTAGTAGATGGCGCTATTATGAGATTAAACTAGCCACCGTAGAGTCTAATCACCTGAGGATGCCTCGTCTAAAGGCGGAACACGTGTCGTATTATCGTCGGTGGTGTATCTTGTCTAGTGTAGTGGTGTTGGGAATAGCGGTGCTGGGATTAGTGGTGACGGGGATAGTGCACCCAATTGAGGGAGGGCGGGAGGTGCTCTTCATACTAGGTGGGACACATCATTTTATTTTATAATGCGGATATTTGCGAAGTAAATTTTTCGAAAAGCTTTTTATTATCTTTCTGACAATATGCTTTTTATATCATTTATATGTATAATATGATTGCTAGATACGATTTCATGCGATAAAACGTTGGAATCTTAATTTTTAGGCGATAGTAGAACATACCTTGCGCTTTCGCTTAAGGCATGCAATTTTATGGAATGATGATGTAACTTTATGTTAGACTAATATCAAGGTCAAATTATATTGGTCTAAGATAAACGATGTATCCAACTTCGAGAAATTGCGACACGTTTCCTCATACGATGTGTCTCAGAATAATCTTAAAAAGATAAGTGCGCCAGCAGGTTTTGTTAATGAATACTAACAAAGTACGTGTGAAACGTACATAATGAAGCTCTTCTACGAGTCAAGGAAGGGGTCGAGGTTTTTCTATGTGATAAAATTGTAACTAAGAACCGTCCGCATAAGAACACAAGGAACTTACTAACATAGGTTAACGGATTAGTAAGCTAAAAGGTGACAGTCGATTGGGAACAAGATTTTTAGATAACAACAAGAAGCATACGTTAGAGTATTATGGTCATCTGCTTAATACGGTCCCTTTCTTATAACTCAAGAACTACAGCTTTGTTTGCAGGCTTTATAATACAATAGATCAGTCAATCAAATAACAAAAGCTCATTAGCAAGGTCAAAAGGGCGCTGCTTTATTAGACGCCATTTTTACAGTTAACATTATAGTAAATATGGTTATTAAACTTCTTTAAGTTGATTTTTAGAAGTGTTCCGAATTACTGCCAAAAAGTTTTTGCTATTTTTTCCTAATATATTAGTTATACACTATAAACGACTTTGTGTTTTTGTCTGTCTTTCTCTCAGTTTTAGATTTATAAGGCGGCAAAACTTAAGGTGATCATATTACCATCACGTAACTTATGGGGCGTATACATAGTATTCTTTCCAAACTAGACAGGAACCTATGTCAAAATGTGCTAATGTTGTACAGAAGTTCAATTTGTTATTATTTATTGCTCTCACGTTAAAAATTCATCACTTATGCACCGCGTATTTGAAATATTGTAGATAGTTTTCGATTCAGAATAAATTCGTTGAAACCATTTTTCACATCCGCACCGTCAAACTTTAGCGCGACGGGTAATTTGTATTTGTTCAATAATCCAAAGACGGCCATTCATATACCTTTGTTGTGTATGTCATTTAATGGCGATAGTAGCGAAATACAGATATTGTTATTCTTTTTCTTAAAGGCTTTTCTCAGTTCACTTCGGGACATAGAGCTATTCTAATGTACGTCACGCTGACATATTTTCTTCACTCACATTCACTTGGTCATCACTCACACTCACTCGCATCACATAATATATGGTAACTCTTTTATTAAGAATTTGGAATACTATACTTTAGTGGTGTAAACATTTACCTTAACAGTTACATTAACTAACGTTGATATTGTAAGTGACAAATCAAGTCTCGCTTCTGTAAGTCATCACTAGGGAAGAGGACTATCCTTCGCTTGAGACTCATGTTACGATATATTTTACAGATAAGAAATCATAAATATATTTTCCTGTATTTCATGATGCCAATTAAAAAGGTAAATTATATGGATCAAATATTACCAATAAATGTATTCATAACATCAAATTATATGATAGGATGATCACACAAGCCACCATTATGAATATTTATTCCTGGGAATTCAGACGAGACGTTTCAGGCTCGTCATACTTTTCACGCCATGATTTACTTTACCTTTCATATTATCTAAAACCACCTAAATCTAAACTGGCTACTATCTGGGTACGAAATTTTGCCAGAATGGACCCTGTCAACCAAGAAAAAGATGCGTTGATAATAGATTTTTTTCCGGTGTATGTGGTGGTATTCAGTGGACGATACGAGTAAAATTTTCATTTTACTGATTTAACTGTAAAACTGTTTGATGTCCATGCACCGGTGAGGGCTATTAAAGCGTAGCAACCTCCAGCTCCGTGGATTACGAGAGGAGTTCGCATGGTAATGACTCAACATGATAGAGCTTTTAGAAAGTTAAAGCGTGGCAGGTGTAATGACAACTGATATTTGAAAAAAGTGGCTCGCAGTCGTTATAACCATATTGTAAGGTCGTCAAAATGTTGTTATTTCCATGATAGTATCTCTAACTCTTCTTCGGCCGATGTATAGAAGTTTCTCATATCTTTTGGTAGATTTTTTTTTGGTACTAGACTCTGAAAAAATCATAACATTTCTTTTCCTCTTGCTGACTTTAATTCCCATTTTCAGCTGGTTCTACATTATCTCTTAGTATTAGGTCCAATACAATTTCAGAAATTACTTTATGGCCACATCTCAAGATGAACCATTTTCATTCTAATTCGTCTCTGTCGACGAAGTCCGTAAAACTTTTCTATCAATTAAATCCAAAGCAGTGAGCCGTGATAATGTGCCTTATGATCTCTTCTGTTCTCGATCACTTCCTCACAGTCATAACTCATGTAATCAATTTATCTCTTCTGTCTGGGGTCTTTCTTGCTTCTTGGCGTAAAGCTTATATTTTACCTCTTCCCAAAATTGCAAACCTCACTCAACTCAACAACTATAGACCTATTTATATCCTACCCCTTTTTATTAAAACTTCTTGAATGAATAGTTCACCAACAATTTCTACCTTTATTTGTAAAAATAACTTGCTGTCTCAGTTTCAATCTGGCTTACAGCCTGGACACAGCACAGCCACTGCCTTTCTCAAAGCCACAGAGGAACTTTGGGGGGGCCTGGTGATTCTAAAAGTACTTCTTTAATAAATCTTATTATTTTTATTAGTGATTTTTTCAAAAGTTTTCCTGCAATACTTTTGTGGTTACAGTGAACATTACTTACGAATACTAATAATTCAAAAAAGAATAATTAATGGACTCGCTGGATATGGGTGACATTTTTAAAGTATAAGGGGCACACAAGTATGCTCTTCATCTCATGGTTAGTGAATAATGCTGTCCATAAACAACCGCAACACCAGGGAAATTGCAGATGCGTTTCCGGCCTCTTAAAAAAAAGAAGGCTGACGTACTGGATAATAATAATAATAGTGTCTTCTAGACCGAATTTCGGTCACGGCAGACAGTCTCAACGGAGACTAACCATCTGCGCAGTACAGGAACAGTGTACTAGTGAATGCGCAAGCACAGGTGCACTCTTTATTTCCTCATTCTCATAATCCAATGTGACGGTAATCCAATACAACCGGATAGAGATCATTCGCATAACCAACGGCTTTATGTGTTTTCCGAGGGACGGGGTGAAACACCGCCAAATTCTCGTCTCCGGGCTGTTATTGACAATTTCTTGACAGAAAACCTAATAACTGATTTGAGCCGACCCAGGATTCTAACCCGGGACCTCATGATCAGCAATGGCGTTTACGACCACTAGTCCAACGAGACATTCGTACTGGGTAGTAAGGTATTATAGGAAAGGGTCCTCGAAATGTAAATAAAATTAATGAGAATATAATTTAGAAAAGCACAAACGTAACACTGCTTGTTGTTGTAATAACTTGTGATAATTACAGTTACTATCATTGCGTCATAGTGGCAGTGCAAGAGAATTCCACTACCCCATATAATTCCGTTGGTGATATAAGAAGCAACAGAGGTAATTGAAACACTCCATCTCGTGTTTCAAGCATTTTATTGATTACAACTCAATATAATATAAAGCTGTGACTGCCAGTTTACTAACCAAACGTAGTATTCACGGCAAATAACCTATATTACTAATTTATGGGTGAGGCCTATGTTTAGCAGTTGATTTTGATATGTAGTAATGTTGATGATCATGATCGATAAAGCCATACACTGAACAAAGACCTACTCCATGGAATGCACGGTTACAAAAAACAGTCTTATGCCATCTGCATCCATTGACTTTTTGCATAGCTTACCAGGTCGTCATTTGTTACTGGTACGATCTCCCACATGAGAGTTTCATTCCTCATCGATTGTCGATTCTTTGGTCTATAAATATGGCAGGTCCATTGCTATTTAAGCTTATTGATCCGTTGCGCTATGACGGTTGTTCTGGTTCTACTGTTTTTTTTAATTATTTTAATTCTTTCACGTAGTTAAATCTGAGCATAGCCCTCTTCACAGCACACTGCTTAAAAGCTTCCTCATACAGCCAGCAGTGAAGAACCATGTCTCAATTTGGTTACACGCTCTTTGTTTAAAATGTTTAATCCACTAATACTTAATATGTCCTAATAAAGACATTAAAAACATGCTCACAATTTGGCTAAAAGCATTATTAATTTGTTAAATATAGGAAACGTTCAGGGACTAAGGTCAAAGTTAAGGCGAAGATAGTAAGCTTCAAATCCCTAGCAGCAATACAATGTAAACAGAGAGAAAAAGAGAGAGAGAGGGAGAGAGAGAGAGAAAGAGAGAGAGAGAGAGAGAGAAAGAGAGAGAGAGGGAGAGAGAGAGAGAAAGACACGCACTCCTCTCACCCCCTCTAACACACAAACACACACTCACACACACACCTCTCTCACACACTCCCACACCCTTCTTGTGATCTTTCTGAAGACAACTGGTTCACCAGTTTCTACGCAGATATGTTACAAGTGTGTAGTCGACGGTGGTCGAACTCCTAGCCTGCAATATTTCTTCTGCGCATCACTTATACGTTCCAAGCTATTAACATCACCATACAAATGATGATGCAGATGATGCTGTATACACTGGCCAATAATCTCAACAATTCTCGGGAACACGCTGTCCAGGGCCAGAACAGTACATTGCCCTTGTTGTCTCAGTAAGTATCTAGGCACGCCCATAGACATGCAGACATGCACGCATACATGCACACACACAAACACACACACACACACACACACACACACACACACACACACACACACACACACACACACACACACACACACACACACACACACACACACACACACACACACACACACACACACACACGCGCGCGCGCGCGCGTCATTAAATTTAAGGAAGTGGGTTTAAGACAATTTATATCTTATTTAAATACGATTTTGCAGAATAGGGCTTTATTTTATTTTGTTATAGTTTACCAAGATAATGCAACAATTATTATTTAATGTAAAGTAATAAATATCCAGCTACAATACAAAGTTTTAATCTGATTTCACACGTGACAGCACAGCTTATCTCGAGCTTAGAACATGTTAGTTCAGTTTGAATAAATTTCCGCTTTTGGAATTTTAATGAAAATACTATTATTTTAAGCGAGCATGTTTAAAAAATACGCGTTGAAAATTTAACTTACCGTCTATATACTTATAAATAAAATTAAATCATCTGTCTGTAAACTTAAATTAGCTGGTATTGTCTGTATGTCTGTCTGTCCGGGCCAATCATCGGAATGGCTGAACCAATTGTGATGAAACTTTACGAACAGTTAAAGAGAAATGCCAGGAGGGATCTAGGATTTATTTTATGCGCAAATCTGAAACGTTTTTTTTTGAAAAAAAAACACGAAAAGGTGCTAAAGTAAATGATCTTCGATTAACTTAGCTCTTATTTAGAGTAAAAATAAATAGATCCCATCCAGGCAAAGCCGGGGCGATAGTCATATTAATACCTTAAAATAAAATTGAAGTGTCTGTCTGTAACATCGGAATAACTGCCTTTTTTGAGCTGGGGGGACGGGGGCTTAGTAATAATCTTAAATCTAAACGAAGTCGGGGTGGTTCGCTAGAATATTATGATGTTGTAGGTTTAGGTTGCATAGGTTCTCTACATAATAACAATGTTAGGCTCTTAGATAAGTGCCGTGTAGTGGCGGGGTTAGAGAATCAAAAAATTTATATAATCCTTTGGGTGCGTAAGCGGCGACAAAAGGAAATGAAACAGGATAATGTAATGTAGTCTATATCTCTATGAGACTATCCGCAGTCGACTTTTGAAACGCTTACAGCCTTATGACCATGACGAAAGATAAATAAATAAAATAATAAAGATGTTAGATTCTGTACTGAAGGAGAATACGGGACATATATTACACATTTACACTCCCAAAAATCGCATCGTTCATACGTTTACATTCACACTCTTATTCACACTAACTTAAACATACTTATAATTTCTGCAACAATATGTACTAGATTTAGTCACGGGCCCTTTCCAAGACTTTGTTCAACAAAGTCTCGACTTCAGTCATAAGTTTGTTCTGGTACTCGGCGACGTTTTCCCGAGAAATACTGGCACGGCCGCTGTATAAAGCATCACCATTGCTGTCATCTGCATAGCAATGTATGTTACCGGTTTGCAACATATCATTGATATGCAGATTAGGCCTTGTGGAACACCAGCGTTAATAGGCTTGTAATCGGAGCACGCACCGTCTATTACGACCTTGATGCTCCGATCAACCAGAAAACTGAAGATTAAATTGCACAATTTTTTAGCTTTGAAAGAATCGCTTTGTGCCAGACCCGATCGAAGGCCTTCGCTATGTCCAAACTAACGGCCAATGCCTCCCCCTCGGACTCGATCGCCTGCGTCCATCTATGTGATAGGTAAAAAAGAAGATCACCAGCTGAGCGACTCCCATGGGAACCGTACTGGCAGTCACTAATCAGTTGGTGCTCCTCAAGGTATCGCATGAGCTGGCAGTTAAAAATGGACATTATTTTCGAGAACGAGGAGGTGATGGCGATAGGCCTGTAATTGGACGGATCAGAGTGGTTACCTTTTTTCAGGAATCGGGCGTACGAAAGCTGTATTCCATGAATTCGGGACAATGCTTAGGGAGTAGGAGTACCGAAAAAGACGCGTTAGAATTGGTGCCAACTCTGGAGCGCACGCCCTCAGCACAATAAGTGGGATTCCGTCAGCCGTTAGACTTGTGGACTATTTCAAGCGTAGAAACAATTATAGTTCTGATATTATTTATTTATTTATTTAGAAAACCAACAGCTCTTATGAATATACAATGTTAATAATTGATAAATTATTATAACAGCCAATTATAGGTTTCCCTGTATAAATCTTAAATGGTATCTCCTACTCTTAATACATATCAAATAAGAACAAGGTGAAACTAGTAAACTATGACTAAGAGGTATGCGCACGCACGCATGTGTGTGCGTGTGTGTGAGTGTGTGTAAACAACATATGAAATGATATACTTTAATGTTATAATAATAGGTATGCAAATAGATAAGTTATTTACCGTAAAAGCTTGAGAACTTCTTGTTTGAATTTATCTTTGGACATGTAAAATATATCTAAGTTCGAGAATTTTTTATTGTATATTGAGCAAATCTGAGTCAAGGGTGATTTTCTTCCATAGTTAGAATTTCGAGCGTTGGGAGCGAATAAAGGGGTGTGTCTTGTACGCTTCTTGGGTACATTTACATTTATAGCAGATAGCAAAACCGGGGAATCCAGGTAGCCATTAGCTATATTAAACAAAAACATCATATCTAAGAGAGTACGTCTATTTTCTAAGGACATTACTTTATGATTTCGGCAGCCTGTAACATAATGAGAATAAGTGTGAGTTCTATAATTCAGGTGCCTTTTGAGCTTTGCCTGAACACTTTCAATTTGTTGTTTGTGGGTAATATAATAGGGAGACCAAATACTACTTTCGTATTTTAAAACGCTTCGAACGTGCGCTTAGTAAATACTTTTAATACAGTTTATGGCTGAAAAAGGTTTGCAAATACGTAGAACAAATCCTAGATTTTTGTAAGCTTTTTGCACTATAGTATCCACGTGTTTTGTCATTGTCAGTTTCTTGTCAAGTGTAATGCCTAAATCACGAACTTCATCTACTTCTTCAACTGGGATGTTATTTATACTATATGTAAATTTTATAGGTTTATTTTTGCGTGTGAATGGTATTTTTTGACATTTAAGTACATTTACAGTTATATTATTAACAGAGTAATAATACGACAGTTTGTTTAAAGTATTTTGAAGGATATGGCAGTCTTGAATATTATTAATTTTATAAAAGATCTTATCATCTGCATATAAAAGGTAGTTTGTGGAGTCAAAACAGGTGAATATGTCATATATGTATGCATTGTATAATAATGGACCTAGATGAGATCCCTGTGGAATTCCGGAGGGAATATTGATGAAGGTATACCTGTATGAACCAACTACTACGGCCTGAGATCTGTTCGAAAGATAGGATTTTACCCAACGTAACAAGTCTCCATGTATTCCCAATCTTTCTAGTTTGGCGAGCAAGATAATGCGATTCACGCGATCAAAGGCTTTTTCGAAGTTATAAATAGCCAAACCTTCAAAAGGGTACAATAAATGCCTAATTTTAAATCTTCTTTCAAGTTTTAGTAAAAATACTAACGAAATAACGCGGTTGGAGTCTAGAAGCATGGATTTGATAGGCTATTAAGCGGTAACGTAAGAGTTTTCATTACCCCAATACGTTCGATGTGTGTCGATAAAGGCAACTTGAGTAAATGTATGTGATCGAATTACAATCTTGTGTACTATATGTAAAAAAAAATATTTTCTGACGTGGAGCAAACTTGATGTTCCCTGTGAGATAAAAATTTAAATGCGTAACCTCTGAACAGAGATACAGACCGGTGATGTATAGCAGCGTCAAGGTGTATATCGCCTGGTACTGAAAACACCATTCCTTCTATCAAACGTGACTATTAGGAAAAACCTGCTCTTCAACTTGAGAGACACGGTGAACTTTTGTAGGCTGGTGGCGATGAAGAGAAAGAAGATATTTATCCATAACTTCACTCTTCACTATTAGAGAGGTAAATATCGAATTTTGGGCTGTTTTGACATACGTTTGAATATGAATAAGAACTCTTTCATAAAAAAATATTATGACGGTTAGTAGGGATAAAGGTGACAAATGAACACACAGTACACTCGATGGTTAGAAGATACTGTGGCCTATTGACACCTATACTAATCTGAAAAGTAGAATGCATGGTCAGCCATGAAGACTAAAATAGAATGCCTAGTTACCAATAAAAACGGTCCCCGATTCTCCAGACTCACACAACTGGTTTAAACGGCTATTTTACGCTGGTATCCTGTGAGAGATTGTGTGCAGTTATGGTTATTAACTGCAGCGTGTCGCCATTACGTTTAGTTGTAAACTGTTTTTTTTAAATTTATAAATGCTACAGCAGTATTATTCAATGAACATTTTATGCAACATCAATCTATTGCGAAAAAGTTACTTATAAGAAAAACCTTTTAAAGGAATTTTAAGAAAAGGATTTATGACGATGTCTTTTAAAAAGCACTGGAAAATTCTTAGGATCGACTAATGGCACTTCATTCAGTGACTGGAATAAGAGGATTTACCGTTGCTTTTAAAGAAATGTCATTTTTAAATCCTTTTTAATACACCACTAAAATTTAATAACAATAAAGTAAGGGTTTATATATAGCAACATTTGTCACAAATTTAATTTGACGTAGTTATTCGCTTTTCTTTTAACTTTTCTTACATTTGAAAAATTCCACGAAAAGGAAAGCAAAATAACGGTAGGGATAGACTAGTCCCACGTACGCAAAGTACGCAACGCATATCTGAACGCATATCTGAACGCTCGATTTTGTATAAAAACTATACACTAGAACTCCACTCACATGTGGTCTGTAGACATCTACATTTATCATAATAACAATATGCAGATGCTTTGTCAGCCCTGAGGACTAAGATGGAATGCCTCGTTTCCAGTAAAAAGGGTCTCCTGTTCTCTACACTCATACGAACTGCTATTTTAACACTGAGCTGCTATTTTACACTGGTATTCTGTGAGAGCGTGGTCTTTCTCCGGTCGAGCAAGGCTCTATCATATTATATTAAGTGTGGGCGTGTGTCTTAAAGTGCCAGAGATCTCACCCTACAATTGTCAATGCCTAACGCGGCGTTAGAAAGTACCTCATGATTACGAGCTAATATTTTCATAAATTATAATTCGATTAATTTTAATTCAAATCAAATACTAGTAGGTGGTAAGACTCGTTTTCTGCCTTAAAGTCCGTCTGGGTAGTTATTACTTTCTTACTTATTGCAGCCGCCAAAACAGCAAGAACTCCGGTCTGAATGATATAGCGAGCCAATATAATTACAGGCTATAAGGCATTTCATCTTGGCCAGACGGTCTGTAGCCTTTTGCAGCTTTTGCAACTGCAGCCTATGGACATCTGCAACAAACGTCAAATACGTTGGTTGCAGATGTCCATAGGCTGCAGTTGCCATTTAACTTACTCAAAGGCGAACTGTAAGTTCGTTTGTCACTATAATTTCACACGAATGGGTCGGCTCGACCGCGGAAAGACCACTCTGCCACAAAATACAGGAGTAAAAAACAGCTTAATGCTGTTGTGTTTCGTATGGTGAGTGTAGATAACCGGAGACACTTTTTAACGGAACGGAGGCATTCCATCAAAGACCTCAAGTGTGACAACGCATCTGCATTTTGATTCTTAATCAAGGATGGATGTAGCTGCATATGAGCCACAACATCCACTTACCTTGATGTAGACTGTGTGCTCCTTTGTCCCCCTTATGTTATAAAAAAAGCAATGGTAAGAGTCTGTTTTGTAACAATATGAAACGTCCTTTTGTACATAAAAATTAATATTACAATGAAAATGTACAAAATACTTTGTGGGCTCAATTTATGAATTTAAAATGAAAAGCCATAATGTAAATCTACACAGCATTGTCTGTTTTTGTATAAAAGCAATTTAATATTACTTTATGCAGTGAAACGTTTCGTAAACAGAATAGTGTTTTGAAGCTAATAGGTTTTTAGTGTGGGACTAAAAGTTTTCAATAAATTGCATTTTTTGAAATGTATTTTTTCTTTCAAGATAAAATATGTAGCGCAAGTATATTTCTTTACTTATTATAAGAACGTAAGTGGCTACAAGAATCCTACTTAATGGTAAGTTGTGATGAAGTTCTAGGTAGTAAATCACGCTGTCTTAGAGTATCAAAATTTTGCTGTGCGCACTACGAAAGACGAGGTAAACTACTAGGTTTGAATGCTTCGAATATCGACAACAAATGGGTGAAGACTCGCCGACCATATGGATAGTCGGTGGTGGAAAGGGGAGGGAGGGATGAAATCATGTATTAGAAGCTATAATATTAAGTTCATTTATATTAACCTAATAACGCCATTAATCCCCAAGAGGTGGGCAGAGTTCTAAGATTTGTGCTACCAACAATCTGCTAGCCAACTTGCATGTACAACCATTCTTGCAAATAATATTATTGTTATTTTAAAAAAGAGCAGTGTGCTACTCAGACCACATATTGTTCAAAAATATGTCCATAGATAAAAAATTGTGAAAGAAGTCGCTTACACAATCACAAGCTTAATATTCCAATTGTCGCCTTTTACGATATTCTAAACATAACACAGTAAGCACATTTTTTTGGTAAGTCCCACTTAAACATTGGACCAACAAGTCCATGACTAACATGAGACAATACCAAATCCTACCTTTACAAGTCCTTCTTCTGCAAGTACTATCTGCAAACGATACATATATACTGACAGGCGAGTCGCAGGGTTAAATATTAACAGAAAATTTAATAAAATAATTCCAAGAAAACGCATGGCACCTGATGCAGAAGTCTGGGTCCAGCTGTTAATTTAAAATGGGCAGGCTGTCGTTTACGTGTAAACTGGCAAGGTATCTTTCTAAACGAGATGCCAGCTTCATGGTAGCATTAGTTTGACTATTATATGCAAATCAAAGTCAAAGCAAATATTTAAACCGAACACAAACACTAAACAATGTTTTGATTCTAAGGTAAACTGCTTTGACTATCACCGCCTTTTCGGGATCTGCAACTTCTTTTCGACTTATATAATTTGCAGTAAACTAAAATGTCCTTTGCACTACAAGTCTCCTCGGTCGATCACGAGAGGTCAAGAAAGGAAAAAGTGATAAAGATAATATTCTAATTATCATTTCATAAATTATTCAAATACAGAATTGTCGAAATATTTTCAAATTTGTCTTTCAATATTAATCTATTAATTTTTGTATTGTCTTAAATTTAAGCTCCTACAAAGCTTCAATACTAAGTTTTGATCCACTTATATCGTCCGAGATAATTGCGTTGTTACGCCAAATTACATTGCTTAAGAAAAAATTTGTCAGATAACATTTGTACATTCGGTTTGCTTGAATTTGCTAACACTCACTAGCAGATCTAATAACAAACATAAGGAGCACACGTTATGTGCCTAAATTATATTTGTTTGGAATACTTGAGCATAGTTGTTGCTCGTTTCGTGCTCCTTAGTTCGGATGAAACACTGTTTATCTAAGGAATTTAATGTAAAGAACAAACGAAATATCATGTTAGTATTAATTTCATATATTTACGCGAATACTACACATTGAATAAAACTACTTTTATGGGTTTTATCTCGTTTAACTTATTTTGTACAACCGACATTTCGAGTGCTTTGCAGCACCCATGTTCACAAGCGATCTGAGGTGTTTGATATCCCGATGTCATAGTCAACTCAAAGTGCCTTTTGCAATTTGCTGAAGATGACCAAGGGATAAACAAGTTAAACTAAACAAGATTATTAATAAAATTTTAGTATTTATAATACTTTGTAGTAGTCATTCAACATGTGACATATACGTTACAAAATATAATATACATAAACATAAATTCTCACTCATACCTGTCACCTAGAGGGGTTAACAGATAATTAGATTTATAAAGAAACAGTCACCTTTTTACTGCTAAGTAGTTGTTCTCCGCGACTTAGTCCGCGTGACATTTATTACGATTGGATTACATGGTTTTTTTGCGCGGAATTCTAATTCTTGAACTAAAATAAAAATAGCCTAAGTAATTCCTTTTAACATTAGCTATCTGTCAGTGAAAGTCCCGTCAAAATCGGTCTAGCCATTTCGGAGATCTAGATATACTTTCATATGCATTCAGTAAAAAGCTGTTATTTTGACATTAGAATAGAATAGAATTATTTTTCTTTTTTATACAATATTGATTATAACATAATACTTATTGAAAGTAATTTTTTATATACCACTAGTTCGGAAAATACCTCTGTCCTGGGAAGAACCAGCAAGAAACCCAGCGGGAATTTTTTATACATTTTTGAATTTTATTATAAATAAGTAGACACTTCCATTTTATTTATTTGTGTATTACTGCCAATGATGCATTATATCTTAATATTCAAGGGTGACAACGTATCTACAATTTGATAATAGATTTACGTGTCTATGGGCCACACGTAGATAGAGTACACTTACTATTTATTTCTATCACAGAATACGTTATAGTACTACGTAAGGAATGATCAATCACTCTCTTCCACCGATCCGACTGAACCCAACCCGCCCCGATTTCAATAGACACTTAATTTTTTTCCTAAGTGTAACGTACGTGTGTGTTGTATTTGAGTTCACTCACACATACGACGTCACCGTATCATACACAAGGCTATATGCATGAAGGTATAGTAGGTGATTACATTGCTTTTATGTCATTCATTTTATCGAGAGTGGCCAGGGTGTGCTTTTATAAAGAATAATAGTGAGAACGGACCTGATTTATTTCTATATATGCTAAATACCAATACTTGCCCTAATGTGCTCCGGTCTGCAGGATAAGAGAGCCAGTATAATTACAGACATAGGCTTTGAGTATTTTTTTTATAGAATGAGGGTGACAAACGAGCACACAGTCACAGAATACTAGTAGGTACTACGTACAGAATTTGCACTCCTTTCATGTTGACTGCTTGCCGACGTTTTAGTAGATACATAGTTATTATTAATGAGATAAATCGCGCACGCAAGCTAAATAAAACTTTATCGCTACGCGCCAGTGTCCATATTACTTTGCATCTTTCACGACGGACTTTCCGTGGTTACTAAGGGCTGTTAATAAAGTGTAAAAAAATACATTGCGAAATGGTAAATTACGTATTCTGAATATGATCGACCATATTTCCGCTACCATGTGAGTTCTGTGATGCCCAACGCATGAAACTTCCAAGACTATTCGTCAGGAATCGTGATGCTTGGCTCGTAAGAAATAGGTAGGTAGAGTAAACAAAAAAAAAGACTACGAACAGAAATGTGATCGTATTCTACTTAGTTAAAGATCTTCTAAACATAGTTTTAATTTGAGTATTTTGTGTTATTATAACTTAAAATATTTTACTTATAAAGTATGTAGTAAGTATGTAAGTAGGTACTTGGCTAGTGAAGTAAATTTCAACTAAGTTTTGTAATAAATTACTTAGGTATTACTTCTGTAGTTAAATTATTACTTAATTCTTTTTTGCTATAAATACCTATAAAACAAAAAAAATTAAATAAATTCATCTTTCATTATCCTTCGGTAACTTATAAAATGTTTATTATATTTATTATTTTGTTTGCTCACTAAGCATCCATCCCCGCAACAATTATACTAGGAACGACGTTTTGTCAATATAATTAATGAAGTAGATAGGTAATCTTTATATATAAAAATTATTTGTCACGTTGTTTGTCCGCGATGCACTCCTAAACTACTGAAGTGATTTCGAAGAAATTTTTACACTGTGTGCAGTTTGGTCCAACTTGAGAGATAGGATAGTTTTTATCCCGAAAAGTGACCCCCAATTTTTATTTTCGCATTTCAGGAGTTTTTTTAGGAAAGCAAATGGTCGTTCGGAAAGGGCAGAAGAACGTCTGTCTGGTCAGCTAGTATACATATACTTTTTCAAATATTTTATCCTACAATTAAATATACTAAACACGAAATAAAAATTATTTCGATGAGTATTTCAAAAATCTATTTACGTAAACTGGAACTCCGATGGTTCTTCCCCGTGTGAGCCGACCTATTCGTGCTACAACAATAATATAAATAATCTAAGCAATAATACAGCTGCAGCGTGACAGCGTAACTGCAGCCTTCTTTATTTAGTAGTTAGCTGCAAGTGTCCATGGGCTGCAGTAGCCACTTACCATCGGATACTGTAAATTCGTTTGTCAGTACAATTAAAGAGAACATTGAATTCAATTCAATCCTGAAAATGTACTGTAAGTGACATACGAGCGCATTAGGGTATAAAGAAATAAGACAGTTCTTATAAGAAAGGCATATTTCACTGTTTAACTGCAAATCGTAGGCAGGTGCACGAGCTACGAGGCAAGAGATTGCTTTTGTGCCCGCGATGGGCGCTTTTATGGCGATTTGAGCTGCAATTCCCTACAGCTGCTGCTCGCTGCAGTACGTGGAACGTTTTAAATATTAATTTATTGAGTTTTTTATGAATCAAGTATTTTATGTTCTATTTAAAATCTAGCATTGTTTTCAAATTTATTATATTAGCCTTTAATAATAAATACATGGAGAAATGTGGAATGGGCTATGCTAGGAGTTCCTTTGCATTAGAAACTTCCAAATGAGGATATCACCTGTAGAGCCAGAGTAACAGCTAACAAATATACACATCCTTTGTATTACTAAACATTGGCTAAAAGATTATAATTTCATGTTTAATTTTAGAAATCACCAGGTGGTCAGTTCCTTCAATAGAGAAAAAAGTTTACGTGGTGGCTCCTTAATATTAGCAAATAAATCATTATTATATAAAGAACGTAAGGATATTGTGAGCCTCTCTGTTGAACGAACTGTAGAAATGGCTTGTGTCGAGCTTGAGCACCTCATTGTTTTAAGTGTTTACAGACCCCCATGTGCTACTTATGACCATTTTGAAAGGATTGTGGAAGAAGTTTTACTCAAACTTAGTAAACAGAACAAATCTGTTGTAATGTGTGGAGACTTTAATATCAATCTCCTTGAAACTTCTTCCATTAGTATTAAGTTTCGCTCATTGTTTAAATCATATAATCTTGTAAATTTATTCTTAGAACCAACACGTATTGCTGGGCCTAGTGCGACCTGTATAGATAACATTTTTACAGATGTTAAGCCCTTGCATAAATCAATTATTCAAAATTTAAGTTCAGATCACTGTGGACAGATAGTATCACTACCTTACATACACAAAAAACAGAAAAATAAGAAAGTTGTGTTTGTTCCAATAAATGGACATCGCTTGGAGAGGTTTAGAAGTAATATAATAAAAAGACTTCCATCACTTTCGTTTAAAAATAGTGCTAATTATTTGTATGCTACATTATTTGAAATTATAAGTTGTGAATTTAGTAGAATATTTACTTCTAAAACTTTCTCCTTTAACAGTCGCAAATCATTTAATGAATGGGCGCCAGTAGAAATTTATAAAATTAGGCAAAGGTTATACGAGCTTTATGATGAAAGATCATATAATAGTAGTGTTATATTTAGAGATTATGTAAAAACATATTCTAAAATATTTAAAAAAGTGTGCTCCACTGCTAAGGCTTTACATTTAAGCAACAAAATTAAAACTGCATCCGACAAAATTAAAATGACCTGGAGAATAATAAATAGTGAAACGGGCAAGGTCAAACCGCGCAACTCGGATTTTCAATTGAATATTAACAATAATTTAACGCGATCTGATCAAGAAGTTGCTATGGCTTTTGAGAAACATTTTACTGATATTTTTTTTTTGATTACAAAATTATTAAATTCTTCTCCTACTGTCGCCGAATCATTGCTCAAACAAAATGTAAAGGCTTGTTCAAATACTTTTAAATTCCATAGAGTACTGCCAAGAGATATCGTTAAATATTTTAAAACTATTGATGTTAAGAAAACGGCAGACTTATGGGGGATTTCTGTTAAAGTTATTTTAGCTATAATAAATATATCAGCACCTTATCTAGCCACTATATTTAATATAAGCGTCGAATCTGGTGTGTTTCCTGATTTAATGAAACATAGTAAAGTCATACCTATATTTAAATCTGGTAGTACATTAGACCCCGCCAATTTTAGACCAATTTCTGTACTACCAACATTAAGTAAAATGTTTGAAAAAATTATTTAAGATCAGATGTTAAGTTTCTTTTATATTAATAAATTGCTACATAAAAATCAATTCGGTTTTACAAGAGGTCGCTCGACAACTGACGCTGGAGTTGAGCTTATTAAACATATTTTTTGTGCATGGGAGAATTCAGAGGATGCTTTGGGTATATTTTGTGACCTTTCCAAGGCTTTCGACTGTGTTCACCATGAGACATTAATCAGGAAGCTACAGTACTATGGTGTCAAGAACACAGCGCTTAAACTTATTATTTCATATTTAAGTAATAGAAAACAGAAGATTATTATCAATGGTAAAAGTTCTTCCGGGTCACCTGTACTAATGGGTGTTCCTCAGGGCTCGATTCTCGGCCCATTGCTGTTTCTGGTGTATATTAATGACTTACCTCACCTTGTAGGGGATAGTCATGATATAGTATTATTTGCTGATGATACTTCCTTGATTTTTAAACTTAAACGTCAATCATTTAAATGTGACGAAGTGAATAATGCTACATCAAAATTAGTGCATTGCTTTAACGTTAATAATCTGCATTTGAACGGAAATAAAACTAATTGTGTTAAATTTACAACAACGAATGTTAAAAATCTGAATACCAATGTGTTTTTAAATGGGGAGGAATTGAGCCCTGTTGTATCCACTGTTTTTCTTGGCATCACTCTTGACGCAAAGCTCCAGTGGGGCCCCCATATATCCAAATTAGCAAGCAGACTAAGTTCTGCAGCCTATGCTGTAAAAAAGATTAGAGGTCTCACTAGTGTCGAGACAGCTAAATTAGTTTATTTCAGTTATTTCCATAGCATAATGTCTTATGGGATTTTGCTATGGGGAAATGCGGCTGATTCAGAAACTATTTTTGTTTTACAGAAGAGGGCCATTAGAGCTATTTACAATCTAAAACCGAGAGAGTCTCTTAGAGATAAATTTAAAGAAATTAATATATTAACTTTGGCCTCTCAGTATATTTACGAAAATTTATTGTATGTTCACAAAAACAAAGATAGTTTTAGTAAAAAAAGTGATATACATTCTTTAAACACTAGGAACAAACACAAGCTAGTGATGCCAGTTTCTCGACTCCACAGAGTCAGTAATTCATTCTTGGGGCAATGTATACGCTATTACAACAAGGACCCGGAAAGTGTACAGGTTCTCTCTATTACCAAGTTTAAATGTTTTATTAAGCTGAAACTGTATAAAAAGGGTTATTATAGTATAAATTAATACATGGTTGATAATAACCCCCTGGGAATGAGGTGGTCGCTTCCAAGCAGTTTCTAAAATAAATTTTGTAAATAGTTCGTAATCATTTATAATGTAAAATTTATTTAAAAAAAAAGTCCCGCTGGGTTTCTTGCTGGTTCTTCCCAGGACAAAGGGTTTTTTTTCGAACCAGTAGTAAAGTAAAAAATGACTTTCAATAAGAATTATACATGTAATGTATATTAAATAAAAAATATAAAAAAAAAACAGAGCGCAATGGATCATTTAGCTGAAATGATAATAGGCCGACCATATATTGTGTGGTAGACCTCTTTTTTTGTTAAGGAGTCCGTCTGAATAGGAAGCAACCTCTTACCAATTTTTTATTTTCGGTCTGCAGGACACTGTTAATATTAGAACAAAAAGAGCAGATTCCTCATTACATATATATATATATATAGAAACATTAAACACTACTACAAGCACTCCATTTCTGACGTCAAGCAATAACTACATGTAATTCTCTATATTTAATCTCGCTGAGAAATTTACTTTCGGCTAAAAGTATATCATTATTTCTGTAATTTATATAGCCACCAAATCACTGCAATTACAGAAATAATGACTCGCGTTACTGCGAATCGCTTGCAATTATTTTGCTTGTCTTGTAGGGACTTTTATTAATGTCGATTTTTATTAGCTTTTAGTATTCTTGGTGGATCGAAATTTATCAAACGCTCTGGAACGTATATTTTTTTTAATATAAAGCCAGCACTTGACCCCAATCCTACTTGCTGATAAGAGGTAATGACTGACAAACTCCTTGGTGCTATCATACATGCATGATCGTTTGATTGATGCGAATGTCATGCTGGCATAGTAAGCATTTTGCATTTCATTTTTAATACGCTTTTATTAGCTACGCGTGTATCTATCTATGTATGTAACGGAATCTTTCAATATAATTTTCACCAACTAGTATACGGCCGATTGACTCGTATCAAGGATCGATGACAATACAAGCAAATAAATAATTATGATTATGATTACAATAATTTAATAGCTTTTTTCTAGGAACCCAATCAGGATCATCAGGATATAATGAAATAATTATCACGATCGTCACAGCTCGTCACAAGTCGTGAATGCGTGTTGTTTAAGTTTTTTAAAAATATTATATAATTGATGTGAAACATCTATTGACGCGCCGTGGTAGTACTCTCTCAGTGCTCTGTTATGCCGCCATGCCCCCTCTATGCCACCGCTCTCGGCTCTCGTGTGTGTGCTTGGACCTATACTATACACTTTAGTGCTTCTCCGTGTGCGTTGTGTACTGCGTGTGACTTTGTATTTTTTTTTAATTTATTTTACGTCATATTTGGCATTATAATAGAACAAATGCGTAACTGAAGTCTCATTATTTCAATCAGCCGAGTAGTGCAGCGTAAAATATTCCATCCGCCTCATGAACGCCGTAAGAGGGGACTATGGGAAAAGGTCAAAAAAATTCCATGGCTTCCGATATAAGGCGAGTAACTACCACGTTTATGCCAGACTCAAAATACCTGTGTACCAGCCTGTACTGACAAACTGGAACCAGCGTCAAAAATTGTACAAAAATATTGTAATATGTAAAAAAACCGGCAAAGTGCGAGTCGGACTCGCGCACCGAGGGTTCTGAACAAATCTGTAGTTTAAAGTTATTAAAAATATTTTTATTATATGATGTAACTAAAAGTTCATACTTTTCGCAATTTTTCCTTTATCTGTGCTATAAAAAGTTGTTTCGTACCAAATTTCAAGATTCTGAGTTCACGGGAAGTACCCTGTAGGTTTTGATTCCCTTGCGAATGTCGAAAATTTACGGCATAAACGGCTGTGTCTTTTGATTGCGTTGGCTTAGAAGTTTGAGTTTTTCACAGCTATAAGGGACAGTAGACTATAGTATTTGATATGAATTTCAGCTTGATACCTCCACGCGTTCCTGAGAAAAAGGGTCTTGACAAACAGACAGACAGACGGACAACAAAGTGATCCTATAAGGGTTCCGTTTTTTCCTTTTGAGGTACGGAACCCTAAAAATTATCCCGCTGAGCTTCTTGCTGGTTCTTCTTAGGATATAGGTATTTTCCGAACCAGTGGTAAATAAAAAAAATACTTTCAACAAGTATTACTATAAGAATATTCTACGATTAAGACTAATCCTCCTTAGCACACGAGAGCTCATATCCGAAAGTAGACTTTTACGAGCTGATGAATTATTTAGTAAAACTATTTCGACATTTTTGTAAATGGGCAATACAGTTTTTCTTTTATAGAATGAGGATGACAAACGAGCACTCAGTCCACCTGATGTTAAGTGGAAGCAACAGCTTCTAGACGTCTACATTTCTCCTCGATTAAGAATCAAAATGCTGATGCGTTGTCACCCCTGAGGACTAAGATGTAAAAGTAAAAAGGTAAAAGGGTCTCCGGTTGACTACACTCGCCATACGAAACACAGTAGCATTAAGCTGCTATTTTACGATGGTATTTTGTGAGAGCGGAGTCCTACCCCGGTCGAGCCGATCCGTTTGTGCTACAGCCATAACATAGTTGCTGCGTGGCTTACTACGTACAGTTACACGTTTTTCAAAAAGTTAAAAGTTACGAACTGCAATAAACGATTTATAAAAGTTTTTTGTTTGCTGCAACAGATGTGACAAATTGCAGCGTCGCAGCGGTACAGTTATTACTATACAGATATTTATATATTGAATAAGAACATTTGGGCAGAAAATATATGCTAGAATGATTTATCTTACAATTAACAGTATAAACGTTAACATATTAATAAATTTTTCCTACGCTGGATTATTTAATAGGTTCCAAGTTCCGACTGAAAACGAGGACATAAGTTTAATCCCCAGAAGATACAAGTTTGCGCGTTTACCGCTATATAGAACCCTTTTGTCGTATCTCCTCAGTTTCACGTCACTCCCCTTGCTGCTTCAGCTAGCATCGGAATCCTCGGCGTCGACATATCGAATAGTGTGCAGTTTCGTGGTCACTTTGAAGGGAAGTCCAAATTGGCCTCTAAGAAGCTTGGCATGCTCAGTAGAGCGAGACAATATTTAGGTAGAGCAGTTCGAATCGTCGACGACCGAGTTCTTTTCGATCGGCTTGACTCACTGGCACTGCGTAGAGATGTTGCATCTCTTTGCTTATTTTATCGCATCTATCACGGAGTGTCTCTGAGGAATTGTTCGGATTAATTCCAGCCGCTCAATTTCACCATCGCACATCGCGACAAAACTCGCGATACCATCCATACCATCTGGATGATTGGCGGTCCACCACTGTGCGATTTAGAAGAAGTTTTCTCCCTCGCACAACTTCCTTGTGGAATCGATTATCACCAGCGATTTTTCCGGACAGATACGACTTAGGAACCTTCAAGAAAAGAGCTTACACCTTTCTAAAAGGCCAGCAACGCATCTGCAATTCCCCTGGTGTTGCGGTTGTTCATGGGCGGCGGTAGCCACTCACCATCAGGTGAGCCGCATGCTCGTTTGCCCCCTCTTCTATAAAAAAAAAAACATAAAAAACTGTTTTATTCATAAATTCTATTTGAGTGAAGCTTACAGCTTTGAGTGAGGCTTATATTATATAAGTCTCGACAGAGTAGTCTTCATTTATTAATTCCGCTTTTAACTTTAGAATATTATAAATGTTTTCACAGCTGGCCTTACCGAGCGGCCGCGTTGACACACCTAATGTGGGTACCTTTTTTATAAAACAGAAGTGAAAGAATTTAAAATTAAATATTTTGCAAAACTGACTTCAATATATATTATTAAGAATAACTCAAAAAGTATTGGTCAGACCTGGCACCAGCTTTCGAATAAAAAAAATCATCGAAATCGGTTCACCCAGTAAAAAGATATGAGGTAACACACATAAAAAAACATACAGTCGAATTGAGTACCGTGTCCTTCTTGAAGTCGATAGAAAATAACTTGCAGTGCCTGATGGTAAGTGGATAATGAAGCCCATAGACACCTGTAACTAACTTCAAACAAAGAAGATAAAGGATGTGTTGTCACCTCTGACGACTAAGATAGTATGTCTTACAAACCTACCAATTTAATAATATAATAAATTTTTCCATTGGTCATCTCGCGAACGTGGATAAATTAATTTAGAGTCAATTGCTGATGTGTATTCACGATAACAGTTAAGGGTTTTAGGGTTGAATTGAATAAGTCAGTAATAATTCAATAAATATGGTAGATATGTAGACAAACTTAATGTAGGATTTCATTAAAAACTTTTGGTATCTGCTTTTTAAAATAATTTTCAATATCTACATTTATGGTATTGAAGGACTGGCACAAGATGAGTTTTTTAATCGAATAAAACATTTTTTTTTATTTCGGGTTAGTATTAAACGTAATATTTTAAATCGTAAATGTTTTTTGTTATATTTTGTTTTTATTAAAATTTATATTGAAAATGGTCAAACTTTGTTTATATTGCATGCCGTAAGCGCAACGCGCGTAGGTTTGTTCTATTAGCGCCTAAAAATCAAGATTCCAACGTTTTGTCGCATGAAATCTTATCTAGCAATCATATTATACATACCTAGTCAGGTCATAAATTCTGTCGCATGTTTAATATAAAATAATTGAAACAAGTTTATTCATTATGTAACCATTTATATACCAAAATGAACTTAACAAAACATAGATTCTTATGACACTAAAGTTTATTCAAAATGACCTCCGTGATTTTAAATACAGGCCTTCAATCTGCGCGGCCTGTCGTCTATCGCAGCACGAATGAGGTCCATGTCAATATTGGCGGCTGCCTTAATCAAGGATGTCTTGAGTGACTCCAAATTGGGATGAGGTTTTGATCACGCCTTTTCCTCCAAATGTTACCATATTTTGTAATCTAACGGATTTAAATCTGGACTGGAGGTGGGCCAGTCATCGTGCCGCATGAAGTTGATTTCACGCGCCGCCAGCCAGTCTTGTGTGCTCTTCGCTCTATGAGCTGGCGCCGAATCTTGTTGGAATACCCAGTGCCTGTTATTGAACATGGTATGAGAAACAGGTTCCACAAGGTTCGTCAGGACTGTATTTTGATACACAACTGCATTCGTTTTTACACTTTTCTCACATAAATGTACCTCTGTTAAGCCCCAATAAGAAACTCCCAACCATACCATGAGCGAGGATGTAAAATGACCTCGTTGGACACGCGGAATACGGTTGCTCGCTTCTTCACTACTGTGTGCGTACACCTTATCATTTTGTTTGTTGTAGCTCTCTTCTACGGTAAAATTTTTTCATCCGAAAAAAGAATTTCCCGATATTTTTTCCCGCGTACCGCTTCAACAAAGCGCGGCATCTTTTCAGTCTCAGGTCCATTAGACGAGCATTTAAACGATGTCCTGTTTTTTTTCGGTATGCCCGAAGCCCTAAGTCTTCATTTAACACCCTTTTTACCGTGGTTCTTCTTAACGAAATTTTCGGTGTAAATTACCTTGCAGCCTTGTGTGAATTCATTTTAGTAAATAGGGACTGCCTTACTCGGTTAGTTCGGCGTCATCCGCCGTTGTGAGTGTATACTGTATCGGTTGTTTGCAAAGGCTCAAAAAGATCGCTGTACAAATAAATATAAAATATTCGAAAAATAAATTTTATACACACTTGATTATTATAATAATCAGAGATTTTTATTACAATATTTTAAAAGCACAGAATAAATAATAGTAGTACGTACTAAAAGTAAGTAGGATGTAATATTTATACTTAAATACGTCTTGGACTTTATGGAGTGACATGAATGATGATATAGTGATCATATTAGCATTATGAGTCGTGCACTTTTGGATTTTCGAAACTTTATTTAAATTGTAGTTTGACATAAAATTATCAAAACATTGGAAGTATAAGGTTATTAGTGTAAACTTGTGAGTATTTAAACTTCTCTAAAAATCCATATAATCATGTTATACATAACTTTTTTAATGCATGCTCAATTGGATTTACCAATAGGTTTTAATATAATTGGGAGAAATTTCTCTTTATTTTTATGAGAAGTTCATTTTACGAGTATTTTTTCTGATATCCTATACTTAAAGCAAACAATTATGATGGCTCCGTGGCGCGGTGGCTTAGCAATGAAATACGGCAAAGAGTGCCTCGGATTCAAATACCGCACGGAATACTTGTTATAATCGTCTGGATGTTTTTCTTTGTGCAATTTATGTAAGTACACTGCCTCTACGATACAGTAATAAATCCGAGTATGGGGTAAAATTTTCTAAAAAAAATATCTTATAAATTATATAAATGGTGTACAGTAGATGTCTTAAAACCGAGTCTCCAGTCTCTGACTAATGCAATTTGTTGTTGATTTATTCGCAAGCGACTTTAGACATACAATGCCCGTTATTGAGAGAGATACAAAGCCAATGAAATGAACATGAAACGAACATACCATAAACCGTCAGGCCTGAAAGTAAAAACTACATCTGACGTACAACATGCGTAAATAACTTTAATGATAATCTCCTCCAGACCGAATTTCGGTCGCGGCGGCGGGTTTCAACGGAGACTAGCCATCTAAGCAGGATAGGATTATAATGTCAGAGTGTGTGCGCAAGCACAGGCGCACTCTCTTCCTCACTCTCATAGTTCGTGTAATGTCCATGCTAAACGGCCGGTGAGAGATCAAAGGCAGGAGAAACGACTTTACGTGTTTTGCGAGGCATGCAATCGAAATATCGCTAACTTTTTGATTGAAAGTTGCTAATGAGAAATTCTTGACAGTAAAACTCAGTAATTGTTTTTTTTTTGGCTCGACTCGTGATTTGAACCCGGGACCTTATAATCAGCAGTTACGTTTACGACCACTAGGCTAAGAAGGCGACAGAATAGGATCTTATTCCACACGTTTTTAGTTTTCCAAAATATATATACTATACATATACATAACTACACATGCAACATAGGTTAGAGAGAGAGAGAGAGAGAGAGAGAGAGAGAGAGAGAGAGAGAGAGAGAGAGACAGAGGGAGAGAGAGAGAGAGAGAGAGCAGTACTGTGCCGAAAAATGAATCATTTCCATAAAAAAAAAAGTAAGACACGGTAACCAGGGAGTCAAATATTTAGTCATCGATAGATACTGCAATACCACCAGTGGCGGCAGTTCTGGTTTATTTATAGTATACTGTATTTGGCTAATACTACTGCGTAAATTTGAATTTTTGCAACTCCTCAAATTGGTAACATTGGTAAACCAAGATTTTTAATTGTAACGGCACCAGACTGAACACACATAGGTGGAGAGAAATATTATAAAGCCATCTTTTCTGACTGCAGTAGCTAAAGAAGAGTGTGTAAAACCTAGTACATTTTAAATATTCTAAAAATTACCATTTTAATTTAAAGGCCACAATTCCTGGTATTTTTTTGAAGAATAAGGGTGACAAACGAGCACACTTGTCCATTTGATGGTAAGTGGATGCCGAGGCCCATAGACGTCTACATTTATCCTAAATTAAGAATCAAAATGCAGATTGTTGTCACCCCTAAGAACTAAAATGTAATTCCTCGTTTCCAATAAAAATGGTATTCTGTTCTTTATACTCACCATACGAAACACAGTAGCATTAAGCTGCTATTTTACGCTGAAATTCTGTGAGATCGTGGTCCTTCCCTGGTCGAGTCGACCCATTCGTGCTATAACCATAATATGCCTGCAGCATCTCTATTTACCACGTATAATCGGTGCTCACCATCACCGGTATAGCGCCGTCTGTTGAAACATAAGAACGTAAGACCTTTATAGTATTTTTTTATAGGATAAGTGTGACAAACGAGCATACAGTCCACCTGATGGTAAGTGGTTGCTGTGGCCCATAGAGATCTACATCTATCCTCGTTTGCCAATTAAAACGCAGATGCGTTGTCACCCGTGAGGAATAAAATGGAATGCGTCTTTTCCAGTAAAAAGGGTCTCCGATTCTCTACATTCACCATACGAAACATAGCAGTGATAAGCTGCTATTTTACGCTGGTATTCTGTGAGAGTGTGGTCCTTCCCCGGTCGAGCCGACCCATTTCTGCTACCACTATACTATTAATATTTTATATTTTCACTTAATATGTTATCGTCATTACACACACGGTAATATCATATTTATATATAAAAAGTTAAAGCTACAGCCTATATACGTCCCACTGCTAGGCACAGGTCTCCCTTCCTCAATTTTGAGAGGGTTTTAGGGCAAGGAAATGTCCGCCATGAAGCCCCAATGCGTGTTGGCAAACTTCACACGTCTTTGAATTTTTTTTCTTATTTCTCAGACATGCAGGTTTCCTCCTGATATTTTCCTTCACCGCCGAGAACGTGGTAAATCAGCACTTAAAATTTCAATTAACAATTTCATTGGTGCCGGCGGGGATCGAACCCGGGCTGCTCGCGTACTGTGAAATTTACAGCGAGCGCTAACCATCTGAGCTACCACGGCTTTATATATAGTACAATATAATTTTTGTGTGTGTTTCAATGGGTCCCTAGATCGTTTAGATTCATTCACATTTAGATCAGGTAGGTGGCGCTATTGTCGAGATCAAAAATAACCCGTCCGAAGCTGAAGCGGATCACAAGTGTTTGTCCAAATCACAAAAATGAAACTGGAGTTTAACCAAGTGACGACAAACGCAAGTATAAATTTAATAATAAAACATTTCTTAAATATAACCCAAAAAGCATGGACGAAATTGTTAGTTCATTAGTAGCAATATTCATAATTGTCGCAAATATTTTAACAAAGGACAATGCGAAGTTCAGTTATGCAACGTGGCGTAATTTCCGCTGCACTATCAAACTATTTGACATATTTACTGCAAATCGAAATTTAACTCAGTCATGAGCTTCGAGCTGAATATTTGAATTCAAACACAAATTTGTTAAACTAGGTAGGATATTCAAAATATTTATACAGCTGCAATGGAGACTAAAATAATAAATGTATGTATGTCCACTATTACATATTATAATATCTCATTATTTTTTTTATAGGATAGGGTGACAAACGAGCACACAGTCCACCTGATGGTAAGTGGCTGCTGTGGCCCATAAACATCTACATTTATCCTCGTTTGCGAATGCAATTATCATCATCATCATCATTACAGTCCTTCACAAGTGCACTGCTGAACATAAGCCTCCCTCAAATAATGCCACAAAGCATGGCCCCGAATCACCTGAATACATCGTATTCCTGCATATCTTACCAGTCACTCCATCTATTGAGGGACTACCGATACGAGGCCGCCCTACATTCACTTACCGGTACGAGGGTGCCACTAGAGATCCTATTTTCCGGTTCTTCGAGCTAGGGCCGTCCCAATGTAACTTAAGCTTATTAATCTGTTGGTCTTTGTCGGTTACGCTAGTTTACTGAAGATATTCTAATATCTAAGTACATCACGTAGAAACTTCGAGTAAAGCCCTCTCCACAGCTCGCTAAGCGACCTTAAACTTCTTCATTTGTGCAATCTTGTTTTCAAGTTTTGTGGTATATGTGACGAGAACATGTGTCGCAATCTCCCGAACAAGGCCTACCCGAGTTGCCCCTAGAACGAATTACTGACGCTGTGGAGTCGAGAGACTGGTATCTCTAGCTTGTGTTTGTTCCTAGTATTTACAGAGTGTGTATCATTTTTTTTTGCTAAAACTAATTTTGTTTTTGTGAACATACATTAAATTTCCGTAAATATACTGAGAGGCCAAAGTTAATATATTCTTTTAATTTTTCTATAAGAGATTCTCTCGGTTTAAGGTTGTAAATAGCTCTTATAGCCTTCTTCTGCAAAACAAAAATAGTTTGTCAAAATTAGCCGCATTTCCCCTTAGCAAAGTCCCATAAGACATTATGCTATGGAAATAACTGAAATAAACTAATATATGTAGCTGTCTCGACACTAGTGAGATCTCTAATCTTTTTTACAGCATAAGCTGCAGACCTTAGTCTGCTTGCAAGTTTGGATATATGGGGGCCCCGCTGAAGCTTTGCGTCGAGAGCGATGCCAAGAAAAACAGAGGATTCAACAGGGCTCAGTTCTTCCCCATTTAAAAACACATTGGTATTCAGATTTTTAATATTCGTTGTTGTAAATTTAATACATTTAGTTTTATTGCCGTTTAAATGCAGATTATTAACGTTAAATTAGTGCAAGAATTTTGATATAGCATTATTAACTTCGTCACATTTAAATGATAGACGTTAAGTTTAAAAATCAATGAAGTATCATCAGCAAATAATACTTTATCATTATTATCTCCTACAAGGGAAGGTAAGTCATTAATATACACTAAAAATAGGAATGGCCCAAAAATCGAACCCTGAGGTACACCCATCTTTACGGATGTCCCGGAAGAAGTTGTACCATTAATAATAATTTTCTGCATTCTATTACTTAAATATGAAATAATAAGTTTTAACGGTGGTAGAGCCCCGCAGCAGTTTTTGCTGTTGCACGTATGGGCCGGCTCGAGCCGGGTTGGTACCACGACCTCACAGAATACCGGCGTGGAGTAGAGGCTCTGCTTCTGCGTTTCGCCTGGTGAGTGCAGGTGGCCGGAGGACCAATTCCCCCCCCCCCCCATCAACATGGTAGCGGAATTAGACAATAGAATACCCCAGGAGGGTACCAGTACCCCTGGAGAATCCCTCGCTGAGCATCCACGACCATGTTATTCCAATCCTGAGCGTGGGTGCTCAGACTGCCCCGCGTATTCTAGGGGGGGGGGGGGGGGGGAGGACAAAATTCCGCTCAAAAACAAAACTGCTCGGGGCAAACTGAGCAACAATACCAAGGCGACCCCTGCCACGCTATCCGTGAATTTCTGCAACATCAGGGGACTTCACTCTAACCTAAACGCCGTCCACTACCATCTCGAGACGGCGAAGCTGGCCTTGCTCTTTCTGACCGAGACGCATGTTTCCTCTCCGGCTAATATTTCGTATCTCTCCTACCTGGGGTACAAATTGGAGCACTCCTTTGTGCCTCGGGCTGGAGTTTGCGTGTATGTCAGAGAGAACATCTGTTCTCTACGCCTCGGCTGTCTTGAAGGTTCGGACCTGTCCATCCTTTGGCTACGCGTAGACAGCGACCATCCGCGCGTCTACGGGTGCCTCTCAGGTCCCATAGCGGTAATGCCGAAACAGACCGACTCATCGACCACGTCCAAATGGCTACAGATTCCTTGCTACAACAGGTCCCATCCGCAGAGATCGTGATCCTTGGCGATTTTAACGCCCACCATGCCGAATGGCTCGATTCACATTTAACCGATCATGCGGGGAGATCAGCTAATGACTTTGCCTTGGCATATTGTCTGACACAACTGATTACTTCGCCTACGCGGATTCCAGATGTGGAGGATCATACACCTTCCCTGTTGGTCCTTCTGCTGACCTCTCATCCGGACGGATATCAGGTTTCCGTCGATGCCCCTCACGGCTCTTCGGACCATTGTCTGATCCGGAGTATGGTGCCACTCACGCTCCCTTCGCGGTTGCGTTCTGCAGGTTGCCGCCGTGTTTGGCATTACAGGTCGGCGGATTGGGACGGAATGCGGTCTTTCTTTGCATCCTACCCATCGGGGCGGGTTTGCTTCTCGCCGGATGATCCCAGCGCTGTTGCTGACTCTGTCACTGATGTGGTGCTACAGGGAATGGAACTATTTATTCCATCATTTGTGGTACCCATCGGAGGCAGATCTCAGCCTTGGTTTGGTCGCTCCTGTAAGACTGCATTACGCAGTAAGCAGGAGTGTTATCAAGCCTGGGCTGCGGCTTCGGTGACTCGGGATGTAAGCACCAGCACGCTCAAAAAGAAGTATAACTTCGCCTCCAGGTCCTTCAAAAGAGTTATTGCCAAGGCAAAGTCAGAGCACATAGGCAGAATTGGCGAGAAACTAGTACGCCTTCCTTCGGGAACCCGTGCATTCTGGTCTCTCGTCAAGGCTGTCCAAGGGAATTTCTGTAAGCCATCACTATCATCTCTGCACAGGGAGGACGACTCACTGGCCCAAGACGCAAAAGACAAAGCCGACCTTTTAGGCTACCTTTTTGCGTCCAACTCGACTCTTGATGACGGGGGGAAAATACCGCCGACCATCCCGCGGTGTGAGTGCTCCATGCCGGATGTGCTATTCTCACAGCGCTCAGTTCGCAAAGCACTTCTCTCCCTGGACATCCAGAAGTCGAGTGGGCCTGACGGAATCCCCCCAATTGTGCTGAGGACGTGTGCTTCGGAGTTGGCACCGGTCCTAACGCGTCTTTTCCGGTACTCCTACTCCCAAGGCGTAGTCCCGAATTCATGGAAGACAGCTTTTGTCCATCCGATCCCTAAAAAAGGCGACCGCTCAGACCCGTCCAACTATAGGCCTATCGCGATCACCTCCTTGTTCTCCAAAATAATGGAATCCATTATTAACTGCCAGCTCATCCGGTACCTTGAGGATCACCAGCTGATTAGTGACCGCCAATACGGTTTTCGTCGGTGTCGATCAGCTGGTGATCTTCTGGTCTACCTGACCCATAGATGGGTGGATGCAGTTGAGTCCAAGGGGGAGGCGTTGGCCGCTAGTATGGACATTGCGAAGGCCTTCGATCGGGTTTGGCACAAAGCGCTTCTTTCGAAGCTCCCTTCCTATGGGCTTCCCGAGAAATTGTGCAATTGGATCACCAGCTATCTTGCAGATCGGAGCATCAAGGTCGTTGTAGACGGTGCATGTTCTGACTACAAGCCTATTAACGCAGGTGTTCCACAAGGCTGTGTGCTATCACCAACGCTGTTTCTTCTGCATATCAATGATACGTTGCTAACTGGTAACATTCATTGCTATGCTGATGACAGCACTGGTGATGCTCTATACACCGGCCGGGCCAATATTTCTCGGGAAAACGTCGCTGAGTACCGGAACAAACTTGTGTCTAAAGTCGAGTCTTTGCTGGACAAAGTCTCGGATTGGGGGCGACTAAATCTAGTCCAGTTTAATCCTCAGAAGACACAAGTTTGCGCGTTTACCGCTAAAAAGAACCCCTTTGTCGTATCTCCTCAGTTTCACGGCACTCCCCTTCTTGCCTCAGCCAGTATCGGTATCCTCGGAGTCGACATATCGAGTGACGTGCAGTTTCGTGGTCACTTGGAAGAGAAGGCCAAATTGGCCTCTAAAAAGCTTGGCGTGCTCAGCAGAGCGGGACAGTATTTCATGCCGGCACACCGCCTGCAACTTTACAAGGCGCAGGTTCGGCCTCACATGAAATACTGTTCCCATCTCTGGGCAGGGGCTCCCCAGTGCCAGCTCCTTCCACTTGACCGCATCCAGCGCAGAGCGGCTCGAATCGTCGACGACCGAGCCCTTTCCTATCGGCTCGATTCATTGGCACTGCGAAGAGATGTTGCATCTCTTTGCATTTTCTTTCGCATCTACCATGGGGAGTGCTCTGAAGAATTGTTCGTATTAATCCCAGCCGCTAAATTTCATGAACGCACATCGCGGCAGAACTCCCGATACCATCCACATCATCTGGATGATTGGCGGTCCACCACTGTGCGATTTAGAAGATGTTTTCTTCCTCGCACGACTTCCTTGTGGAATCGATTACCATTAGCGATTTTTCCGGACCGATACGGCTTAGGGACCTTCAAGAAAAGAGCCTACTCCTTTTTAAAAGGCCGGCAACGCATCTGCATTTCCCCTGGTGTTGCGGTTGTTCATGGGCGGCGGTAGTCACTTACCATCAGGTGAGCCGCATGCTCGTTTGCCCCCTCTCCTATAAAAAAAAAGCGCTGTGTTCTTGACACCATAGTGTAGCTTCCTGATTATATAGCTCCAGCTGTATATATGTCGATACCGAGTGGAGTAATTAAATTTTGGATGTAGATGATAGATATGTAGCCGCAACATCAAACTATATCCTCTGATTTTGTTAGTATCAGTTTTCTGAATTGCCTCCATTTTGCTTCTATAGTTGATTGTGCGCGCGCATTATAATTCTTCAATTTATATTATTACTAGCTGATCAGGCAGACGTTGTTCTGCCCTGTTCGATGACCATTTGCTTTCCTCAAAAAAACTCCTGAGATTAGCAATAAAAATATTGAGGGTCACTTATCGGAATAAAAACTATCCTATCTCTAATTTGGACCAAACTGCATACATTGTGCATAATTTCATTGAAATCAGTTCAGTCGTTTAGGAGTTCATCGCGAACAAACAACGTGACACGTAATTTAAAAAGATTTAGGAGTTATATTGATCAGTTGTTGTATTATTGTTCTAAAAGTAGGTCATTATGTAATGATTGATAATAAATTACAATAATGAATACACATTAATTTGTCATACGGTTGTGCAGTTTGATTATTATTTTGCTCTCCCATTTCTACTGCTAACTTTACGTCATTCAACTAAATATATCTGAGAGCAAAATGCAGATACCAACGATAGGGATAAAGTAATTGACATACCTTGTGAGCAGATCTCTCGCTTTTCCAGTACGTATCACAAAAGTTCATTTTTAATTTTCGTTTAATTATTACTAAATTTTTTTTAAACGATACAGCCGACTTCCTGGCATTGATTTATGAAAGAAATGTTAATGTTATAATATGCCGATCTCCTAGAAACCAGTTACATATATATGAGTATTATTTACTAGAACTACTCACTTGAAGTATAGATATGGTCTGGTATAAAAAAAGATACCTAGACCTTTGTCTATTTATCTTAGACCCGTCTCCGGAAGGAAAAGAAATTCTTAATGTCCGCGAATCTGTAATCTCACGGGGATCGCAGTAGAAGCCCCTCGAAACAGGGGCGTTGTTGGCTAATACCACCGATGCCAACTGTATGGCCACTCGGCCAAATCTGCTTTGTCAAACCTAGATTCGTTAAGTGTCTAGGAGACCACAGGTGTGGGTGTGTATCTGTGAGTATGTGCACGTGTGTATACACACACACACACACGGCACTCAGTTTATGAGTGTGAGAGCGTGCCTATATGTGTGTGTTATTTTATAAATTACTGCTATTTTATTTGCTTCGCCAATATAAATTGAATATAATAAAAGAGCTTTGTGTATTGGCCAACCAAAGGAGAGTAATTTACTGAGTTAAATTATAAAGTTAGAACAGTAACCGAACCACTAAGCTCATCGCTGTACTGTCGCTTAACGCTGTTTTAGCTCAGCTTAGTTTAATTATATCATGTATCAAATGCCACAAAGCATAGTCATGAGCCACCTATATCTATTGACTTCTTATTCAGGTCATCTGAGACAGTGGCCTGTACCTTTCTTCCGCATCCGTTGTCAGTTCGATGAGTTATATGGCCGGCCTGTGTAACATAATTTAAATAATTGTACAGAGGTCGTTTACCTGAAAGATATTAAATATACCTAAATCCTTCAAGTAATTTTACTTTTAAACTTTGTTCTATTCCAACGATTCAATTGAAATCTGCAACAAAGGGCGACCGATTTGTAATTATGTCGCTTCACTGAAAATGTTGGCAATGCTTCTATAAATTTAATACTTGGCTTTAATAAATGGCTTTAGAAGTTAATAACAATTATTCAAATATTGCGGCTAACGAAATATAAATTGATTTATATTCCGTGTTAAGAGTAATAATAATATATACCCGACCAAATTTTGGGCATGGTACCCAGTTTCATCGGGAACTAGACATCTTATTTTTATTAATGAATATATAAGACAGTGGTGTTACTTAATTCTAAACTCGCCAAAGTTTTAGGCTTGATGGCGAGAGGCGCACTTTTACATAACAATGAACCACCTTATGTACTCCTAAGATAAGATACAATAATACACAATTATATAACATAGTAATATAGAAACCTATGACATCTTGTTATGTAAAACTAAGCAGGTCAGGATTATAGCACATGAGTTTTTGCGCAAGCTGAGGTGCACTATCTATTCCCTTACACTCACACTACGCTAAGACAGCAATCCGACATGACCAAAGGGAGATCAATCCTGGGACCACATGATAGACGCCCTTACGACCACGAGGCAGTCAAATCAAGTGCATTGTGTAAAGATAAATAAAAATATATGTGCCACCAAGCAACAATATATCTGTATTTTGGTACGAAGAATATGTATATATTTATAGACTGTGAAGCATTTCGTCTCAACATTCAGAGGTCGAAGCAACTGTAGGGTTTTTTTTTCAAAGTTGATTGTATAAAAAGAACGAGTACAACGAACGAAATATTGTAGAAATGACTTCTTACGTATTCAATTCTGCTTTCCGTCGTCGGTCTTGGTATTTTAGGTCTGATATAAACGAGATGGTTAAATGGATGACAAAAGGCATAAGATTGTGATGGCATTTACCATAATAGCCATTACCCTAAGGACAAGATGGGGACAAGGAAAAATTTAAATCCGTTTACACATGAACTTTGACCTCTTGAATTAATTTTTTTTTTTTATTAGGAAACTCAACAGCATATTTTTAACAATCATACTTAAAATACATATTAATACACTTAGCCAATAACAGAGTTTCACAACATGCTGAATAACTCTTACAAAGCAGAGAGGTAAAATTGTAACTTAATACATTTTATCTAAATACATAATATTTTACACACGATTGCAGTATATGGTTCTATATTTTGTGATTTGTATACATTTATGTTTAGATTTAAATTTAAATTTAAGATGACAGCTTTTAATAAAATTAATAAAACAACAAAAATAAAATGATATTCACTAAATAAAATAAAATAGAATAAATAATATAAATACATAAAATAAATATGTTACATGTTATTTTGTATACCTTATAGTTCTATTATAACTAATATAACGACATGATTTCCAAATTGTTATTTTTACAGAATTGTTACTGCTTCTTAGACAGCTTCAGGATAAGTTTGTGTTTAAAGTTAGACTTAGAAAAATTGAAAATATCAACATTACTGTATTTACTATTATAAATTTTGGGTAGACGAGTCATGACAGCGTTCATACCGTATTTGGTACGATGTTTAGGTACATTGAAAAGTGGGGTCTTTCTAGTACGGTACTTAGGAGTGCAGAACTGGATACCTGCGAGAAGATTAGGACTGTAAATGTTACTGTGAAGGATATCATGCAAAAAACACATATCAAGTAATTCTCGTCTAGATTCCAGCGACAAGAGACCGTATTTAATACACTCCTCATTATAAGTTTCACAACGACGCATGCCGGTTTTGTAATTGAGGTGCTTTATGAAGAGTTTTTGTATTCTTTCCAATCTGTTTATATACAAAGCATACTGCGGCGACCATATGGAGCTACCATATTCTAGAATACTGCGACAATATGCGTAGTAGATAGATCTGAGACTGTTTATGTTTTTAAAAGGTTTACAAGTCCTCATAATGAACCCCAGATTGCGATATGATTTATTTACGATATAGTTGACATGCTCAGAAAACATCATTTTAGAATCAAGGAAAACTCCTAAGTCCTTTACTATCTCAGTCCGTTTTATGCCTTCATTTTTAAAGTGATACGGAAAAACAATTTTATTTTTCTTTCGGCTAAAATACAATATACTACAATATAACAGTAAATATAAGTAAATGTCAATGTATCAGACATTGACATTTACTTATATTTACTGTTATATTGTTTCGGACATAATATGAGTGTAAGTTATCCAAGTCACGTTGAATTAGTTCACAATCTTTAATCGAGTTAATTTTCATGAACACCTTTTTGTCATCAGCGTAAAGTAGATGATTTGAAAATTCAAAACATTGGTTAATATCATATATATATGCAGAATAGAAAAGTGGACCAAGGTGTGATCCCTGAGGAACACCTGATGGAATTTGTATGAAATCAGACTTGAAACCACCAATGACAACAGCTTGAGAACGATTAGAGAGATAAGAGGTAGTCCATCTTAGTAAGTCACCATGAATTCCAAGCCTGTACAATTTGTCTAAGAGGATGCTGTGATCCACACGGTCGAAAGCTTTTTCAAAATCCGTGTAGATCACATCAACCTGTCCACAGTCTTCCATCCCACAAATAACATAGTCACAAAATTCTGCCAAGTTAGAGATGGTAGACTTTCGTTTTAAAAAGCCATGCTGATGATGTGAAATGCCTTTTACAATTACAGGGTAAATGTTATTATAAACAACTTTTTCCATCATTTTACTGATTGTGCTCAAAATAGAAATGGGACGGTAGTTACTTATTTCCACTTTTGAACCCTTCTTATGAATCGGTATAATAAATGCTTTTTTCCACAATGTAGGAAAGACGCATTGGTTTATCGATGTCTTAAATAATAAATATATAGGATATGCCAATGACTCAGCACAGTTGCGTAAAAATACGGGTGCTACTCCATCACACCCAGGGCCTTTAGAAACATCTAGCGTCTTAAGCATATTAAAAACGTCATCCTTTGTTACGGTTAGACCAGATATTGTGTCAAAGGTGCAACATTCACCGTCACCGTTTACAGATCTAGCATACTGAGGGCAAGAACCAGAAAACATACTCTTAAAGTAACTATTAAATTCAGTACATATAGCATTGCCATCAGTAATGGACTTACCCTGGTAACTTAATTGCTTGGGGAATCGAGAACCACCACGCTTCGATTTAACGTATGACCAAAAAGCCTTGGGAGTGAGATGAATCCTATCCTCCATGCAGTTGATATACTTATTAAAACATTGTTGCTGAAGTAATTTTTCACGAGAACGTAGCAAAGCAAACTCATCGTAATCACGAGGATTCCTAAAGCGTTTCCATTTGTTATGTATCTTGCTCTTTTCACGTATGACTTTTATTAAAGCAGAGTTATACCAAATGGGATAATATTCTTTAGTGCTAGTTTTATTTTTTATAGGTACAAATTGATCAAAACATTCTTCTATTTTACTGTAAAATAATGTCGTAGCCTCGTCCATCGATTTATTCTGCAGCGTACCATCCCAATCAGTTTGTATAAAGAAGTTATTAATTGCAACATAATCACATTTGTAAAAATCACGTCGCGGTGTGACGACTTCTTTGAAAGGGGTCACAAATAGATCAGTGATGTCAATATACAAAGAAGGGTGATGTTTGTCCTCTGTCAAAAGAGGGGAAGAACATCTTAGAACTTCTGTGTTTAGATTGCAGAATACTAAGTCCAGTGTACGTCTGTTACCATTTAAAATACTATTAAATTGATTTAAGCCCAAGAAAATCATACCCTCCACAAGCGATAGTGCTGCATCCTGAATTTCCATACTCATGTTATGAAGTAATTCGTGATGACCATCCTGCCATTTAAAGCACCGAAGATTAAAGTCACCCACCAATAGGCATGTGTCTCCTGGGTACCGCTCAGTTAATGATGTGACAAAGTTGTTTACTTCGTTTAGTTGCGATGGTATATTATATGAATCAGGAGGAATATATACCAAAATAATATTTAGGTTACATTTAGTTCCCAATTCACCTGCAGGCAACGTTATACAGAGTAACTCAGTATTAAGGTTAGAACTAAAACCATGCATTTGTCTAGCTCCGTATTCACTCCTTATGCAAGCCATTATACCACCACCAGTTTTTTTCTGTGTTTGAGGTAAGTTACGGTCTAAACGCATGACGTCATAACGATTATCACATAATTCAGAACTTAGAATGTCATTCTGAAGCCACGTCTCAGTAAATAATAGGATATCATAGCTATTGCTCGCAATTTGTTTATAAAGATCTACACATTTCGTTCTAAGTCCACGCACATTTTGATAATACACAGATATTCTTTTGTCTTTCCTAACTTCTGTAGATATATATAATAAGAGAAACTTCGATTGACATTAATATTATATTGTATATATAAGGATCACCACAATAGAGAGCCAGCATCGTAAAATTATTTTCTCTATTAAATTGTTGTATAAAGAGTTGATTTATTAGTAAATAACACATCCAGGTTAGGTAAAAAAAATAAATTAGTTTCAGTATAATTTTGGTTATATTAAAGATTATAATATTATGACAATACAAAATAATTATCGTGCACAACCCTTGCTGAATAATAAAAGAAAAATACTTACAAATGCGTGCAAAATTGTATTTTTGTAATTTATCGTGTTAAACTACATGTGAGCTGCCAACAGTCCAAAACCTTTGAATGTTATTATTAATATATAAGAACATCATATAGTCTGCAATTTTAAATAAAACAATACACTCTAACAAACACAACAATACATAATTATGATATGATTTTGTTGTGTTTTTACATACCATGTTAAAAAAGAAGAAAAAACAGTACCGATACATCATTTTAACGAAAGTACATATACAAGTAGATGGATGAAGAATTATGCTGATAACAATAAAACATAGTCATTTAAGCTTATCAAGTGTTTCAGTGTTACGAATAAAAATTGCTTCGCTTGTATCCGACTTCCTCATGTAAATGCGACCAGCACGAATCCAGGTGTATTTGTATTTGAGCTCTTTCCCACGTTTACGAGCTGCTGCATGCAGCTGCTTATTTTCGGAGGAGAGGTTCTCAATAACAAAGACAGGTTTCTTTTGTTCTGTGTCGAAGCCAAGGTCATGAGTGTTGAGCTTGTTCTCCTTGTTTACTTTGTTATGCCTGTTGACTGCAGAAAGCACCGAATCTCGAATTCGTGGTGAACTAAACTTCGCTATAATTGTACGTGGTCTAGGGCTGGCCGGGTTAAGCTTAGCGACGCGTGAACAGTACAGAATATCATGGTCACTCATTGTATGGTTAATGGCGCATCCTAGCTGTTTTAATATGCCTACAACATTCTCCGTTTTTCTTTCGGGCACGCACTGTATCTCCAGGGAAGATGCACGGGAAAGTTGATCGAATTGGTTCAATTTATTATTGAGGGTGTTAATCTCGTAACGCAAAGAATCGTTTTCTTTTTTTAATACCAATATTTCTTGTTGTTGAATTTTAAATTCGTCTGAAATCTTATCGAACTTGTCACTCATAAATTCAATAGAACATTTAAGATTACTTATTTGTCCATTAATTGTGCTAATGCCAACTGTAAACTCCGTGGTGCAAGACTTTAACCCCGTTGCTATTTCTTCGCGAAGTATTTCTCGCAGTTCTGAACGACGCACATAATCACTTGTATTATCTACATTGATATTAGTATCAAGTTTTGCAGGCGCCCTGCGTCGGGACACGTTATTAAACGAAATTTCGGCAAACGATGTAGGTGTTGAGGGGCGAGCTACCGATTCGGAGTTGTTACCTTTCGGTTGCTTAATCATACACATGGGGCAAATCCAATTAAATAATGCGTCTGGAAGCAAGCCCGCAATATTCTCTGGGCGTATGTTAAGGCATAAATAGTGAAATATTTCGTTACATTTTGCGCATTGCAAATAATCTTCTTTTCCGACTTCGCGGGTACACGCTGAACAATTCCTCATAATAACGAGACACTATAGGTTAAAATTAGATAAAGACGTCAATTAGACGTTTAGATTCATTATAACTTGTTCAGTTATAAAAATAATTCTTTAAATCATTTAAATAAACTGAATAAATTAATTTGGCATAATTATTGGTTGGATGATTGGTCAAAATAATTTATTAGGTGATAAAAATTTATGAAGTCTCCACAGGTCTCCGACGTAGTAGAAAAAAAAACGAAGTAAAATAAAAGTAACTAATAAGCGCTTGTGGAACTCCTTACCTCTCCACATCCGTCGTGCTAATAAATCTCTTCATAATTTCAATAGCCTTGTTAAAAGGTATTGCTGACAACACTATTATATAGTTTAATTACTTTACCTTTTTTACCTTTTTCATTTCAATATTTTGACCGATATTACTCGTATTTGGACACCAGTATAGATATATTTATTTATTGGTCTATATATATATATATATATATATATATATATATATATATATTTATTTATTTATATTTACATCTTTTATTTTAACCATTGTTTGCATTAGTCCTCTACATGAAGGTTGTCTGTAAGGGATCACTTTCAGAGTAATAAGACCCACCAAGTTTTACATATATTATGTACCTACAACTTAAAGTATATACTTTAAGTTGTAGGGACTCTCCTTGTTTTCTATATGTGGGTGTACAATAAAGAATAAATAAAATAAACTAAAAAGTAAACATATCGTCCATATGTTTACTTTTTAGTTTCAATTCTACTTCCACTAATTTCTGAAAGGGTTGTAGAGAAATTTGTCGACCGCACTGCTCCAGTGCATGTTGGCGAACTTCACGCTCTGCAATATGAAATATTTTATTTCTAAGACATAAAATTTAGTTACAAGTTACATTCACCGCCGAGCACGTGGTAAATAAGCACTTAAAATCGCAATAAACTACTTAATTGGTGCCAGCAAAATAACGAACCCACGATGTTTCACGAAGACTCTTCTTAAACCATTGTTTAAATATTATATGTGATAGAGTCATATTATGGTTAAGCTCGACTGGGTGACTGGACCACACTTTCACAGAATACCAGCGTAAAATAGCAACTTAATGTTAATGCTGCTGTGTTTCGTATGTTAACTGAACTCGTGACTCTTTTTACAGGAAACGCGGCATTCCATTTTAGTCCTAAGGGGTGACAATGCATTTGCGTTTTGATTCTTAACCGAGGATAGATGTAGATGTTCGTGGGCCACAGCATCCGCTTAACATCAGGTAGACTCGTATGTCACCTTTATTACCCTACTGCCACAGAAGGAGGGAAGGTAATAACAAGAGTTTGTATGTATGTCTATTTCTTTCGCACGCTCTGTAGCCTAAACGACCTGATGGATTTTAACATAATTGAGGTGTCGTTTGATTAGTCACCTTAATCATGGGAGTGACATAATCTATATAATATTTATATATTGCATCATAACCAAAACCTGTAAAACCACTTTTTGTAGAAATAGCAATTAATCGATTAAAAAAATATTAATAAGTTCAACAATCATTTATCTTTGTGACAATGTGCTTTTTATATCATTTATATGTTCAATATGATTGTTAGATACGATTTTATGCAACAAAACTTTGGAATCTTGATTTTTAGGCGGACATACCTACGAGCTTTGCGCTTAAGGCATGCAATAATGGCACTTGTAACCAAAGGAAAAATATTTGGAGAGGTACGTTGTTTCATGTTCTCTACGGAATGGCAGAAACTAGATCTGCCTCACATACACATATTGTTGTGGATGGTTAACCGCATTTCGCCTGACATGGTGGGTGAATTTATATGTGCTAAGATACCAAATCCAAATGAAAAAACGGGAGGTGACGGTTCTTTCAGTAAACTTTTCCACGCCCACAAAAAAACCACACAAAAAAAGAGACAATAAACCAATTTTTTCATCAATAAACCAATTTTTGTAATAAGGCGCCTTTCTTCCTTGCTTCCCTTCCATGATCAATAGACAAGACGATCGGACAGATTTACTTTTTTTTGAATTACCGCGAACTAGTACAAAAAGATTTACTGTATTCATTTTCTTTGTGCACAACAAAGGATTGAACTTCTTTTCATCTTCGATTTTTCTTAAACGATATTGGGATATTTATCGTTAATAAATGTGCTTCTCTTAGGTTAGCAACCTGAACGTTGAAGGTTAAACTTTTGACTAATAAACATACTTAAAAAACTATTTATCCGAGCTAACTGGATATTTTATTCTTTATTGTTACACTTTGAAATAAGGTTACTATATAAGAAAAGAGTAAGGATTAATGTAGTAAAGCTACGCTGCAGCTATAATATTATAGTTGTAGGACGAATGGGTTGGCTTAACCGGTTAAGGACCACGCTCTCACAGAATACCAGCGTAAAGTAGCGCGTTAAAACTGGTGTGTTTCGTATGATGAATGTAAAGAACCAGAGACCCTTATTAGTCGAAATAATGCATTCTATCTTAGTCCTCAAGGGTGACATGCATCTGCATTTTGATTGTCATTGAAGATAGATCTAGATGTCGATGGCCACAACATTCACTTACCATCAGGTGGACTGTGTGGTTAAAAAAAAATCATCGAAGTCTCCTCATACGACGTCCAAAGGAAAAAATTAATACTCGTACGCCACTGTTATATAGCAATTCCATAAACATTTTTTATATAAAGGTACGTACATATTATAGCTGTAGCATGGCTCGACCATGTATGTCAGAAAAGCCTTATCGCTTCCAGTAAATGACGGTATAAAACCATCACGTTTACACCACATATAAAACCGCCAAACCGGCAGAGGGCAGCAGTGTCTGCGTGAAGTCTGGTACTGCAATCATCAATGTACCTGCCAATCATCGTCATCATCCTTGAAGCCCTTCACAAGTCCACTACTGAACGTAGGCCTCTCCAAAGGAATAGGCGTGCCACAAAGCACGGTCCTGAGCCACCTGCACCCATCAACTTCCTCATGTGTTACCAGGTCGTCACTCCATCTAGTGGCGGTACGCCCTACGCTTCGCCTGCCGATACAAGATTGCCGCTCGAGAACCTTTTGCCCCATCGGTTGTTGGTTCTTCAAGCAATATGGTCTGCCAAGTGAGTCAAGAAATACAAATCCTCGCCGTTAAGTCTAGTGCTATCTCTATCGCTTTAAGTCAAAGTGACTGTGATACCACGAGACTTACGACATCTTAAAATTGAGTAGTGTTTGAGTATTTGGGTATGTTTGGACATGTGTTAGTAATAGTGTTTTACATGGTAGAGCTATTCTGCAACTATATTAGTAGTATAGTTGTAGCACGAATGGGTTGGCTCGACCGGGGAAGGACCACGCTCCCACAGACTACCAGCGTAAAATAGCAGCTTAACACTGCTGTATTTCGTTTGGTGAATGTTGAGAACCGGTGACCCTTTTTATAGGAAGAGAGGCATTCCATCTTTGTCCTCACGGGTGACAATACATCTGCATTTTGATTCTTTATTAAGGATAGATGTAGATGTTACAGCAACCACTCACCATCAGGTGGACTGTGTGCTCGTTTGTCACCCTAACCTAAAAAAAGCACAGACCACTATCTGTATATCAAAAGTCTAAGTTTTGTTGTTTTGGGTTATTTCATGGAATACGCTGCTGCCCATATCTTGATTTGTTTCCCTCTGTCGCCTTTTACGACACCTACGGAATGTAAGAAGTAGTGAATATTCTGACACCGTGTACCGTGTAGTGGCGGTGTAAGAATATCCACTACCACATATCGCTCCGTGGGTGTCGTAAGAGGTGACAGAGTGAAACTGAAACAGGACATGGGCAGCAGCAACTTCCTAATAACAACTTAAAATAATAAAAGAATTGCGGTTTTCCATCCCGCCTGCCGAGCGTGACAACTATGTCAAAATCCCTCCTATAAGACAAGACAATCTATGGCCTATATTCAGCTGGACTATTATAGACTGTGATAGATAGATGGATATTCTGACACTACACTACACGGTACGTCCACTACGTAGTGGTCTTTTACTGGCTGATAAAGAACAAAAAGAAGAATGGCACGAAAATATACACCATTTCAATCAACATAATATTCTTAAACAGATTTAAGAGTAGCATAAATCTCTTACCAAGAAAATGTAAGTAAACAGAAAATTTAATAAAGTACGTTGTAGCCGCACATTAAATGATACGGCTTACGAATTTTTATGCATATTATTTCGGGTGCAAGTTTTAAGCTTTAGGCGGAATTAAGGCGATTCTTTATAACTTGCAACCAAACTCTTTAAAATATTTAAAAAAATATGTAAATGGTATATAAAATTATTTTACTTATCTTCACGCACAATCCCTGACGGGGTAGCCAGAGAGAACAGATCGCCAAGTGTCACGATCCTTACATATCTCTTTCGCTTCTTTCAGATTCATTATCTTCTTCATACATGCACGTCTAGGTATCCGAGTACTCTTGACCCTACCCTCTTCGAGCAATTTGCTCACATGGTCTTCGAATGTTAGTCTCGGTCTACCTCGACACCTTTTAATATTAACTTTCGCGCTATATATTTTCTTCACCATTCGGTCTTCACTCATTCGCTCAACGTGCCCAAACCACCGAAGCACGCCCTTATCAATTTTTGTGATAAGGTCATCTTTCAAACCTGCCATATTGCGAATCTCTTCGTTTCGCTTTCGGTCGGCCATAGTAACGCCGCACATTTTACGAAGAGATCGCATCTCCACTGCATTCAACTTACTTTTATGCTTCTTCTGGCATACCCAGGTTTCGCTGCCATATAACAAAGTCGGTACCAACACTGCGTTATGTATTGCAAGGCGTGCACTCTTCGCTACGCCTTGCCTTTTGACTAACGCAGTCAGGGCACCATTGACTTTGTTCCCGGCAGCGACACGCCTGTCCACATCTAAATCACATCTTCCATCCCGGCTAAAAGCATTCCCCAAGTATACAATTTCATTTACCTGTTCTAGACATTCCTGATTTACCCATATTTCACACTTCGTTCTCTCTTCGTCCCTTTCAAATACCAGAACCTTAGTTTTATTAGCATTCAAACGGAGACCTTTAATTTCACATTCCTCTTTCATACACGTGACTGAAATTATTTTAATATAAATAAAACTTCTACATCTTAATTAAAAATTAAAAGAATAACATAATACCAGGACTTCATGTTTCTGGGTTTCGGAGCACTTATTTCGTGTTTTTCATTAATAGTTCACATGCATTGACATTTAATACAAAAAAAAATAGAGGCAGTCCTAAGGACTGCCGACAGAAGTGAAAACTCAATGATGTAGACTAGCGACGCGTAGTAGGCATGCTCGTGACGTAGTCATGTCGAAGTCATGGGTAACGCGAACCTATAAGATTTTCCGCTTTCAAAAATCGTTCAACACGGCTAACGAAGTTTTTAATTCAAAATCGCACCACTTTTACGTATTAAAACCACTTCAAACTATTATTAAAACGATAAAACATGAGCAACAAAACTGACGGTCAAGTTCGCGCAAAAACTCCCTTTTCCTCAGTCGTCACGCTTTGGCAAGTGAATTGAAATGCGCACAGCTGATAACTGAACACCAGTCTATAAAATTTGAGTTTAAATTTAATGGATGGACACTCTGCCATCATTCATTTGGCAGGGCCTCGTCTAGCGATCAGCAGGATGCTTCATGAGTAGACAAGGTTTTCATTCAAATAATAATATCCTACTCTAGACTGATTTTTGGTCATGGTGGCCACTCTCAACGGAGTCTAGCCATTTGCGCAATATAGGATTATATTGTCCAAGTGTATGCGCCAGTGTAGGTCCACTCCCTATTCCCTCATTCTCATTGTCCAATGAGACGGTAATCTGAAAGACATCAGACGTAGGACGCTGAGTAGCTTTTTAGTAAAGGTAATGAATTTTTGAAGACAATATTAATTGTGCACCATGATTAACATTTAAAAGCGTACAAAATTCAGTTGACACAAGAGTTAATGCCTAATGATGCCAATCTTCCACTTAATTTTGCTAATGTTATGCTGGAACGTTTTAACAATTTTTCCAACATAATCTTCAGTGATGAGGCAAACTTTCATGTCAACGGACATGTAAATAAGCATAATTGCTGCTTTTGATCCGAATCTAATCCCCGTGAGATGCATCAAAGACCTCTGTATAGCCTTAAGGTCATTGTGTGGGCTGGAATATCTGCTAGTGGAATAATTGGGCCAAACTTCTTTGAAAACCAAAGAGGAGTTGCTGTGACAGTGAGATCTGAGAATTATTGTCAGATGCTGCAAGAGTTTCTGGTTCCAGCTTTTCAAGAATTTCAAGGTTAGAATTCTAGGACATGGTATCAACAGGATCGAGCCACTTGCCACAGTTCTACAGTCTCAATAGACATGCTGAAAGAAATGTTTCCAAGAAAACTCATATTGCGAAGAGGAGACATTGAGTGGCCTCCAAAGAGTCCAGATCATTCCCCTAATGATTATTTTTATAGGGTTACCTAAAAGCAAGAGTCTACGAAAATAATCCAACAACAGTTAAAGAGTTAAAGCAAAACGTGAAAAAAATTCCACGAGCTACTTGTCAACGTGTTTTTCAAAATCTACGAGTGCAACTACAAGAATGTCAAATAGCTAATGGCGGTCACTTAAATAACATTATCTTTAAAAATTAGATGTCACTTAAATTTCAATTTCTTTTACTTTTTAAATGTATAAATAAAAAAACGATAAGATTTATAGTTATTTTTTATTGCATATTCAAACCACTCATACAATTAAGGCCCACCCTGTAGTATACGGGGCACACAAGTATGCGGTTCACCTCATGGTAAGTGAATAACGCTGTCCATAAACAACCGCAACACCAGGGGAATTGCGGATGAGTTTCCGGCCTCTTAAAAAAGATAAGGCTGACGTACTGGACAATAATAATAATAGTGTCCTCCAGACTTACTTTAGGTTAAGGCGGACGGTCTCAACGGAGAGTAAACCACCTGCGCAGTACAGGATTACAGTGTACTAGTGAATGCGCAAGCACAGGTTCACTCTCTATTTCCTCATTCTCATAATTCAATGGGACGGTAATCCGGCTCGACCGGAGAGAGATCATTCACAGAACCAACGGCTTTATATGCTTTCCAACGGACGGGGTGAAGCACCGCCAAATTCTCTACACCGCGCTGTTATTGACAATTTCTTGACAGAAAACCTAATAACTGATTTGGTCCGACCCAGGATTCTAATTTTATTATGTAGTAATGTTGATGATCATGATCGATAAAGCCATACACTGAACAAAGACCTACTCCATGGAATGCACGGTTACAAAAAACAGTCTTGTGCCATCTGCATCCATTGACGTTTTGCATAGATTACCAGGTAGTCACTTGTTACTGGTACAATCTCCCACATGAGAGTTTCATTCCCCATCGATTGTCGATTCTTTGGTCTATAAATATGGCAGGCCCATTGCTACTTCAGCTTATTGATCCGTTTCGCTATGACGGTTGTTCTGGTTCTACTGTTTTTTTTAATTATTTTAATTCTTTCACGTTGTTAACTCTGAGCATAGCCCTCTCCACAGCACACTGCTTAAAAGCTACCTCATACAGCCAAAAGTGAAGAACCATGTCTCAATTTGGTTACACGCTATTTGTTAAAAGAGTTTAATCCATTAACCCTTAATATACCCTAATAAAGGCATTAAAAACATGTTCACGATCTGGCTAAAAGCATTATTAATTCGTTAAATGGTCATAGTTAAGGCGAAGATATTAAGCTTCAAATCCTTAGCAGCAATACAATATACAGAGAGAGAGAGAGAAAGAGAGAGAGAGAAAGAGAGAGGAAGAAAAAGTCACGCACTCCTCTCACACCCTCTCACACACGAACACACCTCTCTCACACACTCTCACTCCCTTCTTGTGACCTTTCTGGAGACAACTGGTTCACCAGTTTCTACGTAGGTATGTTACAAGTGTGTAGTAGACGGTGCTTGAACTACTAGCCTGCAATATTTCTTCTACGCATATCTTATATGTTACAAGCTATTAACATCACAATGACAAATGATGCAGATGATGCTGTATACACTGGCCAATAATCTCAACAATTCTGGGGAACACGTTGTCCAGGGTCAGAACAATACATTGCCCTTGTTGTCTCAGTAAGTATCTAGGCACGCCCATAGACATGCAGACATGCACGCATACATGCACACACACACACACACACACACACACACACACACACACACACACACACACACACACACACACACACTATCTCACTCACACACACATACATACACACACGCACACACACACACACACACACACACACACACACACGTCATTAAATATAAGGAAGTGGGTTTAAGACAATTTATATCTTATTTAAATACGATTTTGCAGAATAGGGCTTTATTTTATTTTGTTATAGTTTACAAAGATAATGCAACAATTATTATTTAATGTAAAGTAATAAATAGGCCCTCCCCGCCTACCGCGGATCTGTTAACACGTACAGTCTATGTCTCTCTAAACAAAAATCCAATTAAATAGTTCGTATGGCGTTTTTCTTATTAAAATTAGTGTTAATACAAAGTTAAAGTTCACTCCCATAAATTAACGGTGAAAAAACAACGAAAAGTGCTAAATCAAATGTGTGCATTCGCTTACAAATTTAAATAAAAATCAAGTGTCCGTTGGTTAAAGACTTAAAGTGAATTGAGTGTCGAGCGATTAGCTGCGAGCGTTGATGACTCAGGTTCTTGTTGCTTACTAGTGACAAATTACGGACTTAGAAGCAAGCAATCACATTTTTCACTCATAACTTACAAGTTTCCGTAGCTTAGTGTGCAACGACATGGACTGAACTCCGTCGATCTAGATTTCAAATCTCAGTGTAGTTTTTTTTTTTTTTTTTTTTTTAGTATTATCTGGATTGTATTTTTGTTTTTTATTCTTATTTTTTCATAATGAAATTTCATTAAAATTTTCCTAAGATTCTGGGAGGGAATTTGAAGAAAACAATTAATACGAACTGTATAAAGAGCAGAATTATAGTTTAATAAAGGATAAATAAAAACTGTTAAAATGAATAACTCTCAAAATTGTGCCGGCTGCAAAAACTCTATAACGAATAAAGACTTTCTACAATGTATGCAATGCAAGGGGAAATACGATCTGGATTGTGCAAACATCAGCCCAAAGAACTTTCGTCAAATGGAGCGAAAAAAAGAACATTGGAAATGCCCGGAATGTCTAAGCAAACTACCAAAAAAAGGCAATTCTAACACCCCTGTGCGAGGCACCACGGCAATCTTAGAGGGAGGAACAAACCTACGAACGGATTCATCCACCGTGTCGCATGTCCTCAAGAGTGGCAATCCCAATGTAACGGTCCGATCCAAGGTGTTAAATCCACCCCCACTCAGTGAGACGCGCAACCTAGTACAAGGCGTTGAGAACATCACCATCAACTCTTACGCGGATATTCTGAATGACTTAAAAATCTACATGAAAAATTTATTACACGATGAAATGGACAGAGTACAAAAAGCTATCGGTAGTCTTACAAATACCATTAAAGACCAAAACAGCCGGATTGAGCAACTGGAAGCTAGAGTTTCGATATTGGAGAGTAAGTCGGAAACCAAGCCTGCCCAAACCCATCCAATTGAGCGCATCGTAATGCAGCTACAGGCTGATATTGCGGAAAGAGACCAAACCTTACTCTCTAACGACCTAGAAATAGCTGGCTGTCCAGAAACACCCAATGAAAACTGCACCCATATTATTCTGACGGTCGCTAAGAAAATTGGTATGGAGTTGGACGATAAAGACATCGTATCAGCAGAACGCGTGGGCCCACTTCGTCCGGCGAAACAGGACAGCACAACACCGCGCCCAAGACCTATAGCCGTGCGCCACGCACGCCGTGATACACGGAACGGCCTGCTTCAAGCTGCGCGCTCCAGACGTAATCTCAACAGCGATGGCCTCGAATTACCTGGATCCACCAAACTGTTATATCTTAATGAACGCTTGACAAGATTTAACCGTCAACTCTTTCAAAAAGCACGCTCCCTTGCCCGCGAAGTACAATTCAAATATGTATGGGTACGGGAGGGAAAGATATTTGTGCGCAAGGAACAAGGGAAACCGCGGATCCGGATTAGAAATGAAATGGACTTATCAAAGGTTTTTAACTATAATGACAGCTGATATCTTTCCATCCCATACACACCAACTAACTATTTTTTTATGTGTTTTGATATCATGCAAAGAATGTATTTAATCGTTTCTTTTAAATTTACTTCCTGAAATCTGTAATTGAGACTATTTCTACACAAACAACTAGCACATCAATCACACTTTATGACACCACCGTACACAACCCACTTATTCATCACAAGTTTTATATTACTTTAAATATTTATTATTATCATATCAAGTTATTATATCCTAAATGGTTAGTATTAAAAATAAATATCTAAGAATAGGTCTATTAAACGCCAGATCTCTGAATACTGGGCAGGATGAATTTCTTGTGGCTGTCCGTAATCACACTCCTGATATATTGGCTATAAATGAAACGTGGTTAAAAGATGGAGAAGGTGAATTTGCGCCTATAATACCAAATTATAAGTTTGTGCATAGAGGTAGGCAACAAAAAAAGGGAGGAGGTGTAGGCTTCTATATTAAGCAGGAAATAAATATTAAAGTACGGCAACACCCAGCGTCGTCTCTAGAGCAGATGTGGCTAGAAATTCAACTCCCGGGAGCTTCAATGGCCCTTGGCACGGCCTACAGACCTAACAGTGTTGGTGTTACAGAAACATTGGACGCTCTGAGTGACTCCCTGAATTCAATGGCACAATGCGATTACACTTGCATACTTGGCGATTTTAACGTAGATATGACTAACAAACATTGCAATAGAGCAAAAGATATAATGCAATTCTGCTATCAACATAACCTTGAACAACTCGTCAAAGAACCAACGAGAGTCACTGATCAGACTGAAACTATTTTAGATCTCATCATGACTAACACTCCCTCAAGATGCAAAAACATTAAACTTATACACAATCGTTGTCTTAGTGATCATGCATTGGTGCTGGTAGATTTGGACATAAGAAAACCAAAATTTTATAAACAAGTAAAACAACAGAGATTACTAAGAAATATTAATTCTGATGCTTTCGCAAGAGATCTGAAACTTATACCCTGGGACTCTATCTATAATCTAGAGAACGTAGACGAAATGGTTCAAACATTCAACGCATATATGGGCCAATTATTTGATGCTCATGCGCCTGTCCGTACGCTGACGATAAGGGACAAACCAAAGCCATGGATTACAGATATGTTGCTATTCATGATGAGTTTACGTGACGATGCGTTAGAAAAAGCCCAGAAGGATAAAAAAGATTGTTCAAATGAATACTACCGAACCCTTAAAAATTTAGTCACAGCAACCCGTAAACGCGAACGAAAAGCTTACTTTAACCATTGTATAAACAACAACTTAAAAGATCCGAAGTCGCTGTGGCGTAATATAAAAAATGCTGCACAAATTAAAACTACTCATTTAAATACAATTCCACACCATCTCAATGACCCGAATATTATTAATGACTATTTTCTAGACTTGCCGCCATGTGACAAACCAGAACTCAAACAAGGTTATAAAGTATGTAACGGATGCTCACACGATACCCTATTCGACCTAAACCCGACAAATGAAATAGAAATCAGTAAGATTATCAATAAAATAAAAACAAAAGCCGCAGGGCACGATAACTTAAATATTGAAATGCTCAAATTAACTTTACCTGTAACTCTCCCTATTATTACGTTTATAGTAAACAAGTCGATCGACACCAGTACATTCCCAACGCAATGGAAAAGAGCTCTAGTCAAGCCCATTCCTAAAAAGAACACAGCAAGTGAACTAAAAGATCTGCGCCCTATCTCGATCCTCCCTGTGTTGTCTAAAGTCTTAGAAAAGATTATACTTTCTCAAATGCTAAATTACTTAGAAACGAATAACCCTTTACCAAAATTTCAATCAGGGTTCAGAAAAGGGCATGGCACGGAAACTGCCCTCTTAAATGTCACTGACGATCTAATAGAGGCCTCCGATATGGGATTGAGCAGTATTATGGTGCTGTTGGATTACACGCGGGCATTTGACTGTCTACAACCTGAAATCCTCTTAAATAAATTAGAGCACTATGGCTTTTCTAAAGACACATGTAGATGGTTTCAGTCATTCCTATCCAACAGAGAACAAATTGTGGTAACAGATGGATGCAATGGTGGCAAGAAATTCTCCTCTCTACGGAAAATTGTAAGGGGAGTACCCCAAGGCTCCTTACTCAGTCCTATTTTGTTCTCTCTGTACACAGCAGACCTGCCTAAGCAAATAAAACATTGTAAATACCATTTATACGCAGACGACACCCAGCTGTATTATTCTTTTGACCCCAGGGATGTTAAAGAGGCAATAAACAGAATAAATGAGGATCTCCATAATATACAAACCTGGTCCCAAAAAAATTCCCTAGTATTAAACGCAACTAAATCACAAGTACTAGTTTTGGGCACAAAAAACCAAATAAAAACTATTTTAGACAGCGAGGATACGATTAAAATAGAAGATGAAACCTTGAAACAAGTAAGATCCGCTCGTAATTTAGGGCTTATACTAGACGGAGAGCAGAAATTTGTAGAACACATCAATAACAAGATAAGAAGTTCGTACTTTAAACTTAAAACATTATACAAAATAAGACCGTATATCAAAGAGGACCTACGCTTTCTTTTGTGTGACTCATTGGTGTTATCACAATTGAGCTACTGCAGCTCAGTCTTTGGCCCTAAATTGTCAGCTAATACCGAAAGAGCAATACAGAGAGTACAAAATGCATGTGTTCGATACTGTTGTAATGTACCAAGAAGACAATTTATAACCCCATACTTAAATAAAAAAGGCATACTCAATATGGGCGCCAGGAGAGAATTACACTATGCTTCGATAGTCCAAAAGGTAATTTGGAACAAAAAACCAGAATACCTTTTCGAAAAACTCACCTGGATCAAAGATATTTCCTGTCGAAGTATTCGTTCTCACACACAAATGCTCCTTCACACACCCGCACACAAAACAGCAAGATATAGGAGTTGTTTCAAATTCACTGCAGCGAGAATTTGGAATGACCTCCCTCCACCCATGAGAAAGAAAATGTCAATAGATTGCTTCAAAGCCAAATATAAAAAGGCTCTGTTAAAAAGACAACTCGCTGCAGAGAATTTGAAACATCCCTATGTTAAGTTATTACATTTACGGGACTTTTTTGCCAAAAATTAATAAGGACACACACACACACACATACACACACACACACACACACACACACACACACACACACACACACACACACACACACACACACACACATATATATATATATATATATTTTTTTTTTTTAAATCTGTTGTAGTTCATTTCGTAATGGTTGTTTTTATGCATATTTTTTAAATGCTTATATTTTGTCTTTAATGTTTTTAATTTTTTCTTTTTTTTTTTTTTGTATTTACGTTTTTATCACATTTTATTACTTTGTACGTAGTTTAAAAGTATAAGTTAGGTAAATGGGGAGCCTGCTACTTTGGACTCCCGCACAACACCTCAGGGAGGAGGGAGCGGCTGAAAAACAGCTCTGTGATGAGATATGTATCTCGTTACAGACAAAGCTGAGCCGTCTCCTTTTGTCTCAAATAGTTATAATGTTCTTTTGTTTTGGCGTGAGTTATAACATAGCCTCATAGGTAAAGAGCCTACACAGCAGCGACCCCGATACATTGCAGCGGCACGAGGCGCAACTCAGCAGAACGTGAGCATTGACGTCAACGGATGCAACCGGAGCTCTGCAATATACCTTTACCTTATTTTTACTGTAATAATTAAAATTCATTCTAGATCTAGCATCGATCTGATTCACTTATATTTTAGTTATAGTAATTATATTGTAATTTTTATATTATAATAAAGTATTTTAAACTAGTTTCGGTTTTTTTTGGGTCCTTCGGCTGCAGTTAACGTAATTGGCGCAGTCGGTAGGATACTCAAAAGTTAGTTAGGCTATCGTAGCTTTCAAGCTTTAAACGAGTATTCGAATCTACTACGGGTCAACTGCAAGCCAAGAGGATACATCAAGACATCGATCCCGAGAAAACCGAGATGAAATTTATGTAAGTACACCAGAATTTTATCTAGTGTTGCTTTCCTTTTCCTAGTGTAAATCTTTCCTGTCAAAATTTTCTATCCAAGGAAATCATCCCACTGTGACCCTACATCGCGTAGGCAGCCACGTAGAGAAAGTTTAGACTATAATAGAGATTTAAGTTGTTATTTAGAGTTAGATATAATTACCGAGGAATCAAAAATGGCCCACGACCCTGACACTATTTTCAAAGTTTTACGCCCAGTGCCAGAGTTTGACGGTAATCCTAATGTACTAACTAGGTTTATAAAATTATGTGACCAAATATGTGCTGCATATCTAAGTAATGAACCTGGCAGTGAACTATCGAACTTATGTTTGCTTAACGGTATATTAAATAAAATAACTGGACCCGCCGCGACTACTTTAAATTCAAATGGTATTCCTGAAAGCTGGCATGGCATTCGTACAGCTTTAATCAATAACTTTTCGGACCAAAGAGACGAAACGGCGCTCTATAATGACCTCTCATTAGCTACTCAGGGGAACAGCTCTCCCCAAGAATTTTATGCACGATGTCAGACACTGTTCAGCACTATCATGACGTATATTACGCTTCATGAAACCTTGCCTACTACAATAGAAGCCAAACGTGTATTATATAAGAATCTAACGAAGCAAGCTTTCGTGCGCGGTTTAAAGGAGCCACTGGGCTCACGAATACGTTGCATGCGTCCTGATACCGTTGAAAAAGCCTTGGAGTTTGTACAGGAAGAACTGAATGTTATGTATTTGCAACAACGCGGTGAATCTTTCGCCGAGAGGAAACCTCAAGCACCTAAGCCTCTCCAACCTAGCTACATGACCTTACCTTTGCAAAAACCATTCAGTTTTCCTGCACCGATACCAATGCCCAATTTACAGCGACCTTTACATGTACCACAGCAGCAAGGTTTTAGGCCTAACGTGCCACCACAGTATAACATGCCTACGAGAACTCAACAAATGTTCCGCGCTTTGCCACCTAATTATAAACCCCATAGTAATACGTTTAGATTACCAAATAGGAATCCACCCCATGACTCAGGTTCGAAGCCTATGAGTGGGGTTAGCCATTACGTACCTAAACCAATGCCTCCGACAGGTCTGACCGGTCATGATTGGCGCAAATACGGTAACCCGCCGCCTTCAAATTACTTCAAAAGTAGGGAAATGAATTTTAACGAATGTGCTGATTACGATAGTTACTATTATCCTGAACACCAATACGACTATTACGACTATAATGATAATGACGACTATACCAATACTGTGACCTATGACTATGACGACACACAGCATTACCAATACCATGACGCAACTGAGATAAATGATACAACGCAACAAGATAACATAGACTGCCAACCTTCTACAAGCAGTTCGCCTCAGGATTTTCAAAAGACTCGTTTTTCAAAAAAGCCAAAATAGAAGTTAACTTACATACGCAGAGACAGCTACCATACATATGTATTTCTAACCCTCCGTTAAAATTTCTTATCGATACCGGAGCGAATCAGTCCTTCATTAATCCGGAAGCTATACAAAAATATTTTCCACATATACCTTTAAATTATGATCCTTTCGAGGTAACGAATGTGCATGCTACAACTAGGAATAATTATTCGATAACTATTCCATGCTTTTCCGAATTCCAAGAGCCTGATAGTATTAAATTATATATTTATAAATTCCACGATTACTTCGATGGCCTTATTGGTCTCGACCTATTAGAGAAATGGGAAGCTAGAATAGATCTAAAGGATAGATTACTTGTAACACGATTAGCTTACAACCCCATCTTAATGTATAACTCTAGAAATGTTAATTTTTACGAGGACGTGATACCATCCCAATCTTCAAAATTAATAAAAGTACCTATTAATGTCCATGACGGAGAAGCCTTAGTTAGCGAACAATACATTTCTAATTGCGTGATAAACGAATGTCTAACATTAGTGTCAAATAACCGCGGTATTATAGAGGTATTTAACCCGACTCCGCACGATATCATTTTCTCCCTAGATCGTCCAATATGTGCTGAGACGTATAACATCGAGTCCTCTCACAACGTTCAACCACTCCCACATTACAAAGAAGTATTATCACGTTTACGCACCGATCATCTAAATGCCGAAGAACGCGCTAATTTAGAAAGATTATGTGCCAAATACGCCGACGTTTTTTATATAGAAGGCGAACAGCTCACATTTACTAATAAAATAAAGCATAGCATCCGGACCACTGATGAGATACCGATATATACTAAAAGCTATCGGTACCCTTACGTTCATAGAGACGAAGTTAAGCAACAAATCAGTAAAATGCTAGAGCAAGGTATAATTCGTCCGTCAGAATCTGCATGGAGCTCTCCCATCTGGATAGTTCCTAAAAAGGTTGATGCTTCTGGCAAGACTAAATGGCGACTCGTAGTCGACTTTAGGAAGCTAAATGAAAAAACCATTAGTGATAAATACCCAATACCGAATATATCGGATGTACTAGATAAGTTAGGAAATTGCCAATATTTCACAACCTTGGATTTAGCCAGTGGATTTTACCAGGTCGAAATGAACCCTAGTGACATACCGAAAACAGCATTCAACGTTGAACATGGGCATTTCGAGTTCTTACGGATGCCCATGGGCCTGAAGAACTCGCCATCCACGTTTCAGCGTGTCATGGATAACGTGCTCCGTGACCTACAAAATACAGTTTGTCTCGTGTACTTAGACGATATTATTGTGTTCAGCACTTCCTTGCAAGAACACATGGTAAATCTTGAGAAAGTATTTCAGAAACTACGGGAATCCAACTTTAAAATACAAATGGATAAATCCGAGTTTCTTAAATTGGAAACCGCTTATTTAGGACATATAATTAGTAAAGACGGCATTAAGCCAAATCCTAGTAAAATATCAGCCATAGAAAAGTATCCATTACCCAAAACCGCAAAAGAGATTAAACAGTTTTTAGGCCTTATAGGTTATTATCGGAAGTTCATCCCAGACTTTGCTCGAATTACTAAACCTCTGACACAATGCCTAAAAAAGGGACGAAAAATAACTCTTGACACAGACTATATTAACTGCTTTGAAAAGTGCAAGACTCTCCTGACTAACGACCCAATCCTTCAATATCCTGATTTCAACAAAGAATTCATCCTGACCACTGACGCATCCAATGTAGCGATAGGAGCCATCCTATCTCAGGGACCCATAGGATCAGACAAACCTGTATGTTACGCTTCTAGAACTCTAAATGAGAGCGAAGTGAACTACAGCACTATAGAGAAAGAACTCCTTGCCATCGTGTGGGCAACCAAATACTTTAGACCCTACCTATTTGGCCGTACTTTTAAAATCTTAACTGATCATAAACCCCTTCAGTGGGTAATGAATCTTAAGGAACCGAACTCACGACTTACTAGGTGGAAATTAAAATTAAGCGAATACGATTTTTCTGTCATATATAAAAAAGGAAAAAATAACACCAATGCCGATGCGCTTTCCCGGGTGGAAATACATAACGAAGAATCGTGTTCTATGTTAGCTAACCCATCAGTAAAAACAGCCCCTAGCACTGGCTCGACTACCCAAACGGCCCACACAAGCCAAGAAAATCCGATCCTTGAAATTCCTATTACCGACGAACCTCTTAATAAATTCCACAGACAACTAATATTAACAATCGTAGGCGACATAAAAAGACGACCAATAGTGACCAAACCTTTTGATACACATACTCGAACAGCTGTACAGATTAGACAACCGGAAATGGAAGTAGACCTTGTCAACGCCATAAAAGAATACGTTAACCCAAAAGTCAAAACCGGACTATTAATTAACCCCCCTCTTTGCATGTATGACGTCATTCCAATCTTACAAGATAAATTTAGAAGCTCGTCTATGAATCTAGTATTAACTAAAGTTGAGGTCGAAAATATAAAAGAATATTTACAACAACAAGAAATAATAAAGAACTACCACGAAGGTAAAACTAACCATCGCGGTATCAACGAAAGTTTCCTGGCCCTTTCCAAACGATACTATTGGCCCAAAATGAGGGAACACATTACGAAATATATTAATGAATGTACCATATGTGGTCAGGCTAAGTACGATAGGAAACCTCTAAAACCTCAATTCAATATCGTTCCCCCCGCTACCAAACCTTTCGAGATTATCCATATGGACATGTTCACAGTACATAATGAAAAGTACCTCACATTTATAGACGTATTCTCCAAATATGCTCAAGCGTATCATTTAAGAGACGGAACAGCATTGAGCATTTTACAAAGCCTACTTACCTTCTGTACGCATCATGGTCTTCCTCTTTCTATTGTCACCGACAATGGGACCGAATTTACGAACCAGCTATTTACTGAGTTCGTACAATTACACAAAATTAACCATCATAGAACGTTAGCCCACTGTCCCAACGACAACGGTAACATAGAGCGGTTCCACTCGACTATACTGGAACATCTGCGAATCCTAAAACTACAAAAGAAAGACGAGCATGTAGTAAATCTAATGCCCTATGCTATCCTAGGATACAATAGTTCTGTACATAGTTTCACTAAATGTAGGCCTTACGATATTGTCAATGGACATTTCAACCCAAGAGACCCAATCGACATCGACTTGACAAAACATTTACTGCAGCAATACATACTAACACACCGAGACCGAATGAATACAGTGTATGAAATAATTAACGAACATTCTTTCTCCGAACGTTCAGCATTAATAAATAATCGGAATAAATCACGGGAACCAGAGGTTGAATACCAACCAAACCAACAAGTTTTCGTTTCCAACCCCCTAGCTAGCCGACAAAAATTAGCCCCACGTTACACCCATGATCATGTTCTAGCTGACTTACCAATACACATTTACACGTCTAGGAAACGCGGTCCGATAGGGAAGTCTAGACTTAAACGTGTACCTAAAACTGCCGATTTGTTACAGAACTCTAAAATTACTGACTGTACTGACCGTGCTGACGATCGAAGCCCAGGAGATAAAACTTGAATATCTTGAAGACGGACCAGGCCTACTACCATTTAGACTTGGACCAACGACTCTCATAACTCACTATCATACATTTCTTCAATATGTAAAACTTGACGACATCAGAGACAAAGTAACCTTATTGCAGGTACAGCTACAGAACTACAAGAACAGACTTGATAATGACACCAACTTACTGTACGAATTACAAATGGACTATCTTTCTAGCAAACTAGACAAAGTATTATTACAACTAAATAGCTTAGAGCTTAGTCGCACTAAGAGAGGTCTAGTAGACGGATTAGGCTCAGTGATCAAAAGCGTAACCGGTAATCTAGATTATTTAGATGCCGCGAAATATAATAATGCCATAAAAGTTTTAAAGGATAACCAAGATAGGATCGAATCTGAATTCAATAGTCACATTAGCATTAGTAAAGAGTGGATGTTACAACATAATAGTGTGATATCCCAGATAATTGAAAACGAGAACAAAATTAACTCAACGCTTATCCAATTACTAGATAGAGCCGCTTATAAAGACAGTAGCCTCATCAAGTATGCTAAGTTTGCCCAACTACTAACAATTTTAACAGAAAATATTGATGATATGCTCAATGAGCTTAATAGGATAGAAAATATATTAGCATTTAGTCGTGCATCGAGCACCCACCATTCTACGTTAAGTGTTACGGTAATTAAGTCTATGTTAGTAAGATTAAGACAAATTTATGATAAGGAACATGTATTAAATTTAGAGACTAGAGAATATTACGATATCATTAAGTCAGGTTATTATTTTACAGAAAATCAAATAGTAATTGTTCTAAAATTCCCTGTTATTTCCAAAGACACCTTCGACCTATTCCGCTTATCCATTGTACCTAACAAAAACCACCAATCTATTATTCCACCCTATCCTTTAATAGCAACAAATAGAGAAAAATTCGTGTACATGGAGACAGAATGTCCGAAGTTGAGTAATCGGTACCTATGCGAAAAGGAAACGAACACCCAAATTCGAACACAATCCGACTGTATCCAGAACCTCATCATCAATCAGTCTATATCAAAATCCTGTAAGATAACCGACATTGCACTATCAAAAGAAGCCATGGAACGTCTTGACGACAAGCACTACACCATCTCTTTCCCTCAACCAACTAAAGTCCATACAGTATGCGGGCGTGAAGATATTACTACATTACAGGGTAGTTACTTAGCTACAATACCAATTAATTGCTTCCTGCGAACACAAGAATTCACCATCACCAATATTAACGATCAAGTAGAAGGCCATCCACTGAAACTAATGAAAATACCAATGGATATAAACACAAAAGGCAACCCAGCAGTACCACGAATCAGCCTTAATACAATTAACCTGAAAGGACTCCACGCAGCCCAGGACCAACTCATGATGCAACCACCACTTCATCTGAGAGAGATGGATCTCCCAACTTTATATCACACCACTATTCCCTTTTACGCCGTGTTATCAAGCATTGCAATATTCGCTATCATAATCTCAGTTCGTTATTACTACAAGACTAAGAAGCAAGAACAGATCCAGAATAGCACCCAACATAGCTATGAAAAGCCCGAAGAATCTGAAGTCAAAAAGGCATTACCAGCAACTTTTTCTCTCAAGGTTCTAAAATAGTTGCTGATCTGAGGGTGGAGGAGTTATAACATAGCCTCATAGGTAAAGAGCCTACACAGCAGCGACCCCGATACATTGCAGCGGCACGAGGCGCAACTCAGCAGAACGTGAGCATTGACGTCAACGGATGCAACCGGAGCTCTGCAATATACCTTTACCTTATTTTTACTGTAATAATTAAAATTCATTCTAGATCTAGCATCGATCTGATTCACTTATATTTTAGTTATAGTAATTATATTGTAATTTTTATATTATAATAAAGTATTTTAAACTAGTTTCGGTTTTTTTTGGGTCCTTCGGCTGCAGTTAACGTAATTCGTGTCTGTAACTGTTTTGTTTTTAGGGGCAATAAACAATTATTATTATTATTATTATTATTATTATTAAATATCCAGCTATAATACAAAGTTTTAATCTGATTTCACACGTGGCAGCACAGCTTATCTCGAGCTTAAAATATGTTAGCTCAGTTTGAATAAATTTCCGCTTTTGGAATTTTAATGAAAATACTGTTATTTTAAGCGAGCATGCTTAAAAAATACGCGTTGAAAATTTAACTTACCGTCTATATACCTACAAATAAAATTAAATCGTTTCTCTGTAAACTTGAATTAGCTGGCTTCTATTAAGCTTAGGAGGTTAATTGCATGCGATTAAAACATAAACATTTTAAAAGAATTGTCTGTCTGTCTGTCTGTCTGTCCGGGCCAATTATCGGAATGGCTGAACCGATTGTGATGAAACTTTACGAACAGTTAAAGAGAAATGCCAGGAGGGATCTAGGATTTATTTAATGCGCAAATCTAAAACTTTTTTTTTGAAAAAAACACGAAAAGGTGCTAAAGTTAATGATCTTTGATTAACTTAGCTTTATTTAGAGTAAAAAAAAATAGATCCTATCCAGGCAAAGGCGGGGCGTATCGATAGTCATATTAATACCTATAAATGAAATTGAAGTGTCTGTCTATCTATCGGAATAACTGCCTTTTTTGAGCTGGGGGGACGGGGGTTTTGTAATAATCTTAAGTCTAAATAGCACCATATTAATACCCAGGCGAAGTCGCGGTTCGTCGCTAGTATATTACGATGTTGCAGGTTTAGGTTGCAAAGGTTTTGCAAATAATAACAATATTAGGCTCTTAGATAAGTGCCGTGTAGTGGCGGGGTTAGAGAATTAAAAAATCTATATAATCCTTTGCGTGTCGTAAGCGGCGACAAAAAGAAATGAAGCAAGATAATGAACTGTAGTCTATATCTCTATGAGACTATCAGCAGTCGACTTTTGAAAGGCTGTAATTATGACCATGATGAAAGATTGTTAGATTCTGTACTGAAGGAAAACATAGGTTTGCATTCAAACTCTTATTCACACTAACTTAAACACACTTATAATTTCTGCAACATTATATACTAAATTTAGTCGCCCCCAATCCGAGACTTTGTTCAACAAAGTCTCGACTTCAGACACTAGTTTGTTCCGGTACTTGGCGACGTTTTCCCGAGAAATACTGGCAAGGCCGGTGTATAAAGCATCACCAGTGCTGTCGTCTGCATAGAAATGTATGTTACTGGTTTGCAACATATCATTGATATGCAGAAGAAACAGCGTTGGTGCACGCAGCCTTGTGGAACACCAGCGTTAATAGACTTGTAATCGGAGCACGCAACGTCTACTACGACCTTGATGCTCCGATCAGCCAGAAAACTGGAGATCCATTCGCACAATTTCTCGAGAAGCCCATAATAACGCGGTTGGAGTCTAGAAGCATGGATTTGATAGGCTATTACGCGGTAACGTAAGAGTTTTCATTACCCCAATACGTTCGATGTGTGTCGTTAAAGGCAACTTTAGGAAATGTATGTGACAGAATTACAATCTTGTGTACTATATGTAAAAAAAATATTTTCTGACGAGGAGCAAACTTGGTTTTCCCGTGAGGTTAAAATTTAAATGCTTATCCTCTGAACGGAGATAGATACGGGCCGATGATGTTGAGCAGCGTCAAGGTGTGTGTCGCCTGGTACTGAAAACACCATTCTTTCTATCAAGCGTGACTACTAAAAAATCCTATCTTCAACGTGAGCGACACAGTGAACTTTTGTAGGCTGGTGGCGATGAAGAGAAAGAAGATATTTATCCATAACTTCACTCATAGATTAGACTTATAGATTAGATTAGAGAGGTAAATATCGAATTTTCGGCTGTTTTGAGTTTGGATATGAATGAGAACTCTTTCAAGAAAAATATTAGGTCGGTTAGTCGGAATAAGGGTGACAAATGAACACACAGTAGACTCGATGGTTAGTGGGTACTGTGGCCCATTGACACCTATATTAATCCTCGATTAAGAATTGAAAATTAGAATACATTATCCGCCTTGAAGACTAAAATAGAATGCCTAGTTACCAATAGAAACGGTCCTCGATTCTCCACACTCACACAACAGGTTTAAACGGCTATTTTACGCTGCTATTCTGTGAGAGATTGTGTGCAGTTATGGTTATTAACTTCAGCGTGTCGCCACTACGTTTAGTTGTAAACTGTTTTTTTAAACGTAAAATTGCTACATCAGTATTATTCAATGAAATTTTTATGCAACATCAATCTATCGCAAAAAAGTTACTTATAAGAAAAATCTATTAAAGAAATTTTATAACGATGTCTTTTAAAAAGCACTGGAAAATTCTTAGGATCGACTAATGGCACTTCATTCAGTGACTGAAATAAGAGGATTTACCGTTGCTTTTAAAGAAATGTCATTTTTAAATCCTTCTTAATACACCACTAAAATTTAATAACAATAAAGTAAGGGTTTATATATATAGTAACATTTTTCAGAAATTTAATTTCACGTAGTTATACGGTTTTCTTTAAACTTTTTTAACTTCTATTTGAAAAATACCACGAAAAGGAAAGCACAATAATGGTAGGGACAGACTAGTCCCACGTGCGCAAAGTATGCAATGCATTATAACATCTGAACGATCGGTTTTCTATAAAAACTATACACTAGAAATCCACTCACATGTGATCTGTAGACATCCACATTTATCATAATAACAATATGAAGATGCGTTGTCACCCCAGAGGACTAAGATGGAATGCCTCGTTTCCAGTAAAAAGGGCTCTTCTGTTCTCTATACTCATACGAACTGCTATTTTAACACTGAGCTGCTATTTGACACTGGTATTCTGTGAGAGCGTGGTCTTTCTCCGGTCGAGCAAGGCTCTGTCATATTATATTAAGTGTGGGCGTGTGTGTTAAAGTGCCAGAGATCTCACCCTGCAATTGTCAATGCCTAACGCGGCGTTAGGAAGTACCTCATGATTACGAGCTAATATTGTCATAAATTATAATTCGATTAATTTTAATTCAAATCAAATACTAGTAGGTGGTAAGACTCGTTTTCTGCCTTAAAGTCCGTCTGTGTAGTTATTACTTTCTTACTTATTGCATCCGCCAAAACAGCAAGAACTCCGGTCTGAATGATATAGCGAGCCAATATAATTACAGGCTATAAGGCATTTCATCTTGGTCAGACGGTCTGTAGCCTTTTTATTTGACGTTGGTTGCAGATGTCCATAGGCTGCAGTTGCCATTTAACTTACGCAAAGGTGAACTGTAAGTTCGTTTGTCATTATAATTTCACACGAATGGGTCGGCTCGACCGGGGAAGGACCACTCTGTCACAGAATACTGGAGTAAAAAACAGCTTAATGCTGTTGTGTTTCGTATGGTGAGTGTAGATAACCGGAGACAATTTTTAACGGAACGGAGGCATTCCATCAAAGACCTCAAGTGTGACAACGCATCTGCATTTTGATTCTTAATCAAGGATGGATGTAGCTGCATATGAGCCACAACATCCACTTACCTTGATGTAGACTGTGTGCTCCTTTGTCCCCCTTATGTTATAAAAAAAAATAATGGTACGAGTCTGTTTTGTAACAATATGAAACCTCCTTGGTACATAAAAATTATTATTACAACGAAAATGTACAAAGTACTTTGTGGGCACAATTTATGAATTTAAAATGAAAAGTCATAATGTAAATCTACACAACATTGTCTGTTTTTGTATAAAAGCAATTTAATATTACTTTATGCAGTGAAACGTTTCGGAAACAGAATAGTGTTTTGAAGCTAATAGGTTTTTAGTCTGGCACTAAAAGTTTTCAATAAATTGCATTTTTCGAAATGTATATTTTTCTTTCAAGATAAAATATGTAGCGCAAGTATATTTTTTTACTTATTATAAGAACGTAAGTTCTAGGTAGTAAATCACGCTGTCTTAGAGTAGCAAAATTTTGCTGTGCGCACTACGAAAGACGAGGCAAACTACTAGGTTTGAATGCTTCGAATATCGACAACAAATGGGTGAAGACTCGCCGACCATATGGATGGTCGGTGGTGGAAAGGAGAGGGAGGGATTAAATCATGTATTAGAAGCTATAATATTAAGTTCATTTATATTAACCTAATAACGCCATTAATCCCCAAGAGGTGGGCAGAGTCCTAAGATTTGTGCTACCAACAATCTGCTAGTCAACCTGCATGTACAACCACTCTTGCAAATAATATTATTGTTATTTTAAAAAAGAGCAGTGAGCTACTCAGACCACATATTGTTAAAAAATATGTCCATAGATAAAAAATTGTGAAAGAAGTCGCTTACACAATCACAAGCCTAATATTCCATTTGTCGCCTTTTACGATATTCTAAATATAACACAGTAAGCACATTTTTTTGGCAAGTCCCACTTAAACGTTGGACAAACAGGTCCATGACTAACGTGACACAATACCAAATCCTACCTTTACAAATCCTTCTTCTGCAAGTACTATCTGCAAACGATACATATATACTGAGAGGCGAGTCGCAGGGTCAAATATTAACAAAAAATTTAATAAAATAATTCCAAGAAAACGCATGACACCTGATGCAGAAGTCTGGGTCCAGCTGTTAATTTAAAATGGGCAGGCTGTCGTATACGTGTAAACTGGCAAGGTATCTTTCTAAACGAGACGCCAGCTTCATAGTAGCATTAGTTTGACTATTATATGCAAATCAAAGTCAAAGCAAATATTTAAACCGAACACAAACACTAAACATATACAAATGCAAACAATGTTTTGATTCTAAGGTAAACTGCTTTGACTATCACCGCCTTTCCGGGATCTGCAACTTCTTTTCGACTTATATAATTTGCAGTACTAAAATGTCCTTTGCACTACGCAACATTCGATATTTATTTAAAGTCTCCTCGATCGATCACGAGAGGTCAAGAAAGGAAAAAGTGATAAAGATAACATTCTAATTATCATTTCATAAATTATTCAAAAACAGAATTGTCGAAACATTTTCAAATTTGTCTTTCAATATTAATCTATTAATTTTTGTATTGTCTTAAATTTAAGCTCCTACAAAGCTTCAATACTTAGTTTTGGTCCACTTATATCGTCCGAGATAATTGCGTTGTTATGCCAAATTACATTGCTTAAGAAAAAATTAGTCAGATAACATTTGTACCTTCGGATTGCTTGAATTTGCTAACACTCACTAGCAGATCTAATAACAAACATAAGGAGCACACGTTATGTGCCTAAATTATATTTGTTTGGAATACTTGAGCATAGTTGTTGCTCCTTTCGTGCTCCTTAGTTCGGATGAAACACTGTTTATCTAAGGAATTTAATGTAAAGTACCAACGAAATATCATGTTAGTATTAATTTCATGTATTTACGCGAATACTACACATTGAATAAAACTACTTTTATGGGTTTTATCTCGTTTAACTTATTTTGTACAACCGACATTTCGAGTGCTTTGCAGCACCCATGTTCACAAAGGATCTGAGGTATTTGATATCCCGATATCATAGTCAACTCAAAGTACCTTTTGCAATTTGCTGAAGATGACCAAGGGATAAACAAGTTAAACTTCACAAGATTATTAATAAAATTTTAGTATTTAAAATACTTTGTAGTAGCCATTCAAGATGTGACATATAAGTTACAAAATATAATATACATAAACATAAATTCTCACTCATACCTGTCACCTAGAGGGGTTAACAGATAATTAGATTTATAAGTAAATTAAAAGTAGCCTAAGTAATTCCTTTTAACATTAGCTATCTGTCAGTGAAAGTTCCGTCAAAATCGGTCTAGCCATTTCGGAGATCTAGATATACTTTCATATGCATTCAGTAAAAAGCTGTTATTTTGACATTAGAATAGAATAGAATTATTTTTTCTTTTTTTTCAATATGGATTATTACATAATACTTATTGAAAGTAATTTTTTATATACCACTAGTTCGGAAAATACCTCTGTCCTAGGAAGAACCACCAAGAAACCCAACGGGATTTTTTTTATACATATTAGAATTTCATTACAAATAAGTAGACACTTCCATTTTATTTATTTGTGTATTACTGCCAATGATACATTATATCTTAATATTCAAGGCTGACAACGTATCTACAATTTGATGATAGATTTACGTGTCTATGGGCCACACGTAGATCGAGTACACTTACTATTTATTTCTATCACAGAATACGTTATAGTACTACGTAAGGAATAATCAATCACTCTCTTCTGCCGATCCGACTGAACCCAACCCACCCCGATTTCAATAGACACTTAATTTTTTTCCTAAGTGTAACGTACGTGCGTGTTGTATTTGAGTTAACTCACACATACAACGTCACCGTTTCATACACAAGGCTATATGCATGAAGGTATAGTAGGTGGTTACATTGCTTTTATGTCATTCATTTTATCGAGAGTGGCCAGGGTGTGCTTTTATAAAGAATAATAGTGAGAACGGACCTGATTTATTTCTATATATGCTAAATACCAATACTTGCCCTAATGTGCTCCGGTCTGCAGTATAATAGAGCCAGTATAATTACAGACATAGGCTTTGAGTATTTTTTTTATAGAATGAGGGTGACAAACAAGCACACAGTCACAGAAAAAATAATAGTAGGTACTACGTACAGAAGTTGCACTCCTTTCATGTTGACTGCTTGCCGACGTTTTAGTAGATACATAGTTATTATTAATGAGATAAATCGCGCACGCAAGCTAAATAAAACTTTGTCGCTGCGCGCCAGTGTCCATATTACTTTGCATTTTTCACAACGGACTTTCCGTGGTTACTAAGGGCTGTTAATAAAGAGTAAAGTACAACTAAATCTCTTGCGGAATACGTACATACATAAAAAGACAAAAAAAAAACAGTACAGATAGTACTAAAACTTAACCTCTTTTATATCCTTTCAGGTTTCCTGTTCAATTAGGACTTTGTACTCATCCAAAAATGTCTTGCGGACCTTGCTGTGGTGGATGTTGTGGTGGATGCTGTGGTGGGTGCAGCAGCGGACCCTGTTGTCCATGCATCACTATCTACACGTGCTGTACGAAGATCTGTTAGTACGTTGCCATGGCCAGTGTCTGCAATACTTCGTCTCACCATATTATTGTTGGTGCCGTTACGTGAAATAAATAAATAAAATATGTATAAGTAAAAAAATACATTGCGAAATGGTAAATTACTTAGGTAAAGTACGTATTCTGACTATGATCGACCATATTTCCGCTACCATGTGAGTTCTGTGATGCCCAACGCATGAAACTTCCAAGACCATTCGTCAGGAATCGCGATGCTTGGCTCGTAAGAAATAGGTAGGTAGAGTAAACAAAAAAAAAAAATACGACTACGAACAGAAATGTGATCGTATTCTACTTAGTTAAAAATCTTCTAAACATAGTTTTAATTTGAGTATTTTGTGTTATTATAACTTAAAATATTTTACTTATAAAGTTTGTAGTAAGTATGTAAGTAGGTACTTGGCTAGTGAAGTAAATTTCAACTAAGTATTGTAATAAATTACTTAGGTATTATTTCTGTAGTTAAATTATTACTTAATTCTTTTTTGCTATAAATACCTATAAAACAAAAAAAATAAATAAATTCATCTTTCATTATCCTTCAGTAACTTAAAAAATGTTTATTATATTTATTATTTTGTTTGCTCACTAAGCATTCATCCCCGCAACAATTATACTAGGAACGACGTTTTGTCAATATAATTAATGAAATAGGTAGATAATCTTTATATATAAAAATTGCTTGTCACGTTGTTTGTCCGCGATGCACTCCTAAACTACTGAAGTGATATCAATGAAATTTTTCACACTGTGTGCAGTTTGGTCCAACTTGAGAGATAGGATAGTTTTTATCCCGAAAAGTGACCCCCAATTTTTTTTTCTAATTTCAGGAGTTTTTTTAGGAAAGAAATTGGTCGTTCGGAAAGGGCAGAACAACGTCTATCTGGTCAGCTAGTATACATATATATATATATATATATATATGCATATATATATATATATATATGTATATATATATATATATGTATACTAGCTGACCAGATATGCATATATATATATATATGCATATGGTCAGCTAGTATATGCATATATATATATATATATATATGTATATATATATATATATGTATACTAGCTGACCAGATATGCATATATATATATATATGCATATGGTCAGCTAGTATACATATATATATATATGTATACTAGCTGACCAGATAGACGTTGTTCTGCCCTTTCCGAACGACCAATTTCTTTCCTAAAAAAACTCCTGAAATTAGAAAAAAAAATTGGGGGTCACTTTTCGGGATAAAAACTATCCTATCTCTCAAGTTGGACCAAACTGCACACAGTGTGAAAAATTTCATTGATATCACTTCAGTAGTTTAGGAGTGCATCGCGGACAAACAACGTGACAAGCAATTTTTATATATAAAGATTATCTACCTATTTCATTAATTATATTGACAAAACGTCGTTCCTAGTATAATTGTTGCGGGGATGAATGCTTAGTGAGCAAACAAAATAATAAATATAATAAACATTTTTTAAGTTACTGAAGGATAATGAAAGATGAATTTATTTATTTTTTTTGTTTTATAGGTATTTATAGCAAAAAAGAATTAAGTAATAATTTAACTACAGAAATAATACCTAAGTAATTTATTACAATACTTAGTTGAAATTTACTTCACTAGCCAAGTACCTACTTACATACTTACTACAAACTTTATAAGTAAAATATTTTAAGTTATAATAACACAAAATACTCAAATTAAAACTATGTTTAGAAGATTTTTAACTAAGTAGAATACGATCACATTTCTGTTCGTAGTCGTATTTTTTTTTGTTTACTCTACCTACCTATTTCTTACGAGCCAAGCATCGCGATTCCTGACGAATGGTCTTGGAAGTTTCATGCGTTGGGCATCACAGAACTCACATGGTAGCGGAAATATGGTCGATCATAGTCAGAATACGTACTTTACCTAAGTAATTTACCATTTCGCAATGTATTTTTTTACTTATACATATTTTATTTATTTATTTCACGTAACGGCATTAACAATAATATGGTGAGACGAAGTATTGCAGACACTGGCCATGGCAACGTACTAACAGATCTTCGTACAGCACGTGTAGATAGTGATGCATGGACAACAGGGTCCGCTGCTGCACCCACCACAGCATCCACCACAACATCCACCACAGCAAGGTCCGCAAGACATTTTTGGATGAGTACAAAGTCCTAATTGAACAGGAAACCTGAAAGGATATAAAAGAGGTTAAGTTTTAGTACTATCTGTACTGTTTTTTTTTTGTCTTTTTATGTATGTACGTATTCCGCAAGAGATTTAGTTGTACTTTACTCTTTATTAACAGCCCTTAGTAACCACGGAAAGTCCGTTGTGAAAAATGCAAAGTAATATGGACACTGGCGCGCAGCGACAAAGTTTTATTTAGCTTGCGTGCGCGATTTATCTCATTAATAATAACTATGTATCTACTAAAACGTCGGCAAGCAGTCAACATGAAAGGAGTGCAACTTCTGTACGTAGTACCTACTATTATTTTTTCTGTGACTGTGTGCTTGTTTGTCACCCTCATTCTATAAAAAAAAATACTCAAAGCCTATGTCTGTAATTATACTGGCTCTATTATACTGCAGACCGGAGCACATTAGGGCAAGTATTGGTATTTAGCATATATAGAAATAAATCAGGTCCGTTCTCACTATTATTCTTTATAAAAGCACACCCTGGCCACTCTCGATAAAATGAATGACATAAAAGCAATGTAACCACCTACTATACCTTCATGCATATAGCCTTGTGTATGAAACGGTGACGTTGTATGTGTGAGTGAACTCAAATACAACACGCACGTACGTTACACTTAGGAAAAAAATTAAGTGTCTATTGAAATCGGGGCGGGTTGAGTTCAGTCGGATCGGTGGAAGAGAGTGATTGATCATTCCTTACGTAGTACTATAACGTATTCTGTGATAGAAATAAATAGTAAGTGTACTCGATCTACGTGTGGCCCATAGACACGTGAATCTATCATCAAATTGTAGATACGTTGTCATCCTTGAATATTAAGATATAATGTCTCATTGGCAGTAATACACAAATAAATAAAATGGAAGTGTCTACTTATTTGTAATGAAATTCTAATATGTATAAAAAAATTCCCGCTGGGTTTCTTGCTGGTTCTTCCCAGGACAGAGGTATTTTCCGAACTAGTGGTATATAAAAAATTACTTTCAATAAGTATTATGTAATAATCAATATTGAATAAAAAAGAAAAAATAATTCTATTCTATTCTTATGTCAAAATAACAGCTTTTTACTGAATGCATATGAAAGTATAATTATCTAGATCTCCGAAATGGCTAGACCGATTTTGACGGGACTTTCACTGACAGATAGCTAATGTTAAAAGGAATTACTTAGGCTATTTTCATATTAGTTAAAGAATTAGAATTCCGCGCAAAAAAAAAAACCATGTAATCCAATCGTAATAAATGTCACGCGGACTAAGTCGCGGAGAACAACTACTTAGCAGTAAAAAAGGTGACTGTTTCTTTATAAATCTAATTATCTGTTAACCCCTCTAGGTGACAGGTATGAGTGAGAATTTATGTTTATGTATATTATATTTTGTAACTTACGCGCCGTGGTAGTACTCTCTCAGTGCTCTCTTATACCGTCATGCCCCCTCTATGCCACCGCTCTCGACTCTCGTGTGTGTGCTTGGGCCTATACTATACACTTTATTGCTTCTCCGTGTTCGTTGTGTACTGTGTGTGACTGTATTTTTTTTATTTATATTACTTCATATTTGGCATTATAATAAAACAAATGCGTAACTGAAGTCTCATTATTTCAATCAGCCGAGTAGTGCAGCGTAAAAGAGTCCATCCGCCTCATGAGCGCCGTAAGAGGGGACTATGGGAAAAGGTCAAAAAAATTCCATGGCTTCCGATATTAAGCGAGTAACTACCACGTTTATGCCAGATTCAAAATACCTATGTACCAGCCTGTGCTGACAAACTGGAACCAGCGTCGAAAATTGTACAAAAATATTGTAGTATGTAAAAACACCGGCAAAGTGCGAGTCGGACTCGCGCACCGAGGGTTCTGAACAAATCTGTAGTTTAAAGTTATTAAAAATATTTTTATTATATGATGTAACTAAAAATTCATGCTTTTCGCAATTTTTCCTTTATCTGTGCTATAAAAAGTTGTTTCGTACCAAATTTCAAGATTCTGAGTTCACGGGAAGTACCCTGTAGGTTTTGATTCCCTTGCGAATGTCGAAAATTTACGGCATAAACGGCTGTATCTTTTGATTGCGTTGGCTTAGAAGTTTAATTTTTTCACAGCTATAAGGGACAGTAGACTTGAGTATTTGATATTGAGAATTTTAGCTTGATACCTCCACGCGTTCCTGAGAAAAAGGGTCTTGACAGACAGACAGACAGACGGACAACAAAGTGATCCCATAAGGGTTCCGTTTTTTCCTTTTGAGGTACGGAACCCTAAAAATTATCCCGCTGAGCTTCTTGCTGGTTCTTCGTAGGCTAAAGGTATTTTCCGAACCAGTGGTAAATAAAAAAAATACTTTCAACAAGTATTACTAAAAGAATATTCTACGATTAAGACTAATCCTCCTTGGCACAGGAGAGCTCATGTCCGACAGTAGACTTCAAATCAAATCAAAATGCTGACGCGTTGTCACCCCTGAGGACTAAGATGTAAAAGTAAAAAGGTAAAAGGGTCTCCGGTTGACTACACTCGCCATACGAAACACAGCAGCATTAAGCTGCTATTTTACGATGGTATTTTGTGAGAGCGGAGTCCTACCTCGGTCGAGCCGATCCGTTTGTGCTACAGCCATAACATAGTTGCTGCGTGGCTTACTACGTACAGTTACACGTTTTTCAAAAAGTTAAAAGTTACGAACTGCAATAAACGATTTATAAAAGTTTTTTGTTTGCTGCAACAGATGTGACAAACTGCGGCGTCGCAGCGGTACAGTTATTACAATACAGATATTTATATATTGAATAAGAACATTTGGGCAGGAAATATATGCTAGAATGATTTATCTTGCAATTAACAGTATGAACGTTAACATATTAATAAATTTTTCCTACGCTGGATTATTTAATAGGTTCCAAGTTCCAACTGAAATCGAAGACATAAGTTCAATCCCCAGAAGACACAAGTTTGCGCGTTTACCGCTATAAAGAACCCTTTTGTCGTATCTCCTCAGTTTCAAGTCACTACTCTTGCTGCCTCAGCGAGCATCGGAATCCTCGGCGTCGACATATCGAATAGTGTGCAGTTTCGTGGTCACTTTGAAGGGAAGTCCAAATTGGCCTCTAAAAAGTTTGGCACGCTCAGTAGAACGAGACAGTATTTAGTCGACGACCGAGTTCATTCCGATCGGCTTGACTCACTGGCACTGCGTAGAGATGTTGCATCTCTTTGCTTATATTATCGCATCTATCACGGGGAGTGCTCCGAGGAATTTTCGGACTAATTCCAGCCGCTCAATTTCACCATCGCACATCGCGACAAAACTCGCGATACCATCCATTCTATCTGGATGATTGGCGGTCTATCACTGTGCGATTTAGAAGAAGTTTTCTCCCTCGCACAACTTCCTTGTGGAATCGATTATCATCAGCGATTTTTCCGGACAGATACAACTTAGGAACCTTCAAGAAAATAGCTTACACCTTTCTAAAAGGCCAGCAACGCATCTGCAATTCCCTGGTGTTGCGGTTGTTCATGGGCGGCGGTAGTCACTTACCATCAGGTGAGCCGCATGCTCGTTTGCCCCCTCTTCTATAAAAAAAAAACATAAAAATCTGTTTTATTCATAAATTCAAAAATTCAGTGTGAAGCTTACAGCTTTGAGGGAGGTTTACATTATATAAGTCTCGACAGAGTAGTCTTCATTTATTAATTCCGCTTTTAACTTTAGAATATTATAAATGTTTTCACAGCTGGCCTTACCGAGCGGCCGCGTTGACACACCTAATGTGGGTACCTTTTTTATAAAACAGAAGTGAAAGAATAAAAATTAAAAATTTTGCACAACTGACTTCAATATATATAATTAAGAATAACTCAAAAACTATTGGTCAGACCTTGATCAAAGCACCAGCTTTCGAATAAAAAAAATCATCGAATTCGGTTCACCCAGTAAAAAGATATGAGGTAACACACGTAAAAAAAGATACAGTCGAATTGAGTACCGTTTCCTTCTTGAAGTCGGTAGAAAATAACTTGCAGTCCAACTGATGGTAAGTGGATAATGAAGCCCATAGACACCTGTAACTAATTTCAAACAAAGAAGACAAAAGATGTGTTGTCACCTCTGACGACTAAGATAGTATGTCTTACAACCCTACCTATTTAATAATATAATAAATTTTCCCATTGGTCATCTCGCGAACGTGGATTAATTAATTTAGAATCAATTGCTGATGTGTATTCACGATAATAGGGATAACGGGTTTTAGGGTTGAATTGCATAAGTTAGCAATAATTCAATAAATATGGTAGATATGTAGACAAAATTAATGTAGGATTTCATTAAAAACTTTTGGTATCTGCTTTTTAAAATAATTTTCAATATCTACATTTATGGTATTGAAGGACTGGCACAAGATGAGTTTTTTAATCGAATAAAACATTTTTTTTTTATTTCGGGTTAGTATTAAACGTAATATTTTAAATCGTAAATGTCTTTTGTTATATTTTGTTTTTATTAAAATTTATATTGAAAATGGTCAAACTTTGTTTATATTGCATGCCATAAGCGCAACGCGCGTAGGTTTGTTCTATTAGCGCCTAAAAATCAAGATTCCAACGATTTGTCACATGAAATCGTATCTAGCAATCATATTATACATATAAATGATATAAAAAGCACACTTTCATAAGGATAAATGATTGTTCAACTTATTAATATTTTTTAAATAGATTAATTTCTATTTTTACATAAAAAAGGGGTTTTAGTGGCTTATGGTGTGAATTTATCAAATTCGTATGGCTTCGTAAACACGAGAACTTTTGACTTTTTACTGAACTTTGAACTTTATCAATTGTTCAACTCAATCTATTTTTAAAACTCTTCATCTATCATGTGAGAAGCCATTGAATGTAAATGGCAGTTTAATTTTATTTTGTTTGGTTATAATTAATTTTTTTCAGCTGCTAAATGTCAAAATTTTCGGTGTAAATCACCTTGCAGCCTTGTGTGAATTCATTTTAGTAAATAGGGACTGCCTTACTCGGTTAGTTCGGCGTGAGTGTATACTGTATCGGTTGTTTGCAGCGGCTCAAAAAGATCGCTGTACAAATAAATACAAAATATTCGAAAAACAAATTTCATACATACTTGATTATAATAATAATTACAGATTTTTATTACAATATTTTAAAAGCACAGAATAAATAATAGTAGTACGTACTAAAAGTAAGTAGGATGTAATATTTATACTTAAATACGTCTTGGACTTTATGGAGTGACATGAATGATGATATGGTGATGATATTAGCATTATGAGTCGTGCACTTTTAGATTTTCTAAACTTTTTTTAAAATGAAGTTTGACATAAAATTATCAAAAAATTGGAATAATAAGGTTATTAGTTTAAACTTGTGTGTATTTAAAGTTCTCTTAAAAATCCGTATAATCATGTTATACGTAATTTTTTTAATGCGATTAGGGCATGCTTAATTGGATTTACCAATAGGTTTTAATATACTTGGGAGAAATTTCCCTTTATTTTTATGAGAAGTTCATTTTACGAGTATTTTTTCTGATATCCTATACTTTAAGCAAACAATTATGATGGCTCCATGGCACAGTGGCTTAGCAATGAATTACGGCACTGAGTGCCTCGGATTCGAATACCGCACGGAACATGTACTTGTTATAATCGTCTGGGTGTTTTTCTTTGTGCAATTTATATAAGTACACTGCCTCTACGATACAGTAATAAATCCGAGTATGGGGTAAAATTTTCTAAAAAAATATCTTATAAATTATATAACTGGTGTACAGAAGATGTCTTAAAACCGAGTCTCCAGTCTCTGACTAATGCAATTTGTTGTTGATTTATTCGCAAGCGACTTTAGACATACAATGCCCAATTATTGAGAGAGATACAAAGGCAATGAAATGAACATACCTTAAAGCGTCAGGCCTGAAAGTAAAAACTACATCTGACGTACAACATGCGTAAACAACTTTAATGATAATCTCCTCCAGACCGAATTTCGGTCGCGGCGGTGGGTTTCAACGGAGACTAGCCATCTAAGCAGGATATATGTAGGATTATAATGTCAGAGTGTGTGCGCAAGCACAGGCGTACTCTCTACCTCACTCTCATAATTCGTGTAACGTCCATGCTACACGGCCGGTGAGAGATCAAAGGCAGGAGAAACGGCTTTACGTGCTTTCCGAGGCACGCGATCGAAATATCACTAACTTTTTGATTGAGAGTTGCTAATGAGAAATTCTTTACAGAAAAACTCAGATACTTTTTTTGGCCCGACTCTTGATTTGAACCCGGGACCTTATAATCAGCAGTTACGTTTACGACCACTAGACCAAGAAGGCGACAGAATAGAATCTTATTACACACGTTTTTCGTTTTACAAAATATCATAACTACACATGCAACATAGGTTAGAGAGAGAGAGAGAGCGAGAGAGAGAGAGAGAGAGAGAGAGAGAGAGAGAGCAGTACTGTGCCGAAAAATGAATCAATACCATAATAAAAAAAGTAAGACATGGTAATCAGGGAGTCAAATATTTAGTCATCGATAGATACTGCAATACCACCAGTGGCGGCAGTTCTGGTTTATTTATAGTATACTGTATTTGGCTAATACTACTGCGTAAATTTGAATTTTTTCAACTCCTCAAATTCGTAACATTGGTAAAACAAGATTTTTAATTGTAACTGCACCAGACTGAACACACATAGGTGGAGAGAAATATTATAAAGCCATCTTTTCTGACTGCAGTAGCTAAAGAAGAGTGTGTAAAACCTAGTACATTTTAAATATTCTAAAAATTACCATTTTAATTTAAAGGCCACAATCCCTGGTATTTTTTGAAAAATAAGGGTGACAAACGAGTACACTTGTCCATTTGATGGTAAGTGGATGCTGACGCCCATAGACGTCTACATTTATCCTAAATTAAGAATCAAAATGCAGATTGTTGTTACCCCTAAGGACTAAAATGTAATTCCTCGTTTCCAATAAAAATGGTATCCTGTTCTTTATACTCACCATACGAAACACAGTAGCATTAAGCTGCTATTTTACGCTGAAGTTCTGTGAGATCGTGGTCCTTCCCCGGTCGAGTCGACCCATTCGTGTTATAACCATAATATGCCTGCAGCATCTCTATCTACCACATATAATCGGTGCTCACCGTCACCGGTATAGCACCGTCTGTTGAAACATAAGAACGTAAGACCTTTATAGTATTTTTATAGGATAAGGGTGACAAACGAGCACACAGTCCACCTGATGGTAAGTGGTTGCTGTGGCCCATAGAGATCTACATCTATCCTCGTTTGCGAATCAAAACGCAGATGCGTTGTCACCCGTGAGGACTAACATGGAATGCGTCTTTTCCAGTAAAAAGGGTCTCCGGTTCTCTACATTCACCATACCAAACACAGCAGTGTTAAGCTGCTATTTTACGCTGGTATTCTGTGAGAGCGTGGTCCTTCCGCGGTCGAGCCGACCCATTTGTGCTACCACTATACTACTAATATAGCTGCAGCATGGCTCTACCACGTTTAAATATTTTATATTTTCACTTAATATGTTATCGTTATTACACACACGGCAATATCATAGTTATAAATAAAAAGTTAAAGGTACAGCCTATATACGTCCCACTGCTAGGCACAGGCCTACAGGCCTTCCTCAATTTTTAAAGGGTTTTAGGGCAAGGAAACGTCCGCCACGCTGCCCCAACACGTGTTGGCGAACTTCACATGTCTTCGAATTTTTTTCTTATTTCTCAGACATACAGGTTTCCTCCTGATATTTTCCTTCACCGCCGAGAACGTGGTAAATCAGTACTTAAAATTTCAATTAACAATTTTATTGGTGCCGGCGGGGATCGAACCCGGGCTGCTCGCGTACTGTGAAATTTACAGCGAGCTCTAACCATCTGAGCTACCACGGCTTTATATATAGTACAATATAATTTTTGTGTGTGTTTCAATAGGTGCCTAGATGGTTTAGATTCATTCACATTTAAATCAGGTAGGTTGCGATATTGTCGAGATCAAAATTAACCCGTCCGAAGCTGAGGCAGATCACAAGTGTTTGTCCAAATCACAAAAATGAAACTGGAGTTTAACCAAGTGACAACAATCGCAAGTGTAAATTTAATAATAAAACATTTCTTAAATATAACCCAAAAAGCATGGACGAAATTGCTAGTTCATTAGTAGCAATATTCATAATTGTCGCAAATATTTTAACAAAGGATAATGCGAAGTTCAGTTATGCAACGTGGCGTAATTTCCGCTGCACTATCAAACTATTTAACATATTTACTGCAAATCGAAATTTAACTCAGTCATGAGCTTCGAGCTGAATATTTGAATTCAAACACAAATTTGTTAAACTAGGTAGGGTATTCAAAATATATATACAGCTGCAATGGAGACTAAAATAATAAATGTATGTATGTCCACTTTTACATATTATAATATCTTATTATTTTTTTATAGGATAGGGTGACAAACGAGCACACAGTCTACCTGATGGTAAGTGGCTGCTGTGGCCCATAGACATCTACATTTATCCTCGTTTGCGAATGCAATTATCATCATCATCATCATTACAGTCCTTCACAAGTGCACTGCTGTACATAAGCCTCCCCCAAATAATGCCACAAAGCACGGCCCCGAATCACCTGAATACATCGAATTCCTGCATATCTTGCCAGATCGTCACTCCATCTATTGAGGGACTGCCCTGAAATTAGCTTACCGATACGAGGCCGCCCTACATTCACTTACCGGTATGAGGGTGCCACTAGAGATACTATTTTCCGGTTCTTCGTGCTATGGGGCCATCCCATTGTAACTTAAGCTCATTAATCCGTTGGGCTTTGTCGGTTATTCTAGTTTACAAAGGATATCCTAATATCTAAGTCCATCACGTAGAAACTTCGAGTAAAGCCCTCTCCACAGCTCGTTGAGCGACCTTTAACTTCTTCATTTGTGCAATCTTGTTTTCAAGTTTTGTGGTATATGTGACGAGAACATGTATCGCAATCTCCCGAACGAGGCCTACCCGATTTGCCCCTAGAATGAATTACTGACGCTGTGGAGTCGAGAGACTGGTATCTCTAGCTTGTGTTTGTTCCTAGTGTTTACAGAATGTATATCATTTTTTTGCTAAAAGTATCTTTGTTTTTGTGAACATACATTAAATTTTCGTAAATATACTGAGAGGCCTAAGTTAATATATTCTTTTTAATTTTTCTATAAGAGATTCTCTCGATTTAAGGTTGTAAATAGCTCTTATAGCCTTCTTCTGCAAAACAAAAATAGTTTCTAAAAATCAGCCGCATTTCCCCTTAGCAAAGTCCCATAAGACATTATGCTATGGAAATAACTGAAATAAACATATATGTAGCTGTCTCGACACTAGTGAGATCTCTAATCTTTTTACAGCATAAGCTGCAGACCTTAGTCTGCTTGCAAGTTAGGATATATGGGGGCCCCACTGAAGCTTTGCAAGAAAAACAGAGGATTCAACAGGGCTCAGTTCTTCCCCATTTAAAAACACATTGGTATTCAGATTTTTAATATTCTTTGTTGTAAATTTAATACATTTAGTTTTATTGCCGTTTAAATGCAGATTATTAACGTTAAACTAGTGCACGAATTTTGATATAGCATTATTAACTTCGTCACATTTAAATGATAGAAGTGTAGTTTAAAAATCAATGAAGTATCATCAGCAAATAATACTTTATCATGATTATCCCCTACAAGAGAAGGTAAGTCATTAATATACACTAAAATAGGAATGGCCCAAAAATCGAGCCCTGAGGGACACCCATCTTTACGGATGACCCGGAAGAAGTTGTACCATTAATAACAATTTTCTGCATTCTATTACTTAAATATGAAATAATAAATTTAAGCGTTGTGTTCTTGACACCATACTGTAGCTTCCTGATTAATGTCTCATGGTAAACACGGTTGAAGGCCTTGGAAAGTTCACAAAACACACCCAAAATATGTTTTATAGGTTCGACTCCAGCTATATATATGTCGATACCGAGTGGAGCAATTATATTTTGGATGTAGATGATAGATATGTAGCCGCAACATCAAACTATATCCTCTGATTTTGTTAGCATCAGTTTTCTGAATTACCTCCATTTTGCTTCCATAGTGGATTGTGCACGCGCATTATAATTTTTCAATTTTCAAGTCAATGAACAGGCAGACGTTGTTCTGCCCTGTTCGATGACCATTTGCTTTTCTCAAAAAAAAACTCCTGAGATTAGCAATAAAAATATTGAGGGTCACTTATCGGCATAAAAACTATCCTATCTCTCAAGTTGGACCAAACTGCACACATTGTGCAAAATTTCATTGAAATCAGTTCAGTCGTTTAGAAGTTCATCGCGGACAAACAAAGTGACACGTGATTTTTATATCTAAAGATTTAGGAGTTATATTAATCAGTTATTGTATTATTGTTCTAAAAGTAGGTCATTATGTAATGATTGATAATAAATTACAATAATGAATACACATTAATTTGTCCTACAGTTGTGTAGTTTGATTATTATTTTTCTCTCCCATTTCTGCTGCTAACTTCACGTCATTCAACTAAATATATCTGAGAGCAAAATGCAGATACCAACAAAAGGGATAAAGTAATTAACGTGTCTTGTGAGCAGATCTCTCGCTTTTCCAGTACGTATCACAAAAGTTCATTTTTAATTTTCGTTAAATTATTACTAAAAATTTTTTAAACGATACAGGCGACTTCCTGGCATTGATTTATGAAAGAAATGTTAATGTTATAATATGCCGATCTCCTAGAAACCAGTTACATATATATATATATATATAAGTATTATTTACTAGAACCACTCACTTGAAGTATAGATATGGTCTGGTATAAAAAAAGATACCTAGCCCTTTGTCTAGTTATCTTAGACCCGTCTCCGAAAGGAAAAAAAATTCTTAATGTCCGCGAATCTGTAATCTCACGGGGATCGCAGTAGAAGCCCCCCGAAACAGGGGCATTGTTGGCTAATGTCACCGATGCTAACTGTATGGCCACTCAGCCAAATCTGCTTTGTCAAACCTAGATTCGTTAAGTGTCTAGGAGACCACAGGTGTGGGTGTGTATCTGTGAGTACGTGCACGTGTGTATACACACACACACGGCACTCAGTTTATGAGTGTGAGAGCGTGCCTATATGTGTGTGTTATTTTATAAATGACTCCTATTTTATTTGCTTCGCCAATATAAATTGAATATAATAAAAAATCTTTGTGTATTGGCCAACCAAAGGAGAGTAATTTATTGAGTTAAATTATAAAGTTAGAACAGTCAATGAACCACTAACCTCATCGCTGTACTGTCGCTTAACGCTGTTTTAGCTCAGCTTAGTTTAATTATATCATGTATCAAATGCCACAAAACATGGTCATGAGCCACCTATATCTATTGACTTCTTATTTAGGTCATTTGAGACAGCTTCCTTTACCTTTCTTCCGCATCCGTTGTCAGTTCGATGAGTTATATTGCCGGCCTGTGTAACATAGTTTAAATAATTGTACAGAGGTCGTTTACCTGAAAGATATTAAAGTTACCTAAATCCTTCAAGTAATTTTACTTTTAAACTTTGTTCTATTCCAACGATTCAATTGAAATCTGCAACAAAGGGCGACCGATTTGTAATTATGTCGCTTCACTGAAAATGTTGGCAATGCTTCTATAAATTTAATACTTGGCTTTAATAAATGGCTTTAGAAGTTAATAACAATTATTCAAATATTGCGGCTAACGAAATATAAATTTATTTATATTCCGTGTTAAGAGTAATAATAATATATATCAGACCAAATTTTGGGCATGGATTCTAGTCTCATCGGGGACTAGACATCTTTTTTTTATTAATGAATTTATAAGACAGTGGTGTTACTTAATTCTAAACTCGCCAAAGTTTTAGGCTTGATGGCGAGGGGCGCACTTTCACATAACAATGAACCACCTTATGTACTCCTAAAATAAGACACAATAATACACAATTATATAACATAGTAATATGAAAGAAACCTATGACATCTTGTTATGTAAAACTAAGCAGGTCAGGATTACAGGGCATGAGTGTGTGCGCAAGCTGAGGTGCACTATCTATTCCCTTACTCTCACACTCCGCAAGCACAGCAATCCAGCATGACCAAAGGAAGATCAATCCTGGGACCACATGATAGACGCCCTTACGACCACGAGGCAGTCAAATCAAGTGCATTGTGTAAAGATAAATAAAAATATATCTGCCACCAAGCAACAATATATCTGTGGCTGTATTTAGGTATGAAGAATATGTATATATTTATAGACTGTGAAGCAATTCGTCTCAACATTCAGAGGTCAAAGCAACAGTAGGGTTTTTTTTTCAAAGTTGATTGTATAAAAAGAACTTAGTACAACGAACGAAAAATTTTAGAAAGGACTTCTTACTTATTCAATACTGCTTTCCGCCGTCGGTCTTGGTATTTTAGGTCTGATATAAACGAGATGGTTAAATGGATGACAGAAGGCATGAGATTGTGATGGTATTTCCCATAATAGCCATTTACAATACCCAAAGGACAAGATGGGGACAAGGAAAATTTTAAATCCGTTTACACATGAACTTTGACCTCTTGAATGAATTTAGATTCATTATAACTTGTTCACTTAAAAAAATAAGTCTTTAAACCATTTAAATAAACTGAATAAATTAATTTGGCATAATTATTGGTTGGATCATTGGTCAAAATAATTTATTAGGCGATAAAAAAATTATGAAGTCTCCACAGGTCTCCAACGTAGTAGAAAAAAAAACGAAGTAAAATAAAAGTAACTAATAAGCCCTTGTGGAACTCCTTACGTCACCACATCCGTCGTGCTAATAAATCTCTTCATAATTTCAATAGCCTTGTTAAAAGGTATTGCTGACAACACTATTATATAGTTTAATTACTTTACCTTTTTTACCTTTTTCATTTCAATATTTTGACCGATATTATTTGGACACCAATATAGATATATTTATTTATTGGTATATATATATACCAATAAATTTTTTTAAAACCATTGTTTGCATTAGTCCTCTATATGAAGGTTGTCTGTAATGAGACTTTAAGTAGTAGGTACTCTCCTTGTTTTCTATATATGGGTGTACAATAAAGAATAAATAAAATAAACTAAAACGTAAACATATCGTCCATATGTTTACTTTTTAGTTTCAATTCTACTTCCACTAATTTCTGAAAGGGTTGTAGAGAAATTTGTCGACCGCACTGCTCCAGTGCATGTTGGCGAACTTCACGCTCTGCATTATGAAATATTTTATTTCTAAGACATAAAATTTAGTTACAAGTTACATTCACCGCCGAGCACGTGGTAAATAAGCACTTAAAATCGCAATAAAGTACTTAATTGGTGCCAGCAAAATAACGAACCCGCGATGTATAATTTACAACGAGCGCTTAGCCCATGAGCTAACAATAAATATTAGAGTGATATTAAAACAAAAGTGGGTAGAGTTTAAACTCTTACTATCATAAAAAACAGTTTTTTTCAGTTTTAAACTACAATCTGCTTAATGAATGAAGTCCCACGAATATGTTTGTACTAATATGTAAAATATGAAATTTAATAGCAAATGTCAAATTTCACGAAGACTGGGGCGCCGGGGCTAAGGGACTCTCTTAAACCATTGTTTAAATATTATATGTGATAGAGTCATATTATGGGTAAGCTCGACTGGGTGACTGGACCACACTTTCACAGAATACCAGCGTAAAATAGCAACTTAATGTTAATGCTGCTGTGCTAATTTCGTATGGTAAGTGAACCCGTGACTCTTTTTACACGAGACCCGGCATTCCATCTTAGTCCACAGGGATGACAATGCATTTGCGTTTTGATTCTTAACCGAGGATAGATGTAGATGTTCGTGGGTCACAGCATCCCCTAAACATTAGGTAGACTCGTATGTCACCTTTATTACCCTACTGCCACAGAAGGAGGGAAGGTAATAACGAGAGTTTGTATGTATGTCTATTTCTTTCGCGAGCTCCGTAACCTAAACTGCCTGATGGATTTTAACATAATTAGAGGTGTCGTTTGATTAGTTGCCTTAGTCATGGGAGTGAAATAATCTATATAACATTTATACATTGCATCATAACCAAAACCACAAACACCACTTCTTGTAGAAATAGCAATTAATCGATTTAAAAAAAATTATAAGTTCAACAATCACTTACCTTTGTGACAATTTGCTTTTTATATCATTTACTAGCTGTTTCCCGTGACTTCGCCTGCGTGGAGTTATGTTTCGTGGAACCCTAAAATAAAGCAGCCCAAGTTACTCCTTATAACATCAGCTATCTGCCAGTTTGTATAAATATTGACAAATATTGACATTAATATTTATACGATACTAACATCACTCAATTGTTTTGCCTTCCCGGAACCCCTCCACTAACACTTAAACTTTGTGGTATAATATTAAAGTTCAAATTGACTTTTAAGTATTATTACGAATCTTTTGTATGGGAATATAGAAAAGTGTTGTTTTTAGACGTTTTCAGGCAATTTTTTAAATTCTTCTCTATCTCTATCTTCGTACTTCAAGGAATATTATAAAAAAAAGAATAAGCGAAATCGGTTCAGCTGCTCTCGAGATTTGCGCTTAGCAACACATTCAGCGATTCATTTTTATATTATATGTTGTTGTTGTTGTTGTTGTTTTATATCATGTTCAATATAATTGTTAGATATGATTTTATGCAACAAAACGTTGGAATCTTGATTTTTAGGCGCTAGTAGAACATACTACGCGCTTTGCGCTTAAGGCATGCAATAATGGCACTTGTAACCAAAGGAAACATATTTGGAGAGTTACGTTGTTTCATGTTCTCTACCGAATGGCAGAAACTAGATCTGCCTCACATACACATATTGTTGTGGATGGTTAACCGCATTTCGCCTGACATGGTGGATGAACTTATATGTGCTGAGATACCAAATCCAAAGGAAAAAATGGGAGGTGACTGTTTTTCAGTAAACTTTTCCACGTCCACAAAAAAACCACACAAAAAAAAGAGGCAATAAACCAATTTTTTAAACAATAAACCAATTTTTGTAATAAGGCGCCTTTCTTCCTTGCTTCCCTTCCATTATCAATAGACAAGACGATCGGATAGATTTACTTTTTTTTGAATTTCCGTCAATTAGTACAAAAAGATTTACTGTATTCATTTTCATTGTGCACAACAAAGGATTGAACTTCTTTTCATCTTCGATTTTTCTTAAACGATATTGAGATATTTATCGTTAATAAATGTGCTTCTCTTAGGTTAGCAACCTGAACGTTGAAGGTTAAACTTTTGACTAATAAACATATTTAAAAAACTATTTATCCGAGATAACTGGATTTTTTATTCTTTATTGTTACACTTTGAAATAAGGTTATTATATTAGAAAAGAGTAAGGATTAATGCAGTAAAGCCACGCTGCAGCTGTAATATTATAGTTGTAGCACGAATTGGTCGGCTCAAGCGGTTCAGGACCACGCTCTCACAGAATACTCAAGGGTGACAATGCATCTGCATTTTGATTGTTATTGAAGATAGATCTAGATGTCTATGGCCACAGCATCCACTTTTTTATTTTTTATAGGATAGGGTGACAAACAAGCACAGAGTCCACCTGATGGTAAGTGGTTGCTGTGGCCCATAGACATCTACATCTATCCTCGCTTGCGGATCAAAATGCAGATGCGTTGTCACCCGTGACGACTAAGATGGAATGCCTCTTTTCCAGTAAAAAAGGTCTCCGGTTCTCTACACTCACCATACAAAACACAGCAGTTTTAAGCTGCTATTTTTCGCTGGTATTCCGAGAGAACGTGGTCCTTCCTCGGTCGAGCCGACCCATACGTGCTACAACTATACTAATAATATAGCTGCAGCATGGCTCTACCACGTATAAAAAATAAGAAATAAAAAAGTAAAAAATACCACTTACCATCAGGTGGACTATGTGGTTATTTGATAGACTTATTCTGTAAACAAAATCATCGAAGTCTCCTCTTACGACATTCACAAGACGAAATTAATACTCTTACGCCACTGTTATATAGCAATTCCATACATATTTTTTATATAAAGGTAGCTGTAGCATAGCTTGACCATTTATGTTACAAAAGCCTTATCGCTTCCAGTAGATGACGGTGACTGCAATCATCAATGTACCTGCCAATCATCGTCATCATCCTTGAAGCCCTTCATAAGTCCACTACTGAACATGGCCTATGTTCAGTTCCGGAAAGGAATGCAACAAAGCACGGTCCTGAGCCACCTGCACCCATCAACTTCCTCATGTGTTACTAGGTCGTCACTCCATCTAGAAGCGGTACGCAGTACACTTCCCCTGCCGACACAAGATTGCCGCTCGAGAACCTTTTGCCCCATCGGTTGTTGGTTCTTCAAGCAATATGGTCTGCCAAGTGAGACTATAAATACAAATCCTCGCCGTTAAGTCTCGTGCTGCATCTATCACTTTAAGTCAAAGTGACTGTGATACCACGAGGCTTACGACATCTTAAAATTGAGTAGCGTTTGAGTATTTGGGTATGTTTGGGCATGTGTTAGTAATAGTGTTTTACATGGTAGAGCCATGCTGCAGCTATATTAGTAGTATAGTTGTAGCACGAATGGGTCGGCTCGACCGGGACCAGAACCACGCTGTCACAGAATACCAGCGTAAAATATCAGCTTAACACTGCTGTATTTCGTTTGGTGAATGTAGAAAACCGTATAACCCTTTTATTGGAAAAGAGGCATTCCATCTTATTCCTCACGGATGACAACACATCTGCATTTTGATTCTTTTTTAAGGATAGATGTAGATGTCACAGCAACCACTCACCATCAGGTGGACTGTGTACTCGTTTGTTACCTAACCTAAAAAAAAAACACAGACCACTATCTGTATATCAAAAGGTTTAGCAGGCATGTTGATAACCACAGTTTTTTTAGTTTTAGGTTATGTCATGGAAGAGGCTGCTACCCATATATTGGTTTGTTTCCCTCTGTCGCCTTTTACGACACCTACGGAATGTAAGAAGTAGTGAATATTCTGACACCTTGTACCGTGTAGTGGCGGTGCAAGAATATCCACTACCTCATATCGCTCCGTGGGTGTCGTAAGAGGTGACAGAGTCAAACTGAAACAGGAAATGGGCAGCTGCAACTTCCTAATAATAACTTAAAATAATAAAAGAATTGCGGTGTCCATCCCGCCTGCTGAGCGTGACAAATATGTCAAAATTCCTCCCATAAAACAAGACAATCTATGGCCTATGTTCAGCTGGACTATTATAGACTGTGATAGATAGATGGATATTCTAATACTACACTACACGGTACGTCCACTACGTAGTGGTCTTTTACTGGCTGATAAAGAACAAAAAGCAGAATGGCACGAAAATATACACCATTTCAATCAACATAATATTCTTAAACAGATTTAAGAGTAACATAAATCTCTTACCAAGACTATGTAAGTAAACAGAAAATTTAATAAAGTACGTTGTAGCCGCACATTAAATGATACGGCTTACGAATTTTTATGCATATTATTTCGGGTGCAAGTTGTAAGCTTTAGGCGGAATTAAGGCGATTCTTTATAACTTGCAACCAAACTCTTTAAAATATTAAAAAAAATATGTAAATGGTATATAAAATTATTTTTATATAAATAAAACTTTTACATCTTAATTAAAAATTAAAAGAATAACATAATACCAGGACTTCATGCTTCTGGGTTTCAGAGCACTTATTTTGTGTTTTCCATTTATAGTTCACATGCGTTGACATTTAATACAAAAAAAAAAATAGAGGCAGTCATAAGGACTACCGACAGAAGTGAAAACTCAATGATGTAGACTAGCGACGCGTAGTAGGCATGCTCGTGACATAGTCATGTCGAAGTCATGGGTAACGCGAACCTATAAGATTTTCCCCTTTCAAAAATCGCTCAACACTGCTAACGAAGTATTTACTTCAAAATCGCATGACTTTTACGTATTAAAACCACTTCAAACTATTATTAAAACGATAAAACATGAGCAACAAAACCGAAGGTCAAGTTCACGCCAAAACTTTCCTTTTCCTCAGTCTTCACGCTTTGGCAAGTGAATTGAAATGCGCACAGCTGATAACTGAACAACAGTCTATAAAATTTGAGTTTAAATTTAATGGATGGACACTCTGCCATCATTCATTTGGCAGGGCCTCGTCTAGCGATCAGCAGGATGATTCATGAGTAGACAAGGTTTTCATTCAAATAATAATATCCTACTCCAGACTGATTTTCGGTCATGGTGGCCACTCTCAACCGAGTCTAGCCATTTGCGCAATATAGGATTATATTGTCCAAGTGTATGCGCCAGTGTAGGTCCACTCCCTATTCCCTCATTCTCATTGTCCAATGAGACGGTAATCCGAAAGACATCAGATGTAGGATGCTGAGTAGCTTTTTAGTAAAGGTAATGAATTTTTAAAGACAATATTAAACCTTCACTTTACTATAATACTTGATGTTCGAAATAAATGTATCTTTATGCATATCCATGTATTTTAATGTTGATAATATTACTTTTAAGATATTTTTAGATGAATTTATATAGAAATTAAATATAATTTAGCCGGGTTGGCATCAGAGGCAGCTGAACTGAGTAAGTGGCACAAGTATCAGTCTCTGAGAGATGACTACATATTTGTGCCATTTGCTGTAGAGACTATCGGTCCGTGGGGTCCACGAGCGATGAAGTTCCTAAAGGAACTCTATCCGCGGCTGGTCGATGCTTCTGGTGATAAGAGGGCTGGTTCTTTTCTCGCTCAAAGAATAACTATAGCCATTCATTGGGGAAACGCAGCCAGCGTTCTTGGCACAACACTGCGAGGAGTAGGACTATATGGTAATTAAATTACTAGTTTATTTTTTTATTATAGTTTTTAAAAAGAATTAAAAAAAATACAAATTTATTATGAAATTAATAAAAATACTTATATGAATAAAATTATCATATCCAAAGTATTCTTATATCCTCAATCCTCGATTTTCATATCTTACTGATTTATATTAAATTAGTCTTATTTACGGACCATCTTGAGAGTCAATCAATTTTTGTTCCCTTGTTCGATAAAATTATTTTACTTCAAGAATTCATAGTATAGGTAAAATCATTTTATCGAACAAAAATTTATTGACTTCAGTAGATGTCGCTATTACAGAGAAATTTTAGTTAAAAGAAAATATCATTTTGATTTAATACACTAAAATTTAGTTGTACATGCTTTATGTATTTGCTATTAAAATTAAACTTTTAAATTGTATTTTATGCTGCACATGTAGTTGAAATTTATCAAATCAAATAAATAATTTGCTGTGGAATGGTTGTTTGTTTTATAATGTAACGACATTTGAAAGTTTCACTTTTACCGCGTGACAACTGCACACGTTTTATTTATTTATTATACACATTGTCTTATAATCTTTTTTTTAAATTATATTTTAGCTTTACGCTTGTTACTTAGACCATATCAAAAGCTATTTTATTTCGTCTGGTTTATGACTGTTGCATAATTTAGCGAGTGTTGCCTGTCATTTTCGGTCCTGTTCTAAAATAATGTAGACACAAGAAATTTTCTCGTTTGGCAATGCTCTCCAATACATAGACTTAAGAAGATACAGACACTTTAGAGCTTTGTTTGTAGACTATTAATCTTTTCTTATTATTAGAGAAACTAGTGATCATTTTTTATGCATAAAAACAACGTCATTTTGATAAGAAGCTCGGTCCTTACCGAATCTATTCATATAATAAATCTATAGAAAAGTTATGCATATTCTAATATTTTCTGAAAGACGGCGAAGCCGGCCTTACTCTTTTTGACCGAGACGCAGGTATCCTCTCCGGCTGATACTTCGTATCTCTCGTACCCGGGGTACAAATTGGAACACTCATTTGTGCCTCGGGCTGGAGTTTGCGTATATTTCAGAGAGGACATCTGTTCTCGACGCCTCGGCAGTCTTGAAAGTTCGTAAGTGAGTGAAGTCCCCTGATGTTGCAGAAATTCACGGATAGCGTGGCAGGGGTCGCCTTGGTATTGTTGCTCAATTTGCCTTGAGAAGTTATGTTTTTGAGCGGAATTTTGCTAATTTTACTAATACTATACATGTTCTTGTTTGCTATAATATGTCCCGTAGCTCAGTTTGCCTTTTGGCATAGGCCGCCTCTAATATTTTCCACTGGAAGCTGTCCTGCGCTACCCTTCTCTAATGATCTCCAGCCGTGAGTTTCAAGTCGTCTTCCCACCTTATTTGTTGGCATCCTCTACTTTTCTTGCCGTCTCTGGGATGCCAGTCAGTAACAGTTTTCCACCACTTCTCTTGTGGATCACGCTTCATGTGACCTGTCCATCTCCACTTTTGTTGGTCTATTCAGGTTATTATATCGACAATTTTGAGTAATATTACCATCTTATAAATATTGACATTAATATTTATACGATACTAACGTCACTCAATTGTTTTGTCTTCTCGGAACCCCTCCACTAACACCTTATGTTAATTTGAACTTTAATACCATTAAAGTTTAAATTACTTTTAAGTATCATTACGAATCTTTTATATGGGTATATAGAAAAGTGTTGTTTTTAGACATTCAGGCAATTTTTTAAATTTTTCTCTTCGTAAGAACCATCTTCGTACTTCAAGGAATATTATAAAAAAGAATTAATGAAATCGGTTCAGCTGCTCTCGAGATTTGTTCTTAGCAACACATTCAGCAATTCATTTTTATATTATAGAAGACTTATTCCTGCAACTTTAAAAATTATCAGACTTAAAATATACGGGTGGCTACTGTCAGGATGATTTATTGTAATTGTCACTTTTAGCAAAATGACTAACCAAACTGTGTACACAAAACTGTGATTAAGTGAGAAGGTTTTTAATTAAATATGTTGGGTGCCTATCGGCATAACGATATTTCACCAATTTCTTTTTGTATCATGTGAGTTATATCGTTGAATGACTAATTACTAGTTAGATGCGATCCACAATAGTGCAAAAGTTTCGTTTTAGTTTTGATTAAATTTGTTTAAACAAATACGAGAGAAGTAAGATTTCGTAGCACAGGAAAAAACGTACGATTTCCGCGAGGACTAATAAAACTGGTAAGGATATTTTATTTGCTTATTTTTCACGTGCTCAGTGAAGTGGTGAAGAATAAATTCGCGAGAAAATGCGGCGATGTCTGTGTAGTTTTTACAAAAATTCGTGGACATGTGAGGAAAGGGACAGGGAGAATGATAGGGACCTTCAAGAAAAGAGCCTAATCCTTTTTAATAGGCCGGCAACGCATCTGCAATTCCCCTGGTGTTGTTGCAATTCCCCTCGTGTTGTTGCATTTACCATCAGGTGAGTCGCATGCTCGTTTGTTTCTCCTATAAAAAAGGTGAAAACCGCTATTTCGCACATTCGGTAATTAGAAACCCTGTGTAAGAGCCCAGTTGTAAGACGTATGTAACTTGCTTTTTTACTTTTTACTTTTAATGAGACTTGTAAAACAATTTGTCATAATAGGTCTTTACCTATGAAATTGCCGTTCTGCCGTACTGGCCATTTCAAATCAAAATAATTTTTGTTTGGCTAACAATTCTAATTTCAAATTAATTTCATTTTAAAAACACGGAATTCTTTTATTAAAATTAGTCATTTGCTTATTGATCAGCGTTATGTTTTCATTCCATTAAAATCCTTTTCGTAATTATGGATACGTTAAAAATTTGAGTAATTATGGAATACGAGTACCGTCGTGACAGCAACGCGGCCCATCATTACAGCCCTTCACAAGTCCACTGCTGAACATAGGCCTCCCCCAAAGAATGCCACAAAACACGGTCCTGAGCCACCTGCATCCATCGACTTCCTGCATGTCTTACCAGGTCGTCACTCCATCTCATGGGGGGACGCCCTACACTTCGCCTACCGGTACGAGGCTGCCACTCGAGAACCTTTCTTCCCCATCGGTTGTCGGTTCTTCGAGCTATATGGCCGGCCCACTGCCACTTCAGCTTACTAATCCGTTGGGCTATGTCGGTCACTCCGGTTCTACTGCGGATATCCTCATTCCTAAGTTTATCACGCAGAGAAACTCCGAGCATAGCCCTCTCCATAGCTCGCTGAGCGACCTTGAGCTTCCTCATACGGCCAGCAGTGAAGGACCACGTCTCAGTTCCGTAAGTCATCACTGGCAACACGCACTGGTTGTACAATTTCGTTTTAAGGTTTTGAGGTATGTCTGACGAGAAAATGTGTCGTAGCTTCCCGAACGCTGCCCAGCCGAGTTGAATCCGTCGATTGACCTCTCGGTCGAAGTTGGACTTACCCAGTCGGACTATTTGTCCCAGGTAAACATACTCGTCAACAACTTCGAGCTTAGTGCTCCCAACAACTACCGGCATAGGTGTGACATGGACATTAAACATGATCTTTGTTTTGTCCATGTTCATCTTAAGACCTATCCGTTGGGAAACACTATTGAGGTCATTGAGCATAGTGCTTAGGTCCTCCAGCGATTCTGCCATAAGGACTATATCGTCGGCAAATCGAAGGTGAGTGATGTACTCGCCATTGATGTTGACACCGTATCCTTTCCAGTCCAGAAGCTTGAAAACGTCTTCCAATGCAGCGGTGAAGAGTTTCGGGGATATGACGTCACCCTGTCTTACACCTCTCTGCAATTGGATAGGTTTCGTACTCTGGTTCTGTACTCGGATAGCCATCGTAGCCCTACTGTACAAGCACTTCTACACTTCGATATACCGACAGTCAACTTGGCACCGCTGAAGGGACTGCAGCACCGCCCAAATTTCGACGGAATCAAAGGCTTTCTCATAGTCCACATACGCCAGACATAGTGGCAAATTGTACTCTTCGGACTTTTGTACAATTTGCCGAAGGGTATGTATGTGGTCTATGGTGCTAAAGCCGTTTCGGAAACCGGCTTGTTCGGGAGGCTGGAAGTCGTCGTCAAAGTATGCGCGCGAGACGATTCGTAATGACTCTCGAAAACAGCACGTAGACGCGGCTCAGAAGGGAAATCGGTCTGTAGTTCTTCAAGAGAGCGTTGTCACCTTTCTTGAAGAACAAGACCACCGCACTTCTGCTCCACGCCTCCCTTGTAACGCCAACATGGAGGACGTATAAAAGAGCCTGTGAAGGACTTCAAGTACCGGTCTTCCACCCGCTTTCAGAAGCTCCGCTGTAATTCCATCCTCGCCTGGGGCCTTACCGTTTTTAAGGTGCTGGAGAGCCATTCTAATCTCGCTCAGACTGACATCCGGGATATCTTCGGAATAGTGTCGGATGAGACTCGCTCTTGGATCGTTACTCAGTGTTAGTGTGAGTGAAAAACTGAACATAGACCTCCCCCAAGTAATACCACAAAGCACAGTCCTGAGCCACCTGTCCCTATCAACTTCTTTATGTGTTACCAGGTCGTCACTCCATCTAGTGGCGGTACGCAGTACACTTCACTTGCTGGTACGAGGCTGCCACTCGAGAACCTTTTGCCCCATCGGTTGTCGGTTTGTCGAGCTATATGGCCTGCCAAGTGAGTCGAGAAATACAAATCCTCGCCGTTAAGTCTAGTGCTATCTCTATCGCTTTAAGTCAAAGTGACTGTCATACCACGAGACTTACGACATTTTGAAATTGAGTAGCGTTTGAGTATTTGGGAATGTTTGGACATGTGACAGTAACAGTTTTTTACGTGGTAGAGCCATGAATAGAATAGAATAGAATAGAATAATTTTTTATTCAATATAGATTACATGTGTAATTCTTATTGAAAGTCATTTTTTACTTTACAACTGGTTTGAAAAAAGCCTCTGTCCTGGGAAGAACCAGCAAGAAACCCAGCGGGACTTTTTATTTAAAGCAAATTTTACAATAATGGTTGTACAAACTATATAAGTACAAAATTTATTTTAGAAACGGCTTGGAAGCGTTCACCTCATTCACAGGGGTTATTATCAACCATGTATTCATTTATACATTACTGTGCCGGACGGGCGTAACTCTCCGGAGTAAATGTTTTCGAAGATACTCCGCGAGTCGCTCACGTCCTACATCTATAGGTTCCGGAGGATACTTTCACTGCCGTCTCTGTGTGTGTTGCTGGAAAACTGTGGACTGAGGTTCAGAATTAAAAATGCACGATTCATAAATTAAAACAGCAAGGGAGTGGCCAGCGGTTCGACTGATTAATTAGTCGCGAAATTTTATAACTATTTATTTATTGACCACGGTTGTTGAACACGGTTGTTCAACTACGGTTGTTCACTATTGGTTGGTCACTATATATTTCAAAAGATTCAATTTAAAATGTGCGGTAATATTAAAATTTCTATTGGTATTTTCAAAATATCTACTGGTAATATCAAATATCTATTGGAAGTAACAAAATATCTATTGGTAGTATCAAAATATCTATTAGTAGTAGCTGGTTTTCTAACACTACTGACTAGCAGCTATTAATTAACTAAAATTAGTTGAACTTAACACTTGTGTAACTGCGAATATCAGTTACCACCTTTTCCGTCTAGCTAATACTTTTCACTATATGTAACGGCGAATTTTCCGTTACCACTTTTTTCGGCTAGCTAACACTTTTTTACTATATGTAACTGCGAATTTTCAGTTACCACTTTTTTCGGCTAGCTAACACTATTTTACTATATGCAACTGAGAATTTTCAGTTGCCACTTTTTTCGACTATTTGTAACTGCGATTTTCAGTTACGACCTTTTTCGGCTAGCTAAACTTTTTCTATTTCACTATAACTGTTCACTGCGTTCTGCTACTAGTCACTTCAGCTACTACCGGATACTACTGCTTGTTACTGGTAGTTCTTCCTACTACAACGTTACTGTGATTTGCCCCCATAAGGTAGACTTCGGCTATACTGTATAGAGAGCCGCTTGCCATTTTCCGGTTTTGCCTCTTTAAACATTTTCATTATGTAATTAGCACAAATCGCAATATTTTCTATACAATGCTAATTTTTACACTAACACGCTATACATTATTAAATAGGCATTTTGGTCCTTTATCAGTATGTGATAAATGTTATTTAATATATTTACATTTAAAAAAGTTATTAAACAAAATGTACCAAATTTTCATAACAAATGTTTTTAATTAAAATTAAATCTTTAATTTTTCTATATTTATCAAAAGCGTCTATTTACACAAATTATTTCTTTATTATTGCAATCTATACATCATATGCTAAGTAAATATCATATTTACAACTCTTTTAGACCACAAAAATATTCTTATTATTTTCATACAAACTATTGCGCAGTTAATTAAACTTCCAGAAAGTTCCAGGATATGATGCGCTGTGATTGGTCGAATTTTTATTAAATGCTTAAAGTTGTTTATATCAACTATTATTAAAACGACATTCTATACAAATATATTAAGAGTTGTAAACACATTGTAAAACCATATTAATACACAATTTGTTCGATTTCGTTGCTAATTTCACTTTTTTATACAAAATAATATTCTTTCATCACTTTTTGCTTAAAGTCTTTAACCGTCGCGAACAATTACAAAACATTTGAACTTGCTAATAGAGAGAGCCTGTACCCTTTCCGGGACCTTGTTGTAATATCCCGGATGCTGCAGCTATATTAGTAGAGTAAAGTAGTGGCACGAATGGGTTGGCTCGTCCGGGGAAGGACCACGCTCTCACAGAATGTCAGCGTCAAATAGCAGCTTAACACTGCTGTGTTTCGTTTGGTGAATGTAGTAAACCAGAGACCCCTTTTATTGGAAAAGAGGCATTCCATCTTAGTCCTCACGGATGACAACACATCTGCATTTTGTTTTCTTTTTTCGTTTGCTGTCACAGCAACCACTTACCATCAGGTGGACTGTGTGCTCGTTTGTCATCCTAACCTATAAAAAAAACAGACCACCATCTGTATATCAAAAGTCTTAGCGGGCATGTTGATAACCGGATTTTTGTCGTTTTAGGTTATTTCATGGAAGACGCTGCTGCCAATATCTTGGTTTGTTTCCCTCTGTCGCCTCTTACGACACCTCAAATAGTGTGTAATTTCGTGGTCACTTGTAAGGGAGGGCCAAATTGGCCTCTAAACAGCTTGGCGTGCTCAGCAGAGCGAGATAGTATTTCATGCGGGCACATCGCTTGCAACTATACAAAGCGCAAGTTCGGCCGTACATAAAATACTGTTCGCATCTCTGGGCCGGGGCACCCTAATTCCAGCTCCTTCCACTTGACCCCATCCAGCGCAGAGCGGTTCGAATCGTCGACAACCGAGATTTTTTCTGATCGGCTCGATACACTGGCGCTGTGTGGCGATGTTGATTGCATCCTTGCATTTTCTATCGAATTTACTGCGGGGAGTGCTATGAGGAATTGTTCGGATTAATTCCAGACGCCAAATTTCAGAAACGAACATCTTGTCAAAATTCACGATATTATCCTCACCATCTGGATGCTTGGCGATCCACGACTGTGAGTTTTCTCCCTCGTAAATCTTCTCTGTGGAATTGTTTACCACCGGCGACTTTTCCGGACCGATACGCTTTAGGGACTTTCTACAAATGAGCTTACACTTTTCTAAAAGGCCGACAACGTATTTGCAACTCCCCTGGTGTTACGGATGTTCATGGGGGGCGTTAGTCACATACCATCAGGTGAGCCGCATGCTCGTTTGCCTCCTCTTCTATAAAAAAAAAATCACCATCGCTCGACGTGGATATTCTTACAACGCCACTACACGGTACGTCCATTACGTTATGGTCTTTTATTGGCTGATCGTCAAAATTCACGATATTATCCTCACCATCTGGATGCTTGGCGATCCACGACTGTGAGTTTTCTCCCTCGTACAACTTCTCTGTGGAATTGTTTACCACCGGCGACTTTTCTGGACCGATACGCTTTAGGGACTTTCTAGAAAAGAGCTTACACCTCTCTAAAAGGCCGGCAACACATTTGCAACTCCCCTTGTGTTGCGGATGTTCATGGGGGCGTTAGTCACATACCATCAGGTGAGCCGCATGCTCGTTTGCCTCCTCTTCTATAAAAAAAAATCACCATCGCTCGACGTGGATATTCTTACACCGCCACTACACGGTACGTCCACTACGTTATGGTCTTTTACTGGCTGATAAAGAACAAAAAATAGAATGTCACGAAAACATACACAATTTCAATCAACATATAATATTCTTAAACAGATTTAAGAGTACCATAACTCTCTAACCAAGAGCGTGTAAGTAACCAGAAAATTTAATAAAGTACGTTGTAGCCGCACATTAAACGATACGGCTTATGATTTTTATGCACATTATTTAGAGTGCAAGTTGTAAAGTTTAGGCGGAATTAAGGCGATTCTTTATAACTTGCAACCAAATTCTTTAAATTAATAAAAAAATTACGTAAATGGTATATATTATTATTTTAACATAAATTAAACGTCTACATCTTAATTAAAAACTAAAAGAATAACCTAATACCAGGATAAAATAGCAACTTCATGCTTCTGCGTTTTGGAGCACTTATATCGTCTTTTTCATTAATAGTTCACATGCATTGAAATTTAATACAAAAGAACTTTAAAAATCGCACCACTTTTGCGTATCAAAGCCACTTCAAACTATTATTCAAACGATAAAATACGAGCAACAAAACCGACGTCGTCACGCTTTGGCAAGTGGATTGAAATGCGCACAGCTGATACCTGAACACCAGTCTATAAAATTTGAGTTTAAATTTAATGGATGGACGAGGGTGGCATTCAAATAATAATGTCCTCCTCCAGGCTGATTTTAGGTCATGGTGGCCAGTCTCAAAGGTGTCTAGCCATTTGCGCAACACAGGATTATATCGTCAAAGTGTATGCGCCAGTGTAGTTCCACTCTCTATTCCCTCACTCTCATTGTCCAATGGGACAGTAATCCGATACGACCCTAAAGACATCAGACGTAGGACACTAAGTAGCTTTTTAGTAAATGTAATGAATTTTTGAAGACAATATTAAGCCTTTACTTTACTACAATACTTAATGTTCGAAATGAATGTTTTTAATTTTATGCTTATTAATTCATTTTAATTGTTCAAAATATTACTTTTAGATATTTTTAGATGAATATAAGTATATAGAAATTAAATAATATAATTTATTATTGAAAATAATGCGCCGTAACAATAAGATGCGGAACCAGTTACAATTAAATAAGATCTCAGTTAAGGTAACTTACTCCGGTCGAAAATTGATTGACTGTCAAGGTGGTTCATAAATTGGTAAGATATGAAATCTTGGATTGTTAAGAAAGCAGGCTGAAGTTCTTAAATTGAAACCAAGAGCCTTGGATGCTTTGTTGACAATATATTCAATGTATGTTGACGAATATAAATTTACGCTGTATTACGCTGAGATCATGAAAAGAAAAATTATCTTTCTTGTGTGAATATTATATGAGAAAATTTGTAAGTATTAAATTGAAGCTTATTGAGTTTACAATAATCAGCAAACCTGTTTAGTTCTTCTTGGAGTTGCTCAATATCGGTTATGGTATGAATAGTGTTAAGAATTTATATATCATCGGCGTAAAGTAGTATGAGAGAAATTTTAAAACATGACTTAATATCGACTATGAATATTGCGAATAAGAGGGGGTCAAATAAATATATTCGAGTTCCTTGTGTCGTTACGAAATAGGCTCTGGCGATATTAGTTTTGTTCTTCAAGTCAAGGGAGGCAAGACGTCTATATTCAGTAGTGGACTTATGATGGGCTGTATCATGGTAATGGCTAAGTGTTCAGAGGTGAAGGAATCCATATCACAACACACGCTACGACATAGTCTATACAGATTTAAAGTTAAAAAAGTGCAGGCGAGCTGAAAACCTCTTCATACTTTTTTTAAGTCAATTAAAAATATGCCGCATCGCTGCGCTGCCTGTCCTGCAGAGCCATCTCAACCCTGGCATGTAGCCCAAGCACGGCGTCAGTGTATTGCATTTGCGGGGCATGTGGCGGGTCGGTACAATCCCTATACAACTCTGCACACCATTAACGCAATAGAGTGTATTACTTTAATTATATACATTAATTCCTCCCTACCCTTTGCACTATCGGTGAACCAGGCGGTCAGCGGATCTTTACCCCTTTGTTTTCGATATTTCGCGCATTCGAACCAAACGGTTAGTTTCGTCCTTCGTAATGCGTACAGCGAAGGAGTGGAATAATGTGCCGGCATTTGTCTTTCGGTCCGATTACGACCTAGGCGTCTTCAAAGCAACCTTAGGCGATTTACCATCTAGGATTTCATCGCTACTTAGCACCGTGTTTGATTTTAGTCAAACACGACCTTATGGTAATTTAAAAAAAAAACATGTGTGGAAGTAAAAACCTCAGAAAAATTAAATTCGAGAGAATGAGACGAATGCAGATTATCAGGAGCAGGTAGTTGTAAGGTTTATTTATTATAATATTGTTACGCTTAAATTTTTTTTACATTTTATTCTACATAGTATTCCTATTAAATTACATTTTATACAGACTCCTTGAATATAGTAAATGGCAACACTTGAATAGAATAAAATGAATATTTTTTTTGATATTCCCAAAATGTTTGTTTTTTTCTGTGGCTTTAATTAAAATACATTTTTATTTGAAAAATCATAGAAAAATAATAAAACTCATTTTATATATAAGTTATTTCTAGACGTAATAATTTATGTCAACTATTTTTCTGTCCTTGTTCTTTGATCAAAATTTGGCAAGTAGTTTTTGAGTTATACTTATAATACGTATTTAGTTGACTTTTTTTATAGCATAGGGTGACAAACGAGCTCACAGTCCACCTGATGATAACTGGTTGCTGTAGCCCATAGACATCTACATCTATCCTCGTTTGCGAATCAAAATGCAGATGCGTTGTCACCCGTGAGGACTAAGATGGAATGTCTCTTTTCCAGAAAAAGGGTATCCGGTTCTCTACGCTCACCATACGAAACACAGCAGTGTTAAGCTGCTATTTTACGCTGGTATTCTGTGAGAGCGTGGTCCTTCCCCGGTCGAGCCGACCCATTCTTGCTACAACTATACTACTAATATAGCTGTAACATGGCTCTACCACGTAAAAGGTATTACTGACTTCGACTACATTGATTTTTCTCATTATATTTATATTGGAGTCAGTAGTACAATTTTTTTAAAGGACATTGTAAAATTCGCCTAAGAACCAACATATATTTGACAGTTACCAAAATTCTTATCCTTAATTATATATATGATAACATTCGATAGATAACAGATACTTCTAAATTGTGAAATCAAATTTCTTTCGGAGTGTTTCCGTCTTGGAAACTGCTAAATTAGGCTGCTAGTTCACGCTGGTATACTGTGAGATCTGTGACCGAGCCAAACAATTCATACCAACCATAATATTGCTGCATCATGATTTCACCACTTCAAGATAAAAAAAATATTTAATACATTTTGATTTATATAAAAATGACAAATTTATTAACATCCCATGGCTAAAAAAATTTTGTTTCCCCTCCGCGACCCCGTATGAATTCCCGAATGCACGGTAGCTTTCCACTCTGGGCAATATTGTATCTACCAGGTTTCTTAAATACATACACACCAATTTTATATACCTGTAAGTTTGTAAAGGTGTTTAATTGTTAGTTACAAAGAGCAGAAGCTAGCTAAGTATAAATATCTACCAGGCCTTTTTTAATATTATTTTAAGCCACCGCTTAACTACAATCTCACCTGATGGTAAATGGTGATGTAGCCTAAGATGGTGAAGCGCGTGGTTATCTCGAGATCGGTTTCGAATTTTCAAATTCTGTTTTCAGCAATCGATTACTGGTCACCCTGAAAACAGAATATTAAAATTCGAAACGCATTTCTAGAAAAAAATAAAATTGCAATTCCAAAAATTATGTTAAGAAAAGTATGAAATTATTATAGATTAAAAAATATATTTTTGATAAGATCAGTTTCAACAAAGAACTTCATACATTCCAACAATATTACCATCTTTTCATTCGTAAACATGTCGCACACAGTGCTTGTGACGCATATGCTTATATTTTCGATTACGACATTTGGAATTCGTCATGAAACATCCACACATCTCGGCACTTAAGTTTAAAGAATCAGTTTTCCCGCATATATTTTTTTACAAAAATTTAACGGACAAAAGAACTCGCAACTGTTAGTAAATAGCTACTGTATTCTATGTACATCTGTAAATTTAAATAAAGAAGTCTACAGATGTGTTGTCGCCACTGTGGACTAATATGGACTCTCACAGGCAGTAATTATACTGGCTCTCTAAACTCCTTCGCGGAATAAATAGGTAAGAGAGAGAGAGAGAGTACCTACCCACATCCTTGGCAGAAGAAGAGTCCTACGAGTTATTCGCCATCGATAGGTGAGGATGATACGTTTGTGATGTTTGCGTGTACATCATATATTTCTTCAAATACATCAAATCCCGTTACGAGAATCCGAAACGCTATATGCGACATTATGAATAATTTTTTTTCAATAATAAAATGTACTTTTCGGCAGGAATAAAGAAGAAAATTTAATTTCACTAATGTTCCGCCCTGTCAGCAGATAAGCTTGTTTGTTATGAAAGGCCTGAAGCACAGAGTAAATTACAACGAATTGGTACTCTTCTATAAGCCTTCGCGTATAATAAACATAAATAATGTGCCACCCTTTTCACTGGGTTGTTAATTAACTTATTTCTTTTGTTTTCGCTGTTTTGGTTCCCAAGATTCCAACGCTATTGCGACCTACAATAAAATAACATAATATAATTAGATACGCATGACACGAATGATCGACCGTATTATGGTTTTGTAAGAATAGTCACTACAACATATTATGGTGAGAATTGTAAGAGGTGACAGAGGGAAACAAACCAGGTGATAGGCATCAGCGTCTTTCTAATAATAATAAACCTAGCAAGCTAACAGCATAGCAAAGTGGCGAAGCAATCAGCTTTGTAGCGGTTTCTAACGGTTGCCGTTGAGCAATCAGTTTCAAAATAGGAGGTTCAGATGCCTGGGTGATCAGTAATCGATTGCTGTAAACAAAATTTGAAAATTCGAAACCGTTCTCGAGATAATCGTGGGATAGACGGACAGACGGACAGACGGACAGACATCGTGAAATCAATAAGTGACTTCGCAAGCTTCGCCACTTAATAAGGAAATAAAACATCACAAACAATCAAGCATGGTAACTATAGCAAGTATGCTCTTACGAGGCAATCTATGCCGAGGCCTTATATTATGCAATGGACTTTGATGGGCCGTAATAATGATGATTATGCTGACACGATCGCTTTATTTGTAAACTTTTTTCCGTTATGAATTTGTAATGGAAAAATAGCACTGTTCGAATTAAGCTATTGTAAGTAAAAATTGATGGTCGTCATCCAAATTTTACATTTTTTGGTATCCCAAGTGGCGATTATGTGCACCTATAAAGACTTCAAGAACTCTGGTAGATGGTGGTACAGCACTATTATTGGTATATACTATATATAACATTTTTTTATTTAAAAAAAAAGTTATCCCCACACTAAGATTTTCTCCTGTATCGTGGAGGCAGTTTACAAAAACAAATTGCACAAGGACAAACATCCAGACCCGGAACAATTATTTGTAAGCCATACAAATACTTGTTCCCTGCGGGATTCAAACCCCCGGCCCCCAGCGCAGCAACTCATTGCTAAGCCACTGCGCCACGGAGCCGTCAAACATTACTCATGTTGCTCTTTATTGTCTGACGGGACAATAGGAATCTACAAGTACGTCATAGTGCCAGCTAGAAACTTGCATGAGGTATTCGAGATGACACAAAATAAACATTTTAAAAGGTCTTTGGAAACCAATCTTACTAGCCTCGAACACAGGCGCAAAGTAGCCAGCCTTTCGGTTTTCTACAGGATGCATTTTGGGGAGTGTGCGAAGGAATCGCATAATTTAATTTACCCCTCTCTCTTCCACCATCGGACAACCAGACGTTCGGCCACTCCACCTTTTCGTTGTTGACTTACCACGCATCCGAACCAAAAGGTTTGCTACGTCGTTCATCATGCGTACAGCAAATTAGTGGAATAAGTTGCCAGCATTCATCTTTCCATCAGTCTTTCCATCAGATCAGTGTAGGTGTCTACAAGGATTTAGTCTACGAGAGAATGAGTTAGATTACAGTATACCGTGTTTTACCGGTCTCCGCATTGTGAGTTTTTTTTATTAACATGTTTAATAAACAGTTTAAAAAATTAACAAATTTATTAAGTAAATGAAATCAACCATATTCATAATAATCCACTGTTTCATAATTAACGTTTTTTATATTATATTAGTTGTATTTAGGCTTAGGCCATGTAAACACAGAATAAATAATGGAATAGTACTACCATTTAGCATCTATTTTACGTGCATTGAGAGTCGATCAACTTTTGTTGGATACAGATGGTAAATTAAAAAAAAATTATAAAACCGACTTCAATAAAAATAAAATGAGAACATTATCAATGTAGTCGTAGTCAACCAAATACGCATTATTAAGTATAACTCAAAAACTACTTGTCAGAACTTGATAAAATTTATATGGGACCACATGAGAAAAACTAGCTTTTATTTTTATTTTATTGATAGAAACACCAACGGAATAACATGTTGTTTTGAAAAAAAAATGTGACAATAGGCTTAGGAACTAAGATTTACATGTTTCCATTTAAAGGTAGTTACAGCATGTTTAAAAAAAACGATAAATGTACGATAACTTAATAATTGTTACAAGTACGAGTAAAATACTAATATAAAACAAACAAACACAATAAGACAATACGAAATATATGAAAATTAAAAATATATAAAAGTAACAACATTAATATCGAGTTTATATAAAGTTATGGTATAATTTTAACTATCAGTTATTAAATAGATTCACAATTTTGGCTCTAAAAGATTTTATACTATCGCTAAATAAGTCAATAGCTTATCTTTAAGGACACATTCGTTATACAATCTGCTTATTCTCGGTATAAGAGAGTGATGACCAAGATTAGTTTTATACAATTTGTGTTTGAGTAAGGGAATCGAAAAACGCGGTACACGGCAGGGAACTTTGAACAATATTTGTGATAGTAATTCTGCAGAATCTATAGTCCCATTTGTAAGGTTGTACAAAAAAACTAAATCATGTAGTTTACGTCTGTCCGAAAGTGAGTTTAATTTTAGTTTTAGGAGACGAGTGGAATAGGATTCCATATGATTACCACTAGAACAATATTGAGTGAATCGTCTTTGAATGCTTTCTATATGATCTTTGTGTATTTGATAATTAGGGCTCCATATGATGGTACCGTACTCTAATTTACTTCTAACTAAGGAAGTGTAAAGAAGTTTTTTTGTTTTGATTTTTAAAACATTTTGAATTCATGTATAAAAACCCGAGCATTTTGCGTGCCGATCTACAAATATTTTCAATGTGAATATTAAATCTTAATTTAGCATCAATTGTAATTCCTAAGTCTCGGATGGATTCAAGCTTCTGAAGTGGATTATTGTTCAACGTGCATTGGGTTTCTGATGCAGTATGCTTACGCGTAAAGTTGATATATTTTAAAAAGAAGAATCATCAAATACGGTTTACCTAGAAAAAAGTTCTGAGGTAACACACATAAAAAATAAAGTCGAATTGAGTACTTCCTTCTTCTTTGAAGTCGGTTAAACCTTCAACTCTAACTAAAGAATATAAAATTGAAAACTCGGAGTCTGTTTAATATTTAATGTAATAGGAATATTATGTAGAATAAAATGTAAAAATTTTTAAACGTAACAATATTATAATAAATAAAGCCTACAACTACCTGCTGCTGATAATCTGCATTCGTCTCATTCTCTCGAATTTAATTTTTCTGAGGTTTTTACTTCCACACATGTTTTTTTTTAATCACCATAATGTCGTGTTTGACTAAAATCAAACACGGTGCTAAGTGGCGATGAAGTCCTAGATGGTAAATCGCCTAAGGTTGCTTTGAAGACGCCTAGGTCGTAATTGGACCGAAAGACAAATGCCGGCACATTATTCCACTCCTTCGCTGTACGCATTACGAAGGACGAAACTAACCGTTTGGTTCGAATGCGCGAAATATTGAAAACAAAGGGGTAATGATCCGCTGACCGCCTGGTTCACCGATAGTGCAAAGGGTAGGGAGGAATTATGGCATATAATTAAAGTAATACATTCTGTTGCGTTAATGGTGTGCAGAGTTGTATGGTGATTGTACCGACCCGCCACGTGCCCCGCAAATGCAATACACTGACGCCGTGCTTGGGCTACATGCCAGAGTTGAGACGGCTCTGCAGGGCGGGCAGCGCAGCGATGCGGCATATTTTTAATTGACTTAAAAAAAAGGATTAAGAGGTTTTCAACTCGCCTGCACTTTTTTAACTTTAAATCTGTATAGACTATGTCGTAGCGTGTGTTGTGATATGGATTCCTTCGCCTCTGAACACTTAGCCATTACCATGATACAGCCCATCATAAGTCCACTATTGAATATAGACCTCTTGCCTCCCATTGACTTGAAGAACAAAACTAATACCGCCAGCGCCTATTTCGTAACAACACAAGGAACTCGAATATATTTACTAATCTCAAATAAAGAAGCAGTAACCATTTTCTTTCAAAATTTGCTACGAAACACGTTAAAACTTACGAAAGTTATAACTCTGCCCTGAAACGTCCTAAGTTTGAACTTAAACTGCTGCATTAGCTCACTTTATGTGGTTACTTTCTACTTTAACATACTTAAAGCTAGAGGTTTTCTGTAGTATAGCAGCAATATCGTCAGAAGTGTTAGGTTGGCACATATATAAGCGTCACATTTTCTAGTTTCACACAGTCACAATTCAGCTCTATATATAGCGTTACTTTGTAAAAAGTCGAGGCTTTAATGTGTATCTTACACTGTCTTAGCAGCGATTTCAGAAGCTTTTATATGGAAATTATTTAATTCCTTTAGTTTATGAGATGGTTTTTACTTTTTCATCATTTCATTATTACAGCCCTTCACAAGTCCACTGTTGAACATAAGCATAACCCAAAAAGTACCATACAGCAAGTTACTGAGCCACCTTCATCCACGACTTCCTTCATGTCTTACCAGGTCGTCACTTCATCTAGTGTGAGGCGCCTCACACTTCGCCTACCGGTACGAGGCTGCCACACGAGAACCTTGCGTTCCAATCGGTTGTCGGTTCTTCGAACTATATGGCCGGCCCATTGCCACTTCAGGTTACTAATATGTTGGGTTATGTCGGTTTCTCTGGTTTTACGGCGGATATTCTCACTTCTATGTTTATCACGCAGAGAAACTCCGAGCATAGCCCTCTTCATAGCTCGCTGAGCGACCTTGAGCTTCCTTATACGGCTAGCAGTGAAGGACCACGCCTCGTCACTGTTTATCTAATATTATCTTTCTTTAACTAAAAAGATATGCAACGATTAAGGTATAGGATAAAAAAAAACATAGAGTAACTTATAATAAAAATAAGATAAAAAAACTTAAAATGTAAAATCGTATATGTAACAATAATTTTAAGTTACCCCATAGAAATTCCTTGATATCAACTTTCTAAGTAAAAAGAAATTATTTTATCGCAAATGAAAAACGTTTCCACCTGTAAGTTATATAGGTTCAGCGCCGTGTAATTCGAAGAGCCCTTTAAGTAACGGTTAAGTTTATCCCATGTTATAAATAGGATAAGTATCTCCTGTTTCATAATAAAATAACTTAGGTAAGTCCTTTATATGATTTTATCCAAACATATAAAAAATAAAGTCTCTAAGAAATGATACTTATATATCAAAGTCTAGCAACTAAGCCCCTGTAAGAATTTATTCAATATTACACAACTACTAGAAGTTTGCCTCCTCAAAAGATTGCCTCATAGGGTGGATTTTTCTATAGTTATGTAGTCCTTGGCAGGTGAGTTGGCAACCACAATTATTTTATTATTTTTGTTTATTATCAGCAAAATGCCGCTATCCATCTTCTCTTTTTGGTTTCCTGTCTCACCTCTACGACACCCACGGGATGATATAGGGTAGTTTTTATTCTCACACCGTCACTACGCAGCTTATCTTTACTCTAAGTATAAGTAGTTTTTCCAAGGTTTTTGCCAAGTCATCATTAAATACTTCATCTTTATTATATTTTTATTTATTTATACTTTATTGTCTCAACCAAAGATATTTTATAGGTCCAGATACCGTGTTGCTAACACACCGCAACGTTCATAGTGAAGACAGTCTTTGATTCATGTGTGCGTGAGTACCACGTGACGCGCATATCTTACGCACCATGGCTGCATTAATGTGCGTGACTTCGGTAATAACAGTGCGAATCGATTACCCAAAAAATGTGGGAGATTTTATATTTCATTCATATTGACGTACCTATTGATTCTAAGAGTATTAAATGTGTGTGCGTGGCGTGTGCATTTGTGTGTTTGTATGGGGATATGGTTGCTTATGTGTGTTTTATGTAGGTACGAACATCGCACTAAAATATTGAAGATATGTAATAAAACATAGGTTTTTTTTTTAATTATAGTAATGTAACAGTTAAAATAAATAAAAAAGCACAGTAGATATTTATGTATGTAACATATATTTTTATTTATTTATTTATTTAACAATTTATGTACACACAAAATAATGTTACAAGGAAGAGAAAAAAAAGATATTTTGTACAAAGGCACTGCTTATTTCATATTGAAATTTCTTCCAGCAGGCCTGATACTGGACAAATTAAAAGAGAAGCTGATCTAGTGTGCACTCTAATAATAAAATTTTATAATATTAATATACTTAACATAAAGTAAATATAATAAAAACAAATATCCATGTAAACATACATATAACTAAATACCACTTATAATACATATACACACACACACATATATATATATATATATATATATATATATATATATATATATATATATATATTACATATATAAATATAATAATATATTATATATATAATCATTGGGACGACAAAGAAAGATAGTGCTCTTTGACTCGCCTTTTGAACACGGACACTGATTGAGCCTCTCGAATTGCAGCAGGAAGAGAATTCCATAACCTAACTGCATGTACTGTAAAAGAGTGAGAATAGGACTTAGTTTTAGAGGAAGGGAAATTGAGGAGGGTTTTTAAATGTGATCTGCAAACTGCATCGGGGGAGTGTGCAAAGTGGAATCGATCACGTAGATTTTAATCTATTATTACTAAATATATACAGAGTACTACACTGTTGTACTGTAGAACACAAAATATTGCCGCTTTTTACGAAGACATTAAATTATTTTTCAATCCTAAGTAAAATGACGAAAAAATGTAAGTTTTGTTAAGCATAAACTTCAGGCAAGAGATAGCAAATACTTTAATTTTTTTAAATTGCTCCGTTCCGTTGCTGCGTGAAGGAAGGACAAAAACAAATAAACAGAAAAATCACACTTTCACATTTATAATATTATATTAGTATGAATTGTCAAGAATGATAGATAAACTTATAAAACCGGTTTACAATCGGCTTTTTGAGGGTGGAACTATACCGGTTACTACGAGTACTATAACGGTTCTGGGTGACCAAAAAGGATAGAAGCACAGGAAAGTGCAATTTCATGCTGCCAGATGTAGTTCAACCCTAACCCTTATAAAGTTTTAACTCTATAGGTTGGGTAAAATCTGTAAAATTAGACTGTTTAAAACCCCTATACAGATAACCTTTGTGGTTGATCATAACATTAAAAAATGGTAAAAACATTTCATAGACTAGGCAACACTCGAATATTATTGCGCAGTATTATTACTCGTATTGACATTTAGCTTTCGTATTTTTTTACAAAGAAATACACCATAAAATTGTATAGTTCCTTATGAAAAGTGATGTTCTTATCCTTATCTTTTTTCCAAGAGTAATTTTTAAATGATTTCACAGCACAAACAGTCATTTTGCGAAATTAAAAACACCGGTGCGTGACGTATGTTCACAGCGAACGTCGCTGGCGTAATGGCGGAACGATCGAACGAATACGCCAATATTGGCGCCTTTGAAATGGAAGCGTTTTAGGCGCGCGTACACGGTATCTGGACCTATAAAACATCTTTGGTCTCAACCTATATCAATACGATTACTAAAAGCGGACCTAATGCCTTTAGGTATTATATTCCAGTCTCTATTATTTTTACTATAAATTTACCAAGTTTTACTTGATTGTTAATTCTGTTTCTGTTTCTATTTACATGAAAAATATAGTCTGTGTATTGAAATTGATTCTTTTTTTTTATAAAACGAAGCTCAACGTCCGGATTCGTATTATAGTTTGCTAACATAATATTGTCGGTATTATTAACGATTCTCTTGCTCATTTTTAAAATCTTTTATTTAACTTGCAATATATTTGTTATATATTTGTTAGTTCGTTAAAGTTTATTTTCTTCTTTTTAGAGCATTTCAATAAAATTTCAAAAGATTGTTTTTAAAAATGTATTTTACTATTAATTTACTTTAATTCTTGGTTTTTGTGATACCGCCATTATAAACTGGAATAGCGGTGAGCTAACTGCTTTATAGGCCTCTTGAAAATGAGAAAAAGACCCGTGCTAAAACGTTTTTTTCTTATTAAATTGAATTGACAAATGCAACATGTCCATGTGTCCATGACAACTACAAACAAAAACAGAAGCGTTGTCACCTCTGAAGTCCTAAGATGTAATGTCTCACTAACTGTTATTATATACTGTTTGGGGGCAGAAATAGGTAAAACGGTAATAACCAACCTAGACGAGCTCCTAGGCATAACACCACTACATAGTCACACCTAAAACTCTCTTTAGTTATGTATAAAATAGTATAGATATACTTAGTATACTTTGCGGATTAGTGCTTTAACACTGGCATTGCTTGTTTATAAATAATACGTGTTTCTGAAAAGTTATCTACCGTCAAAATTTTCTTTACAAACGTATTTTATACGTTATTCTATAAAATACACTTGTAACAACAAAATACGACTTAAGAGGCAATAGCAGTCGTGGCCGAGTGGTTAAGGCGTCTGACTCGAAATCAGATTCCCTCTGGGAGCGTAGGTTCGAATCCTACCGGCTGCGATTTATTTTTTAAGTTTCTTTTTATATTTTTCTAAAATTTTAAATTTTTATAAAATTATTTCAAACATGTTAAGCCAGCGCCGCTATTGCTATTGAGGAAAATAAGTTGTCCTATATAAATAAGTTGTACTATATTATGGTCACTAAAGAAAGACTGTTTAACTAAATTATAATATTTAAGTTAAATTCAGATTATTTTTACCACGATTATCATCATTACAGCCTTTTATAATTATCCTGCTGAATATAGGCCTCCTACAAAGGCCGGCTCATTGCCTTCTGCTTATTGATTCTTTGGACTTTTACTTTTTATTACAAGTCAAATTTTTTCTAAATTGTTACATTTAAAAAATACATCTTCTATATTTCCATCTTTCGAGGTTGAATTATTTACTTCAAATTTATATGAGACCACTCATGACGTTCGTTTACTCTGGTTCTAAGTCAATCACTTTTGTCCGAGAATATCCTCTCTATAGCCCCCTCAATGACCTTGAGTTTTCTCATTGTATTTTTTTTTCGCAAGTGGCTACTACGGTTCGATACTGGTCTGTTGCATGGACACCTGCAACCAATATCATACAAAGAAGGATACAGGTGCTTTGTTATCCCTGAGAACTAAGATAAAATGGCTCAAACCTGTAATGATGCCGGCTCACTATGCCCTTCACTACTACTTACGTTCTGGATCATTGAGTGCACATTCTATGCTATTTGGCAGCAGTACGTGCATTGCGGTGATCAGGTCCGGAAGAAAGAAAATATTTAATAGGGTAGTGCCTACCCCTAGGCAGGAAGGAGTTCCTATCTCCGAATTATATGTATGTTACTCGATGTCTTTGTAAGTTGAAGACCAATTTTAATAATTCTTTATTTATTAAATAGGCTATATGTCATGGAGTCACGGTAGCTCAGGAGCTAAGTGCTCGCTGTAAATTTCACAGTACGCGAGCAAACCGGGTTTGATCCCCGCCAGCATATGTTAATTGTAATTTAAGTGCTGGTTTACCACAAACACGGCGGTGAAGGCAAATATCATAAGGAAACCTGCAAGTCTGAGAAATAAGAAAAAATATTTTGAAGACATGTGAAGTTCGCTAACACGCATTGGGTAAGCGCAACGGACATTTCCTTGCTCTAAAGCTCTCTCAGAAATGAGAGGAGGCATGTGCCCAGTAGCGGGACGTATATAGGCAGTAACTTTAACTTTTATAAGTCACGAGTCAGATTTCATATAAATTTAAAGAAAATGATTCAACCTCGAAAGATGGAAATATGGTAGATGGATTTTTAAATATAACTATTTAAGACAAAATTCGAGCTTGTGATTCCTTAGACCACTTAAAAGTGACAAAAAATTTGACTTTTAATGAAAACTCAAGGCCGTCTTCCAAGAACTAAAAAGAATGAAATGATTCCCACATAATAGCTTCCAAGGTCTGAGCTTCAATTAATCTATACTGTATATTATATCTGTGTCTTAGCATAGTATTTAATGGATTGTAGACTACGAATATCAAACAGTTTTGAATTCATTAAGCAGTTTTCATGCTTACTCCAAACTAAACGGTATTTCAAATTACTATTGTTAATATTAAAAATATCGATTTTAATATAAAGGAAAAATATTCATGTAATTTTGAAATGTTACATAATTGTGTCACAAATCGAACTCGTGAAAAACTTGTATTTAATGGTGTCAATCAATAGAACCATTGAATATGTGGTTCAAATATTACCACAACAAAATATAATATAAATATTTTGTCAAAATAAATAAAAAGGGTAAAAATAAAATTACAAAATGATAATAATTTGATTAATCAAATATATAAAAATGTATGTTTATTTTTTCGTATTTTATGCGCTGCCATACCGTTCGTTAAATTGCGGTAAAACTTTGTCCACTTGTGCGAAGACAGTACAGACAAATTTATTTGAAAGTTGTAATATATCATTCAATTTAAGTAAATGTATTATCATTCCTAATCTTCTATCATCATCTATTTACGTGGGTAGCCTGAAATGTATCTGACTTATCAAAGATACAAGCCTTTTTTTTAAATTTAATTTAATTTTTCTACATAGTTTCCTTGTAACTCTACACGCTTCTCTCAGCGATGCTCAGTGGAATAGTTTACCACCGGCGATTTTTCCGGACCGATACGACTTAAGAACCTTCACGAAAAGAGCTTACTCATTTCTTATCTTTGCCTTTATCTGCAAATGTTCATAGGCGGTGATAGTTACCATCTTACCATCCACCACCACTTACCATCAGGTGAGCCGTATGCTCGTTTGTCCCTTCTACTAAAAAAAAAACAGTGGACAAATTTAGTACGGTATAAAAAAAAATCACGTTTTCTAATTAACGTTTCGCCGCGGGACAGCATGAGAAACCTGCTTATGTAAAATATAAAATAAAAGAAGAATGATATGTCGTAAAGAAGTTTCACTTCGTACGTGTGTACACAATTACACGCACAAGTTTTTTTATTAGAACTAAGTGAAATAAAGAGATATTATAATAGTAATTAACGTAAAAATAATCGTATTCAATATGACTATTCTTGATATTCATACTCGTACATGCTGAATTCTTATTTAAGCAAAGCTTAAATAGAATATTTAAAAGATATTGTACTTAATACGGAGAATCCATTCAGAGTATATAATAAAACCTTTGTGAATTCTCTAAAAGAAAAAGAACTTTACTGTACTGTTGGAACAAGCGGATTTTTAAATAATTATTAAAAGGTAGTACTAATCTGTTAAAGGAAACCTAGTGTTCTCCATAACGAGGACAGTGCGCCTTTGTAGTTGGTACGTTCGTGTCCTTACTACATCCGTCCGTGTAATCTTATTCACCTTATTTTTTATATAACTGAAGTGCATTGCATCTTTCTACAAAAATGGAGACGTACTTTGAAAAGCAAAGCGGTACAAATATTGCTAGAGAAAAAAAAACCAATGGATTAGTGCACACATCTAAAGCTATGTCATGGTGGCCAAGCCAAGCAAACAAATGTATATGGAATGCCTCAACAGTTCGTAAATTTACTGGCTCCCTTAACCCAACACACCGAAACACAGCAATGCATGCACTACTATTTGGCGGTGGAAAAAGGTAAGAGGGTGCTACTTACTCAAACTGACTTCTAGAGTCCTTCCTCCTAGTAATGTTTCTGCTTACTTTGCTTTTACATGGTTATTTAATTCACAGAGTACACCTTACTTTTGTTCTACCGACTTCAAAAAGGAGCCGGTACTCAATTCGACTGTATGTTTTTTTTATGTGTGTTACCTCATAATTTCTTACTGGGTAAACCGATTTCGATAATCCCTTTTTTTATATGAAAGCTGGTGCTACCCACGTGATCCCATATAAATTTGATCAAGGTCTGACCAATTTTTGAGTTATTCTTAATAATTTATATTGAAATCAGTTGTACAAAATTTTTAATTTTAAATTATTTAACTACATTTTAAATTAAAATTAAATTATTTTTAACCTTTTTATACAAATTAATGTGATTGATAAATAATGCTCATCGTTTTGACTGTCAACCCTGCCGACTAAAAAATCTCTAGTCTCACATCTCTACACGAACGAAACACATCAACAGTATTCTGATGTGATGCTGTTTACGCTACGTCGTTAGTAATACAGGTTGAGGTTGAATAAAACTCCAAATGATAATCAAACAAATATTAGATCCTAAGATATGAAATTAGCGTTTTGTCGTACTGACCACTTTGATCTGAATTTAACGGTGGTAGAGCCACACAGCAGTTTTTGCTGTTGCGCGTATGGGCCGGCTCGAGCCGGGTTGGTACCACGACCTCACAGAATACCGGCGTGAAGTAGAAGCTCTGCTTCTGCGTTTCGTCTGGTGAGTGCAGGTGGCCGGTGGCCCCATCCCCCCCCCCCCCCCCCCCCCCCCATCAACATGGTAGCGGAATTACACGATAGACTACCTCAGGAGGGTACCAGTACCCCTGGAGAATCCCTCGCTGAGCATCCATGACCATGTTATTCCGATCCTGAGCGTGGGTGCTCAGGCTGCCCCGCGTATTCTGGGGGGAGGGGGGGGGGAAATTCCGCTCAAAAACATAACTGCTCGGGGCAAACTGCGCAAGAACACCAAGGCGACCCCTGCCACCTTGGTGTTCTAACCTAAACGCCGTTCACTACCATCTCGAGACGGCGAAGCCGGCCTTGCTCTTTCTGACCGAGACGCAGGTTTCATCTCCGGCTGATATTTCGTATCTCTCCTGCCTGGGGTACAAATTGGAGCATTCCTTTGTGCCTCAGACTGGATTTTGCGTGTATGTCAGAGAGGACATCTGTTCTCGACGCCTCGGCAGTCGTGAAGGTTTGGACCTGTCCATCCTTTGGCTACGCGTAGACAGCGACGACCATCCGCGCGTCTACGGGTGCCTCTATAGGTCCTATAGCGGTAATGCCGAAACAGACCGACTCATCGACCACGTCGAAATGGCTACAGATTCCTTGCTACAACAGGTCCCATCCGCAGAGATCGTGATCCTTGGCGATTTTAACGGTCACCATGCACAATGGCTCGGTTCAAGTTTAACCGATCATGCGGGGAGATCTGTTTATGACTTTGCCTTGGCATATGGTCTGACACAACTGGTTACATCGCCTACGCGGATTCCAGATGTGGAGGATCATACACCTTCCCTGTTGGACCTTCTGCTGACCTCTCATCTGGACGGATATCAGGTTTCCGTCAATGCCCCTCTCGGCTCTTCGGACCATTGTCTGATCCGGAGTATGGTGCCACTCACGCTCCCTTCGCGGTTGCGTTCTGCAGGTTGCCGCCGTGTTTGGCATTACAGGTCGGCGGATTGGGACGGAATGCGGTCTTTCTTTGCATCCTACCCATGGGGGCGGGTTTGCTTCTCGCCGGATGATCCCAGCGCTGTTACTGACTCTGTCACTGGTGTGGTGCTACAGGGAATGGGACTATTTATTCCATCATCTGTGGTACCCATCGGAGGCAGATCTCAGCCTTGGTTTGGTCGCTCCTGTAAGACTGCATTACGCAGGAAGGAGGAGTGTTATCAAGCCTGGGCTGCGGCTTCGGCGACTCGGGATGTAAGCACCAGCACACTGAAAAAGAAGTATAACTTCGCCTCTAGGTCCTTCACCTCCTTGTTCTCCAAAATAATGGAATCCATTATTAACTGCCAGCTCATCCGGTACCTTGAGGATCACCAGCTGATTAGTGACCGCCAATACGGTTTTCGTCGTTGTCGATCAGCTGGTGATCTTCTGGTCTACCTGACCCATAGATGGGTGGAGGCAGTTGAGTCCAAGGGGGAGGCGTTGGCCGTTAGTCTGGACATTGCGAAGGCCTTCGATCGGGTTTGGCACAAAGCGCTTCTTTCGTAGCTCCCTTCCTATGGGCTTCCCGAGAAATTGTGCAATTGGATCACCAGCTTCCTTGCAGATCGGAGCATCAAGGTCGTTGTAGACGGTGTGTGCTCTGACTACAAGCCTATTAACGCTGGTGTTCCACAAGGCTGTGTGCTATCACCAACGCTGTTTCTTCTGCATATCAATTATATGTTGCTAACTGGTAACATTCGTTGCTATGCGGATGACAGCACTGGTGATGCTCTATACACTGGCCGTGCCAATATTTCTCGGGAATACCGGAACAAACTTGTGTCTGAAGTCGAGTTTTGCTGAACAAAGTCTCGGATTGGGGGCAACTAAATCTAGTCCAGTTTAATCCTCAGAAGATACAAGTTTGCGCGTTTACCGCTAAAACGAACCCCTTTGTCGTATCTCCTCAGTTTCAAGGCACTCCCCTTCTTGCCTCGGCCAGTATCGGTATCCTCGGAGTCGACATATCGAGTAACGTGTAGTTTCGTGGTCACTTGGAAGAGAAGGCCAAATTGGCCTCTAAAAAGCTTGGCGTGCTCAGCAGAGCGGGACAGTATTTCATGCCGGCACACCGCCTGCAACTTTACGAGGCGCAGGTTCGGCCTCACATGGAATACTGTTCCCATCTCTGGGCAGGGGCTCCCCAGTGCCAGCTCCTTCCACTTGACCGCATCCAACGCAGAGCGGCTCGAATCGTCGACGACCGAGCCCTTTCCGATCGGCTCGATTCATTGGCACTGCGAAGAGATGTTGCATCCCTTTGCATTTTCTTTTGCATCTACCATGGGGAGTACTCTGAGGAATTATTCAGATTAATCCCAGCCGCCAAATTTCACGAACGCACATCGCGGCAGAACTCCCGATACCATCCACACCATCTGGATGATTGGCGGTCCACCACTGTGCGATTTAGAAGATGTTTTCTTCCTCGCACGACTTCCTTGTGGAATCGATTACCATCAGCGATTTTTCCGGACCGTTACGACTTATGGACCTTCAAGAAAAGAGGGTACTCCTTTTTAAAAGGCCGGTAACGCATCTGCAATTCCCTCCATGGTGTTGCAGTTGTTCATGGGCGGCAGTAGTCACTTACCATCAGATGAGCCGCATGCTCGTTTCCCCCGTCTCCTATAAAAAAAATTTCTCCTCTTTGGTTAAGAATTCTAAATTCAAATTTATAAATTCATTTAGCTGGTACATTTGAATTTTGAAAACAGTCATTCATTTGTTTTTTCCTCATTCCTTTTTTATTTGGCGTCGCTTATTACCGCACAATAGAAAACATGAAAAATCGGTATATTTGCGAGTACGAGTTCTACCGTGGCACCAGTGCTGCAGAAACAGCTCAAAGGATTAATGATGTGTATGGCGCTGGTGTCGCAAAAGAAAGCACGGTCCGTTTTTGGTTTCAACGTTTACCAACCCCGTGAACGACTGGAGACCAAAGTGCAAAATGAAGAATTAAATGCTTTTGTGGAAGCGGATCCATCACATAGCACTTCAGAGATACATGCAGGCTTCGGGGTAAGTGATAAAACTGTATTAATCCACTTGCAAATCGGGAAAGTAAAAAAACTTGAACGATTGGTACGTCATGAATTGAGTGAATCGAACTTACAAACACGCGTCGACTGCTGTATTACTTTGCTCAACCGACACAATAATGCAGGAATTATAAATTGAATCATTACTTGTGATTAAAAGTGGATATTGTACGATAATCGGAAGCGCTCGTCGCAATGGCTGAACCCTGGAGCCAAATCCTGCCCTAAACGAAAACTAACTAAGAAAAAGTTACTTGCGAGTGTTTGGTGGACTAGCGCCGGTGTCGTTCACTACAGTTTTCTAAAAACTACCAAACGATTACGGCAGATACCTATTGTCAGCAACTGCAAACCATGAAGGAAGAACTAGCTACTAAACAACCGAGATTGGTCAATCGCTCTAGGCCACTGCTGCTTCACGACAACGTAAGACCAAACACTACACAACTACAAAACATACAACCACTAAGTTGGATGAGCTACAATTGGAATGTCTGCGACATCCACCGTACTCTCCGGACCGTGCTCCAACAGATTACCATGTTTTCCGGAATTTGGACAACTTCTTACAAGGAAAAAAAAATTCCACTTCAATGGGCAGCCCAAACCGCCTTCAAAGAGTTTATTGATTCTCGCCCCACATGGTTTTTTAGTAAAGGGATCAATGAACTACCTATGCGATAGCAAAAATGCATAGATAACAACGGTGCATACTTGGATTAATTAAATATATTTTACAAAAAAAAAATTGCTTTATATTCCTCCCGTACAAAACGCCAATTTCATACGTAAGGACCTAATAAAATGAAATTTATTCTTATGTTGTAGGGGGACAGCCACGCTGCAACTATATTATGGTTATATATATATATAAGTGTTGTGTGTGTTGTGTGTGGCTTAGCAATGAGTTGTAGCGCTGAGAGCCGCGGGTTCGTATCGCGCACGGAACAAAAATTTGTATGACCTATAAATAATTGTTCCGGGTCTGGATATTTGTCATCGTGCAATTTATTTTTGTAAACTGCCTCCACGACACAGGAGAAAATCCTAGTGTGGGGGTAACGTTTTTAATAAAAATGGTAAGGATTGCGCTCTCACAAAATATCAGCGTAAACTAACAGCTTAATGCAGCTGTGTTTCGTGTGGTAAGTGTAGATTTACCCATTTTAGTGGTAAAGAGACATTTTATTAACCGACCTCAAAATATTATTAATTGGGTTGTTGACACCATTATTGATAAATTTCTAAATTATATAATTTGTATTTGCTACTTTTAGTAGTGACTTAAATCTTGGTCAATTTAACATTTTGAGTTAAATACGATTATTAGTATTTAAAAATATGTAAATAGGATGATTATTTGACTACGACGTCATTACAATTTATAACGCATTGTTTGTTTTAACAATTCAAAAAGTATTTTAATGAACTAGAGTGTTAACTCCCAATTCTAGTATAATTTTCTTACAGATGAAGAAACAATTCAAAAAAGAAGTGTATCAATTCGAGTGCATTTTCATAACTGTAACACAATAATCAAAGATTAGTATTTTGATTAAAAAAAGAAGTACAGAGTATAAAAACTGGTCAAGTGCGTGTCGGGCCATGCATAGTTGCCTGTTACATTACGTGGGCGTCCTTGATAATGAGCATAATAAGTGAGGTCGCGGTTTGACCACTATACACGACTAAAAATGGGCCCAAATAGGAAAATCGTAACTGAAGAACTTATTTTCAAATCAGTGGTATTCAAAAATATTTTTAAAAATAAATCGATTTTGATAATAACACCCTCTCTATCCCGTAAATAAAAAAGTAAAGTTAATGGTAGTAATGCATATAAGTAGTTTTCTTCATAAAATGTTTATATTTAGCAGTTTACAATAATATTACAAATTTATTAACGCAGCTAGTTTTAGGTCATTTTCTATGGAGTTGTAACGAAATTTTTACTTCATTATATATACTACTATTGTGTATACGGTTTACATTTCCAAAAAGAGCGGTTTATTTGGTAGAGAAGGGGGGGGGGGAGGACACATACACACACATGAGTCGTTATGAAATATACCACTTTAAAGCTAAATATTACGCTAAATAACCCCTGAATCGAAAATATGTTGTTTCAAACCAGTGTTTTTAAAATACCTATCTAACGATACCCCACATGAAGGAAAAGACGGAAAAAAAATCAACCTCCATTTACTTGTATGGGAATTTTTTTAAAAATTTTATTTCACATTTTCTAAGTACGAGTATGATTAATATCTATAACTATCCCAAGTTACACATTTGTAGCACCTAGGCTCTTTGATTCGGCACGTGCTAACTCTGCATATAAAGTTGCAATTAACAATTTCATTATGCCGGCAGGGAACGAACCCTGTTGTTTCCAAAATTAAGAGTCCAAAATTTTATTCCAAAGTTTTTTTTTAGATAGCTGGTACCTGATGAAGTTTTTATCAAAATAGGTAAATGTACTGGGTGGCAGAAATGGGTACCCTGTTACCTATTTCGATTCTGCAGCTAATTTGTTACCTATTTTGATTAAGCTGTGCTTGTTTATTTCCACAAACTCAAACGACAGTTAATTAATTATGACGATGTAAATGATGCTCTATCGAAATTGGTAAATTGTTTTAACGCCAACAATATGCTCTTAAACGGCAATAAGACAAAGTGTATTAAATTTACAATACCTAATGTAAAAAATTCGAATACCAATGTGCTGTTAAATGGGGAGGAGTTGAGTCTTGTGGATACCACTGTTTTTCTTAGTATTACTATTGACGCAAAACTTCAATGGGGCCCCCATATATCTAAATTAGCAAGCAGACTTAGTTCTGCAGCATATGCTGTAAGAAAGATTAGAAGTCTCACAGATATTGAGACAGCTAGATTAGTGTATTTTAGTTACTTTCATAGCGTAATGTCTTATGGAATTTTGCTATGGGGTAATGCGACTGATATTGAAGCTATATTTGTTTTGCAAAAGAGAGCCGTACGGGCGATTTATAATCTAAATTGTAAAGAGTCCCTCAGAGAAAAATTTAAAGAAATAATTATATTAACTTTGGCATCGCAATATATTTATGAGAATGTAATGTATGTGCATAAAAACATAAATAGCTTTAATAAGAATAAGGATGTGCATACTTTAAATACTAGGAACAAACATAAGCTTGTAATGCCAGTTACTAGACTCCATAGAATCAGTAATTCATTTATGGGGAGAACCCAGAACATATTCAAAGTTTGTCAATAAACAAGTTTAAAAGTTTTATTAAAGAAAAACTGTACAAAAAGGGTTATTATAATATCAAGGAATACATGAATGAAAATAACCCCTGGGAATAGGGTGATCGCCATCATGCTGGTTCTATGAAAAATCATTTAAAATTGTATAAACAAAATTATTGTTAAGTGAAATTATGTTTTAAAAAAAAGTCCCGCTGGGTTTCTTGCTGGTTCTTCCCAGGACCGAGGTATTTTCCGAACCAGTGGTAAATAAAAAATGACTTTCAATAAGTATTATGTAATAATCAATATTGAATAAAAAATATTCTATTCTATTCTATTCTATTTCTAGCCACTTCCTACCGCTTCATTACTGTAAGTCTATTAGACTGTTTTAGTTGTTTGTTTTTTATACTACATACAATTTAGTTGGATATAAAAAGAACGTAACCAATTTAACGGAACTGCTGAAGCTTGGTGTCCATGGAGAACTCAATTAATTTAACGGTAAAACGAAATGGGATCTCATCTAATCTGTTACGGCCTACAGCTGCCCCTGCAAAAGCCCAATCTTCCGGGGCCCATGAGCAGAAGATTCCAAGAGCAGCCGCAGGTCGGGCCCAATGACCACATGGAAGAATTTCCTATAATACTAAGCTATATGGGAGAAGGCTTGGGAAATATACTACTTACCTGTTTTCGACTCTTAGATCACCCCAAGGCTCGGTCAGGCTGTAAGTGGGTGTGAGGTGCATGGCAAGTAGTGTTTAGTGATTTGTAAATGTCTGAGACCTGGACCAGCTTAGGCGACCAGCAGCGGCCGAGTTCCAGGCTGCCCCACAATGCTGCATCGCTCCAGCAGGCTCCACCGCTGGACCATTTCTTTCTTCATTGTCACTATTTCAGTCTATTAGCTTCATTGTACATTTAACTAACTTAAACTCACCTAATTTCACATTTATCGTAGAATCGAACACGTGATACCCAACACAGTAAGGACAGTAGTTCAAAATTCGACATTCAATGTCCTGGATTCACTTATCATAAAGTTATAAATAGGGAACTAACGCGATCTCTTAATGAGTCATACGGTTCAGCGTTTAACACAACTAAGTGCCTTCATTCGACACCAAAACACCACGTCGCGAAAAAAATTCAAAATACGCCTCGTTGACACGTAAACTAACAAATCCACCAACACACAAAAAAGGACACTTAACGCGACGGCACAATTATAGTGATATCCAAACAATCAACCGGGAGACGCTCTCGACCAAGGAATGCGCGGTTCGAATCCTAGACCGTATATCTACTCGACGGGCGCGTGCACAATTCCGCATCACCCGAACAAGTTAAATATTGCAAAATTCACATATCCAAGTAGCGAAGTAACACGCCTAAATCTAACTATCTGGATCCTACACGGTCGCGTGACTTCGGCCGCGATAATCTTGATACGCGGGTTCACCGCATCGCGGCCAGCGAAGCACTCTCCTTCACCCACGCGTCGAGCCACACAGGCCGCACACCGCTGCCCGACCTGGCGGCGTTTATCTCACCCACACCCCTCGGGTGACGCGCCAGCTTGAACGCAATTGGATGGCGTTCAACATGACCAAATTTGGGCATAAACATAACCCATTTTATACCATTTTCTTCTTCTTCTTTACTATCCCAAAAAGTCTACTGCAGAACATGATCCTCTCTCTTATGCCCGATTTCTTATATATTATGTTAGAAACGTTTCATTCTCCGTAACGACCTGTTTTATTACATACGAGGAGTGAATATAAATATATTTTATATTAAAAACTGTTCTTGCAGCAACTTAGGATGACTTAAAATGAAAAAAAACTTTAAGCGGTTTATTAATAGTTGAAGTGGTATTTTGTTTTAAAAATAGGGTTTTCATAAACTTCATTTACTGCTAAACGGCTCGTAAAAAAACGAAACATTTTTAAATATAGAAACCTGGCATTAACCTGACGCAGCGTCACGGTTAATGCCAGGTTTCTCTGTGCTTGTGTGGGTATTTTACGTCTGAATTAAATGAGACGGTTATACCTATAGTTGCCTGACACGACTCCCTCGCGACGTAATAGGGTGATGTATATACACCGCCACCATAAGATAGTGTATTGAATACCAGCATAAGATGACATTACAATGCGGCCGTTTTGTATGTTGAGTGACATAAACCGAAGATCCTATTTTCTGGTGATTTAGATATATATGGGTCAAATAATCTAGAAAAAATCTGAAGTGGACTTTGTGTTCATACATCTACCTTACTTCATCAGCATCGTCATTCCATCATTAGAGCCAATCAAATTCCCCAACTGAAAATAGGACTTCCCCGGAGATAGATATATCTTATAAGAGAAATATTGACATTAGTTGCCAAGTTCAGCTGGCGGGTTGACAAAAGTTGTTTAGTTATTTTTATTTTTGTTGAAAGATGCTGCTACTCATCTCCATTTCATATAGAATAAGGGTGATAAATTGAAATTGAAAAATTAAAATTGAAAGTTTATTTATTTCTCACCACAAAACCTCAAAAATCTCTTAACACTAAACTTAATAAAAACAAAAATGGTACACAACCATATTGGTGTCTGAAGTAGGTAAAATGATAAATGGGCACACAGTACACCTGATAGTAAGTGGATACTGTGGCTGATAGACATTTACATCTATCCTCATTTAAAAATGCAAATGAATTGTTACCCCTGAGGAATGCTTCGTTTTCAGTAAAAATAATCTCCGGTTCACTCATACCAAAACACATCAGAATTACAGTGGTATTTTACGCTGGTATTTTGTAACAGCGTGGACCTTCCACGGTCGAGTCGTTTTACAATCTCGTGTTACAGTTTCCCGTTGTTGCCTCTTACGACTCTTTTTCTAAAATATGGAGGAGTGGATTCTCCTACGCCCCCACAAACGATGAAAAATACAATTACTACTAATTTTCGCATTGTAATATTTTGTAAATTTGAATAACAATTTTATATCTGTGGCACCGGATATTAAATTTTATGTTAATATAAAACAAATTCCAGGTAAATCCGTTCGCTTTACTAAAATTTACAATTTTATAGGTATTGGCGCTCGTTTGTTATTATATAGCTCGTTTCAATCAATTTTAAATGAATCATGTTTAACCCATAACAGTCTCTGTCAATAATGTGATCGAATTTTTGATAAAATGTTTTGTTTCTACTGTAGTAATATTGTAATCTTTTTTTTAAAACTCCAGTTACAAACGAACTTACATTTCACCTGATAATAAGTCCCCTCCCGCTCCCCCGTTAGTGGAGACTATGGGAACAGGAAAAACGAGTATTAGCCTTCTTGACCCCAGCGGCGAGTCTGGTCTATGGCTCCACCGCCAACCAAATTACTCCCGCGGTGGTTAGACAGAGTGGCGCCTCGCAAGACCAATACTCCCCTTCCCCCGAAGCCTGCGGGGGGAAGGGGTATTGGATTCGGTGTTAGTGGGAGAGGACGCCCTTTTCACTAACACACATCCGAAATAGGCTTACCAAGCCCACTCGAAGTGAAGACCTCGGGCCAGTTACGCCTCCAACCAATATACCGCTACAGATGCGCTGTCACTTCTGCGGACTAAGATGAAACGTCTCACAGCCTGAAATTATACTGGCTCTCTGTAACCTGCAGACCCTTCTTATTGGAAAAGAGGCATTCCATCTTAGTCCTCACGGATGACAACGCATCTGCATTTTGATTCGCAAACGAGGATAGATGTACTCGTAGATGTCAATGGGCCACAGCAACCACTTACCATAAGGTGGACTGTGTGCTCGTTTGTCACCCTATCCTATATAAAAAACAGACCAGAACAAAGCGGTGCAAGCACTGCTATTTGGTGGCAAAAATATAAAACTATCTTACGTTCCTATTCAAATTTCAGAAAAAATGGATCGTTTCCAATTTTTTTTAAGGGATAAGGGTAACAAACGAGCTCACAGTCCACCTGATGGTAAGTGGTTGCTGTGACCCATTTACATCTACATTTATCCTCTATTACGAATCAAAATGCAGATGCGTTGTTACCCGTGAGGACTAAGATGGAATGCCTCGGTTTCCAGTAAAAAGGGTCTTCGGTTCTCTACACTCACTATACGAAAAACGGCAGCATTAGGCTGCTATTTTACGCTGGTATTCTGTGAGTTCCTTCCCCGGTCGAGCCGACACATTCGTGTTACAACTATACCAGAAATATATGTATAGCTGCAGCATGGCTCTACTACGTATAAAATATTTTAAACACATAATAGCAGTTATCGTTTGGGCACAAATTAAATAATGTTAGTTCTTAACTTTAGCAGTTCAACCCCACCGTACATGTCATAGTACGCGAACGCGAGCAACCCGAATTCGCTCCCTACCTTTTTTTACGATGTTCTTTTTTACCTCTGAGCACGTTTTCAATCAGCACCTAAAATCGAAAATAACTATTTCATCTGTAGCAACGGAAACCAACCCGTGTTGAATAAATTTCACATTACGTACTGGAAAATTTATGGCAGTCATGTTTTTATAGCATCTGGGTGACAAACGAGCACACAGTCCACCTGATAGTGAGTACATGTGGCCTATAGACATTTAAATCTATCTTCAATTAATAATCAAATGCAGATGTAAGTTTCCGGTAATATGCGTCTCACAACCCAAGCATTAAGCTGCTATTTTACACTGGTATTCTGTGAGAGCGTAGTTTTTCTCCGTTCGAATCGACCCATTGGTGCTACAACCATAATATACCTGCAGCGTAGCTCTACTACGTTTAACACCCAAGCCCTCACGGCTTGGCTTTAAATTTAGTTATGCTGGTTTTATTCTAAAGTGCTAAATAACACAAAACACGTCCACGTAATGGTTGCGTCGAATAGCAAAAATGCGAATATTTACACATACTTCCCGGTAATAAAATGCATCAGGTGGCGGCGGAAAGCAATACTGTGAAAGCATTTTCCCTATATCAAAGTCCACATAATAAGACTTAAACTTTTTAAACTTATAAACACTTTTGTAAATTATATTTTTTTTAATAGAAAACGTTTTAAAAGTGCTTTCCGTTATAAATAAAGAATATAAAATAAAGAAGGTAACAGAGGCGTTGTCAAATCTGAGGACTAAGATGGAATGCCTCACAGCTTGTTATGGTTCAGTCTCTCTATACTCTATAAACGAGAACACAGCAGTGCAAGTACTGCTATTTAGTGAAAGAAATATGTTTTTTTTATATATAAAAATGAAGTGACCAATGAACTGACAGACCATCTGATTTTACGTGTCACTACTACTGCAGCTATAAAAATAAGTAAATGAAATCCATAGAAATAAGTTAAATTCAATATTTATTTTTTTATAGAAGATGGTTGACAAGCAAGCACACAGCCCACCTGATGGTAAATGGATACCGAGTCCCAAAGACATCTACTTCGACTCTCAACTAAAAATCAAAATGCAGATGCGTTGTGACCTAGATGGAATGCCTCGTTATCCAGTAAAAAGAGTAACTGGTTCTCTACACTCACCATAAGAAACACAGCAGCATTGGGTTGCTATTTTACGCTGGTATCCCGGAAGGCGCTGTCCTCCTCCGGTCGAGCCGATCCATTCATGATACAACCATAATATAGCTGCAACATGGCTCTACCAAGTAAAATATTTTAGGAAAGCATTTAAAGTGGTGAGGGTCTAAATGCAATGTTAAAGATTTTATTAAAATTGTTGGAGCTTAAGGAAGTACTCATTTACAGGAAGTACTTAAAACTTATTAAATACACTTTCTAACTGAAATTTGAGCTTTATCTTTATTCGAGCGATATAATTGCAAACCGACGTTCTGAAGCAAAGTTTTCAGAATAACTTTTCCAACGTAAACGGATGAAATATGAAATTCCTTAGTAAACGAAAAGGTTCAGTTTTTTTACTGACTACCGACGACTCAATGAAAATCGGCTTTTAGCTTATGTAACTTTTTTATAGTTTTTCTACACTACTACCAAAAACTATTACTGTCAACTTTTTATCATTTTTACCATTTACTAACCGAATTAAAATAATTAAAAATTAAAAATTTTGTACAGCCGACTTCAATATAAGTTATTTAAGAATAACTTAAAAACTATTGGTCTGAACTTGATCAAATTCATATGGGACCACACGAGAAGTACCAGCTTTCAAATAAAAAAAGAATCATCGAAATCGGTTCACCCAGAAAAAAGTTCTGAGGTAACACACATAAAAAAAAAAAAACGAAAAAAAAAAACATGCAGTCGAATTGAGTACCGGCTCCTTTTTGGAAGTCGGCAGAAAAATGTCTTAATTCGACGCGTATTTTTTTAATTCCTAGTTTATATTTATATTTATTCTTTTTTATTAAAAAGTTAGTTCTATAAATAAACATAAACACTCACGCTTGTCACGTAGAGGGGTAGGCAGACACTACGGAGTTTTATTTGGCACGATCCTGACACACCTTTCTCGTCTGTTTTACTTCTAATCCACATATACCTGCATACGCATACATACGAACGATTTCGCCGATCAAGTATATTCTTAATTTGGCCCATATTCAATATATCGCCAACTTGGTAGATAAACTTTCGTCTAGGGCGTCCCTTGCCGGCACTGCCATTCACTTTCCTCATTCCTCATTCATTTTCCCTACATGAGTAAATCACCGAAGAATTCCTTTCTTAATTCTGGTCGGATCATCATCTTGTTGCGTAGTCTTATATAAAGCTATTGTTGACTCTGTCACTGATGTGGACACAAGGAATGGAACTATTTATTCCATCATCTGTGGTACCCATCGGAGGCAGATCTCAGCCTTGGTTTGGTCGTTCCTGAAAGACTGCATTACACAGTAAGCAGGAGTATTATCAAGCCTGGGCTGCGGCTTCGGCGACTTGGGATATAAACACCAGAGTGCTTAAAAAGAAGTATAAATTCGCCTCCAGGTCCTTCAAAAGTGTTATAGCCAAGGAAAAGTCAGAGCACATAGGCAGAATTGGAACCAGTGCATTCTGGTCTCTCGCCAAGGCTGTCCAAGGGAATTTCTGCAAGTCATCACTACCATCTCAGCACAGGGAGAACGACTCACTGGCCCGCGCCGCAAAAGAGAAAGCCGACCTTTTAGGCTCCCTTTTTGCGTGCAACTCGAATCTTGATGACGGGCGGAACATACCGCCGACCACCCCGCAGTATGTGTGCTCCATGCCAGATGTGCGGTTCTCACAGCGCTCGGTTCGCAAGGCACTCTTCTCCCTGGACATCCACAAGTGGAGTGGGCCTGACGGAATCCCCCCAATTGTGCTGAGGACGTGTCCTCCGGAGTTGATACCGGTTCTTACGCGTCTTTTCCGGTACTTCTACTGCCTAGGCGTAGTCCCGGTTAAATTATGGAAGACAGCTTTTGTCCACTCGATCCCTAAAAAAGGCGACCGCTCAGACCCGTCCAACTACAGGCCTATCGCCATCACCTCCTTGTTATACAAAATAATGGAATCCATTATAAACTGCCAGCTCATGCGGTACCTTGAGGATCACCAGCTGAATAGTGACCGCCAAAACGGTTTTCGTCGGGGTCGATCAGCTGGTGATCTTCTGGTCTACCTGACTCACAGATGGGCGGAGGCAGTAGAGTCCAAGAAGGAGGCATTGGCCGTTAGTTTGGACATTGCGAAGGCCTTCGATCAGGTCTGGCGTAAAGCGCTTCTTTGGAAGCTCCCTTCCTATGGGCTTCCTGATAAATTGCACAATTGGATCACCAGTTTTCTTGCAGATCGGAGCATCAAGGTCGTTGTAGATGGTGCATGCTCCGATTACAAGCCTATTAACGCTGGTGTTCCACAAGGCTGTGTGTTAGCACCAACGCTGTTTCTTCTGCATATCAATCATACATGCTATATACAAACATTCATTGCTATGCGGATGACAGCACTGGTAATGCTCTATTATACACCGGCCGTGCCAATATTTCTCGGAAAGACGTCGCCGAGTACCGGAACAAACTTGTGTCTGAAGTCGAGTCTTTGCTGAACAAAGTCTCTGATTGGGGGCGACTAATTCTAGTCCAGTTTAATCCTCAGAAGACACGAAGTTTGCGCGTTTACCGTTTAAAAGAACCCCTTTGTCATATCTTCTCAGTTTCAAGGTACTCCCCTTGTTGCCTCAGTCAGTATCGGAATCCTCGGCGTCGACATATCGAGTGACGTGCAGTTTCGTGGTCACTTTTTTTTTAAACGCAGAGGCAAACCTCTACTTCACGCTGGAAAGGAAGGCCAAATTGGCCTCTGAAAAGCTTGGCATGCTCAGCAGAGCGAGACAGTATTTCATGCCATCACATCGCTTGCAACTTTACAAAGTGCAAGTTCGGCCTCACATGGAATACTGTTAATTTAATTCTGATTTATATATATATATATATATATATATATATATATATATATATTATATATATATATCGCCAATACATTTTCAGAGAAAAAATAATTTACATTATTTATTTAAATTATTCTCTTTTAATTTATACACTCTCTTATCTAAGAAACAACGAAAATGACTCACATTTAATATTTTCTAAACTGATAATATTAGGGAACCAATTTACCATGACAGTAACGCCACACGCTCGTTTGCCCGCCTTTGTATAAATAATAATAAAGCGCTTGGAATTGCACTATAATATAGTCATAACTTGTATTTTGTAAGTTACTGAAGATAGGGGGAGACTATTGTTTTCGCGGTGAACTTGATTTTAAGTTCAGATTTTCTAAAATGCGGTCTGATTCAGACCGTGATCACAGTACTGCAAAGTACTTAAAACGTTGGGAATATAAAAATAAGCTAATTAAACGCGTAAACGTAAAATGAAACTAGTTTCATTCAACACATTTTACGACTTCCACCCTTTCATTGTGGATATAGAATGCATTGGAATCAAATGGTTTGCTTCGTAATAATTTGTAACAGTTTACGTAGTAATAATTTGTCAGCATCTGGCTTACCATCCGATTACAATGTACGTGTCTATAAGACACTTCAAGAGAGTGAATAGGGATTTCTTATATTTACGCGAACACTACACATTGAATAAGACTATTTTTACGGATTTTATCGCGTTTAATTTACTTATTTTATATTCCCGACGTTTCGGTTGCTTTCCAGCAACCGTGGTCACGGGGGACTGAGGTGATTGACGTCCCGATATCAAAGTTAACCCGGAGTACCTTCAGCTTTTTAATTATTAATTTTGGTCCGATCTACGCAGAATGAACTAACTGTGTCTTGAAGTCTTACAGTGGTATGCTTGGGTTTAGTTTTAATTTTATGAATTACAGGATCCCAAGCAGGTGGTAGTACCCAGCCTCCCTCTCTATTGAAATTAGGATGTTTTTTAATTTCAATAGCCTCACGTATCATCCTTGGCAGGAATCGATGTTCTTTCGCGAGGACTTGTGGTTTATCAAATCTAATGTAATGACGGGGGCCGTCTAGGATATGATCACAAACTGCAGACTTCCCGGAACGTTGGTGCTTCACGTCAGCTATGTGTTCTTTTACGCGGGTTTTTATTGATCGTTTTGTTTGCCCTATATATGAGAGACCACACTCACAATCAAGCTTGTATACTCCTGCATCTTGTAGAGGAATATTGCACTTGACGGATGGTAAGAACTGACTAATCTTCTTCGGCGGCTTGAAGAATGTTCTAATAGAAGCTCGCTTCAAGATGTAGCCAATCTTGTCTGTGACACCTCTGACATATGGTAGTACAGCAGGCACACGCTCGACTGTGGCCGGCTTCACTCGGTCACTGTGACGTAGGCGCGGAACCCGAAGCTTGTTGTCGTGCAGAACCTGCTTGGCGTGCTGAAGCTCGGCGGCCAGGTGTTTGCTGTCACAGATCCCTCGTGCTCTCTGCAACAAAGATTTGCCCACGGTAGCTAACTGTGAAGGGTGATGGTGGGATTCACCGTTTAAGTATCGGTTTGTATGTGTCTTTTTTCTATACACAGTGTGACCTACGGTGTTATTAGGATTTCGAATGACTAACACATCTAGGAAAGCTAAAGAATTATTTGCCTCTAACTCCATAGTAAATTGAATTTTAGAGTTTATGGAATTAAGATGTTCTAAAAATGCAGTTACTTTGTCTGATGGTAAAATTGTGAAAGTATCGTCTACGTACCGCTTGTAGAAACTTGGAGTTACTGGTGCAGTAAGCAGGGCTTTCTCCTCAAGTCCTCCATGAAAATATCGGCGACAATGGGAGATACCGGTGAGCCCATCGCAACACCATCTACTTGCTTGTAAAACTGTTCCTTCCACAATAGGTAGCCAGATGTAAGGCAATGTCTGAGTAATACTGCATATTCTGCTGGCATGTTGTTTTCCTCTAGTTTCCTAGTTATAATTGAGATGCAGTCTTCAACAGGTAGGCATGTAAATAGAGACTGAAAATCAAAACTTACCATAGTTTCATTGTCAGTAAGACATAGGTCTTTTATCTCACTGACAAAATGGTATGAATCCTTAGTGTGTGCTCTTGTATGTCCTCTGAGTGGTGATAGTACTTTTGCTAAGTGTTGAGCCAATCTGTAAGTTGGCGAATCGATCTGACTCACTATTGGACGTAATGGAGCGTTCGGTTTGTGTATTTTTGGTAACCCATACAACTTCGGCGGTTTGGCACACGTAGGTATTATCGAATTTACGTCTAGATTCAGTTTCTCGGAGTATTTCTTTATTAGATCGCTAGTTGTTTTAAGCGTATTAGTTGTAGGATCTGTTTTGACCTTTACGTACGTACTTTCATCCGATAAAAGTTGTTGTATTTTAAAATTGTAATCCGACGTATCCATTATAACCGTAGCATTACCTTTATCTGCGCGGAGAATCGTAAGATCTGGTCTGTTGCGTAAGTTTTTCAATGCAGTAAATTCATCTTTGGGAAGATTTAATTTTGGCGCTGAGCGTACTAATAACGGAATAACGGAACGCAATCATTGACAACAGACGCGAGTAATAAACAACGTGCGGTCTATAACCTGTCAAAACAATCTCTAGACGACGCGACGATAAAAGTTTTGGCCAAAGGTATGAATTTCGCTATAACACCGCGAAAAATTCCGTATGAAAACATTATCTGTAGTGTTGAGGACTGTCTGTATAAAAATAATATTGGTAAAGAAGATTTGGAGGCTATACGTCAAGACATTTCGTCCTTGTTACGTCGAAGCTCACATAATTGTTCCGAGTCTGCATGTTTGTCCTTGTGCAATTTATGTTTGTTAACTGCCCCCACGATATAGGAGAAAACCTTAATGTGTAACGTTCTTTTATAAAAAAAAATAAAACTACAAAGAAATTGTACTCAACTAGAAAGAAAGTCCCTTCGACCGGATAGGAAACAAGTAGGTTTTGTGATTAAAACGCACCATATACGAAAATCCTTGATTCTAAATGCGGTAGGTGCTTAGGTTTTTATAATGACGACAAACGAGTCAACATAGCAGACTATGACAAGTAGCTTCTGCAGTCCATGGTCACCTAAAACTAACTTCAAACAAAAACCGTGACATATGTGTTGTCACTCCTGAAGATTAATATAATACTCGACTGCCTTTAAATAAAACCACTTTTACGGAAATACTATCATCACTCAGAGGTTACACAAGAGCACACACTAAGGATTCATACCATTTTGTCAGTGAGATAAAAGACCTATGTCTTACTGACAATTAAACTATGGTCAGTTTTGATGTTCAGTCTCTATTTACATGCCTACCTGTTGAAGACTGCATCTCAATTATAACTAGGAAACTAGAGGAAAACAACATGCCAGCAGAATATGCAGTATTACTCAGACATTGCCTTACATCTGGCTACCTATTGTGGAAGGAACAGTTTTACAAGCAAGTAGATGGTGTTGCGATGGGCTCACCGGTATCTCCCATTGTCGCCGATATTTTCATGGAGGACTTTGAGGAGAAAGCCCTGCTTACTGCACCAGTAACTCCAAGTTTCTACAAGCGGTACGTAGACGATACTTACACAATTTTACCATCAGACAAAGTAACTGCATTTTTAGAACATCTTAATTCCATAAACTCTAAAATTCAATTTACTATGGAGTTAGAGGCAAATAATTCTTTAGCTTTTCTAGATGTGTTAGTCATTCGAAATCCTAATAACACCGTAGGTCACACTGTGTATAGAAAAAAGACCCATACAAACCGATACTTAAACGGTGAATCCCACCATCACCCTTCACAGTTAGCTACCGTGGGCAAATCTTTGTTGCAGAGAGCACGAGGGATCTGTGACAGCAAACACCTGGCCGCCGAGCTTCAGCACGTCAAGCAGGTTCTGCACGACAACAAGCTTCGGGTTCCGCGCCTACGTCACAATGACCGAGTGAAGCCGGCCACAGTCGAGCGTGTGCCTGCTGTACTACCATATGTCAGAGGTGTCACAGACAAGATTGGCTACATCTTGAAGCGAGCTTCTATTAGAACATTCTTCAAGCCGTCGAAGAAGATTAGTCAGTTCTTACCATCCGTCAAGTGCAATATTCCTCTACAAGATGCAGGAGTATACAAGCTTGATTGTGAGTGTGGTCTCTCATATATAGGGCAAACAAAACGATCAATAAAAACCCGCGTAAAAGAACACATAGCTGACGTGAAGCACCAACGTTCCGGGAAGTCTGCAGTTTGTGATCATATCCTAGACGGCCCCCGTCATTACATTAGATTTGATAAACCACAAGTCCTCGCGAAAGAACATCGATTCCTGCCAAGGATGATACGTGAGGCTATTGAAATTAAAAAACATCCTAATTTCAATAGAGAGGGAGGCTGGGTACTACCACCTGCTTGGGATCCTGTAATTCATAAAATTAAAACTAAACCCAAGCATACCACTGTAAGACTTCAAGACACAGTTAGTTCATTCTGCGTAGATCGGACCAAAATTAATAATTAAAAAGCTGAAGGTACTCCGGGTTAACTTTGACATCGGGACGTCAATCACCTCGGTCCCCCGTGACCACGGTTGCTGGAAAGCAACCGAAACGTCGAGAATATAAAATAAGTAAATTAAACGCGATAAAATCCGTAAAAATAGTTTTATTCAAGAGTGAATAGGGGTTTGTTAAGCTAAGTCATTGCATTTTACTGTCTTCTGCTGCATCACCATCAACAGGTATGACAATAGGCAAGTACTAGCATTGAATAGTTAAGTTAAAAAAACCTAGTGTTGGCCGACTTCAAGCACTCGAAATATTTTTTATAAATGGCTTTCTTTAAGCATTCAGTCTAGTTAATTATTATTTTCTTATTTTTATTTAAAACAATTATTTAATGAATACGCTTCTTTGATATGATCAACATATGGAAACGTCTACACTGTCATGAGGCAGTGTATATAAATATTTCCTAACTGCTATCAGACTGCCATAGTCTGGTGAACGACGGTACCTGTGTACGAAAGATTTTCGGGCACGGCTTCTAGCGAGCACTTATACGGTACGGTAGACCGTGCTTAAGAAAATGCTCAAAGTGTAGGATCTTCGCTACTAGGTTGTGCCCGTGCAGATACTCACGGCTAAAAAGCGCCGAACAACTGGAGATATCATATATATATATACATACATATGAGTGATTCACCGGGATGGCGACAAACTCGACAGTTATCGACGGTGCCACCCCTTAGGATGTATCGCCTATAATTGTTAGTCTTCTTATTAAAGATACGCAACGCATTTTAAAAAAATAAGAAAAAAATAAGACATAATAAAAATAAGAAAAAAGAAAAGAAGATTGTCCATATATTTAGTCATTAATAATAATCATTCAACGTTTTTCAGAGCCTTAGGTTTTTACGAAGTTTCGCCATGTCATCATCATCATCATCATTACAGCCTTTCATAAGTCCACTGCTGAAAATAGGCCTCCCCCAAGGAATGCCACAAAGCACGGTCCCGAGTCACCTGCATCCATCGACCTCCCGCATGTCTTACCAGGTCGTCACTCCATCTCGTGGGGGGTCGCCTTACACTTCGCCTACCGGTACGAGGCTGCCACTCGAGAACCTTTCTTCCCCATCGGTTTTCGGTTCTTCGAGCTATATGGCCGGCCCACTGCCACTTCACCTTACTAATCCGGTGGGCTATGTCGGTTACTCTGGTCTACTGCGGATATACTCATTTCTAAGTTTATCACGCCGAGAAATCCCGAGCATAGCCCTCTCCATAGCTCGCTGAGCGACCTTGAGTTTCCTCATACGGCCAGCAGTGAAGGACCACGTCTCAGATCCGTAAATCATCACTGGCAACACACACACTGATCTCTGACGAGAAGTCTGACGAGAAGATGTGTCGTAGTTTCCCGAACGCTGCCCAGCGAAGTTGAATCCGTTGATTGACCTCTCAGTCGAAGTTGGACTTACCTAGTCGGACTATTTATCCCAGGTAAACATACTCGTCAACAACTTCGAGCTTAGTGCTCCCAACAACTACCGGCATAGGTGTGACATAGACATTAAACATGATCTTTGTTTTGTCCATGTTCATCCTAAGACCTATTCGTTGGGAGACACTATTGAGGTCATTGAGCATAGTGCTTAGGTCCTCCAGCGATTCTGCCATAAGGACTATATCATCGGCAAATTGAAGGTAAGTGATGTACTCGCCATTGATGTTAATACCGTATCCTTTCCAGTCCAGAAGCTTGAAAACGTCGTCCAATGCAGCGGTGTAGAGTTTCGGGGATATAACATCACCCTGTCTTACACGTCTCTGCAATTGGATAGGTTTTGTACTCTGGTTCTGTACTCGGATAGCCATCGTAGCTCTACTATACAAACACTTCAGGACTTCGATATACCGACAGTCAACTTGGCACCGCTGAAGGGACTGCAGCACCGCCCAAATTTCGACGGAATCAAAGGTTTTCTCATAGTCCACATACGCCAGACATAGTGGCAAATTTTACTCTTCGGACATTTGTACAATTTGCCGAAGGGTATGTATGTGGTCTATAGTGCTAAAGCCCTTTCGGAAACTAGCTTGTTCGGGAGGCTGGAAGTCGTCAAATCTGCGCGCGAGACGATTCGTAATGACTCTCAAAAACAGCACGTAGACGCGGCTCCGAAGGGAAATCGGTCTGAAGTTTTTCAAGAGAGCGTTGTCACCTTTCTTGAAGAACAAGACCACCGCACTTTTGCTCTACGCCTCCGGTGTAACGCCACCATGGAGGACGTATAAAAAAGCCTCTGAAAGACTTCAAGTACCGGTCTTCCACCCGCTTTCAGAAGCTCCGCTGTAATTCCATCCTCGCCTGGGGCCTTGCCGTTTTAAGGTGCTGGAGAGCCATTCTAATCTCGCTCAGACTAACGTCCGGGATATCATCGGAATAGTGTCGGATAAGACTCTCTCTTGGATCGTTACTCACACTTGCGTGTGGCTCCAACGATGACGTGTACAGCTGCCCATAGAACCTCTCAATCTCACTGAAAATCTCAGGTGCCTCGGAAACGATGCTGCCACATTCGGTCTTCAGTTTTGACAGTCTCCTCTTTCTGGCAGACAGATCTCTGGCAAAGACTTTGGAGCATTGGTTCCACTCGATCGCTTCTTCAATACAAGTTGTATTGAAGTTGCGTAAGTTCCGCCGCATGCATTTGGAGATCTGTCTGTTCAGTTGCCGGTATGCTGTCAAATCTGTTGAAGAATGTAGCTTCATCTCCCGTCTAACAGCCATGAGATTGAGAATGTAATTGGAGAGTTTTTCTGTTCTTCTGCGGCGGGTCTTGCAGAACTTAGCTTCGACCGCATGGACAACTTCCACGAGCTTGTCATTCATATCGTCCACTTCATTGCAGTCTTCTAGGCACTGAAAACGGTTTTGTAACTCGAGCTGAAAAGTTTCGGGACTTTGGAACAGAGCATGAGGGGGACGGAGCGTTGACTTCATTAGACGCCTCTAACCATTCGGTGATCGCTACCAGTTTTCACCCTCGCGATCACGGAGACATCACTAAACAGTTGTCGTGTGGTCGTCATAATGAAGTCAATCTCATTTTTTGTAGAACCGTCGGGGCTCCACCAGGTTCACTTCCTGTGGGGCCGCTTCTGGAAGAAAGAGTTCATCATAAATAGTTCCTCTTTCTCCATGAATTTGGCCAGCTGCTGGCCCCTTGGGTTCCGTTGCCCTATTCCAAATATCCCTACTTTCAGCTCACCGTTCTCTCTTGTGCCTAATTTTGCATTGAAGTCTCCCATTAACACCGTATATTGGGTTTTGGAGGAATGCATGGCTCTAGAGATATCCTCATACATTTCCTCCACCTCCTCATCGGGGTGTGCCGAGGTTGGTACGTAAACCTGTATGACCTTCGGCGAATACCCTTTGGTAATTCTAAGTATAAGGTACGCAACCCTCGTCGACACACTCTCAATCTTTACAACGTTGTGAATGATTAATCCGACACCTCCTTGGGACAGAGCAAGTTGCCGGATTCGATCATTACCGTGTCCTCCCCCTCTCTTCGGACTTCGGATAATCCTATAATATGCCAGCGTAACTTTTTTATCTCTTCTTCCAGCTCCACGATCTTCTCGTCAGTCCTCAGGGTGCGTGCGTTTTATGTTGCCAGGTCGAGTCATCTTAGGTGGCAACCGAACCTCCACCGGAGATTCTTAGCACCCCCGCCCCGCCATTACCATGGTCGCCACCGTAGCCAGGAATAGCGGGGCCGCCGGGTACTGGGGCCCGTTTCTTTGTTACTCTCATTATAGGAGGGTATTTGCCATAGTTGCCACGCTTGGCGAGCGGGTTGGCAACCGCAGTTTTTTTATTGTAAGTTTGTTGTTATCAGGGAGATGCTGCTGCCCAATTCCTGCCTGTTTTACTTTGTCGCCTTTTACGACACCCACGGGAAGATATGGGGTAGTGGATATTCTTTACCGCCACTACACGGCACGTGTAGACGTAGTAATTGACCTCGAGTCATCCTTAACTGGATAGTGCGCTAAAAACATCCTATATTTGACCTTAGACAAAGTACTTACGCATGTTAATTTTATAATTAAATATTTTAATTAACTTTTTTTTATTCGTTTTACATTTTATATTCTTGTTAAAGAATACGAATTTTACGAATAAAAATTTCAAATCTAAAGCAGAATATAATAAATATTTACACAGCATTATATATTATTAGTTAAAAAGTCACCTTTATAATATGAAAGGACTTTAACAAGGTTCGCTATTGAGAGAAGCCGTATGAATTTTTGAAAGGATAATAAAGTCCATAAAATTAATGGAATATTTTTTTTAGTTTTAAACATTTCTAACTGTCAAAATTATAATTCTCTTTACAATGACTACGCCTGACATTTAATTTTTATGGTTAATATGGGTATAGGCCTGATAACACTCTTTTATTAGGTTTGCGTGTATCTATCTATTAATCTATGTAACGAAATATTTAACATAAATTTCACCAATATGTATGAAACCAAATGACTAGAAAATTTGCATTTTTATCAAAGACCTATTACAATACAATAATTTTAATAACTTTATTCTTGTATGTGATCCGGATCACCAGGATAAATTCAAATTTCTAATTTCTTTAATTGCCATAAATAGGGTAAGTGATAGGGTTTTACAATAAAAATAAGTTGCTTAAAGACCTATTCAGCCATGAGATGCAAACTGCAACAAAACGGCATGCAAACTTTTTTTTTAAATTACCAAATAATATAGGTGGTAGTCGATTCTAAAATATCAAGTTTTTAAATGTAAGTTATATAATTCAAAATGTAATAATTTACTGTCAATATCATAATTAAAATTTGAATACATTCAATCAAAAATAAAGGTCTGATAAAATAGTGATACCCAGTGATACACAGCAATTACGTCTATCATATGTCAACATACATATTATTATCATTTTGAAATTCCTTAACACTATAATAACATTTTTTTATTAGCCATTCACGTAACTTTTTGGTCATGAGAATCATAGGGCCGTGTTTGAACTGCTTTGGAATTTTATTAAATATTTTTACACACATACAGTAACAACCTTTCTGATAGACAGAAGTTCTTGGTTTATGGTCTAAGACAAGCCGTTGACTATCTCTAGTGCTTCGTGGATATATATCTCAAGCTGACTTAAATAATTCTGCATGTTGTTTGACAAATTTAAATATTTCTAATATGTACATGTCAGGGACTGTTAATATACCCAGCGTAATAAATAGGGGCTTGCATGTATCAAATGGACCTTTACCGCATATAGCACGTATACATTTTTTTTGTGAGATGAGAACTCTATTTACTTCAATGCTGTTGCCCCACAGAACCAGACCATAATTAATATTAGACGCGACGTAACCATAATAAGCAGACATAGTTACGCTAAGAGTCGTTATCTTAGTTAAACGCCTTAAGACGAAAGCAAACCCATTAATTTTATTACAAACTTTATCAATGTGGCCAGTGAAATTTAAGTTCTCGTTAAGTACTACACCCAAAAATGAGACCATGGTAGTCCTTTCAATAGGTATGTTTTTGTACAGCACATTAAGATTATTTACTGCTCGTCCTGTTATGTTAAAATTTATGAAATTCGTCTTATACAGATTTACATATAGATTAATTAATTTAAGATATTGAACTATATTATTAATTGTGATATTAATGTCATTTTCATAATTATTTAAATTGTCATTATAATTCGATTTAACAATAATAGAAATGTCATCTGCAAACATTATGCATTGATATTTAGTCACTCTCGGTAAGTCATTTATATATAATAAAAATAATATAGGACCTAGAACGCTACCCTGCGGTACTCCAAACTTATTTATTTTATAATTAGAACGATTGGATGTAGTTCTATTTCTCTCGCTTATTCTATTTATTTCTACGCACTGATGTCTATTTTCTAGATATGTTTTAAGCCAAGAGTGAGAAAGACCTCTGATCCCATACTTTTCCAGTTTATCTAACAAGACATTGTGAGCTACAAAATCGAATGCCTTAGACATATCGAAGAAAAGTACAGTAGTACGCTGTTTATCATCGAGTCCAAGGATAACGTTATGTATTAGATTAAAGCACGCGAGGGTAGTTGATTTTCCCTTTTGGAAACCATTTTGCTCCGGTGTAATGATTTTGAATTTTGTTAAATAGTTGAGCAGCAAATAAAATATACAGCTTGGGATCGATGTGTGTTCTTAGGTTTTTCTAAAGTCGAAAAAATTAACAGTGGTAGAGTCACGCGGCTATTTTTGCTGTCGCACGGATGGGCCGGCTCGAACCGGGGTGGTACCACGACCTCACAGAATACCAGCGTGAAGTAGAAGTTTACCTCTGCGATTCGCTTGGTGAGTGCAGGTGGCCGGAGGCCCTTTTTACTGGAAATGAAGCATTCCATCTTAGTCCTCACGGGTGACAACGGATCTGCATTTTGATTTGTAATAGAGGATAAATGTAGATGTTTATGGGCCGCAGCAACCACTTACCATCAGGTGGACTGTGTGCTCGTTTGTCATCCTTATCCTATAAAAAAAGTCTAATATCATTTATTCTACAGTCCACTGCACTGTCTCAATACATTTGAAATAAATTTATTTCTCAGACATGTGGTATGCTCATGATGTTGTATTTCACCGCCAAAAACGTGCGAAATTAGCACATACGATATAAATTAACAATTTTATTGGTGTCATCGGGCAATTAAACTTTTTTCACGTACTTGAATCTAAACTACCACGGTTCTTTAAGTATAATATAGTCTTTAAGTATAATAACTGTAACAGTGGTTAGGAGTAGCATCAAAGCTCCGAGATGTCTGGTACTGCGAGCGACAACTCGCCTGCCAAGTAGCAACCTCTCTACAAAAAAATAAGATAGGTACGTAGAGAGGTCAGCAGCAAAGAACTATTGCAAGCTGATATAGAAGACAAAGAAAGGAAAAAAGTGAATCTCTTATTCTGTATATGCTCCTTAAGCTCTTTGCATCCGTATTTAAGTAACATCCGTCGATCCAATAACCAGCCTATAAAAGTCCACTGCTGAACATAGATCTCCCCCATAGATTGCCTCAACATTATGCTACAGCGGATTTTTTGTCAGTTTCATTTACAACATACCTAACTAGTTTATAATACCTAACTAGCTACATAATCCTAGATTTATCGTATATTTTATTTGCTATTTCATATTACGTAAAACTTTATGTTGTCCGCTTATGTATATTTGATTGTGTATTTTGTATGTAAGTCAGTTTCAATGACAGTTTTATTTTTATATTCTTTTATTTCAGTCATTAAACAAAGTCACTTACCTATATGTCATAAATCACGGAAAAAGCCCTGTTTATTTATTTAAAGAGTTTATTATCGTTATCGTTATCTCTATCTCTCAGTAGTTTAACTTCATATTCAGTCATTTCCTTACAACAACAGTTTTATAGTCGGAGCTCGTTATACGTTATGGGATCTATCGTAAAATATTTATGAATGCAAAATAGAGTAGTAACATAATGAACAGTTTTGTTGGAATTGGTGAATGTTTCATAAATTTTCTTAAACTGAGGTACATAAAGTATATTCAAGCCATTATATAATAGCAACGTCGTATTTTTATCGTTCTGATACAGCCAATCCAAAAGCCACTGCTAAACATAGGCGTCGCCCAAAAATTGCCTTATACAATCGGTTTAGCCATCCGAAGATTAGCCCGTAATGACAGACAAAATTTTAAATATGTTTTAATTTTTTATAAAGAGAGTTATTTCTATATTATAGACAGACACTTCAATTTTATTTCTATTTTATAGATAAAATATTTTAATTAAAAAACAGTTAATATTATTTAATTTTTGTATTTGCTACAATTAAATTACAATTACAAATACAAAACTACAATTAAAACAATTGTGCAGTAGTTCGCAGTTTAGATTATCTTACTTAAATCCATCCACATTTCTGTATGATAATGATTGCAGATTTTTAAATAGACTAAAGTCTTCTAAATAATAAAAACGACTCTAATCTAATCGAATACTTTCAGTTCGTACTCCAGTTTACACCTTTCTTCTTCATTAATTTTTTATTATAGTTTTTAATACTGTATATAATAAAATATTGTTTTTTTAAATATCAACAATTTTCTATTGCACACCTTAAGCGCTTAACGCGCAGGTATATTCTGCTAGGGTCTAAAAATTAAGATTCCAACATTTTGTCGCATGGAATCGTATCTAGCAATCATATTTTACATATAAATGATATAAAAAGCACATTGTGAGAAAGATAAATAAATGTTGAACTTATTAATAATTTTTGAACAAAAAAAATCTTTTTAATAAAAAAGGAGTTTTAATAGCTTATGGTGTGGATTTATAAAGTCCGCATGGCGATGTAAGCACGATAACTTTTGAAAATATCAACTGTTCAACTCAATCTATTTTTAAAACTCTTCATCTATCATGTGGGAAGCCATTAAATGTAAATGGCAGTATAATTTTGTTTTGTTTAGTTATAATAATTTTTTTCGGCGTTAGAATGGTAAAACTTTCAGTGGTTTTAGCAGCCTTGTATTAAACGTGGTAGAGCCATGCTGCAGCTATATAATTAGTATGGTTATAGCACGAATGGTTCGGCTCGACCGGGGAAGGACCACGCTCTCACAGAATACCAGCGTAAAATAGCAGCTTAACACTGCTGTGTTTCGTATGGTGAGTGTAGAGATTCGGAGACCCTTTTTACTGGAAAAGAGGAATTCCATCTTAGTCCTCACGGGTGATAAAGCATCTGCATTTTGATTCGCAAACGAGGATAGATGTAGATGTCTATGGGCCACAGCAACCACTTACCATCAGATGGACGGTGTGCTCGTTTGTCACCCTATCCTATATAAAAAAATATTTTACGAAATAGGTCGAAGCCGCACTCCGAGCCACAGCCACAGAATACTTTATTTACTCCGGCCTCAAATGCCGTCGTGAGTGTGTCGTTTGTTACAGCGGCTAGTGCTGAAAAATATCGATCGCCGTAGAAATACAAAATATTCCAAAAACCAAATTTGATACATACTTGACCAAGGTTTATATTATTATTATTTTTATATTCACAGATTTTTATTACAATATTTTGTTTCGATAAAAGTACGCAGGAGTTATATATAAATAAATATACTTATACGTCTTGGACTTTATAGACCTGAACTTGTGTCGGTGTCTCCTACTGGTATTCCTCGACGAGGAAAACTAGATGTGCCAAGTTTGGCCTCGTTTTTGTTAGATATGGTGAGACCTAACCTCCGGGCTTGATAGAGTGACCTGAATGTGTACTTTGAAGACTGCCACTGGAACTCATCGACGAGGGGAACTAGATGTGCCGAGTTTGTTATTTTTTGTGTTATTTTACTAAATACACTTTGTCTTCCTCACTCGTGGCCATAGATAATACACTGTATAGTAAAGATGGTTAATATATATTTTAACTGTTGAAATATACAGTTCAAAAAATTAAAAAAATTGTTAAATAAATAAAATTAACCATATTGAATAAAATTATCATATTTCAGTCCATTCAAGACAATCCACGACGTTAGTGATTTATCTAGCGTTTTCCTTACGTACCACCGTGATAGTCGATCAATTTTCGTTCGATAAAATGACTTTACCAATTGAATGGACTAGATGGCAGCTTACAAAGCCATTTTATTCGAAAGAAAACATTCTTATCAATACATGCATTCTTTTGATTACATTTAAATTTAGGCTTCACATGTCTAAAAATGAAGGTTGTAACAAATATTTGCTATAAAATCAAACTTATATCCAATATTTTATGCTCAAATTGTGATTGAAAATTATCATATTAAATTAATTTAAAGTTAAAGTTATAGCCTATATACGTCCCACTGCTGGGCACAGGTCTCCCCTCATTTTTGAGAGGGGAGAGAGGAGTCAAACACAAAATAACAGCCAGGTCGTTATTTTGTGTTTGACTTTACTTGTGGACAAAGACCTCAAATCTGGGAAGAGACGGCAGAATTTGTTGTAAATGCTAGGCAGAAGAAATGGTGAGTGGCGTTTGATAAAGCTACTGTGTGAATTGGGAATTGGTAGTCGAAAGATCCGACGTTGGCACAGGCTAAGATAATCCGGGGAATTTATTATTTTTCTGTGGGTTAGAATTATTGCCTTTAAAATGTAGATTTGGCGAACCCGTAGCACCTTACATTCCTTGTACAGTTCGTCAGTAGGAAATCTAAAGTTTTTAGACAGCATTACTTTTCGTACTGCTCGCTGGGCCCTCTCGACTTCAAGCATTTTTGTTTTGATAGCTCCACCCCAAGCCAGCGTGCAGTAGTATAGTAGGGATTGGGTTAGTGCTTTGTAAACCATTTTCATTGTTTCTTTAGTAACACAGCGTCGCAAAGCTTTCATTATGTAAATGGTTTTCCTAACACTACCCGACAAGCAGCTTAGATGGTTTTTAAATGATAGCTTATCATCAATGATCACTCCTAGATACCTGATATTATCTGTGTTGCTGATTATATTACATCCGCAAGAGGGAACTTCAGATTCGCAAGTGTGAATTACTAAGTTTACCAACGAAAATGGTTTTGATGCGAGAGTTTTGTGAAATGCTATGAACTTAGTTTTTTTGTAGTTTAGAGTTAGTAAATTGGAACTTAACTATTTACTCAACACTACCATGCCTTTTTGAGCCGTTTAGAGTACGCTGTTCCAAGTTAAATCATTAAATATAATGGCTGTAAAATTGCGATTAACAATTTCATTGGTGCGGGCGAGGATCGAGCCAGGGTTGCTGGCGTACTGTGAAATTAACAGCGAGCGTTAACCATCTGAGCTACCACGGCTCAGATTAATTTATTAACTAATTAAATTAATTGTTACCCGTTAAATTTTTTTAAGTGTTATTTTTATTAAATTGAACGAAATGATATTTTTAACACATAGATGTAATAATTGGCTGTATTCATTAGTGGCTGATCTTAATTTTATGTATTTTGTTGTTACGCTATTCGCTAACATATTGGTTGGTATTAGTTTAAACAAAGCGCGTCAGTTTAATATTAAGTTTGACATAAAATTATTGGAAAATTGGAAGTATAATAATAAGGTTATTAGTGAAAACTAGTCTGCGCTTAGGGCATGCACAATTGGATTACCAATAGTTTTATTTATTTAGTTATTAATAATTCTATAAGACCGTTTATTTAATAGTAAACAATGTATAATTATGATATTTATCACTATAAAATATATATTTGAGGGCTCGGTAGCGGAGTTTCCTTCTGTTGTTTTGACCTCGGCATTGTTTTACGGATTGATAACTACCACTTGTAACGATTATTCTGTGCATTTGATTTCTGGACACCGATTTTGCATCTTGCATATTTGTAAGAGACATTATACAGGCTACAGCTACACAACAACGACAACTAGCCCTGCGATTGCTATGTATTAATTGTAACATATGCATTGATACGCATCGCCACCATCTCGTTTTTGAGCTTGATACCAGAGTAATTTCTAAGATACGCAAGTGGAATTCTTCAATAACAGTACATATTTACATACCTACTTATTTTATTAGACTAACATAAACCATCACACACAATCGTACATCATAATACAAATCTAATTTTTATTTTAGATCACTGAAGAAGATTATATATGTGATGCTTACCTGAAAAGTATTGTGGACGTTATTAAAAAAAATTGTGGCTATTTAGATATGATTTTCAAACGGGATGGTGTATACAAACAAACCAGCTACAGTTTGTTTCGGGACATGAAAAATAAAAGTTAAGTCCAGCTCCTATAGAAATTTGACCATTGTTCTTTGGTATTTAGATAATGTTTTATTTTTCTTAGTATAAATCTTTATAAATAAAAATTACGTGTCACATTGTTTGTCCGCGGTGAACTCCGAAACCACTCAACCGATTTTCATAAAATTTTGTGAATGTGTATTGCATGCTCCAACTTGAAAGTCTTGAAAAGTGAACCTCAATAATTTTTATTGCGAATTTAAAGATTTTTTTAGGACAAAGAATCGTCGGAATGAGCAGAACAAAGTTTGCCTGGTCAGCTAGTAATAGTATAAATTAGGATGGGAAGGATATCGACCTAAATGAGATAGAGACGAGTTTGAAACCCCAATTATTTTATTATTGAATTGTTATCAGAAAGTTGCGGCAGTAATTGCCATCTCCAATCATAGTTGTCCCCGCCCGCCTCTGATACAGGATTATAGTTTTTATTTTACACCAACACAGATCTACATTACGCTACAGTGTTTCAACATAATGCTACAGTGGAATTTTTGTCAGTTTCATATAAAACAAACCTAACTAGCTTAAAATATACCTAACTCGCTTCAAAGCTTCGCTTCTCTACCATTTATTTTATTTGCTATTCATATTATATCAAGCTTTTCTTGTCAGCTTAGGTATATTTCTGTTTGTGTATTATTGTTTGTAAGTCATTTGTTATAATGACCGTGGTCTTTTATATTCTTTTGTCCCTTTGTCAGTCATCAAACAAGCTCACTCATAATTCATAAAGTGCACAAAAGCCCTGTTCATTTATTTAAAGAGTTTCTTTATCTTTATCTCTCAGAAGGTTAACTTCATATTCAGTCATTTACTTACATCAACAGTTTTATGGTCGAAGCTCGTTATGCGTTATGTGATCTATCGTTAAATATTCAAGCATATAAATAGCGTAATATTACAAACAATTTTTTTTTCACATTGTTGAATTGAATCTATTCAGAAAAATCTTCTTGAACTGAGGTATATAAAGTATTTTCAAGCCATTATGTAATAATTACAGCAACATTGTACCGTTACAGCTTCTCAAAAATCTACAGCTGAACAATGGCCTCCCCTATAAATTGCCTCAACAGATGGATTTTGCCATATTTGCCACGCTCGGCAGGCAGGTTTACAACCGCAGTTTCTAGTCCAAATTAAATGGCGCCGCTGCCCATCTCTTGGTTTATTTCCATCTGTCGTCTCTAACGACACCAACGGGATGATATGGAGCAGTGGATATTCTTATACCGCCATTACACGGTTTACATTATATATATTTTTTTATAGGAGAGGAGGCAAACGAGCATGCGGCTCACCTGATGGTAAGTGACTACCGCCGCCCATGAACAACCGCAACACCAGGGAGGGAATTGCAGATGCGTTACCGGCCTTTTAAAAAGGAGTACGCTCTTTTCTTGAAGGTCCCTAAGTCATATCGGTCCGGAAAAATCGCTGATGGTAATCGATACCACGAGGAAGTCGTGCGAGGAAGAAAACATCTTCTAAATCGCACAGTGGTGGACCGCTAGCATAGCATCATCCAGATGGTGTGGATGGTATCGGGAGTTCTGCCGCGATGTGCGTTCGTCAAATTTTTCAGTCGTGTTCGGAATATTACCGTTACAGCCTATTAGTCTATCGCTGAACATAAGCCTCCTCCATAGATTGCCTAATAAGTTGCCTTATAGTTGTCACGCTTGGTAAGCGGGTTGCAACCGCAGTTTATTTTTATTTTTAGTCGTTATTAGGAAGACGTTGTTGCTCCTATCCTGATTTGTTTCCCTCTGTCGCCTCTTACGACGTATACGGAATAAAATGGGGGTGGTGGATATTTGTATATCGTTAATCTACGACACAACATTGTATTAATAGATATTGAAAACTAAAATATACTTTTTACGTGGTAGAGCCATGCTGCAGCTATTATATGGTTGTAGCACGAATGGGTCGGCTCGACCGGGGAGGGATCGCGCTCTCACAGAATTCCAGCGTGAAATGGCGGCTTAACGCTGCTGTGTTTCGTATGATGAGTGTAGAAAACCGGATACCCTTTTTACTGGAAACGACGGATTCCATCTTAGTACTCACGGGTGACAACGCATCTGCATTTTGATTCGTAATCGAAGATAGATGTAGATGTCTATGGGCCACAGCAACCACTTACCATCAGGTGGACTGTGTGCTCGTTTGTCACCCTTATCCTATAAAAAACATAATTAATTTCATTATTTTGTTAATACATACAATAGGTACATACAAAGGTAGTTTTAGGGAAATCACCAAAGGAATACTTTCTGTCACATAATCGAATTTTTTTGTTATCTGACATTACTTTTTTTACTGATTAGTTCTTACTTATTAACTAACGACCCGCGCTGGCTTCAACTGAATCTATTAATGTTGCCTTTTTAGATTTAAGATAATCATCAACTAACATTTAATTTAATGTTTGTATTTTTTTTAAATATTTTATGGATAAAGTTTTATCGGACTATTCGTACAGCCATTATTAAGATGTGGCTGAACAGACTGATAAAACAAATGCAAATAACTCCCTTAGCCCAATAAAACACAGTTATTTTGATATTACAGACACATATTTAATTTTTTTTATATTGTATTCATACTCTTTTAAAAAGGGCAGTTTTTATTTTATTTCTGAATTTCGTAAAAATTGAGGAATATATTTGGGGTGATTAAAATAATTTGAAGTCATTAGTACATTGAAACGTATTTTACAATTTTTTTACCTCTCTCAAGGAATGCTGCCCTCTGCTATGAAACCTACATAAAATAATTTCCTGGATTGTCTTACCAATTCCTACACTTAACTAACACGTACGAGGCTTCCACTTGAGAATCTTTCTTCGCCATCGATTGTAGGTTCTTCAAACTATATGACCAGCCCATTGCCACTTCGGCTAATTGCTCTATGGGGCTATGTCAGTTAATCTCACTTTTGGTCTATTTGTGATATAATAGAAAAAATACCCACAACCAATCTATATGATAATCTATATGATAGTCTGTAATACAACAAAGCAACTGAAAATTAATCTTACTTTGAATTTAAATTAGAATTAAATCATAATTCAGACGAATAAATAATTAATAATTCACTCTTCAAACCACACCGTACTCTCAACAAATTTAACTAATTTGTAGCGGCTTGACGAAATTGAATCAAAACACTTGAAATACGGCACGGCCAATGTGCCTAGCGAGGCGCTAATGTGATTAACGTTTTATCCGAAGTGTATGACACTTTTATGAGTGAATTTTTGCTGGACTTTCACCTTCATACTGTTCAAAAATTAATGTAATGTTATAAAATTCGGCAGTACGAAATATGTTTAATAATTTCATACACAGTAGAGTCATGTTGCAATTTTAATCAGGGAAGGACCACGCTCTGCAGAATACCAGTGTAAAATAGCAACTTAATGCTGCTGTTTCGTAAGGTGAACGTCTCTACACTTACCGTACAAAACACAGCAGCATAAATTATCCAGTAGTAAGGATCTCTACTGGAGTATTATCTTTTCTAACTAGAGACCAATTTACCCTCTAAATAATATTCCTCAGGGGTCATAACGTATCTGCATTTTGATTCCTTATCGATGATAGATGTACTCGTAGGTGTCTATGGGCCACAGCATCCAATTACCATCGGGAAACTGTATATTATTTTGTCTCCCTTTTTTTATAAAAAAAAAAATACTATTTTCCTCGTAATGAATACTTTCACTACCGGGGATGTAGTAAATCAAATGTTTAAGTTGTAATTAACAGTTTCAGTGGTGCGGGCGGGAATTTAACTCTATTTACTGACGTACTAAGAAACATAAAACTCGAGCCTGCGATACCACTATTCGTATTATAATAAATATAATAGATTTAAAGAAATATTCATTATCATCATTAAATTTGTACTTACTGAATAACAATAAACGTTTGTATGTAATATATATAAAATCAGCCATTCCTTGCGCAGACGCAGACACTTTTTGTGTCCAGTTGCTTCCACTTGACACATACCGACCGCCAATCAAAAAGTGTTCGGTGTAGTTAACTGGAAACTTTAAGTCGTCAGTTGAAGACACAAGCAACACCAAAGCAAATTTACTTACAATTGTACGGCGCTGTCATTAACGAGGTTGGTTGGCTTATAAATATTGACGGCGGCGACGTCTACGTAAACGTGTTATCAACACAACAAGCAAACGTAATGTTCCTACATCGACATCCAAGGTGAATCTGACGAAAAAAAAGCAACGAATTGTTTTGATTGTCCAGAAGTAGCAACCGGCGACTGTGTCCGACGGTCGCCAGCGTCGATACCAAGAAGTGTACTAGTTTGCGCAACGCCTTTTGTAACAATTTTGATGACATCCTAGTCGATAATTAGAGCTTTTGATATCTCTAAGTGCACTCTAGGTAAAAAATTAAACTTTTAATAAAAAAATGATTTGAAAAATTAAAAAAATTTAAAAAAATCACATAACAGCTTCTGAAGTCGGAATTTTTTTTCTCTATACAAATGTAAAATTGTTATATTCTTTTTAGTCACTTGCAGTCTACTTTTATAATTAATTAAAATGTTTATTTTTTCGAAAATCCAAATATCAATTTAAATTGTATGTAACAGAGATAATAATACCAAGGTAATTTTGTAAATGTTCTGTTTATTGTAAATCTTGCACGGAACACCGTTGGCGTAGCGAACTTTTTTACGGGGTGGACCTAAGGGCCTAACTACCTACCCTGATGAACCACTCTTACATAGCGTTTACTCATTCACAAATACAAATAAATATTTAAAACATGCTTGCTATAAGATTGGCACTTAAGTCGTACATGGTAAACCCACTCTGCAGCTATATTATGATTGTAGTACGAATGGGTCGACTCGGCCAATGTGAATGAAACTCAGATCGTTTGTAAGTAAAAAATTAAATGCGGGCGGCTTGCACTTGTTTTTTAATTTTTAACACCACGGCTCACTCTTAATTCAACAGTTATAATAGATTCTATTTAGTAATGTATATTTTATTTCTAAAAAATACTATTTTATGCTGATATGTATATCCAGTATTTTGTAATTGCTTTTGAAAAAATATTAATTTCATCAATTTTATTTTATGCTGATATTTTGTGCCAGTGTTTTAAATTGAGGTAATTTGCACCTGTTTTATTACAACTATAAATAAATACCTGCAACACCCGTGAAGTCAAGCATCCCACTCCAATTTGTAATAAACGTCACCCAGCTGATTTTATTTACGATGGCGCAACGGAAATTGCATTGCGCTGCATTACGGTTTTTTTATTTTATTTTAGTCTGAAAATTATTATGGCACTTCGAAGTTTGTTTATACGCAATCGCAAATTCAGCCATTTATAAAAACGCACACTTAAATAAACATTACAGAGAGACACTGCAATAAAATTACAGTGTCTCTCTGTAATATCGAAATAACTGCTTTATATGCGTTAATTAGCATGTTATTACATGAACATGAACCATTTTAGAGTTTTTGTCTATCTGTCTAATTGTCAGATAGTGTTACTTCAACATCATTTTACAACAAAATATTTAGTGTTAAAATAAAGTAAGTAAAAAATAAAATATTATTGCTCGATCACTCGTATTTTCCTCTATCCTTTTCAAAAAGTTTCATCAAAGTCTTTTCAGCCATTCCAAAGATTAGCTCGAACAGATAGATAGACGGACGGAAAGACGAAAATTTAAAAACAAGTCATTCATGTCTTAATTTCATATAAAATTCGGAATGATAATGATTGCAGATTTTTAATAAGAATATGGCCTAACGAAGAGTGAAAACGATTCTAATAATCTTGTAGTACTCCAATAAAACATTTAATTCCTACCTCCTCATTCCACCATCGAACAACCAGGCGATGGGCGGATCTTCACTCCTTTCTTGTCGATTCGAACAAAACGTATTGCTTCGTCATTCGTAAAGCGCACAGCAAAGTCTGTCTGTCTGTCTGTCTTTCCGCCCGATTACAATATTTCAGGCCAAAGTGAATGAGCTTTTTCTTCATTTTCACTTCATCATCACTTACCAGCAGGTAGAGTTGTTTAGGGTTGGAATATCCTTATCACGTGTTGTTGGTTTCTAATCGAAAACTTACAAGAGTATTACAAACAATCTTTTGTCCCTACTTTTATACAAACCTTTTTTTTTAGTTTTTTTAAGTTTTACTTAAAATATTAAAAACTATGATAATAAAAAAAAAACTAAAACTAGAAACTTAATTATCATATAGTCCTACTCCCCGCGGTATCATGCCAAGTACGCTGGCTGCGTTTCCCGCTGAATGGCTATACTTAGCCTTCGAGCGAGGAAAGAACCAGCCCTCTTATCACCAGCAGCAACGACCAGCCGCGGATGGATTTCCTTTAGGAACTTCACCGCACGTGGACCCCACGGACCGATAGTCTCTACAGCAAATGGCACAAATATGTAGTCATCTCTCAGAGACTCATATTTGCGCCACTTATTCAGTGCAGCTGCCTCTGATGCCACCCCGGCTTTAAACGAGGTACCCTTGAGATAAGAGGCCGCCAGAGTGTCTACGCAAGTAGCATCCCACACTAGGGCTTTACCTCTTTCCCAAGGGACCAATGTCATACCGTCGGGTCTCTTGCCATCGTCTCTAAATATTCCACAAGGCTATAAACCGAGGGAACATTTATAGAGACAAGAGCCCTTCGGATGACATCGTTCAAAGAACTGTGTCATGAAAACCTACCAGCGCTTTTCTTACATAAAAGTCCGTGGAGCCCAAACTTGTCGACGCTGCTACCACAGGGACACTGATGGGGTTGACAAATCGCCGCTCCTAGTCGGATTCCTACGGCAATGCGCAAGCTTTCCCTATCAAGTAATGTGCCGAGATTACTTGATGGTAAAGCATGTAACCAGTGACTAGATTTCTTAGTCGAAACAGCTAGAAGGCGTGCCTTATCTTGGTCACTATGAAAATTATGAAACAAATCCTTCTGCACGCCCTGTACCAACGGAATATCCCACTGTTTTTGTTCGTTAACTTCCAGTGGAACATTTTCACCAGGACAGAGCATTTGCCATGTCTGTCCTGCCTCCATAGCAAAGCATAGGTCTACTTTATTATTTAAAATTATGTTACATAAGTCACTGACACTATGCACGGAAGCAAGGAAAGCAGGCAATGCATCGCTAGAAAGATTTCTCACACCAATGCCACCAAATTTTATAGGTAAAGTAGCTTGAGTTCAGGCTGTTGTATTTAAAGTTAAATTTAGAATTTTTTCTATAGCTATTTTAAGATTATTATCAATATCTTATAAAACATCCGAACATTTCCAGACTGGACTCGAGCGGAGTAAGTATGTAAATCTAGGTACAAGAAGACAATATTTTAAAATAGTAAGAGCTATGTGGGGGTTTAATTTATACAATTTATCAACGTGGTTTAAAAATTGATCAAATTTTGTTTTTAAAACAGGTTTAATACTATCGAAAAACAACGGGGCACCTAGTAGGTATAGTGATTCCTGGACAAATATGATAAAATTTTTGAATTAAAGTGTCTCTATGAGAAGTAGATAAATTATTGAAAAAAAAATATTTAACATTTATTGCTATTTGGTTCAAGGCCAATATTTTTAAAATTTAGAAAAATATGAGTAAGATCGCTGACGAAGTCATCTGCTCTACCTTCCAGTGTACCGTCGTCTAGGTACCAGACATTCAGCTTGGATTTCAAATTTGAAATAATGGGTTGAATTCCCAAACTGAAAAGTGCTGGACCCAGTGGGTCACCCTACTGAACACCGACAGCAGAATCGATGACATAGTTTTCGTAAAACAAGTTAGTATTTGACTATAACATTGCCAAACGTAATGATAAATTTCGGGGGTATTGTTAGCCACTTCTTTCAGCAAGGTTACCCTATCGATAGAGTGAAAAGCATTCCTTAGGTCAACCTTCACAAGAACATCTGCATCAGAGTCTGTTAAAAATGTACGCACTGAATGTACCGCAGCCTCACAGCCACCTCTAGTGCCAAAACCTAGTTGAGTAGGCTGAAATTTGGTCTTAAGGTTAGAGATTATGTGCCTGCAAGCTAATTTTGAAGTTAAGCGTCGAAATGTGGAACCAACGGCAATAGGACGGATACCCTTATCGGAATGGAATGAACCCTTAATGGAATGAAATTTGGATTAACATTACCAGAAAGCATAAATTTACATAATTTTGTAATGTCTTTAAGAAGTACTCCGCCGGCGTCACCGGCAGAAGCGCTTACAAGATCTTTAAGATGTTGAGGCGTAATTCCGTCAATGCCGCCAGCAGAGCCATTCGAAAATGACATAATTGCTTCTAAAGTGTCTTTTTCCGAAGTTTGTAAAGGTTGCATAGAAGTGTTAGAAGGCAGCGGTAAACCCTGAGACGGTTTGACCATAGGATGCATTTGACGAAGGCTTTCAAGAGTTTCGACATTACGAGGAGCCAGGATGTCGTCTGAGAATAAAATACGGGATGCATTTTTTAAGTCGCCATCCATTACTTTCGACTCAACTACTTTTTTAAATCAAATTAAGGACGTGGACGAGATAAATGAGTATTAATTGGGTAATCTTAATTTTGAAAAGATGTCTCTTTTAGTTGAGACGTAATTAATTAATTTATTGTTTTATCACAATGAAAATGGGAATACGCGAAAGTAAATAATTTTTGCCAACTATTTTCACTATTAGTGAAACAATTTTGAATAGTGCATGACAATGCTTTAGCAAGCTGCATTCTCGCACCTCTAGGAATTCTTTTAACCACTGGTACATTACGATAATAATTGTAAATTTGCTCCGAAAAAAGGGAAAAATTTGTGTCATTACAGGAATTGCTAATAGAGTTATGAATTTCTACGGCAGGCTGTGAAGCCGAAATACTTTTACTATGCCATCGTTTAATATGTATATTTAATCCCCTTTTACCTTTAAACAGCCTACCGTCAGGACAATTTTGACACTGTTGGAAATGCGGCTGTGAATGTAGCGGAGCAGAGATATTCATTAAAAAATCTAAACAGATCTCTACAACACTCAAAAGTCTTTATATTACATATTCATATTAACTTGAAATGTGCTGTACCCCGTATCTTTCCATGAAACAATCATTTACGGCCTAAATAAAAGCACTTTACTCTATAAATGAAATATTATTACATTACTTCCCTGGATTTATTGCATATTGATAAACTTTGTATGTATAGTCGTTACGCTTTGACAGTTGTCAACGGCGCAGCAGAAATATTTTCCTTTATTAATTAGTATTATGTCTGAAATTAAAAAAATATTATTATAACAACTCTCTTATATATTTTCTGATCATTTTATTGAAATTTGTAAGCCAGAATTGGCCTCCAAATTACAAAATAAAATAATATAAATATACGTAGCTTTTGACAGTGAAAAAACCTTTTGAAATAATTACTATTGCATTGTACCATATATATATATATATATATATATATATATATATATATATATATATATATATATATATATATATATATATATATATTCATAGATAATGCATATAATGCATACATAATGAAAATAAAATTTATGTAAATAAAAGTAGAAATAGAATTCGAAGGTCAAATAAAGTTTTCCTCAAAGTAATGTTGTCGGACCAGTTTTTTAAATGTATGCTTATTGGGTGCTTATCAACTTATATCAACTATCAACGGGCAGCGTGATCCAGAGGAGTATTGCTTGACCTGTAAATGAAGGCGTTAATAAGCAAGTACTATGCTGAGGTATATGAATCTTAAAGACGTTAGAGGAACGAGGTTCACGGTCAAGAGTTGAAAAAAAAATATTAAGATTCTGGAGCAATGACTCTGATGAATAGAAAGCCATTTAAGATTTGAACGAACTTCAGTTCTAACTACTTGGATGCTGACAGTATAGTAGTAGGATAGTAACAGCCCACCTCTGATCCTGCCCATGTTGACTGTCCACCCTCTATTGCGAATGTCTTTAAAATCTACGTAGGAAACAAACTCTTTTAAATCTCTTGCTCAAACTTGCTCAAGCTGTATTTTTAATAAATTACGCAAGGTTATTGAGAACGGCTGTAACCCTCCTATTTAACAAGTCTCTAATAGAATGTACTGTCCCTGCTGTCCGGAAATTGCTCTTCATCGCTCCAATACACAAAAAGGGTTCTATAATTGAAGGTTATAACTACAGGCCTTTCCAAGTTACGCATACTATGTAAAATCCTCGAAAAAGTAGTGCATTCTTAAGTATATTCAAATATTAGACAATTCTTCTTTTTCAAGACTTCCAACACGGTTTCCTACCCGTTAGATATACCTTGTATTACTGTCAAGAACCTTGTATTACTTAATGACTTTCTTATTAAATCCATGGACATAGGCTATCAAAGTGATGTCATTTACACATATTATAGTAAGGCGTTCTACCGGCTTAACCATAGTCGCCTTTTATACAAGCATAAATGTGTTGGCATAAGAGAAGATATACTTTGCTGGTTTTCTTCGTATATTGAGAACAGAACACAAGCTCTAGTGGTAAAAAATTACATTTCTTGCTGGATCAAGGTTCCTAGCGGTGTTCCTCAGGGCTCGTTGCTAGCGCCTTTACTCTTAGTTATCTTTGTCAGTGTTATCAATCACTGTCTGTGTAGCTTTCTTCTATTACATTTTACAGATAATACGAAAATCTTTGCAATTATTTGTTCTTCTATTAAAAATCGCAGAAGCATTACGAAATGCCTTAAGAAATTTACTTGATTATTGTACCTATGACCATCTCGATCTCAACCCTACAAAATAATTTGTTGTTTTAACCGTCAATCCAATAAATTTCTGTACCAGATTCGAGACCAATCGTTGTTCCGTACGAGACTTGGGCTGACTTGGGATGACTCGAAACTTCTGTTTGACAAACAAATTGAAAATGTCATAGACCAGTTGTTGAAGCGCCTGTCAAATTATATTAGCAGTTCTCATGCCAATATTAGTCCGTAAGCTGTGTAGGTATGTTTAAAAAATGTTGTACCTGTCGTCTTTGTAAAAATTAGAGATCAAGTAAAGGTCGATTTAGCAAATTACTGCATTTTATTATTAAAAAGAGATCATATTCCTATTCATGGTCCTAAATCGAAGCCGGATTTGAAAAAACGTAATTGGACAAGATATTATTTAGTGGAATACGCTTGGGAAGTCTTAAATATTCGTTGTGGAAATACCACCGAGGGAGTGAAGATATTTAACCAAGAAATCTGGAGTCTTAGCCCCTTAGATATTGGACTATTATTTAATTTATTTAACCCAGCACTCATTATCAGGTAGTATTTTGTGTAAATCGACTGCTAATTTATCAGGCATTTGCACTAGTCTCCCAATACCAGCCAGCATGCCAGAAGATAAGGAGCAAATTAGGAAATGAGCTAGTTACAAGGGACAAATAACAGCTTTTTCAAATTATTTAAATTCACTGAAGGTATCTTCATTGGCTGCTACTGAGGTAAATGAGTTGCAATTACGTATTAGTAGGATTGAGTCAATGTATGAACGATATGATGAGGTACAATTATCCATCGAGTGTAATACTGATAATATAGACGCCCAGATATCAGAACGAACTGATTTTGAATCCCTGTATTTTAAATCGCTTTCTCTTGCAAAAAGGATCTTAGCAGATTGCATTAAGTCAGATGACGTAAGCAGTGACGGTGGCTCTCATTCCGGCAATCATAAATTTGTTAAACTGCCCACTATTCAACTACCTAAATTTAATGGTTCTTATGATAATTGGTTAGAGTTTTATGACACGTTCATGAGCCTCATACATTCAAATGACGAGATAGATGACATAAATAAGTTTCACTATCTGAGAGCGTCGTTGGAAGGGCCCGCTGCTGTGGTAATACAGTCAATCGAATTCTCGGCAGCTAATTACACCGTCGCATGGACTATATTATGTGATAGATATGATAATAAAAGACTACTAATTCAAAATCACGTGACAGCCTTATTTAATATAGCACCAATTAATAAAGAATTGTCTGTCAACTTAAAACGTCTTATTGACCAAATAAATAAAAATTTACGTGCACTAGAATCTCTCGGTCAGCCAACTAAACAATGGGACACACTTCTCATTCATATTATTACTCAAAAATTAGATGCTAAGACATATCGTGAATGGGAAGAGTCTAAAGGTCGTTTGGAGAAAGATACACCTATTACGTTCGATATATTTTTGATGTTTCTAAAAAATCGAGCCGATTTAATCGAAACACTAGAAATGTCTAATTCTGGTGCTACTAACCGTTTAAATTCTTCTATAAATTTTTCAATTGTCTTAATTCAGGACATTATGCAAATCACTGCAAAAAGCCAGGATGCAAAATATGCCACCGAAAGCATAACACTCTCGTGCACGTCGCAGATTACCAGTCAAAACCAATTACAGATATTAATACATCTAACACGAGTAGTGGTAATAATAAGCCCGTTATGCAAGGTCATTTCGAACAAACAAACAGTTCGACAGGCTCACAGTTGTCATCCAATTCTAACGCACATCTGTCATTATCCGCAAAGGTAGGCACTGCATCGTGTAGTGAACAAGGCGACGTATTGTTATCGACGGCATTAATTAAAGTTATAGGTAAGAATGGTTGTCCATATATTGCTCGTGCTATTCTTGATAGTGGCAGTAACGCTTGTTTAATAACTGAAGAGTTATATCAAAGGCTAGGTTTGCCCGCTCAAAATGTAAATCAGTCGGTAGTCGGTATTAATAATGCTTCGGCACACATCAAGAAGATTTGTAAGGTATCGATAAAATCATTGAATGATAACTTCTCTAGTAATCTTCATTGTTTTGTCCTACCATCAATAACCCAAAATGTACCTACTAGATATGTTAATTTGTCAAACTTAAAAATTCCATCTAATATTTCTCTGGCAGATCCTAATTTTCACTCACCTGCTCCCGTTGACATGCTTATAGGTGCTGATGTCTTTTGGGACTTAATAGGAACGCAGAGATTAAAATTAGGGGACGGTCAGCCGATTCTTTGTGAAACTAGCTTAGGATGGTTAGTATCAGGTCCGATAGATTATAGATATGTAAAGAAAGGGGTTAACTTTATTAAATGTAATTTTACAAGAATATTTCAAGATGAGGCTAGTTAAGATTTAGATGAAGATATACAAAAACAATTAGTACGCTTCTGGCACCTCGAAGAGGTAAGCCCTGCGTCTCTTTATTCAAACGAAGAAAAATTATGCGAAGAACACTTTTTAAAAAACACCACGCGACTGGCAAATGGTCGATTTTGCGTGAGGATACCCTTAAAACATAATCCTGACGTATTAGGTGATTCTTGGCCACGAGCTAAAAAGTGTTTACTATCGCTAGAGCGCAGGTTAGCAGGTCAATCTCAGGTCTATGAAATGTATAAAGAATTTATGTCAGAGTATGAAAGTCTGGGTCATATGGAGAAATGTGAGAATGATAATTTACCACGTAAGATGCATTTTATACCACATCACGGTGTGCTTCGGGAAAGTAGTACTACTACTAAATTAAGAGTCGTTTTCAATGCTAGCAGTCCGACTTCTTCGGGTGTTTCCTTGAATAATATACAGATGGTAGGTCCCGTGGTACAGGACGACCTTTTGTCCATTCTTTTACGCTTTCGGCTACAGAAATACGTTCTCACAGCTGATGTTGAGAAAATGTACCGGCAAATAGTCATTCATCCCGATGACCGCTATTTGCAACAAATTGTCTGGCGTGATAACCCTTCAGAACAGCTTCAAGCTTATCAACTTAACACCGTGACTTACGGCACCTCTAGTGCTCCCTTTTTGGCAACTAGGTGCCTCCAACAATTAGGCTTAGAGTGTACCGATGACAAGGTTGCTCAAGTGATCATTCACGATTTTTACGTTGATGACTTGCTAACGGGAGGGGATGATATTAACGAGGTTACAGATTTGCGCCGTAAAGTGACTTCCACACTTGCATCAGCTCATATGGTTTTGCGAAAGTGGAAGTCGAATGAATCTCAACTGGTTAGTGAAAATGATATTTCTCCGCTTGATTTGAATATTGGTGGCTTTGAACCGACTAAAACTTTAGGCCTTGGTTGGCAATCACATACTGACCAACTTTGTTTCCCTATAGGAGGGCTATTCTCAGGTAGAACAAAGCGTGATATGTTATCTGTGATTTCTCAGATTTTTGATCCACTAGGACTTCTATCTCCCTGTGTAATTAAGATGAAAATGCTTCTTCAACAGTTGTGGCTGCTCAAGCTGTCATGGGATGAGCAGTTGACGCCAGAAATCAGCAATATGTGGGCTGAGATAATAGTCGATTTACCTAAATTAAATACTCTACGTATTCCACGTCGTGTTATTTGTGACTCGCCTAGTTTGTTTGAATTTCATATTTTCTCGGACGCTTCTGAGCGAGCATATGGCGCCTGTTTATATGTGCGTAGTGTTAATGATCAGGGTGAGGTTTTAATTCAATTATTGATGGCGAAAAGTCGTGTCGCGCCGCTTAAACCTATAACAATCCCAAGACTGAAACTTTGTGGTGCACTTGTTGGAGCTCGCCTTTACCAAAAGGTTGTAGCATCGCTGAGACAACAGGCTAAGCGCACTTTCTTTTGGACAGATTCGTCCATCGTGTTAGGATGGTTAAAGGTGTTACCTAGCAAGCTACAGCCCTTTGTCAGAAATAGGGTTGCTGAAATATTAGAGAAGACTGGAAATTGCGAGTGGAGGCATGTCCCAACAGAGTGTAATCCGGCCGATCATATTTCTCGCGGTGTGAGTTGTAAGGATATTTCATCCATGAGTAAGTGGTGGTCAGGACCTGAATTTTTAAAGAAAGAGGTCTCTCACTGGCCTGCAAATTTCTTAAGTATTAATCACGAGTTGCCTGAGATTAAATCGTCAAATGTTATCCTCCACGGAATACTTCATTCTAGCAACAATGAAGATTTAGGTGGGAATATATTAATTGAATTTAAACGCTTTTCTAAATATACTAGATTAAATCGGACCGTTGCTTATGTGCTGCGTTTTATTAATAATTGTAGAAAGCAATCCGTTCACGGTCCTCTAAGCAATCAAGAGTTGCAAACCGCACTCAATGTTATTATAAGAATATCCCAGAGTGAATCATTTGAAGAATACACCATGTTAATTAAAAATAAAAGTTTACCCACTAAAAGTCCGTTGCATAAATTTAATGTATTTCTCGATGATAATAAAATAATGCGTGTTGGAGGGCGTCTTGAAAATTCCGATTACTGTTATGAGAAAAAACATCCCATACTTATACAGTCCACTCATTATTTTACCAAATTGCTCTTCAATTATGAGCACATAAGGTTAATGCACGCGGGACCACAGCTAATGTTGGCCACTATAAGAGAGATGTACTGGCCGATTAGAGGTCGTAATTTGGCCAGATCTTGTTATCGACAATGTGTAAGATGTAATAGAATGAAAGGAAAAACCATCTCTCCAATAATGGGCAACCTACCACACCAACGCATCCTTTCTGGTTTTCCATTTCAAAATATTGGACTAGACTATGCGGGACCAATTCAATCTGTTTCTCGCCATGGCCGTGGTTGTAAAATTGTAAAGGTGTATATAGCTATTTTTATTTGCTTCGCGACTAAGTCAATTCATCTTGAATTAGTGGGTGATTTAACTAGCAATACCTTCATATTAGCTTTGCGCAGATTTATGTCTAGAAGAGGGAAACCTCTTAATATTTATTCGGATAATGGTACCTCCTTTGTAGGCGCATACAATGACATTTCAAAATTTATTAGGACGTATTGTAATTCTTTATCTGAGGTAATGGCAAATGAAGGAATTAATTTCCATTTCATACCGCCTTATTCTCCCCATTTTGCTGGGCTTGCGGAGGCTGGTGTCAAATGCATTAAATATCATTTAGTTAGAGTGCTGGGCAATTGTAATGTGACTTACGAGGAACTAAATACCACATTAATACAAATTGAGGCTATACTTAACTCCAGACCACTCACACCTTTGTCAACGAATCCTGAAGACTTGCTACCACTAACGCCCGGTCATTTTTTGATTGGACGCCCCTTGACTTCCTTGCCGACACCAGACTATAAAGATCATTCCGTAAGCTCTTTAACCCGATTTCAACGAATAGAACAATTACGTCAACATTTTTGGGCTAGATGGAGCAAGGAATATATATCAGAGCTTCAACTGCAGATGAAATGGCGTTCCTGTAAAGGCTCTTTGAAGTTAAATTCACTGGTACTCCTAAAAGAGGAGAATTCACCGCCATTAAAGTGGAAGATGGGTCGCATCGCTGCAGTCCATCCAGGCTCGGACGGCGTATCAAGGGTGGCGGATATCAAAACATCGACTGGTATAGTTCGCCGATCATTTAGCAAAATTTGTCCGCTTCCTGAACCTGAAGAATCTGGTTGAAAGGTAGACTTTCAACGCCGGGGGGCATGTTGAAGCGCCTGTCAAATTATATTAGCAGTTCTCATGCCAATATTAGTCCGTAAGCTGTGTAGGTATGTTTAAAAAATGTTGTACCTGTCGTCTTTGTAAAAATTAGAGATCAAGTAAAGGTCGATTTAGCAAATTACTGCATTTTATTATTAAAAAGAGATCATATTCCTATTCACCAGTGTTCCAGAGCATTAGGGATTTTGATGCGCTGCTCCAAAAACTTCAAAAAAATTAAAACCTTAAAAATGTATACTGTTGCAATGTAGGAAGTATTTTGAAATATGCATCACAAGTATGGAGCCCCCAATATAATACCAATATAACTCGAATTGAACGTATCGATAGATACAATTCATTAAACACCTTTTCTACCGAGTAAAAGATCACAGCTCTAACCTCTATTACGGCAAATGTAGAAAGGTTCATCTTTTACCACTCGAAATACGAAGGCAAATAGCGTATATTACCTTTCTACTTTAGATAACTTCAAGCGAGATAGACTGTCCAGATCTACTTTCGAAGTTAAATACCAAAACTCCAAGAAACGTTGGACGAAAGCTCTCACTATCGCCACCCGTGGTCAAGACTAATTACAGGCTATATGTTTCTTGTGAGTAAAAACTTTAATACTGTATCTCAATTGTTGAATTTATACCTATTCAACACAAGTATCATTTCGGCAAGATTGAGTTCTGAGTAAAGCATTTTTCGACGCCAGCCGGTGATTTTGTTTTTATTTTTGTTAATCTGAAATGTTTGGTTATTTACTGCCAGATGTTACCTAGCTAAGCTTAGGCCGCGTTCCGACGACACGCACCCGCTACAATTGTATAAAAATCGCGAGCTCAAGGCACAGCGGGGCAGGTTCAGCGCGTCTGCGGGGCGAGCGCGGGGCCAGCGCGGTGCGGGAATGAGGCGGGCGCGTAGCGTGTGCGGTTGAACGTCGATAAATGCAATTTCAGATTTATAGTTTGTCATAAGACTCAAATTATATGCAACAAATTTTAAAGCGAGTTAGACGCGGGTGATGACGCGCGTGGCGTGCGCGTAGTGGGTGCGTGTCGTCGGAACGCGGCCTTACGGTTGGTGTGACTGTGCCTACTAACTGTCGGTAATTCACCGCATTCTGTTATTTATATAATGTTACTATTTGAAAAAACTCATAAATGTTTTCCTATAGCTTAATTATTTTCTACTTACTCTGATTTTTAGCCGAGGGTTTTCCGGTTAAATAAATGAATAAACACTCACGCCCGTCGCCCAGAGGGGTAGACAGAGACCACTGACTTACTCAGAACATTTTTATATACATATAGTTTTATATATTATTCTATTCCCTCTTTAGAATTTTGGCGATAATTAATTTGCAAGCTGGTGCTCAACTATTATCAACTTAACATGTGGATGCCAACACATTGTAATTAAGTTAATCATGTCGCGTAACAGTTATATGTAGTTGTTAGGGAATACTTGAAATTAAATCTTGTTACAGCTGCGAATGTTCATTTTGCCATCTGCTGATTCTGAAATTATTAGGTATATACCTATATTGCGAGAACAATTTTCAGTTTTTATTGACGTGAAAACATCTTTAGAATCGTTGTCATTTGAAACAAATGAAAAGAAAAAACAACACTACAAAGAGATAAATATATAAATCTATAGAAGAGAATGAGATAGGATCTATACTTAATATAATAACACGAAGAGTTTTTTTGTTTGTTTAAACATGTTTATCTCTAGGACTACCATTCCGATTTGAAACATTATTTTTGTATATGATATCCAAATTCACGAGGAATAGTATAGGCTATCTTGCTGGCGTAACCTGATACGCCTCTCAACTAGCCTTAACTATTGATTTTTGTTAAGCAAGTCGGAAGAAAAACCAGTCCCAAACTGCTTAATCCGTGAGCTGGCGTAGTGATTAGTGATAGGTTAATACTATGTTGTACAAAAATATTGATCTAAATCTAAAAAAAAAGAGGCCGCGATAACATAGTCCTCTTTCTTATACAAAAGCGAAAATAAGGTATTTTGTGACAAAAAAATATTGAAAATCTAAAAGTGATTTACCTATGAGCGTTATTATTAGGTACAGCATATTAGTCCATACGAACGAAAGTTACTTCATCATGATGAAAATTTTATGAAGATAAACTTTGCTTTTATAATAATAATAATAATAATAATAATTCTTTATTTCCAAAAAGGTACATAGTACAACCAGATATTTGCTTAACACTTAATAAAGCTAATTTTGTACATATATTTGAAACAGCATCTGCAGCCGAACTAGGAGACCTGTGCATCAGCTGTCAGCGCCATATCCCCACCGTTAATTTACATGAATATTAGGATGCAAGCAAAAGTTAATTAATTAATATTGTTTAACGAGTTTGTACCTTATGCTAACATAGCCTAGGTACAATGAAATTTAATGGATCACATGTTATGTTCCATATGCTAAGTTATTACTTATACTATATATAATATATATAAGGCACAAAAAAGAAAATAATTTATACTAATAATGTTATTCCTCTCTCCTAAGATGTGTAATGTATGACTGTAAGAAGTATTTGTGTAATGAGTGTAATGTGTGTGAGCAATTTAAGGAGTCGAGTGTGTAAAATGTGTGTGTATATGTTTGTGTGTGCGTGTGGGTGTGTGTGTGTGTGTGTGTGTGCGTGTGTGTGTGTGTGTGTGTGTGTGTGTGTGTATGTGTGTGTGTGTGTGTGTGTGTGTATGTGTGTGTGTGTGTTTTGATATTATTACTTTTATACGGGTAGCATTGTGTGTGAGTTATATAAGAATTTATGTTTAATTCTGAATACTAAGAAGGTTTTCAGTTTCATTATAATTTAATTTTTGTAGGTAAATCTGTACAGTTTTTTTACAGTCTACTTTATTAAGGTGGTAAATGTCTAATGTTTTATTTAGTTTGTTATATAAGTGTGGTCCTAAAAATGCAAAGAATCTTCTTATAAAAGTTGTTTTAAAATTAGTTGTATCTACAGAAAATTTCCTGCGTTTATTTAAGTTCGTTGGGTTGTATAGCAATAAACTATGCTGTTTCTGAATGATCGTTAATATAAACAGTTGTCTTACCGTAAGGACCTGACAGTTATCATAAAGTTGTGATGTAGGGTATAGGAAAGGTTTAAATGTTGCCACTTTGAGAATAGCACGTTGAGAGATCTCAATATTTTGTAACACCGTTTTAGAAGCTCCACCCCACGTTGATATGCAGTATGTTATAATAGACTGACATAAAGCTAAGTAAACTCGTTTTAATATATCTGGATCCAAAACGTGTCTAATAGTTTTAAAAATATATATAAGTTTATGAATTCTTCTGCTAAGTGTGTTAATGTGTTGTTTAAAATTTAAATTACTATCAATTATAACCCCCAGATATTTAATATATTCAACAGACTCAAGTGAAAGGCAGGAACAGCTATTGTGTCTTGTTGAGCAATTATATGAATGAATCACTAAGTTAAAATTTTCAAGATTACGACTAGGTTTTCTTAATGAAAAGACTATATATTTTGTTTTCCTAATATTGAGTGAGAGTTTATTACTGTAAAGCCAATTAGTAATTGCATTTATACCTGCCTGTGCTAATAAGAATACATCTGTCCATGTATCCGCCGCAAATATCAGAACAGTGTCGTCTGCATATGAAATTATATGTCCCTGAGAGAGATCAAATTTTGTTAAATTGTTAATATAAATAAGAAATAAGGTTGGTCCGAGTATACTTCCTTGTGGCACTCCATGGGTTACTAATAGATCATTGCTATTAATATTATTTACACCAACGCATTGATATCTCTCAGAAAGATAACTTTTAAATAATTTGAGTTGAATGCCTCTGATACCGAGATTTTCTAGTCGTTTTAATAGTATTTTTATTGAAACGGTATCGAATGCTTTGGCCAAATCTAAGAAAACTGAGATACACTTTTTTCCACTATCTAAATTCGATGATATAAAATCTGTAAGAGTATGAACGGCATGCTCTGTCGATTTGCCATGTCTAAAACCAAACTGTGTATTTGACAGTAACTTATTTTTCTCCAGATATTTTGTAAGTCTATTATTTATAATTTTCTCTAAAAGTTTTGACAAAGCAGGTAAAATAGAGATAGGTCTATAATTACTTATACAGGTTTTGTCACCATCTTTAAAAATAGGTCGAATTACGGACTTCTTAAGATATCTAGGGAATACACCATAATTTAGACATTGGTTAAATATGTAAGTTAAACGAGGTATTAACAAATATTTAAAATTTTTAATAAATATATTTGAAATTCCATCCCAACCAACTGAGCATTCTGTTTTCAAATTGTCAATTAATTGTTCTACTTCACTTTCATCCGTGTCCAATAAAACAAATGAATTTAAATTATAATTTGATTTTTTACCAATGTCACTATTAAAACTTTCACTATTATTATTTCCTATATTAAAACTCTCTGCCAAACTTTTACCTACATTTACAAAATAATTATTTATAAGATTAACAGATAATTGTGGCGTACTGGATATATTCAAAAGTTCTCTGTCATACCCTTTATTTTTCGTGTTACCTATAATATCAGTAAGTACGTCCCATAGCTTTTTATTATTATTTTTAGCCATATTCACTCGCTCTTTTTCATAATTTCTTTTTATCTTTTTTAGCAGTGTGTTACAGTGATTACGATATCGTCGGTATATAATTTGATCACTTTCACTCTCTGGAAAACGTCTGGCCCTCTTATGTAGTTTATCACGGTGACGAATACATCTAAGAAGTCCAGTCGTAATCCAAGGTTTGATGATCTTTTTTTGTCTTGGCAACTTTATTAATTTAGTATTAACTTCAATGACTGTTTGTATTTTATTAACTAAGTATTCAAGAGAAGTATTTGGATCTTTAACATCATATATGGGTGAAATGTCAATGTTTTGCATATCTAAACGAAGTTTATCATGATCAATTTTTCTGATAGTAGTTGTAAAAAACTGTTGACGTTGTTTCTTTTTAATACATAGAATTACAGGTTTGTGATCAGTAATTGATGTTTGAGGAACCATAGTAAGTGAAGGATTATTCGTTTTTAAAAGAACATGATCAATACACGAACCGCTCGCGTCACGTGTTACTAGAGTATGCGTAGGTAACAACCCATGGAATGCTGTCAATTGCAAATACTTATCGGAATTAATATCTGTTTTATCACTCTTAATGTTAATATTTATATCTCCTATTATAATTATGTTTTTATGTTTCGAATATTTCTGTAGTACTCTATCTAAAGAGACAAAAAAGCTTTCTAAGTTTTTATATGACGGTGACCTATATATTGATATTATGACAATATCATTCAATGTTGTTATCATACAATTCCCTTCTTGAAAATGAGGCTCTTCAGCCGTGAACAAATGTTTTTCTTTTATATATATTACTAATCCGTCATTCTGGTTATTATTATAATTGGTGGAGCATAAATTATAACCATTAATTTTAGGTAAGTTGTCCTTATTAAGCAGCCAGCATTCACTTAGTACAATAACATCAAAATCTATTTTTAATCTAGTTAACAATACTTCAAAATCTGTCATATTGCAGTTAATACTTCGTATATTCTGTGTAATAATTGTGAAGTTGGATTCATTAGATGACAAGTACTTATAACAATCTTCAACGTCACAAACTATCGATTTCGATACCGTAACTTTATCTAAGTTAATGGTGAAACTTTGAGCGTTATCGCCTTTTATTTATATTTATTATTTTAAATTTCTCTAACAAAATCGCATTATTGATTAAATAATATCTTTTATTATATAAATGAATTGAAAAATGTAACTGTAAGTTGCATATATGAAATGAGTGAATATGGTTTATTGTAAAATATACGTGTAATTTAAAATATGATTGTGTTAGTTGTAACGTAATGAAAGTATGTGTGCATAATGTTTGAATTTTGTTTGTGTATTGTGTGTAAACTGTGACTATGTGTATTATAAGGTATAAGGTTAAAATAAACTTTATTCTTACTATTATAGTTAAAAAGAAAAGAAAGGATGCGAAAAAATCGAATCTTAATCTTAATACTAGTCATTCGGTCTTCCGTAGATTTTCTAAATCTGTTTCATTATTTATTCTAATTTGAGAAGAATTTTCATTCTTGCGTATGTATACAATACCTCTAGATGTCCAGCAGAATAAATAGTTATGATTTTTTTGGAAAATTCTGGCTTGATAGAACAGTTTTTGAGTATTTTGTGTTAACGTCTCCGTGACATATATGGGGATGTTTTTTTGTGAGTAATTTAAATGCGAAGTATTTAATTTCTCACTTTTTGGTTTCGTTTTATTAAATCTTTTTACTTCATTTAACATCTTTTCTTTAATGATGACTGAATTGAATTCCACTATAACCGGTCTAGTCCCTGTTTTAGAGTAAGTTCTATACACGTCTTTTATGTCCGAATCCTGCAAATTTACGTTCAAATACTTCCCTAATTTTTTTACAGTGCTACATAGATTTTCTTTTGTTTCTTCATTGTTTTTAGGTATGTTTCTTATTTCTATTCCTGAACATCTAGACTTTCGTTCCATATTTTCTATTTTCTCTTGTAGTTGTTGTATAATATATCTATCCTGCTTTTTCTCTGCCTCAAGAACAGATATCCGTGATAAAAACTCATCATACTTGCTTGACATAGTATCAACGCTCTTTTTTAATTCATCATTCTGTTCCTTTATACAAGAAACTATAGTTTGTAAATCTTTAAAAAGTTTTGCTTGTTCATTCGTATAAACTGAAAACATTTCACTCATATAAGACACAATATTAGGATTCATTCCGTCATGTTTCCTTTTTTTACGCTCGGTGACATTTAACGTAAGCGATGGAATATCAGGCGCAGATTCACAATGAAGTATCGTCGTCCGTTCCATCGCGTCGATTGCGCGCGTATGCGGTGTATCATCGGAGCTCATAGGCACGGGCGAGGCGGGCGGCGGCGTGCGGTTGATCGGCATTGTATACCCAACCGGTTTTGAAGTAAAAGACGCCTCAACGTTTAATTATCAGGGCAATATGAGTTAGGAAGTGTGAACACAATGGATTTGCTAACTCGTACCCGTAATGCAACCGTACAAATAAAAATATAACCGTCTCTTTTCTTATTGTGTTGCAAACGTGTGGTGTCTTATGCTGTGTCCTATTTATTTGTTGAGTAAATGTGATGATTTTATTCACACGTATAATTTAGTCTGTTGTAATCACTTCCGTAGATGTCACTAGCACTTCGTAAAACTCCTGGGGCTTTATGCACTCCTAATATTTTATCATTATTTTGTCACAACATTTATTAGAAAATACAAGTACTATTACTTACTTACTATTACTATTACAACAAACGATAAACACGTCTTTACTCTGTGGAAGTCCGGGGGGAAGGGGAAGGGGAATTTATAGCATGTTATTTGGACGCACAGTTTAAGAGATAATGAAAAATTATTGTCGCATGGCTTAGAGCGTGATATACGCGGGTAATACCGCGGGGAACAGCTAGTTCAGTATAGTGTGTCCTGTTAACTCCTCTATGTGCGATGCTTTTAAAATTGATAATATAACTTGTAAATTTTAAAATAAAAAATTAGTCATACTGAAGAAAATTATCATAATATATAAACTAAAATAGTAATAATAATAAACAAAAAGTACTGCACGGCCGACACTATCATGATTTGGAACAACCCTAGATTGATAAAGCAGCGTCAAATCAATGGTTAAAAATAGGTTCTTTATTCCCTGAAACCGAAGGTTTTATTATCGCAATTCAAGACCAAGTTATAAATACTCGAAATTACAGGAAATATATCATTAAAGACCCCACTGTATTAGATGATAAGTGTCGAAAGTGCCACATACATTCTGAAACCGTTCAGCATATAACTGGAGCATGCCCACATCTCGCCCAAACCGATTACACTCATAGACATAACCAGGTTGTTAATATCATACATCAAACTCTTGATAATTAAACATAACCTCATACAAGATACTATTACACCTTATTATAAATACATCCCAAATACAGTTCTAGAAAATACAACACATAAGTTGTACTACGACCTCGCCATCCTAACTGACAAAACAATACATTATAATAGACCAGACATTACACTACAAGATAAACTTAATAAAATCACCTACCTCATTGATATAGCTATACCTAACACACATAATCGTGCATTAATAATTAAGCGTTATCGGGCATTAATAATATTATTACTACTCAGTGTTTCTCATAATTTCAACTTAGTATATCGATATTATATTTAGACGCCTCCGTGGCGCAGTGGCTTAGCAATGAGTTGCTGCGTTAGGGGCCGCGGGTTCGATCCCGCACGAAACAAGTATTTGTATGGCCTACAAATAATTGTTCCGGGTCTGGATGTTTTTCCTTGTGCAATTTGATACAGGAGAAAATCCTAGTGTGGGGGTATCGTTTTTTAAAGGAAAACAAAAACAAAAGATTTAGGAAAACATTAATTGTCATTTTTAATGATTATTAATGTTTTGCTTTTATGGGGAAACAATATTTAGATGGATACAATAATTATGACTAGATATCATTTTATTACGACCCGTAATTGACTAATAAAAAAAATCGAATACTTGTTAAAATGATTGTAACAAGCTTTTTTTTTCTAATCGGCACCATATATTTTTAAAATGTCATATCTAACCAATGAGCAGCTATATTTATGTTGAAAAATATTAGCCTTGAGATATAACGAGTTATCTTTTTTAATTGTTATTATTAAATGCGATTTACTTTATATAATTATATGTAACGACAGTATTCAACGGTACTCAAACGGTATTTCTCAATATTCATTAGTCCTACGTATGTTGTAGAGAAAAACGTAACAAAACCAACTAACATCTGTTTAACGCCTACGGCGTAGCACTGCCACGTTCGTTTCTACACAAATTTAAATGTTCCTTACTATTCGCTTTGCAAAGTTCCACCGTAATTTGGCCCACGTTTTATATTTTACCACTTTTATCGCTTAAATTTAAAGTGTTCGTTACGAATCGTTTTGAAAAGCTCCGGTGTAATTTGGCCCACATTTTACGTCTTTTATCGCCTCAATGTTTTATTCGTTACAGTGGCCACAACTTAATTTCTAAAAGTAGTTTTGCTATTTACTAAGTAATTGATTGATATAATTTTCAAATACCGATTTAGAAGGTTATATTTTATTGCTTTTTAGAAACCTTATATATTTTATTATGTTAAGATGTTGTTCTTGAAATTCCTATACAAAATAAATATTTGCATTTATTATTCTTTTTCTTTTGTAGAAGTAAACCCAGAGGTATACACTAGAAGCTATACATGGGACTAATAGTGCAAGTATTTGGGCGCATCTAGCTAAAGATTAAATATTACACGCGTTTTAGAAATGAAGAGTTATTGCATTAAGATTATTAACGTCATCGCTATCATAGCGCTACAATGAAATAAATTTAAGCTTTATCTTTAACTTAAATATAAATTGAATTACATCATCTTGTTTGGTAAATTATTTGCATGGTAATTAATATTACTAATGAACTTTTCGCAAACAATTTTCGTATAAGTATACATTTTTAATTGATTATTCAGAAACGGCCCCTACGGTTTAGATAACATTTGGTATTTTGAAAATGTTATACTTTTTTTATCCAAATATTAGTTTATTGTAAACCATAAACAAATATTACAAAATTAGAATATGCGACTTAAGGAGTTGTAGAATGGACAACATTATCGCTAAAAGCAATCGCTTTTACTCGTAAGTGACCTTTGGATAGAAAAGAACTTAAAATATGTATATGTATATTCGCACCTGGTAGAGCCTTGCAAATTATCTCTAGCTCAACCGGGGAAGGACCACGCTCTAGCAGAATACCAGCGTACCAGAATAGCAGCACAATGTTGCTACATTTCTTATGGTGAGTGTAGAAACCGCTTTTTACTGGAAACGAGGCATCCCATCTTAGTTTTCTGGCGTGACAATGCATCTGTATTTTGATTCTTAATCGAGCATACACGAAGATGTCTTTCATTACAGCCCTTCACAAGTCCACTGCTGAACATAGGCCTCCCCCAAAGAATGCCACAAAACACGGTCCTGAGCCACCTGCATCCATCGACTTCCTGCATGTCTTACCAGGTCGTCATTCCATCTCGTGGGGGGACGCCCTACACTTCGCCTACCGGTACGAGGCTGCCACTCGAGAACCTTTCTTCCCCATCGGTTGTCGGTTCTTCGAGCTATATGGCCGGCCCACTGCCACTTCAGCTTACTAATCCGTTGGGCTATGTCGGTCACTCTGGTTCTACTGCGGATATCCTCATTCCTAAGTTTATCACGCAGAGAAACTCCGAGCATAGCCCTCTCCATAGCTCGCTGAGCGACCTTGAGCTTCCTCATACGGCCAGCAGTGAAGGACCACGTCTCAGTTCCGTAAGTCATCACTGGCAACACGCACTGGTTGTACAATTTCGTTTTAAGGTTTTGAGGTATGTCTGACGAGAAGATGTGTCGTAGCTTCCCGAACGCTGCCCAGCCGAGTTGAATCCGTCGATTGACCTCTCGGTCGAAGTTGGACTTACCCAGTCGGACTATTTGTCCCAGGTAAACATACTCGTCAACAACTTCGAGCTTAGTGCTCCCAACAACTACCGGCATAGGTGTGACATGGACATTAAACATGATCTTTGTTTTGTCCATGTTCATCTTAAGACCTATCCGTTGGGAAACACTATTGAGGTCATTGAGCATAGTGCTTAGGTCCTCCAGCGATTCTGCCATAAGGACTATATCGTCGGCAAATCGAAGGTGAGTGATGTACTCGCCATTGATGTTGATACCGTATCCTTTCCAGTCCAGAAGCTTGAAAACGTCTTCCAATGCAGCGGTGAAGAGTTTCGGGGATATGACGTCACCCTGTCTTACACCTCTCTGCAATTGGATAGGTTTCGTACTCTGGTTCTGTACTCGGATAGCCATCGTAGCCCTACTGTACAAGCACTTCAACACTTCGATATACCGACAGTCAACTTGGCACCGCTGAAGGGACTGCAGCACCGCCCAAATTTCGACGGAATCAAAGGCTTTTTCATAGTCCACATACGCCAGACATAGTGGCAAATTGTACTCTTCGGACTTCTGTACAACTTGCCGAAGGGTATGTATGTGGTCTATGGTGCTAAAGCCCTTTCGGAAACCGGCTTGTTCGGGAGGCTGGAAGTCGTCAAGTCTGTGCGCGAGACGATTCGTAATGACTCTTGAAAACAGCACGTAGACGCGGCTCAGAAGGGAAATCGGTCTGTAGTTCTTCAAGAGAGCGTTGTCACCTTTCTTGAAGAACAAGACCACCGCACTTCTGCTCCACGCCTCCGGTGTAATGCCACCATGGAGGACGGAATTAAAGAGCTTCTGAAGGACTTAAAGTACCGGTCTTCCACCCGCTTTCAGAAGCTCCGCTGTAATTCCATCCTCGCCTGGGGCCTTACCGTTTTTAAGGTGCTGGAGAGCCATCCTAATCTCGCTCAGACTGACATCCGGGATATCTTCGGAATAGTGTCGGATGAGACTCGCTCTTGGATCGTTACTCACACTTGCGTGTGGCTCCAACGATGATGTGTACAGCTGCCCATAGAACCTCTCAATCTCACTCAAAATCTCAGGTGTCCCGGAAACGATGCTGCCACATTCTGTCTTCAGCTTTGACAGTTGGCTCTTTCTGGTAGACAGATCTCTGGCAAAGACTTTGGAGCCTTGGTTCCGCTCGATCGCTTCTTCAATACGAGCTGTATTGAAGTTGCGTAAGTCCCGCCGCATGCATTTGGAGATCTGTCTGTTCAGATGCCTGTATGCTGTCAAGTCTGTTGAAGAATGTAGCTTCATCTCCCGTCTAACAGCCATGAGATTAAGAGTGTGATCGGAGAGTTTTTGTGTTCTTCTGCGGCGGGTCTTGCAGAACTTAGCTCCGACCGCATGGACAGTTTCCACGAGCTTGTCATTCATATCGTCCACTTCATTGCAGTCTTCCAGGCACTGAAAACGGTTTTGTAACTCGAGCTGAAAGGTTTCGGGACTTTGGAACAGAGCACGAGGGGGACGGAGCGTTGACTTCATTAGACGAGACCTCTCCAACTTAACGTTTAGGTTCAGTGTGCCTCTAACCATTCGGTGATCGCTACCAGTTTTCACCCTCGCGATCACGGAGACATCACTGAACAGTTGTCGTCTGGTCGTCATAATGAAGTCAATCTCATTTTTTGTGGAACCGTCGGGGCTCGACCAGGTCCACTTCCTGTGGGGCCGCTTCTGGAAGAAAGAGTTCATCATAAAGAGTCCCTCTTTCTCCATGAAGTCGGCCAGCTGCTGGCCCCTTGGGTTCCGTTGCCCTATTCCAAATTTCCCTACTTTCAGCTCACCGTTCTCTCTTGTGCCTAGTTTTGCATTGAAGTCTCCCATTAACACCGTATATTGGGTTTAGGAGGAATGCATGGCTCTAGAGATATCCTCATACATTTCCTCCACCTCCTCATCGGGGTATGCCGAGGTTGGTGCGTAAACCTGTATGACCTTCAGCGAATACCGTTTGGTGATTCTGAGTATAAGGTACGCAACCCTCGTCGACACACTCCCGATCTTTACAACGTTGTTAACGAGAGACTTGTGGACGATAAATCCGACACCTCCTTGGGACAGATGGTCGCCCTCCCGGTGATAGAGCAAGTTGCCGGATTCGAGGATTACCGTGTCCTCCCCCTCTCTTCGGACTTCGGATAATCCTATAATATGCCAGCGCAACTTGTCTATCTCTTCTTCCAGCTCCACGATCTTCTCGTCAGTCCTCAGGGTGCGTGCGTTGTACGTTGCCAGGTCGAGTCGTCTAAGGTGGCAACCGAACCTCCACCGGAGATTCTTAGCACCCCCTGCCCCGCCGTTACCATGGTCGCCACCGTAGCCAGGAATAGCGGGGCCGCCGGGGACTGGGGGCCGTTTTTTTGTTACTATCATTCATAGGGGGATATTTGCCATAGTTGCCACGCTTGGCGAGCGGGTTGGCAACCGCAGTTTTTTTATTGTAATTTGGCTATTATCAGGAAGATGCTGCTGCCCATCTCCTGCCTGTTTCCCTTTGTCGCCTTTTACGACACCCACGGGAGGATATGGGGTAGTGGATATTCTTGACCGCCACTACACGGCAAAAAAGATGTCTTTAGGCCACTGCATCCTCTTACTACCTTGTGAACCGTGAGCTTGTTTGTCATTCTCATTCCATATAAGTTATGTTTTATTTACGTGGTAGAGCCTTGCTGCAGCTATATTATGGTTGTAGCACGAATGGGTCGGCTCGACCGTGGTGGGACCACGCTTTCACAGAATACCTGCGTAAAATAGCAGCTAAATGCTGCTGTGTTTCGAATGGTGAGTGTAGAGAACCGGAGACCCTTTTTAATGGAAATGAGGCACTCTATCGTAGTCCTCAGGGGTGACAACGTATCCGCATTTTAATTCTTAATCGAGGATAAATGTAGATGTCTATGGGCCAAAACATCCACTTACCATCAGGTGGACTGTGTGCTCGATTGTAACCCTTATTCTATAAAAACAATGTATAATTAACCTGAGGAATTGTTCGGACTATTTGCAGCCGCCCAATTTCACCATCGCACATCGCGACAAAACTCGCGATACCATCCATACCATCTGGATGATTGGCGGTCCACCACTGTGCGATTTAGAAGAAGTTTTCTTCCTCGCACAACTTCCTTGTGAAATCGATTACCACCAGCGATTTTTCCGGACCGTTACGACTTAGGGACCTTCAAGAAAAGAGCCTACACCTTTTTAAAAGGCCGGCAACGCATCTGCGATTCCCCAGGTGTTGCAGTTGTTCATGGGCGGCGGTAATCACTTACCATCAGGTGAGCCGCATGCTCGTTTGCCCCCTTTCCTATAAAAAAAATAAGTTAATATTATACAAGAAGATTGATTATTTATAAAACTATAAACCAAAGAAACATATTGTTGTGCAACGCAAATCTTTTCTATTTTATGTCCGGTATATGCCTGATTGCAGTTATGGGTGTTATAATAAATACGCTAAAACCCGTGCGAAAATAATCTCTCTCTCCCTCTATTGTTTGTTAACCACAGACTCATCGTAGTGTCTATTTTACTTTATGGTGTCTCATTTGGAGGCGTAAAACATGTCATATTATAGACATTAGTGGTAGTTATAGTCCACTCACCTGTAGGAGGGAGTAACGTGCTCTTTAAACTAGTTAAGATACACCATTTGATTTTTCACGCAGATTTTAGCTAATTAGTTTAAGCATATTTATTATAAGGGATTTCAAAGTGATGAGGCATTCTATTTATTATGGTAGCAATTACGAAATCAGTATTTAAAGAATTTTAGTTTACTGATTTATTTAAATTCTGCTTCGTGTTGGGTATGTTTATATTGTTACTTATGCAAATACCGTCATGTAGGTTAATAAATCAGTTGTTGAAACCACCGCTCGTGTTTCACTACCTTATATATAACTCTTCGAAGCGCCAATAATTGCTGTATAAAGTTTCAACGAAGAGCATTGAATTTGTAAGTACGTCGCTTGAGTTTTTAATTATTATTGGCACTGCAATCATTATCCATTTAAAAGAGAATTTCAAGAATAATAAAACCACAAGGGCTTAAGTGCTAATCGCTAGCTGTAAATTTCACAGTACGCGAGCAACCCTGATTCGATCATTATCAGTAGAAATTAAATTGTTAATTTTAATTTAAAATTTATATTTTCTCCGTATTTGTTGGTGCATGAAACATCATGAGGAAACCTGAATGTCTGAGGAATTTTAATATTTTCAAAAACCTATGAAGTCGTCCAATACGTGTTGGAGCATCGTGGGGTATTGATAATTCCGTTACATTATTTCAGAAATGAGAGAAGGCACAGTACTTTTCTACCGACTGCACAAAGGAAGAGGTACTCAATTCGACTGTATTTTTTATGTGTGTTACCTCTCATACATTCTTTCTCGGTGAACCAATTTCGATGATTTTTTTTTATTTGAAAGCTGGTGCTTCTCATGTGGTTCCATATAAATTTTATCATGGACTGTCCAAAAGTTTTTGAGTTATTCTTAATAATTTATATTGAAGTCGGTTGTACAAAATGTTTAATTTTAAATTATGTTCATAATGAATCACGACGAATTTCTTAACTCTAGGTCAAGACGGTAAAGATATTTAGTATACTTAGTAAATTCTACCTAGCACTTTTGTTACTAGTAAATACTGTTGACTCTCTAAGCAACGTGCAGACAATAATAATTGCTATCGTACTTACTCCGTTCTATCTAGCAGTGTTGCTTATAAAGAATGAGGTCGATTCTCTAAGCAGGCTGCACACGATAAGAGTCGCGACCGTACTTACTTATTTCTACCGAGCGAGTGGGAGATGGTAAATATAAAACGTTATTTTATACGTGGTAGAGCCATGCTGCAACTATATTAGTAGAATAGTTGTAGCACGAATGGGTCGGCTCGACCGGGGAAGGACCACGCTCTCACAGAATACCAGCGTAAAATAGCAGCTCAATGCTGCTGTGTTTCGTATGGTGAGTGTAGAGAACCGGAGACCCTTTTTACTGGAAAAGAGGCATTCCATCTTAGTCCTCACGGGTGACAACGCATCTGCATTTTGATTCGCAACGAGGATGAATGTAGATGTCTATGGGCCGCAGCAACCACTTACCATCAGGTGGACTGTGTGCACGTTTGTCACCCGATCCTATAAAAAAAAAACGTGAAATACGTGTAAAATTTTGTCAATAGAATTTAAACTCACCAAAATTTAGAATTATTATAGCAAACGCTGTCAAGATTTTTGTCACCAATTGTATCTTTGTCTTTAATAGAACATTATCCTTCAAACCATCACTGCTCGTATTTGAAGTGAAAACTCCTCTAGAACTATTGTGATTTGACTTGATTGAAACTCGATGAAACGATAAAGCGACACTAAAAAGAGACAAATATTAGGTTTACATTGGGGCTTAGCCTGCGAGAAAATGAGTATAGAATATTATACTAAATTAATCGTGTTTATCCCATCAAGCGTCTATTTTACGTACCACCTTGAGAGTTCATAAATGTTTCAGGCAATCCCCTGGCACTTTCACATTTTCCGATAATAGACTGCAACATCGACCTCCGGTCAGAGCAGGAGGGTGATGTGGCGGCGCTGTTGTCACGCCACAAGCGAAACACACCGAAGCCTTAATCACGCTATCAAAGTTTTGAAGTAATATATATGCAGCTATCCACAGGGAAATACAAAAATAATACAGATTTGATACAACCAATTATGATCTTTGTTTATTACATGATCATTTATTACTTGAATCCGAACTGTTCCCACTAAGATGTAGTATGTTTATCCAACACTGCAATGTTCCTCCTTTTTAGAATTTTTTTTTATTTCGTTTTATCCTAAACATAGAAAGGATGTCGGTTTGTAAAATAACAAAGTGTTATTATCTATATTTATCTGGTCCAATTTACACCAATTTTATGTTAGGATAGACATATGAATAGTAGAAAACACGGTAGTTACGTCGTTTATCTGTTTCTTTTTTCTAGTATAAGGCATATATTTTTCAGTATTTTAAATTTACCTGCCATTTTAGCGTCAAAATTATAATGGAACGAAGTCGTTTTGTTTGCTCCGAGCGTCAGCGTCAATCGCGATAGTGGTCAGCATTGCACTGCCGCCCGTCGCCTGCTAAATTTTAGTTGACAAACAAAACTGAATATCATGCTTTGATTTTTTTTAAGAAGCGTTTACTAACAGATAGATATTTAATTTTTCTTTAATATTATGTAAATTTCATAAAAATACCCCTGATAGGTTTTGTGTGTATTTTATTTTTTGTCTGCTTCGGATAAATTCACAAATTAATTACACTACGTAATATAAATATAGTCTTAAATATTATATATTATATTATTTAAAATGTTCTAGTTTAACATATATTTTTTTCAAATCATTAACACTGCTTGTTTAGATGTGATATTCAGTATAAAATTATGCAAAGGCTGCAGACGATAACGATCACTATCGTGCTCGTACTTAGTAAATTCTACCTAGCACTTTTGTTAATAAAGAGTTACGTCGATTCACTAAGCCCTAGGTGCGAAATATGTCTTGTAATTTAATGATCATCGATATCGACGTAAGAAATACAATAATCCTGCTAAACTAATAATTATGCTCTATCTTTAGTGATTCACGACAGTACCCAATTGAATGACAGATGACTTTTGAATTTCGAAGTTTGTATCCTTCAGACTTTTAGGTACCTGTCTCATTTACAAAAAAAATTAAACCTTTGAGTGGGTAAAAATTGGAGAGTGTAGTTCTTCGTTTCTTACAAAAACATATATTTTTTTATTTAAATACGTTTATTTTACTGAGTGAATAAGTATATAATAAAACAATTCAGTAGTGTGGCGTGATTCAGTGTGTGGTTCAATTTTGTAGTAGTTAAAATAACTGTGTTAAGTGTAAATCAGCTGACCGAGTATCAGCTGATCATAACATCACAATCAGCTGTTAGACTTTGAATTGACTTTTAACGTGCTTCACCGAGTCCGGTTCTTCTCGCAGTTTTATGCTTCAGCACAGGGCTTTTTTGTTTTTAAGAGTATTTTCTTAACTTTTTAATATTGGTAAATATTTAGTTTTATTTATCTATTTGAATATAATTACTTTTTCTGTCTTCCTTTCTTTCAAACGAATAGAGAAATAACTGTAATTGAGAAAACTCAAGCATAAAAAATTAATTAAAATTAAATAAATTTTGATTTACAAACTGTATGTGATTTTATTACCTGTCACTGACACACGCATCGATAAAGCAGGTTCTTTAACAATACTTTTACTTCCCGGCCAATGCAGAGTTTATAAAACCACATACGACATGCAAATGAATATTCATTTTAATTTAATTAATTTTTTTCCTGGTCTAGATTTCTGAAGTAAAGTTATTTCTATACGTTTGACTTCTGATTCTGACAAAGCACCTAACGTAAACTACTGGGTTTCTGTTCCAAGTTGTATATCAATATCTTTCAAATGTTTCATTTCTTTTATTTGCCAAATGTTTATTTTGAACCTGTTAACGTAAGGGAACGTGCTTTCATTTCGTTAAGAGGATTTTGTCAATGTACCGGTATTCTATGTCCCCAATTCAATTATGGAATATCAGAGATCAAGTTTGGAAAATTTTATCTTAATACAACAATGGACGAAAAACATTTTTGGGTTTATATAACCAGATATCGAATTTTTTTCCTTTACTTAGGCAAATGGATTTATCATGTGATAATAATATATTTTAGTATATTAGATTTCTTAACTGACATCACTTCTTTTAAGATTATTTGTTACATTTTATGAATACTGAATATTCAATTAACAATTCGCGGTTTAAACAATGACGATTTGTCTTTTTATTCTATTTTTTGAACAGCCGCATTATGCTGTCGCAGCTAATATGGCAACACCGGTATTTTTGATATTTCAAGTTTTAATCAGGAAGATCCTGCTGCCGTTATGTGAAATGTATGATTTAATCTATAAAATGTAGGTTTACTCACGAAGTTTTCGTTCACTGTAGAACACGTGATAAATCAGCACTTTAAATTGTATTTAACAATTTCGTTTGTGATGACGGGGATCGAACCCTTGTTGCTTGCGTACTCTAATAATATTACTGATTTGATTTTGCATAAATCCAATGTACATGTAAAAATCAATCTTAAAACAACTATAGTATGAATTAAACTAAGTATTATTATTTGAAAGACAAGAATTCGGGGATATAATAAACTTACTTGGACATTTTCATTTATGTCCATTATATATTACTACATATGGTTAAATTGTAACTGTTTGGAGAAAGAAAGTGTACTCAAAAAGAAGTATAATTCCGCCTCCAGGTCCTTCAAAAGAGTAATTGCCAAGGCAAAATCAGAGCACATAGGCAGAATTGGCGCGAAACCAGTTCGGGTTCCTTCAGAAATCCGTACACTCTAGTCTATCGCAAAGCTTGTCCAAGGGAACTTCTGTCAGCCATCTCTTCCATCTTTGCACTGGAAGAATGACTCACTGTCCCATGTCTCAAAGGAGAAACCCAATCTGCTAGGCTCTTTCTTTGCATCCAAATAGACTCTCGATGAGCACACCTCTCGGGGAGCACACCGCCGACCATGCCACGGTGTGAGTGTTCCATACCTGATGTGCGGTTTACATAGCGCTCGGTTCGCAAAGCACTTCTCTCCCAGGACATCCACAAGTCGAGTGGACCTAAAGGAATCTCCCCTATTGTGCTGAGGCCGTGTGCTCCAGAGTTGGCACCGGTTCTAACGCGTCTTTTCCGACACTCCTACTCCGTAGTCCCGAAATCATGGAAGACGGCTTTCGTCCACCCGATCCCTAAAAAAGGCGACCGCTCAGACCCGTCTAAGTACAGACCTATCGCCATCACCTCCTTGTTCTCCAAAATAATGAAATACATTATAAACTGCCAGCTCATGCGGTACCTTGAGGGTCACCAGCTGATTAATGACCGCCAGTACGGTTTTCGTCGGGGTCGATCAGCTGGTGATCTACCTGATTCATAGATAGACGGAGGCAGTAGAGTCCAAGGGGGAGGCACTGGTATTTATTTTGGACATTGTGAAAGCTTTCGATCGGGTTTGGCACAAAGCGCTTCTTTGGAAGCTCCCTTCCTATGGGCTTCCTGATAAATTGTACAATTAGGTCACCAGTGTTCTTGCAGAATGGAGCATCAAGGTCGTTGTAGACGGTGCATGCTCCGATTACAAGCCTATTAACGCTGGCGTTCTACAAGGCTGCGTGCCATCACCGACGCTGTTTTTTCTGCATATCAATGATATGTTGCATACCGGTAACATTCATTGCTATACGGATAACAGTACTGGTGATGCTCTATACATCGGCTGTGCCAATATATAAATCTTTATTGACTCTTAAAGTTTGTACCTTCGATATATGTTTGCACCCTCTATATCGCTTATAAGGAACCTCGTAGTTCATCTAGTTGCCGTGTATAAATAAAAATGGGTGATAAGATTATCTTTAGCGCTGTGTGTACCATTGTTAGTATGGGGCTTTTACTACAATTGGCGAGTGTTTGCCATAATCGCTACGGATGTGAGAAATTTTATGTTTTACTTTCCATCTTTCGTCTCTTACGACATGTACGGGACGATATTCTTACACCGTCTCTACACGGTAAAAATAACACACAGCTATCTATCAATATTGAATATCAACAAAAAATTTATTACTAGGTTTTGTCGAAGGTCGCAAGAGACTGCTATGAAAAATGACAGAAAAATCTTGTGGCTTACAATAGATGGTATTATACAATCCCGATTATGCCAGACGTAAATACTCTTACTGGCGACTTGCTACAGCATAAATGTTGTGAAACGACGCACCTTCATGTCGGACACGTGTTTGTAGTGTTTGTGAAAGTGTTTGTATCGCTTAAAAATAGTTGTTTGGAGTCTGGATGTTTGTTGGGGAGTAATTTATTATGTAGGTTTATTACAGGTACATTCCATAGTACAGAAGAAAATATACGTCATAGTCGTTGGACCACCCTCTCACAGAATACCAGTGTAAAATGGCAGCTTAATTCTGCTGTGTTTCGCACGGTGAGTGTAGAGAACCGGAGACCGTTTTTGCTGTAAACGAGGCATTCCATCTTAGTCCTCATGGGTGAAAACGCATCTGCATTTCATTTCTTAATCGAGGAGAAATGAAGTTGTCTATGGGGCGCAGCTTCCACTTACCATTATGTAAACTGTGTGCTTGTATGTCAACCTTATTGTATAAAAAACACTTGTTCAAAAACAATCCTTGACAAAAACCGCTAGTTGCTTCATTACTGCCAGAAATCTCTACACTTAACTGTCTGTACTGTCTGTCTGTAATATTGAAATAACTAACTTCTCTTAAGCTCAGGAGGTTAGTTAGATGCTATTAAGACATAAATAACCAGTTTTACAACTTTTTGTCTGTCTGTCTGTCCAGGCTTATCTTCCGAATGTCTTATCTGATCGTATTAAAACTTCACGACCAGATAGAGGGCAATGCCAGAGGGATCTAGACCATATTTTTTCCGAAAATTCAATATTTTTTGTTAAAATAAATGGTCTTTGAATATCGTCTATCAAACTAACGCAATATTAATATATACTACCCAGGCAAAGCCGCGGCGAGTTGACAGTTGTAAATGAAATGTCGAACCTGCTTTTAAAAAATAAAAACTCGCAAAAAATACTGTAGGAGAGATTGCAAAACCTAAAACGTGTCACCAGGCTTACAAACCTAATTTTCGTGTTCGATATTCAGTTACAGTGCCATTCCACACTTGTGTAGCAAAAGTTGCAGCGAGAATTAATTTTGTTTTACATTTTCTACTAAACGAACTGCGGGCGGTTATAACAATCGGGAGAGCTGTAATATTTTAAGGTTACTTCAATTACAAACTTGTGATTATCAAGTCGGTTCTTATAAGTTTTTCATATATTTCGAATAATTTGGAATGCTTCGGTGGTTTCGTCATATAAAAAGAATGAATGAAGAAAGAGTGACAATGCAAATTTATGTAGCAGAATTAAACGGCAGAGTTGGCAAGGGAGACGTAAGTCTATCGACCAAATTGGCGATATATTGAAAATGGGCAAATTAAGAGTATCCTTAACCGACGAGCATGCATGTAGAGGAGACAAGAAAGGAGTGTCAGGATCGTGCCCAATGAAAGTCCATAGTCTCTGCTTACCCCTCTGGGTGACAGACATGAGTGTTTATGTTTTATGTTTATTCCAAAAATTGTTGATAACAAAAAAATGAATGCTTCCTATTCCTAAAATGATTTCAAGATTCGATCAATACATATATACAATACGTATAATAAATGCTCCGTGTGACCTGCTAATCCCACCCTATACCTATGTATATATGTATGTACATTGTTCACCATATCCATTAAGGAGAAAAAGAAAGTCAATATTATACTTTGCGAAAAACAGCATAAAAATAACTATATTAGATGCGCCAGGGGTCGCTTTCTGCCATTATCTTAAATAATCTGTTCCGCCTCAGGAGTTGCATATCATGACCTTGTGGGAAACACCTGTCGACGTTAGTCGCGTTCCAACTGTAGACGCACGCACACGCGTCATTTTTGTCGCGCAATGCTAGTCGCATGTGTACGCGTTCGTCACCTACCTCTCGCTAGAGGAACACGCTGTGCACGTGTCGCCAGCAAGACAGTGTGATACCTCAAGAAATATTCGTATTAATCAGCCGATCGTGCTGAAGATAACCGTATCGCAGCTGTTGAAGTAAGGAGTTCGCTGCGCCGCCCCGTATCCGAAGATCGCAGCTAAGCTTATTTGGTCTTATGAACATGAAATAACTCGCTGGTTCTTCGCATTTATCTACTTAATTTGAATCAACTCTACGTGGGGGCCTGAGTTATCGTAGGAAATTGTTTAACAGCCCCCTCCACGTGGGCACCTGGTGGGTTACATCTCCCGTATAGACTATGTTTTTCTTTTCACCACGCATACCTGGTACCATACCTAAAAATACTCCTGGTATTTTTCTCGAACTGTAGATTCTTACAAAATTCGTGGTTCGAATCCCGCTATTAATTTAATTAAATTAATTAGCTAGTTTATTATATTATACTAGCTGTGCCCTGCAGTTTCGCCCGCGTCATCACGTGTCCGAGGTGCGCGACATGACCTAGTTCAAGCATTTTATAACGGCTAGGGTTTAAGCGTCGTTCGCGCGCCCGGCCAAGTATTGAATTATTTTAATTTTACATTATCTCTTAAACTATGCGTCCAAATAACATGATATAAGGAACAAAGTTTATCGCCATAAAATTATCTTGATGATGAAGTAACTTTCGTTTGTAAGGATAAAATAGGCCATGCCTAATAATAACGCTCATAAATCACTTTTAAATTTTCAATATTTTTTTGTTACAAAATACCAAATTATGGCTTATGTATAAGAAATAGACATATGGTATCGCGGACTTTTTTTTAGAGGGATTAAAGGTCTATATTTTTCTAGAACATTGTATTTACGCATCCCTAACGATAACACCAGCGTACGCGGATAAATCATTTCGGGAGTGCTTTTTCTTGTCTTGCTTAACAAATATCCCAATTTAAGGCTAGCTGAGTAATATAGCTTAATGCTAGGTAGCCTATACTATTCCACAGGAATCTGGCTATAATATACAAAAATAATTTTTCAAATCGGACTGGTAGTTCCAGAGATTAGCGCGTTTAAACAAACAAAAAATCAAAAAAACTCTTCCGCTTTATTATATTAGTATAGATATACATTTAGATACGTTCCCACCACTTATACTAATCATTTTTCTATAAACGCTCACTTATGACCGTTTTACCATATCAGCCACATCCAAGTTTAATACAAAAAAAAAAAACCAAATATTTAAATATTTATCTGAAATAGCACAAGTAGGTAGTCTAAAAGCAAGAGTATAAATGTGTTTTTATTTCGTAAATTATGATTATTAAATAAAGTTAAGTATAAAATAATAGGTAATTATATTTTAATTTTTCTTATGGGCTATTCTACGCAAACAATGGGGGGGATTCTTCTAATACTAATTGGTAATACTAAATAATACTTAATTTTATCTACAATATTAAAAACTATGGTAATAAAAAAAAAAACTAAAACTAGAAACTTAATTTGTATTAAGTATTATTATTATATTACTTGTAATTCGTCAATTATTTCTTCAGGAAATCTAATATTTATTCTTGAAAAAATAATAGTTATGATATTAAAAAAACTGTATAAAAATGTATATGACAGTGAGAGTGTAACGTTAGTTGATTACGGTGCATTATGATTCGGCTGACAGAGGTCGCTGCTTGTTTCTTCGAAACCATATTCATAGTGGTGTAGGAACGTATATGTAAACATGTCTTATTGAGGGATATTTGTCACAGTTGCCAGCCTCAGTTTTTACTGCTTTTGAATTATTTTAGGAAGATGCTGCTGCCCATTATTTGTTATATTTCCCTTTGCCGTCCCTTACGAGTAGTGGATCGCCTTATGCCATCACTACACAGCATATTATTTTAATAAATACCTCTCAAAAACATTTTTTGCTTTCATTTTTTTAGTGAAACTTTTAAAATCATATCTCTTATGTTAAGTAAAATTCCTCATGAAGTTCATTTTCAGAATTATCATAGAGAGAATTATCATAGCTCTGTATAGTACCAGGAACTCTGGCTGCGTTTCCTAGTTAAATAGTTGAATGAATGGACACGTTGGTATAGCGGTCGTAAAACGAGATTGCTAATCATTAGATCCCGGGTTAAAATCCTAGGTCGGGCCAAAATTAGTTATAGGGTTATTCTGTTAAAAATTCTTAGTCTGTTAAGAATCCAAAATCCTGACTCTGGGCTAGCACCCCAGAGTCAGCAAGTCGGCGGTGTTTCACCCCCGGGCCTCGGAAAACACTATTAGCTCCCTCTGCGTGGATTGGACCAAAAACAAATAACCTTATACTACAGGTAGCCGTGGTTAACTATGACAATGGGACGTTGAACACCTCAGTACCCCCACCCTCCCCGTGTTCATAGGTGCTGTAAAGTACTGGAAACGTCGTAATAAAACGTCGAAATATATATTAATTCATTTTATGTTCTAATTATAACAAATAAAAAATGATATTTAAAATATAAACCTAAAAGAATGAAAACGTCGGTTGATAGCGATGATGTTTTTTTAGTTAAAACAATAGACTATAAAATCCTAAACAACTCGTGTACGTTACGAGAAATGTAAAGTGGTGGCTAGACCAAGGGTATTTTATATCACTTTTTACTAAAATTTTGCAATTGAAATTATTAAGTTAAATAATATCCCCCAGGCCGTAACCAACGAGGCAGTAAAAGTTATGTAGTAAAATATGATGTTTGTTGTCAATAGTCACGTTTCTAAAACATAACGACCTACTCTAGGTTTTCCTCCTGCACCATCGACGACGAAAATCCTAAAGGCGTTACATCATAATGGTTTATTTATTTATTTACGCGAAATATTTATACAAAAGGCGAGCTTAATGCTATATGGCATTCTCTACCAGCTAATCTTGGGTAAAACAGAGAGTGAGTTTGGGCAGTTCAGTTGTCATGATATAATTCAGTTCAAATGTATACATACAACTCATACATAAATTTTTTTTCTCTTTATTCGGTCTACAAAACAGAACACAATTTCTACATGCTGACAGGTATTATATAAAACAAAGATTTCAAAAATTGTATCCTAATATATATGTAGACACATCTTGCACAAAATGTACAACATGTGATTAACAATAAAGTTTGGTACTTAAAGTTATGTTATATTCATGCTAAACCAAATACCAAATTAATATATATATATATATATATATATAGAATTTATATATATAATTCATATACATATATAAATAAATACACACATTTATACATATATATCTCAATAAATGTATAAATAAATAACTATAAACATATAAAGAAAGTTAACTTAACTTTGTAGGCTACGGATATGCTCATATAATTTTGGTTAAAAGAATAATAAAAAACCTGACTACGTAAAAAAGTGTGTGTTTTGATACGAGTTGTTGATAAGTTCTAGTGGGCGTAGTAGTTAACGTCATGTTTTTTTTTCATATCTGATGAGTTCGTGGTGTGTTCATAGTATGAGCATTAGTAGTGTGAAACCTTCAATCCATCATTCATTATCACTACTGAACAAATGCCTTCTCCGGCCAAGCAAAACCTGAGTTACTTTGGCTTTACTGCAGATATCTTCATAATGTAGTCTATCACACATAGAAACTCCGAACATAGTCTTGAGCTTATTCTTCTAGCCAGCAGTGAAGGACCAGACCGTCTCAGACACAATATGTTACGTAATTACTCAGATACATATTATATATTTCAAGTTTGATATCCTCCCGAGTGAAATCCAGTCGTGTTGGATCCGTCGAGCGTTTTAATATGACTAGATACGTTCAACTTTAACCCCTTGGTAAAAGTTGGACGTGTCTAGTCGGACAATTGGTCCTAGGTAAATATACTTGTCAACAACTTCGAGCTTACTGTTTCCAACAACTACCGGCGTATGTGCGAGATGGACGTTACACATGGAGTCTGTCTTGTTTATGTTTATTGTTAGCGTTAGTACTTAGCAAACATAGTGCTGAGGACCTTGTCGTGAAGCGACAATTAAAAAAAAAATAGAACCTAACCTAAGTACAACAAAACAACAAAAGTAGAGCCAGAAAAACAATATATTTAAATTTATAAAAGGTATTTACAATTTTATAAAAAAAATGATGTGAGGATGATGATGGATGAAGTGAGAATACAATTAGATTATAAAAAAAAAAATAAAGGTGAGAGAATAGGGGAATATAGCGTTGAAGTGGGGCCTAAAAGTCGAAGCGACACACGTTGCGTTTGTAGAAGTAGGTTTCTTAGCAGCGACGGCACGCAGCGCCTGAAGCCAGCACACGCCGTTTGCGCTTGTAGAAGTAGGTTTCTTAGCAGCGACGGCGCGCAGCGACGGCGCGCAGCGCCTGGAGCCAGTACACGCAGCGTCCGGAGTCGGCGCACGTAGCGCCTGGAGAAGGGGCGCGCAACGCTTAGAGCCAGCAGTTGCAGCGCCCAAAGGTAGCGCCGGCGGTAGGTGCACTCGGCGCCTGGAGTAAGTAGTAGTAGTGCCCGGAGTAGTGTGGCCCCCGCGCTTGTAGTAGACTCGAAGCGACTTCCGAGGTAGATGGAGGCTTGTAGGATTCCGGAGTGGCGCAGCCCGAGTTTTAAGAAGGCTTCGCCGAAGACTTCACGTGTAAATGGAGGCTTGCAGGATCCCGGGGCAGTGCGGCCCCGGGATAAGGCCTTTAGGAGATACTACTACTAATTTGCGAACTGAAGCGAGACTGCCTTTCTTCACCGATTGTTCGGCTTTTATACCTTTCTAGAGAGAACGGAAAAATTATTTAAATTATACGCAAATTTTTTGTAAATGGTCAAGAGAAAAGAGGATTTATGTGGAATTATCGAAATAGGAATAATAGATCGGTAGCAAATTTGAATATAATTACCATGGAAACGATATAAATAAGAAAGACAAAATATGTCAAATTTTTGTTTTTGGTTTATAATAAGAAAACGGTAAGATTTAAGTGGAAAATGAGATATTATTGATATAGGAAAAAAAATAGCGCAACTGCCCACACAAAGCTCGAGATTGTAGAATTACGGAAAACTAGCTAAAAGATCGAAAAAAAGGTAGACTCCATTGACACCAATTTAAAAGTGCTGATAATGTGAAAATACGAAGTAGAAATGATTTGTTATTGTGTTCTTATGGTTTAAAATCGTTACAGGATCCTATGGAAATAAAGGTGATGTAAAATATCCAGTTTTGAGGTGAATGCAGAAAATCGAAACAGAATGGAAAAATGAATTTAAAATAATGTAAAAAGATACGTAAGTAGTATAACACAACCTCTAGATACTCTACCATAATTATGGTATCGTTAGGATATGAATGATATATTTAATAGTGATATGTTTATATATTACGTAGTTAATTATCATTTTTATTTTGTTTTTTATTCTATACTGCTACACCTACGTAAAATTATCAACATTACGTGGGTGTACTGGTAGAGAATGCCTCTAGGAATTAAGTCCGTCCTTTGTATTCCTTTTATTATCAGGAATGCAAAACAGAATAAAGAAATAAATATATCGTTGGAATATTGAATGTAAGTAACACAGTTGCCAATGATGTTATCTTAAACACAATACAAATTATCACATGGCTTAACAGCAATTTCAATATTACATTCACGAATGAGATAAACGAGACTAATTAGCAGAAGGCAAAGGCATACAACTGTAACAAGATTTAATATTTATTTCCTGACAGCTGTAATTCCTGCGAGTCTTGTGTTATTTGATTACGGGCAAAATGAAATATGCTTCGTTATACGGTGTAATTTAATTAATATATAATAATAAATTAAATCAACATACCCAAATGACATATCCAACACAGCCCAATGGATTAGTAAGCTGAAGTGGCAATGGGCCGGCCATATAGCTCGAAGAGCCGACAACCGATGGGGAAAAAATTGTCGAGTGGCAGCCTTGTACCGGTAGGCGAAATCTAGGTCGACCCCCCACTAGATGGAGTGACGATCTGTTAAGACATGCAGGAAGTCGATGGATGCAGGTGGCTCAGGATCGTGCTTTGTGGCATACCTTCGGTAAGGCCTATGTTCAGCAGTGGACTAGTGAAGGGCTGTGGTAATGATGATAATGAATAAATTAAATGAAGTTTTACTAGACGGTAGGACCCCTTTTCACCTAGAATTCGGTCTGGGTAGCTGCCCACCCTGTTACTTGTTGCCAAATAGCCGTGCTTGCACTGCTTTGTTCCCATCTGAAGGGTATAGAGAACGAGTACAATTTGTAGTGTTATGCTACTTACTTATCACTTTACATTATTTTAAATTCATTTTTCCATTCTGTTTCGATTTTCTGCATTCACCTCAAAACTGGATATTTTACATCACCTTTATTTCCATAGGATCCTGTAACGATTTTAAACCATAAGAACACAATAACAAATCATTTCTACTTCGTATTTTCACATTATCAGCACTTTTAAATTGGTGTCAATGGAGTCTACCTTTTTTCGATCTTTTAGTTAGTTTTCCGTAACTCTACAATTTCGGGCTTTGTGTGGGCAGTTGCGCTACCTTTTTTCCTATATCAATAATATCTCATTTTCCACTTAAATCTTGCCGTTTTCTTATTACAAGCCTAAAACTAAAATTTGACATGTTTTGACATTGTTGTTTATTTGGTCTCCATAGTAATTATATTCAAATTTGCTACCGATCTGTTGTTCCTATTTCGATAATTCCACATAAATACTCTTTTCTCTTGACCATTTACAAAAAATTTGCGTTTAATTTAAATAATTTTTCCGTTCTCTCTAGAAAGGTATAAAAGCCGAACAATCGGTGAAGAAAGGCAGTCTCGCTTCAGTTCTCGAATTGGAAGCATCTCTTAAAGGCCTTATCCTGGGGCCGCACTGCCCCGGGATCCTGCAAGCCTCCACCTACACGTGAAGTCTTCGGCGAAGCCTTCTTCAAGCGCGGAGCCGCACCACTCCGGAATCCTACAAGCCTCCATCTACCTCGGAAGTCGTCGGCAGTCTACTTCAAGCGTGGGGGCCCCACGTTGGGCGCCAAATGTCGTGAAGCGACAATAAAGAACAAAAAGAATCTAACCTAAGAACAACAAAACAACAAAAATACAACAAAAACAAAAATATATTTAAAATTCAAAGATATTTACAATTTTATAAAAAAATGAAATGAGGATGATGATGATGATGATGAATGTAGTGTTATGCTACTTACTTATCATTTTACATTATTTTAAATTCATTTTTCCATTCTGTTTCGATTTTCTGCATTCACCTCAAAACTGGATATTTTACATCACCTTTATTTCCATAGGATCCTGTAACGATTTTAAACCATAAGAACACAATAACAAATCATTTCTACTTCGTATTTTCACATTATCAGCACTTTTAAATTGGTGTCAATGGAGTCTACCTTTCTTCGATCTTTTAGCTAGTTTTCCGTAACTCTACAATCTCGGGCTTTGTGTGGGCAGCTGCGCTACCTTTTTTCCTATATCAATAATATCTCATTTTCCACTTAAATCTTACCGTTTTCTTATTATAAACCTAAAACCAAAATTTGACATGTTTTGACATTGTTATTTATTTCGTTTCCATAGTAATTATATTCAAATTTGCTACCGATCTGTTGTTCCTATTTCGATAATTCCACATAAATACTCTTTTCTCTTGACCATTTACAAAAAATTTGCGTTTAATTTAAATAATTTTTCCGTTCTCTCTAGAAAGGTATAAAAGCCGAACAATCGGTGAAGAAAGGCAGTCTCGCTTCAGTTCTCGAATTGGAAGCATCTCCTAAAGGCTTTATCCCGGGGCCGCACTGCCCCGGGATCCTGCAAGCCTCCACCTACACGCGAAGTCTTCGGCGAAGCCTTCTTCAAGCGCGGAGCCGCACCACTCCGGAATCCTACAAGCCTCCATCTACCTCGGAAGTCGTCGGCAGTCTACTTCAAGCGTGGGGGCCACACTACTCCGGGCGCTACGACTGCTTACTCCAGGCGCCGAGTGCACCTACCGCCGGCGCTACCTTTGGGCGCTGCAACTGCTGACTCTAAGCGTTGAGCGCAACTACTCCAGGCGCTACGTGCGCCGGCTCCGGACGCTGCGTGTGCTGGCTCCAGGCGCTGCGTGCCGTCGCTGCTAAGAAACCTACCTCTACAAGCGCAACCGGCGTGTGCTGGCTTCAGGCGCTGCGTGTCGTCGCTGCTAAGAAACCTACTCTACAATCGCAACGTGTGTCGCTTCGACTTTTAGGCTCCACTACAACTCTATATTCCCCTATTCTCCTACCTTTATTTTTTTTTGTAATCTAATTGTACTCTCACTTCATTCATCATCATCCTCATTTCATTTTTTTATAAAATTGTAAATATCTTTGAATTTTAAATATATTTTTGTTTTTGTTGTATTTTTGTTGTTTTGTTGTTCTTAGGTTAGATTCTTTTTGTTCTTTATTGTCGCTTCACGACAAATTACAAGCTAAGCAGAAATAAATTAGAGGATGGTACCTAATCCTCTTGCCGCTAAATATCAGTGCTTGCACTGCTGTGTTCATCTGTAACCTTCTTTGCTTGATCTTGGCTGCATGTGTCCATGGGCTTCATGATCCACTTAACGTCAGGAATATTCCGCCTTTTCTCATTTAACTCTGATAACAAATGATCTCAAAAAATTGTCAAATAAAACATTAAAGGAGCTATTTCATACTTAATAATGTACGTGAAACAATTTCTTAATATATCTTGGGCCATTATCAGCGCCGCAGTCGCTAATCCATCTAACAAAAAAAAATACGATTATGGTGAATCCATTGAACTAAAGAAGGCCTAACTTTTAGTAGTCGGAATTTAGCTTTACCTTAGCTGTGTTTTACAAAGTTTCTACCGCGGCGACAGTGTTTTCTTTATCTGTAGATGATTTATTTTGTAAATAGGCAACAACATCCACTTACCATTAGTTGGACTTTGTGCTCGTTTGTCTCGTCGTCCTAACTTCTATATAAAATATATTTAAATTAAAAAATTTTGTACAACCGACTTCGATATAAATTATTAAGAACAACTCACAAACAATTTGTCAGACTTTGATCAAATTTATATGGGACCACATAAGAAGCACCAGCTTTCAAATAAATAAAGAATCATCAAAATTGGTTTACCCAGAAAAAGGTTATTGGGTAACACACGTAAAAAAAGAAAAAATAAACATAGAGTCGAATTGAGTACCGTTTCCTTTTTTGAAGTCGGTAGAAAATAACCTTTAGTCTATTTCTAGCGCCATGCCGTGGTGCACCCATTGCTGTGTTCCAGTTTGAATTGTTAGAAAGCCAGTGTACTTTTGTATTTATTCATTCATTATAGCGTGTTAAAAGTCAACAGCTGAACATATGCCTTCCTTATTGAAGGTTACAGTTAGGTACCTCATGGTTCTACCTCATGAGGCGAACTATGCCACAATTGCTACAATTGGAGGACATATTGGCAACAGCGTTTTTAGATAATTTTCAATTGTTATCAGGAGATGCTGCTGCCCTTCGCCTCTTTTGTTCCCCTTTGTCACCTCTTACGACACCCACGGCATAATAGTGCAGTGTATGTTATAGTTTCCAGGGTAGTGGATGTTCCGACACCGCCACTACAAAACACTAATATAGAGTAGTTATTAGATTTTTACTTATGAAATTGCCGTTCCTTATGAAATAAGTTAACGTAGTTGTTATGGATCGCAGTGGACTGTATTATTGACTACGCTAGGGACAACTGCTTAAAGAAAAGATGGTACTGGCGAACTATACTGTATTTAAACTATTTACAATATGGCACTATTAACTACACTATACAGAGGGGAGTCTTCTTGTTTCTATGGAGTCTTGATTCTTGCTGATTTCTCTTGCTGTTTCTTCTCTTCGAGTGCCGCTTCTGAAATGAACAGCTCACCGAGACCGAGACGCCCTTCTTATATGTCGCCAGAGAGCGTCTCGGTTCGTGCGTAGCGTCGTCCGCGATGCCGCGCGCTCATTGGTCGGCGACATCGCATGATCTGCTGCCGGTGTGCGGGGTGTGCGGTGCGCACCGGGGTGTGAAGGGGCGACGGGGCGTCGGCCTCCTCGCTGTCCGCTACAGTAGTTTTTTATATATTTTTTATTTCTGTTAATCAAAGTAATGATCAGCCATGCAATCGATGCATCTTTGCCAACGCAGTGGCAGTTTATTGACGTCCTTCTCGTAGAAATCATTTGGCCGGGAGGCAAAAAATTCTTCAAAGAAACTTTCTTCTTTATTGATATTGATTCTTTAATTCTTCTTTATTGATTTGTTACAGTCAACTTGCTCACTCCCCTCAGAAACGAGGAGAGATCTGTACCCAGGGGTGGGATCTTCTTGTTATAGGCTGTAACTTTTACAGTCTACTGCTGAACGCCGGTCTCATCGTTTGTACTCGTAGTTATTAAGAAAAACCAGTTTATCCATGGCCGGCACACTACAAGCATAATATCATATCAGGATTCCAGGAAACTACAGCGATGTACGTCAATTGACGTACTTTACTATTGAGTAGCTGATGACGGACCCTTCGCAAAAATAAACTACTATCAAATAAATCAAATGATAGTGAATCAAATACAAGCGAGTTTTTCCCCGCTAGTAGTTCTGAATTGAATTTTACATTTTAATGAATTTAGCTACATATTAGATACGTTCTAATATATTTTATAGAGAGGCTATAAACTGCTGCGATAGAATAGTTCGGCATTACGATTTATCGTTACTTATGGCCCGAACGATGCATTATCCACACGAAAATCGAATTACCGCAACTTAATTCGAAACGTTGGTTACTGTTAGTGTTTAATTCTTTTTAATGTGTATTTTTCGTACTTAGAGTAGTTATCTATTTAAATATATTTCTTTTTTTGTGTAGAGTTGCATTGTGTTTGTTTAAAGTAAGAGTTTACCTATACATAAAAAAAAAACAAACACTGACGGCTGTCACCCAGATAGGTAGCTAGAACTTCCATCTGGCAAAAAATAAAAATTTAAATTTTCTTAAGATCAAGCAAAAATGTTCAAATAATATGTTCTATCACATTTAATACTTAAAAAAAAAAACTGAAAACAGCAAAAAGGCGTTTAGCTTATTTGCGAATATACCAGAATGTGAGTAAATGTAACGGTGATATATGAGTCAAATCGTGATCCCAATAAATGTTTTTATTTCGCTACGACAAAATATTCTTCTTTCCTTTTCCTTTGCGGAAACCAAGACGCCATAAATCACTTTCAAACTTTGATAAATTCAATCTCGTGTTGTTTTCGTTACGTGCGTGCATACCATCAGCTGCATGCTCGTTTGCGCCCTCCTCCATAAAAAACGTATACATGTTTATATGATACTATATACACACAATAAATTTTTTTTATAGTACAGGGTGACGACAAACGAGCACACAGTCCACCTGATGGTATGTGGTTGCTGTGACCCATAGACATCTACATCCATCCTCAACATAAAATTGAAATGCAGATGCGTTGTCACCCGTAAGGTCTAAGATTTAATGCCTCATAATACTATAGCAAAGAGGCTCTAACACGTATAAAATATACGAGGGGCGGCTAATAAGTGTGTGTGTGAACGGTCTTGCAGAAAGAGTAATACGCGCATCTGTTTCCCATGTCGTTTCTGTACAATAGCCTCGTGAAACTGAGTCAATAAATTGGCGTAATATTGTCATTTATCGTAGTTCCCCTGGGTAGGTAGTTGATAAGCAGAAAACAGTCGCCATGAGTTTTGACGCCGACTTTTCCAGCTTGAATTTCTTCGGCGGACTTTCTCCTTTTTTATCCATTGCATGGACTCTTTTTTGGACTCCGGATCATATTGGCGAATCCATGTTTCATCTACTGTGACTATCCGTTGCCAAATGTATTTCTAGTTGTTGCCAACTAGCTCCAAGAAATCTATGCAACTTGCGAGTCGACGTTGCTTGTTGAGTGGTGTAAGCATTTTCGGTAACCAGCGTAACGTTTTCTTCGGTCAGTACCGTAACTGGGTGGCCCGGGCGAGGGTCGTCTTTACACCTCTCTCGTCCTTGTTGAAATATTCTATGAACGTCATCCTTTCCCAGTCGAGTTAACTCTTTCGTGCTATAACCATATCATAGGTCCAGCACGACTCTGTCCCGTAAAAAATATCATAGGAATATACTATGAACGTGTAATTTTTAAACATTAAAATAAACATTAAATGGTTTACTATTTATATCTAACTTGTTTACTTATATTCCTTATGGCACAATATCTAGAGGACCTAAGCACTAGGCTTCATAACCTCAATAGTGCCTCCCAACGGACAGGTCTTAAGATGAACATGGACAAAACCAAGATCATGTTTAATGTCCATGTTACACCTATGCCGGTAGTCGTTGGGAGCACTAAGCTCACAGTTGTTGATGAGTATGTTTACCTGGGACAAATAGTCCGACTAGGTAAGTCCAACTTCGACCGAGAGATCAATCGACGGATTCAAATCGGCTGGGCAGCCTTCAGGACATTAGGACATATCTTCTCGTTAGACATGCTATATCAGAAACTCAAAACTAGATTGTTTAACCAGGGCGTGTTGCCAGTGATGACCAATGGATCTGAGACGTGGTCCTTCACTGCTGGCCGTATGAGGAAGCTCAAAGTCGCTCAGCGAGCTATGAAGAGGACAATGCTCGGGATTTCTCTGTGTGATAAACTTAGAAATGAGGATATCCGCAGTAGAACCAGAGTAACCGACATAGCCAAAGAGATTAGTAAGCTGAAGTGGCAATAAGCCGGCCATATAGCTCGAAGAACTGACAACCGATGGGGAAGAATGGTCCTCGAGTGGCAGCGTCGTACCGGTAGGCGAAGTGTAGGTCGACCCCCCACTAGATGGAGTGACGATCTGTTAAGACATGCAGGAAGTCGATGGATGCAGGTGGCTCAGGACCGTGCTTTGTGGCATTCCTTGTGGGCCTATGTTCAGCAGTTGACTTGTGAAGGGCTGTAATGGTGATGATGATGATGTTTACTTCTACTATACTACTACTTATACTGTTTAATCTGTATTTAACTTTATTAAATTTTATTTAGTTTTGTTAGTATTATTTAACTTTATTATTAATTAATTAATTAAAATAAAAACATGAAAAAAGTATTCGTAAATAATATAAGGCACCAAAATAGTAACAGAACTGTGGTCGTGGCAACACAGTCGGATATCTTTCGTTGAAACAACTAAGCTAAGTGATTGTATTTACAACTTTCTATTTGCTATTATCTAACAGTCTGCACCGGCCATCTATTTCCTTATTCTCCAAGGGTTGACTGGCCGAGAATGGCTGTAGGCATAAAATCCGCCCATTGTAAGACCAAAGACAATTACAATAAAGTTATACAAATAGTTTTTATTATACAAATCTACACAACATGTATTTTCTTTGTTCCACTTTAACAAAAATATATTTCCAATGAGAACAAAATTAATCCATTTCGAGCTAAGCGCAGAATCGTGTTCACGTCATTGTCATAATGCCAATTACACAGCAAAAATACTTTGTTAGCCGCTTGATTTCCTATAGTCATTTTGTCCTTGTCTTTATTACTCGATCGTTATCATGAGTTTCGAAAGACAACATATATATTTCTAGTTTTATATTTAGTTACATAAATGACCTAAGGCCTGTAATGTTTTATATTTATTTTCATAAACTAGGGTCAGGACTACACTTCTGCGTAGGAGATCGCCTGGGGAGGCACAATTTCCGCACATGTTTCTGTACGTTTAAAGGGAGAAGAGAGTCAGTAATAAATACTGGTTATGAGACATTCTATCTTACTAATCAATGCCCTCAGGGGTTCATTATAAATCTGTTATTTATGATATGTGTAGGCTGTTGTAACAATTCAGAAATATATTAATTTGTGTGTGTATAATTATTATATAACAACTTGAAAAAAATCATCTGTCCGTATTAATTACGACAAGGCGTCCGAGCGTTCCTTGGCGTTAGATATAATTTACTCAGGGATATAGATACACAGATAAACTTTGGAAACACCATTCTATTTTTTTTATATAGAAAAAAGGTGAAATCGAGCACACACTTCACCCGATGCGAAGTGGATGCCGCGGCGTACAGACGTCTGCAGACGGCAGCATTAAGTTCCTATTTTACGCCGGTATTCTGTGAGAGCTTGTATGAGCCGATCCATTCGTGCGACAACAATAATATAGCTGCAGCATGGCTCTACCACGTATTTCACATCGTTAGAGTGGTTTCCGAGATATGTATGTACCAATCACATAACACGCACACACACATATATATATTTTGGGAATAGGTATTTATATAAATAAATTTAAAAAAATTAAATTGTTTATTTCTTTAACTTAGGTCTACAAGCATTATTTTGTGTCCAGAGACGCCCAGGAAGCATGTAGTAATGCTTGTGTTCGGTGACTCTGTTCTTCCATTGGACCGAGTATACAATATTTATTTTTAGTGTTTTAATAACAAAACTATAGGTTTTACAATATTTCAAGGCCTAGAATACTATATGAATGATAAACGTCAGATATTACATTGTGCCAAAACTTTGATTCCCTGTTAATCATTTTCATCTTCTTCTAGCCCCACGATAAAAAATCTTGGGATCGGTTAGTAACAACTAGATTTTGTGTCAAACGCACGTGCGTGTGTGTGTGTGTGTGTGTGTGTGTGTGTGTGTGTGTGTGTGTGTGTGTGTGTGTGTGCATGCGTGTGTGGATGTGTGTGTGAGGGAGAGAGAGTGTGTACATGTTTCTGAGAATGACTGCATGTGTGTTGATATATCATTAAAATTTGTTTTGTCTACGATTCGTATTTAAATAAAAAGACCTCCACGTCATGGTACCCTAGCGTCTCGAGACAGTAAACTATTGTTTTTTAACATTCATAGAGTTGAAGGTTATATATTGAATATTTATTGTGAAGCTTATTGTAGAGAAGAGCAAAATGAGCTTGAAACTGCTATCCACTTTATCGTAGCTCCTTTTTAGATGGCACAGTAGCACATTAACTTTTTACAATTCATAGCTCAGTCGATCGCCATTTCGAATCGATTTTAGAAAATAGAAATAATAACTTTTTTATTCGATAAACATTTTAAATAATACTTATTAAAAGTCACTCTTTAATATACCACTAGCAAGAACCCACCTACAATAACCCACTGGGTGGGACATTTTTTAAATTAAAACAGTTTATAATCATTTAATGCATATTAGTTATTAACACAAAACAAATTAGAAACAGCCTGGTAGTGATCACCTCATTCACAGGGGTTACTATCATCTATAAATTCTTTAATAATACTCAAACTCTTTTTATACAATCTTTGTTAAATAAAGTTTTTAAACTTGTCGGTTTAAGTCAGATCTTGTTAATTTCCTGTGATTTTGTATATTTATTCTAACATACATTTATACAAGAATAGTTCACTTAGAGAATAGAATAAACAATGATTTAAGCTTTTTGACTTTGCCTTTGTTTAAATTACAAAAACTGTTGTTTAACCTTTGTTACCACGAAAATTAAGGCGTCGACAAGGCGTGTTTCCCGTACTCATACTGTAGTAAAATATCTTACAAAATGGAATATCAGGCGGCTTTTAATATTGGAGTGCTTCTAATTACACTGTTTTATACGAGTAGGTACCTACGAGTGAAAGCGGTACTGAATCTCAAATTTTCCATAGCCTTTTATTATGATTGAAACAAGACAGCTTTATTATTTTCTACCAACTCAGTTTATTGTTAGCCGAGGCTTTTCCGTAAATAAATAAACGGCTCTCCCCTACTGTATCTTTCCAAATTATCGCTCAGAAACTTTGTATTTAAATAATAAGTTTAAAGAATATTATATTATAGAATATTATATACTTAAATGCAAAAAGCTATATATATATATGAGGCTCTGCCATAGGTTGCCTCATAGTGCGGAATTTGCTAGAGTTACCATATTTATACATATATAATCCTTTTTAAACCTTTCTATTTTGATTATTGTAGCACCGCCTCTTATACGTCTATCACTGTTTAGCCTAATGGTTAGTGGTGTACTGCCAAGCATCCAGATGATCTGGATGGTATCGAAATTTTGCCGCAATGTGCGTTCGTGAAATTCGGTGGCTGGGATTAATCCCAACGATATCTCAAAGCACTCCCCATAGTGGGTGAGAAAGAAAATGCAAAGGGATGTAACATCTATTCGCAGCGCCAGTAAATTGAGCCGATAGAAAAGAACTCGGTCGTTAACGATTCGAGCCGCGCTGCGCTGGATGCGGTCAAGTGGAAGGGGAGACTGGGGAGCCCCAGCCTAGAGATGCGAACAGTATTCCATGTAAGGCAGGACCTGCGCCCTGTAAGGCTGCGTTTTCAACAGAGATGCGCTAGGCAGCTGAGCGGTGCGAGGATGTGTAGCGGGCTTGTTTTAGATGCGAGCGGGGACTTTGTTCAGCAAAGACTCGTATGGTGAGTATAGAGAACCGGAAACCCCTTTTACTGGAAACGAGGCATTTCATCTTAGTCCTAAGGGTTGACAAAGCATTTTGATTCTCAATTGAATGTAAATGTAGATGTCTATGAGCCACACCATTCACTTACAATAAGGTGGACTGTGTGCTCGTTTGTCAACCTTATTCTATCAAAAAAAACCATAATTTACTGCAATCTATGTATTCCGATTTAGTCCTCAGGGGTGACAACACATCATCATCTTTGATCAGAATCGAGGATAAATGTCGATATTTATGGGTTACAGCATTCACTTATCATCATGTGGACTGTGTGCTCATCAAACATCCTTATTCTAAAAGAGAGCTGCTTATAAATTACTGTCCCCAATTATTACGAACAATGCAATTCATAAATTAGGTAAGAAGTAAGAAGGATTGGTGGCACATGTCACTTATTATACATGACATGCAATCTCAATAATTTTAGTCGTCGCTCAATTGCATTTTCTTTCAGTCTATCTGATGGCTATTAGAGCCCATGGACATCTGGAACCAACTTCAAGTTTTTTTTGTTTCAATTAACTGTACAATTAATTCAAACAATGCCTTAATCTAAAATAGTCTACAATGAATGTACCTGAACTAGGATAAAACTTACCTCAGGTGTATGTGCTAATAGATAATAATAATAATAATAATAAAATATTTATTCATTGACCAATAGTAACAAAACATTTAAAAGTTAAACTTATACAAAATTAATATTTAATTATTTTTGATACACTTCTTTTTTTTAATGTAAAATGCTAACATACCAACTAATTAAAGTTAATTTTGGTAAAATATATTATCATAAATAAGCTTAAAACAATCGGCAACTTTTCCTTATAATTGTATGACAAATTTTGTAACCATGTTCGAATTACATTTTTACAATCTGCCATTTTTTTTTGTTGGCGAATTTCACATATCTTCGGAAAAAAATTTTTCTTATTTCTGTGACATGCAAGTTTTTTCACGATTTTTCCTTCAACGCCGAGCAAATGGCGGTCTTTGGGTTTATTTAAGCAAAAATAGTGACTTTTTATTGTTCTCAAAAAATGTCTTTTCAATCTATTTTTTACACCTTCACCGTCTTCACCTCTATTAATTTTATTATCAGCTATCCTTTTCGAGAAACTTTTGATTTTTAACTTCGTTATTGTGTAAACACGTCTTAAAATTTTGCTCACTTTTAATTATTTTCTTAAACAAAACCTCTTAGATGATTGTGTGTCTGACCGAAGAGGAAGAATCCTTAAAACAATTGTGACCGGAATGGGTAGCAATCGCAACTGGAGTCATTTGAACGCCAAACCATCGCGGGACTCGGTTTTAAATTGAATTACAAAATATTCATGCATCCAAACGAGGAAACGAAATAAATTAAATTTTCTTGTGATAGAAGAAAAGTTATTTCATTTTAGCGCTAGATGGCAGGCACATTAATTATCGTTATCTGAGGACTTTTATCTTAATCGGACGTTCAGAATTAAAATTAACTGTAAACAACATTAAACAGATTTTTGAATATTTACAGATTTATTTTTATAAATATATCTATATAAGGAAAGTACTGTTTGTATATTTTACGTATTATGTATGTTTTGTTACGTGAGAGAGCCGACCTCGACCGGGGAACCACAACCACGGGGGACTACGCTTTCAAAAATAGCTTAATTTTAATGTATTTATTGTATTTTGGTAAGTGTAGAGAACCAGAAATACATTTTACTGGAAATGAAGCATTCCACTTTAGTCCTCAGAGGCGTTGATTTTTAATCGAGGATATATGTAGAGGCACACTGAACCTAAACGTTAAGTTGGAGAGGTCTCGTCTAATGAAGTCAACGCTCCGTCCCCCTCGTGCTCCGTTCCAAAGTCCCGAAACCTTTCAGCTCGAGTTACAAAACCGTTTTCAGTGCCTGGAAGACTGCAATGAAGTGGACGATATGAATGACAAGCTCGTGGAAACTGTCCATGCGGTCGGAGCTAAGTTTTGCAAGACCCGCCGCAGAAGAACACAAAAACTCTCCGATCACACTCTTAATCTCATGGTTGTTAGACGGGAGATGAAGCTACATTCTTCAACAGACTTGACAGCATACAGGCATCTGAACAGACAGATCTCCAAATGCATGCGGCGGGACTTACGCAACTTCAATACAGCTCGTATTGAAGAAGCGATCGAGCGGAACCAAGGCTCCAAAGTCTTTGCCAGAGATCTGTCTGCCAGAAAGAGCCAACTGTCAAAGCTGAAGACAGAATGTGGCAGCATCGTTTCCGGGACACCTGAGATTTTGAGTGAGATTGAGAGGTTCTATGGGCAGCTGTACACATCATCGTTGGAGCCACACGCAAGTGTGAGTAACGATCCAAGAGCGAGTCTCATCCGACACTATTCCGAAGATATCCCGGATGTCAGTCTGAGCGAGATTAGGATGGCTCTCCAGCACCTTAAAAACGGTAAGGCCCCAGGCGAGGATGGAATTACAGCGGAGCTTCTGAAAGCGGGTAGAAGACCGGTACTTGAAGTCCTTCAGAAGCTCTTTAATTCCGTCCTCCATGGTGGCATTACACCGGAGGCGTGGAGCAGAAGTGCGGTGGTCTTGTTCTTCAAGAAAGGTGACAACGCTCTCTTGAAGAACTACAGACCGATTTCCCTTCTGAGCCGCGTCTACGTGCTGTTTTCGAGAGTCATTACGAATCGTCTCGCGCGCAGACTTGACGACTTCCAGCCTCCCGAACAAGCCGGTTTCCGAAAGGGCTTTAGCACCATAGACCACATACATACCCTTCGGCAAGTTGTACAGAAGTCCGAAGAGTACAATTTGCCACTATGTCTGGCGTATGTGGACTATGAGAAAGCCTTTGATTCCGTCGAAATCTGGGCGGTGCTGCAGTCCCTTCAGCGGTGCCAAGTTGACTGTCGGTATATCGAAGTGTTGAAGTGCTTGTACAGTAGGGCTACGATGGCTATCCGAGTACAGAACCAGAGTACGAAACCTATCCAATTGCAGAGAGGTGTAAGACAGGGTGACGTCATATCCCCGAAACTCTTCACCGCTGCATTGGAAGACGTTTTCAAGCTTCTGGACTGGAAAGGATACGGTATCAACATCAATGGCGAGTACATCACTCACCTTCGATTTGCCGACGATATAGTCCTTATGGCAGAATCGCTGGAGGACCTAAGCACTATGCTCAATGACCTCAATAGTGTTTCCCAACGGATAGGTCTTAAGATGAACATGGACAAAACAAAGATCATGTTTAATGTCCATGTCACACCTATGCCGGTAGTTGTTGGGAGCACTAAGCTCGAAGTTGTTGACGAGTATGTTTACCTGGGACAAATAGTCCGACTGGGTAAGTCCAACTTCGACCGAGAGGTCAATCGACGGATTCAACTCGGCTGGGCAGCGTTCGGGAAGCTACGACACATCTTCTCGTCAGACATACCTCAAAACCTTAAAACGAAATTGTACAACCAGTGCGTGTTGCCAGTGATGACTTACGGAACTGAGACGTGGTCCTTCACTGCTGGCCGTATGAGGAAGCTCAAGGTCGCTCAGCGAGCTATGGAGAGGGCTATGCTCGGAGTTTCTCTGCGTGATAAACTTAGGAATGAGGATATCCGCAGTAGAACCAGAGTGACCGACATAGCCCAACGGATTAGTAAGCTGAAGTGGCAGTGGGCCGGCCATATAGCTCGAAGAACCGACAACCGATGGGGAAGAAAGGTTCTCGAGTGGCAGCCTCGTACCGGTAGGCGAAGTGTAGGGCGTCCCCCCACGAGATGGAGTGACGACCTGGTAAGACATGCAGGAAGTCGATGGATGCAGGTGGCTCAGGACCGTGCTTTGTGGCATTCCTTGGGGGAGGCCTATGTTCAGCAGTGGACTTGTGAAGGGCTGTAATGATGATGATGATGATGATGATATGTAGATGTTTATGAGACACAGCATCCATTTACTAACAAGTGGACTGTGTTTGTCACACTGATTCACATTGTGACAACAGTGTGCAACATTGGTGTATTGCTCTAGATTTGAATGTATTCTTAGGTGAAAAAAAATTGAAAAATGGAAACATATTCAACAGTATATGTTATTCATTATTTATTTAATTATCAATTTTCACACTATAAAAAGTCCGGAGTGAAATTGGAGTAAGTCATTTAGACACGCTCTAGAAAGCAGGAATAATGTTTGCCGAAAAACCAATTGTGTTTTACAGGAGGAACAAGTTTCAGTAAAATTTTTATTTGCAATTAACAATAAGAATCATTATGTAATCAAAATTTTGTCTGGCTAATTGTTTTACATATTTTTATAATTAATGATAAACGAACCTAAAGACTATACTATTACTGACATCTGCAACCAACATCAATCAAAGAAAGCAACACCTCTGAGAACTAATTGGAATGTCTCATAGATTGTAATTGTACTGGCTCTCTATGCCTTCAGACCGGAATACAGTATTAGCGAACAGCAATGCTTGCACAGCATTGCTGTCCGGCAGCAGAAATACCTTCCCAGATCGCAGGTAGGCAGAAAGGAATCCTAGTCAAACATGGGTCACATTAACTAATTTAATTACAAATATAAATAAAGAACCATGCAATGTACATCAAATTTGTATTAAAACCTTCTTATTTAAATTGGAGAGCTCTCTGCTCTCCGTGTTAATCCAATTTAAGTTAATCCGTATATTTCCAACGGCGGACCTTTTTGTTTCGAACGAATACGTGTATAACGAAATGAAGCGTTTAACCTTTATTTGTGCCTGTAAATAGTTAAAGCAACAAATTTTCAAGTGCGTGTTTGGACTGGGCATTATTTCTAATAAATGTTTAATTAAAACAATCGGGCGTTAATTTGCGGAAATCCATTATTATCTTCTGATGATACCTCGTTTGGTGGCGAAACTCGTGTCGTATTATCGACGGTAGACCGTCTTTCCTTGAGTAGTAGTGTTTAGAGTTGTGATGTTAAGATTAGCGGTGACGTTTATGGTGTAAGAAATTGAGGGAGGGTGGGTGGTGCTGTATAAACTAAGTAAGTAACCTTATTACTATGTTTACGCAGATCCTAGCTAATAAATATTTAACATCTTTAACATATATTTAAGTTTTAATGTAATTTTAGTTTATTTATCAAAGTATTCATACATATAACAGCTGTTAGTCATACATCCCCGGTTCGGGTCCAAAATCAGTTTTATATCTAGAAATTCTCAGTAGCACCCCGGAGTCAGGAAGTTGGCGGTATTTCATCTTTGTACTTCGATAAAACACGTAAACTCGTTGGCCATACGTCTTATCTCCCTCCGGTCGTGTCGGTTAAAGTTCCATCTGACAATGAGAGTGAGGGTATAGAGAGTGCACATGTGTATGCGCATACACTCGGGCACTATAATTCTGTCATGCGCAGATAGTTATTCACAGTTAAGACTGGCCGTGACCGAAACTCGGTCTGGAGGACATTATTAATCAAACATTATTCAAATTTTAGTTGCATTATGTAATTTGAAAAGAAGCACGCACACCTAATCGCAACAAATACACAAACCCCGGAGCACGCGCGGCGAAACGTTTTCCGAACTTTCGTATTCTACACTATATACACTATATCACCCCTATTCTATAAAATAATGTGAAGTCCAGTAATACGCATTGGGGCCAAACCTAAAAACCTCTCAGAAATTAGAGGTAGTTATCAGTAAGACTGTAGCATTGGATATGGACTGTAACCATACACGGTATACCGTCATCTATTGGAGGCCAAGAAGTCCACAACGCCTCTTAGCACACCCATAGGTCGAAATGGAGTGTTGGATTCCTTTACTTGTTTTATACCCGAGTATCGAGTTGTAGCTAGAACTAAAATACTCTGAATCAGTAAATGTCAACCAAACAACCAATCAACCAATTCAACCAACTTTAAGAGTGCAAAAATAACCCATCAGTGACTAACAACTAGGAGGTAGTTAGGCATTACCAGCACCATCACCTTCTCATTCAACATTACCTTTTAATTATCACCATATTTATAGAAGCGCTGTTAACTTGACATTAAAAATCTCAATGTGTTAACATAAAGCGATTCGTATGCAAATTTTGTTTATCAAGGAATAAAAACTGGATGTCTTCGATTTCTTCAGAACTACTTGGATATTGGTCAACATTATTGAAATCTAATTATGTGGTTCGCAGTTTCGCTCTGAAAATTACCTCATCTGTTATTCATGAATACATTATTCTTACAAAATATTTTCAAATTTTAGCGTATAAGGTTTTTATTGGTGTCCTTTTGTGCTTTAACCATAATTAGGTATTTTCGTCTTGTAAATATACAATTTTCTTTTGCGTTGTAGAGCCATGAAGTTAAAGGAGGAAAGCGTCGGCTAAGCCGGGGATGGACCACGCCCTCACAGAAAACCAGCGTGAAATAGCAGCTTAATGCTGGCGTCTTTCGTATGGTGAGTGTAGAGAATCTATGTTGAATGGTAATGAATTCAAAAGTCTGGTTGCTTGCGTAGTAAACGATTTATTATAAAATTAGCTATTTACCCGAGGCTTTGGTCGCGTTGGCTTCAATTTAGAAATATCATACTACTCCAATTCAAGCTAAAATTTCATAAATGTAGTTTTATTGACGAGGAACGAGTGAGAGAAACTATATTCATGAACGGGAGTAGAAACATAGAGAAGATGGGCAGCAGCGTCTTTCCGATTACAGTTCAAAATAATTAAAAATGCAGTTGGCAACCCGCCTGCTAAGTGTGACAACAACTACTATCTAATATCCAAATTATTTCGTATTCTATGGAGGGATTCGAAATGATGAACGAGAGTAGAAATATATTAGCAATGTAGAGACGGTGAAATAGAAACCAATACCTCATTTCGTTTGGTTGGTGTCGTAAGAGGCGACAGAAGAGAAACTGAACTAGGAAATGGGTAGCAGCGTCTTCCTGATAACAGTGATAAAAAGCTCCGGGTGCTAACCCACTTGCCAAGCGTGGCAACTACTGCAAATATTTGGCCTAATTGACAAATAATGGGATAAGCCTATGGTCAGCAGTGGATACCCCATTAAAAGTAAAAAGTAGCAGCCTACATACATTCCACTACTGGGGACAGGCCGCAGCAAGTTTTAGGACAAAAATGATTTGATTAAGTTGACTCCAATGTGGATTGACCGAGTTCACGTAGGTATTCCTAAAAATTATTTTCGAATATTTTTTTTTTATATATATTTCGAATTTTTTATATAAATATGTAGGTTTTCTTATTATTTTCATATTTATCCTAAATTATCGATATTTTTGTTCGCGACGGCCTAACGACTTTAGGAAACAAAGTGATGAAAGAATATTGTTTTGTATAAAAAGTGAAATTTCGGACGAAATCGAGTAAATAGTTTGATAATATAGTTTTACAGTGTGTTTACAACTCTTAATATATTTGTATAAAATGTCGTTTTGATAATAGTTAATATAAACAACTTTAATTGTTTAAGAAAACATCGACCAATCACAGCGCGTCGTATCGTAGAACTTTTTGGAAATTTAATTAACTGCGCAATAGTTTATACTAAAAATAATGAGAATATTTTTGTGTTCTAAAAGAGTTGTAAATATGACATTTAGTTAGCATATGGTATATAGATTACGATATTGAAGAAATAATTTATATAATTAAACGCATTTTATAATTATAGAAAAATTAAAGAATTAATGTACCCATTTATTATGAAAATTTTTGACATTTCGTTTAAGAACTTTTTAACATGTAAATATATTGAATAACCTTTATCATATACTAATAAAGGACCAAAATGCCGATTTAATGATGTATAGCATGTTAGTGTAGAAATTAGTGTTGTATAGAAAATATTGCAATTTGTGCAAATTACATAGTGAATATGTTTTAAAATAAAGAGGCTAAACGGAAAATGGCAAGCGGCTCACTATACAGTATAGCCGAAGTCTACCTTATGGGGGCGAAACCCAGTAACCTTGTAGTGTGAAGAACTACCAGTGGCATCCAGCGGTAGTGTGAAGAACTACCAGTGACAAGCAGTAGTATCCGGTAGTAGCTGAAGTGACTAGTAGCAGAACATAGTGAACAGTAATAGTAAATTAGAAAAAGTGTTAGCTATCCGAAAAAGGTCGTAACTGAAATTCGCAGTTACACATAGCCGAAAAAAGTGGTAACTGAAAATTCGCAGTTACATATAGTGAAAGTGATAGCTAATCGCAGAAAGTGGCAACAGATATTCGCAGTTACACAAGTGATAAAATCAACTAGTTTTAGTTGATTAATAGCTGCTAGTCAGTAGTGTTAGAAAGCCAGCTACTACCAATAGATATTTTAATACTACCGCACATTTTATTAAATCTTTTGAAATATATAGTGACCAACCAATAGTAAACAACCGTAGTTGAACAACCGTATTCAACAACCGTGGTCAATAAATAATAATTATAAAATTTCGCAACTAATTAATCAGTCGAGCCGCTGGCCACTCCCTTGCTATTTGAATTTATAAATCGTGCATTTTAATTTTGAACCTCAGTCCACAGTTTTCCAGGAGCACACACAGAGACGGCAGTGGAAGTATCCTCCTGAACCTATAGGTGTAGGACGTGAGCGACTCGCGGAGTATCTTCGACAACATTTAGAAGGTCACTACGGATCCGACTGTAACAAATTTAAAGAAGCGGATACCGACAAAAAATAGGAACTCGCAAAACAAAGTAATTTATGTTTCCGGTGTCTACGATATAAAAATCAGACACACAAATGTAAAACCACTAAGTGTGGAATAAAAGGATGCACCGCAACACACCATCGACTTCTCCACTATAATAAAAGGGAGAAGACAGAGGTCACACAAAAAGAACCTCAAGAAACCGTAGCTAACTCATTCGCTGTGTCAAAGCATCAAGCCTATCTAAAAATAATTCCAGTTCGAGTAATTGGACCGGCGGGAGCGGTAAACACACACGCCCTGCTGGATGATAGGTCAACAGTTTCATTAATGGATGAAGAGATTGCCGAACAAATTGGAGCTACAGGGCGGTTGGACCCATTTAAGATCACCGCTATCGGGAACACTACCCTCGATTCATCGGACTCCCAAAGAGTCAAAGTTTTACTGAAAAGTCTCCACAGAAAAAGGGTGCCATTCAGAGCACGCACGGTCGCAAGCCTAAACTTGGGGCCACAGACTGTGTGCGCAGCAGATATAGCACAGTGCAACCATTTAAAAGACCTAAAGTAGCAACTAACATATGACTCCGGCAACCCAAGAATCCTAATAGGACAGGACAATTGGAGACTTCTGATAGCCACTCAAGTCTGCAGAGGTCCGCCGCACCAGCCATTCACCTCGCTTACAGAACTAGGATGGGTGCTACACGGTGCACACACTAAAGCCCCGTATCAGCGCGTCCACACGGCCAATGAGCTGCACACGAGCGAGGAGACCATAAAAGATCAACTCCGCGAATACTTCGCGCTGGAATCTCTTATAATCAATCCGAGAAGACCAGACTCCGATCCGGAGAAGAAAGCTGAAGACATACTAAATAGCAGCACCCGTCAGTTCGAAGACGGGCACATAGAAACAGCGCTTCTCTGGAAAAAGAAAGATGTCACAATGCCTGTGAACAACAAAACGACAGTAAAAGGGTCCAGAAGTTATAAACCTTTCGTTGCACACAGAATAGCAGCAATCGAGGACCATAGTAAAGTGGATGAATGGCGCTGGGCACCTTCCAAATTAAGCATAGCTGACACCGCTACGAGGGACGTACCACCGAACTTCGACTCAAATCACGAGTGGTACAACGGCCCATCGTTTCTTTATAAAGAACCGTCAGCATGGCCGACTGAAAAACCCACGTCATCCAAACCTACCGGTGAGGAAAGATCCCTCACCATTAGAGAATCGCATAGAGCTCCGCTATTCAGAGAAGCCATTCCCGATCCAGGAAAGTTTTCAAAATGGGAACGCTTATTGCGAGCTACGGCCAGAGTGCTTCAATTTATAACACTTTGCCGCAAAACCACAGACAGAACCTTTTACAAAAGGACCAAAAGGAGTAAAGAGGAAGATCCCGACTGGAGGAAATCGAAATATAATCCGCGACACCTCGCGCAACCTCCCAGTCCAAGTGAAAAATGGAGATGTCAACAGGTACATCACACTCGAGGCCGAATTCATCAGAGAGGCCAAAAATCTCCTGATACCTGTCATCCAAGAAGACTCCTTCACACAAGATATAGCCGATCTCCATAACAATAAAAAGGTCGCCCATGATACCTGCTTACGACCGCTCCAAATTGAATTGAAAGACGGGATCATCGCTTTACGAAGTCGCATAGCCGCCGTGAAGGGAGTCTCGGATGACATGAAGGCAACAACTATATTGGATCATCATTACGTCAATCAACTATGCATCGACTGGATGCATCGTAACCTGCATCATTGTGGAACCGAACCTACCATTAACGAGGTTCGACAGCACTACTGGGTGATTCGACTTCAACCCACCACGAAAAAGATAGTGAGTCAATGCATAAAGTGTCCGATTAAAAAGGCGCAACCACTAACGCCAGCCACCGGTGATCATCCCAGTACACGTCTCGCTCATCACCAGAGACCGTTCACCTTCACCGGTTTAGGCTACATTGGGCCACCGCAAATTCAAAACCGGCGGGAGGCTCATGAACCAGTCGTCATAGCTGACGGCCAGTTACCTCGTAACATCTGGCCACGAGGAAGGATTGAAGCAATTTTCCCTGGTGCGGACGGACAGATCCGAACTGTGGAGGTACGCACCGCAAACGGCCTAATCAAGAGGCCAACCAGGAAACTCGTGCCGCTGCCGAAGTAGAAGCAACGTCGCTCACCGGAATGGATGCAGCGCCGCTGTGATGAGATCGTCGCGACGCTGCACGGCGGGAGAGATGTTCGCGACGGCCTAACGACTTTAAGAAACAAAGTGATGAAAGAATATTGTTTTGTATAAAAAGTGAAATTACGGACGAAATCGAGTAAATAGTTTGTTAATATAGTTTTAAAGTGTGTTTACAACTCTTAATATATTTGTATAGAATGTCGTTTTGATAATCTATAAAGAGATATGTAAGGATCGTGACACTTGGCGATCTGTTCTCTCTGGCTACCCCGTCAGGGATTGTGCGTGAAGATAAGTAAGTAAGTAAGTAAGTATACAAATAAATAAAATTGAAGTGTCTGTTTGTAATGTCAAAATTACAGTTTTTTACTAAATGCATGTGAAAGTAAATACGATACCTATAACTAAAATACAATTTTTAAAATTTTTGTCAGTCTGTCTGTCTGTCTGTCTGTCTGTTTGTTCCGGGTAATCTCCGAAACGGCTGGACCGATTTTGACGGGACTTTCACTGGCAGATAGCTGATTTCGTAAGGAGTAACTTAGGCTACTTTTATTTTAGAAAAAGAATCAGGGTTCCGCGCAGAAACATAAAAACCCTAACACGCTAACGAAGTCGCGGGGAACAGCTAGTAGTTAATATAAACAACTTTAATTGTTTAAGAAAAAATCGACCAATCACAGCGTGTCGTATCGTAGAACTTTCTGGAAATTTAATTAACTGCGCAATAGTTTATACTAAAAATAATGAGAATATTTTTGTGTTCTAAAAGAGTTGTAAATATGACATTTAGTTAGCATATGGTATATAGATTACGATATTGAAGAAATAATTTATATAATTAAACGCATTTGATAATTATAGAAAAATTAAAGAATTAATGTACCCATTTATTATGAAAATTTGGGACATTTCGTTTTATAACTTTTTAAAATGTAAATATATTGAATAACCTTTATCATATACTGATAAAGGACCAAAATGCCGATTTAATGATGTATAGCATGTTAGTGTAGAAATTAGTGTTGTATAGAAAATATTGCAATTTGTGCAAATTACATAGTGAATATGTTTTAAAATAAAGAGGCTAAACGGAAAATGGCAAGCGGCTCACTATACAGTATAGCCGAAGTCTACCTTATAGGGGCGAAACCCCTATAAAACGTTGTAGTGTGAAGAACTACCAGTGGCATCCAGCGGTAGTGTGAAGAACTACCAGTGACAAGCAGTAGTATCCGGTAGTTGCTGAAGTGACTAGTAGCAGAACATAGTGAACAGTAATAGTGAATTAGAAAAAGTGTTAGCTAGCCGAAAAAGGTCGTAACTGAAAATTCGCAGTTACAGATAGCCGATAAAAGTGGTAACTGAAAAAGGTCGTAACTGAAATTCGCAGTTACACATAGCCGAAAAAAATGGTAACTGAAAATTCGCAGTTACATATAGTGAAAAGTGTTAGCTAGACGAAAAAAGTGGTAACTGATATTCGCAGTTACATATAGTGAAAGTGATAGCTAATCGCAGAAAGTGGTAACTGATATTCGCAGTTACACAAGTGATAAAATCAACTAGTTTTATTTGATTAATAGCTGCTAGTCAGTAGTGTTAGAAAACCAGCTACTACCAATAGATATATTAATACTACCGCACATTTTAATTAAATCTTTTGAAATATATAGTGACCAACCAATAGTAAACAACCGTAGTTGAACAACCGTATTCAACAACCGTGGTCAATAAATAATAATTATAAAATTTCGCAACTAATTAATTAGTCGAGCCGCTGGCCACTCCCTTGCTATTTGAATTTATAAATCGTGCATTTTAATTTTGAACCTCAGTCCACAGTTTTCCAGGAGCACACACAGAGACGGCAGTGGGAGTATCCTCCTGAACCCATAGGTGTAGGACGTGTGCGACTCGCGGAGTATCTTCGACAACATTTGCTCCGGAGAGTTGCGCCCGTCCGGCACAATTTATATACACTAGACGTGGTAAATCGAAACTTCAAATTGCAATTGAAATATGAGTACTACGAATACTACGAAATTTACGCTTGGATCGGTTCGATTACCTGATAACTTTCAAAATTCTATCAATGCACATTTACTCATAGTTAAAATAAAAATAAACATGCGTTTAAAATTTGCTGTCTTTGATATTAATAGTACTTTTACGCAAGAGCATGTTCATTTACTCATGTCATCTATGAAACCGGGATTGTCACAAAAATCTGAATATCTATGTATGTCTGAAAATATGAAAACTATCTTAATATATGACAAACTGTTTTTATAAGTCTCATTTAAAGTAAAAAAGTAAAGAAGCAGGTTACATGCGTCTAACGACTGTGCTCAGGTCTGCTAATTACCCATGTGCAAAATAGTGGTTCCAAATGTCTACGATTTTTTGAAACTACGAGGTTTCGCCGCCAAGTAATTTTTTACCACTTCACTGTGTAATAAGTCATTCTAACTATTCCATTATTTAGAGATGAAAATCTAACAGACCACTTAATTTTCAATTACTTACATCGGACTTGATACAAAAAGAAGTTGGTGAAATATTGCTATGTCGGTAGACATCCAGCGTATTCAGCTAAAGACGTTCTGTCATAATCACCGTTTTGTGTACACAGTTCTGTTAGTCATTTTGCTAAAAGTGACAATAATGATAAATCATCCCGACACCGGTTGGAATATTTTAAGTATGACAATTTTTGATGCTGGAAGAATAAGTATTCAATAGAATTCTCTTTAATTTCATCAGTTACTTATAGATGGCACTATTATGAGATTAAAACTATGAGAACAAAAACTTTACCCTCTAGTAGTCAGTGACAATACGTTGAGGTACGGGTGTGACCAAATCACAAAATAAAGACGCCAACATTTATATAAAACATAAATGAACGGTGTGTCATGAAATCATTTTACGATATAACAATATGAAGAAATAGCAATGTTGTGTTTAGTTTTTAATATCGCCAAACGATCTCTATTCATAAATTATATCAAGCTATATCATGAAATAGTCAAAAAGCAATATTAAATTTAATTAAATGCCACAATTTCGTGCCCTAATCGACTACTTTATGATATTATTAATTCTAAGATCTGGCCAATACATGCATAAAAATCTCTTTATTTAAACTATATGGATAGTGAGAGTTTTGCAATAATTACAGTTTTTATCAGTTCATTTAAAGATACACAAAACTTTTAGGTTAGAAATTAAACTTAGAAATATCTCACATTTCATGATTTTTGTTAGATGTCACTATTGTCTACTATTTAAGTAGTAATGAGTTACCATAAAGTTTATTAATTCCTACTAAAATGAAATAACGAAAGAACTGAAAAGTGAACATTAGAATTTTCAAATAACTATGAATTAATCTATTTGAACATTGAAATGTAAGTTATTTATTTTTATTTCTTTTATTAGTAACTAGAGGTAAAATGTTACTAATTTTTGAATTTCACGTTAGATGGCACCTTTTCGATAAATTGAAACGTGGACTGTCGACATAATTAAAGTTATTATATTGCCGTATTAACCGTTGCGTTATAACTTATTATGCAATGGTTAAAACTAATTTGAGGCTTTATTTATGAATATGTTATTAATTAAAACAATCAGTAATTAATAATATAAAGTAGAAATTAACATCTTGAGGAAGGCAGTTCAGCTTATGTAAGTATTTACCTACACTTGCCCCCGGAATTGCCCCGGGAACCCGCAAATACCGAGATTATAAATAACGTGCGGGATTGGATGCCCTAGCGGCCACGCTTAGCGAGCCGTTTTTTAATTATTTTGAGTTGTTACTATCGGGACGCTGATTCCAATTTCCTGTTTCATTTCCCTTTGTCAACTTCTACAAGATGATTTGTGATAGTAGATCCGCGACGTCAATTTGCGACGACGCTTTGCAAACGAAGCTGTTACATTCAAGAATTATTAAATATATTTTACCTTCATCTATACCTATTTATTTTTTGAAATTATTGAATGTGTTGATACAAAAACAGGTGACGCTCGTATATACCTGGCCACAGGCCTCCCCTATCTAAAGGCGAGGAAGGGGAATTGCACGTTCTCGTAAAGGTATTGGTATAACGGTATATATTACGTTTATACTAAAAAGAGAAAAAGTTGTTTAAAAGAGAACAGGTTGTATAAATATAACAGGTTGTATAAAATACTTACTGGCAAGTTAGAAAATTAACAGAACAAAATAAACATTAATCTATACTATCAGCATACTATTTCATTAAAGTTGGCAAAAAGTTACTTCGCGTACATCCGCTCGATAAAATAAAATGATGTGTCTTACCTAGTTTGAAGAGCACCTCCCGCACTCCGACTTCCGCTAACTTAGCAGTCAGCCACCGCAGAGTCTAAATTACCTAAACATGCCTCGTTTAGAGGCGAAACACGTGTCGTATTGTTGTCAGTGGTGTGTCTTTCCTAGTGTAGCGGTGTTGGGATTAGTGGAGACGGCGATAGTGCACGCAATTGAGGGAGGGCGGGAAGTGCTCTTCAAACTAGGTAAGACACATCATTTTATTTTATCGAGCGTATGTACGCGAAGTAACCTCTTGCCAACTTTAATATAATGCACTTCCGTAAAGTAACGCCTGATTTTATTAACTGATACTATTTCATTTCAATGGGTATTTTATGGATTAAATCATTCATAGATTATTTTTAAAAAAAACGGAACATTTTTAGAAAAATTTGTGTAGAAAATTAATTTAATTCTCAATTAATTTAAATATCAAGTTTCGCTTTTATTTTTCCATTCAGTTTGAGTCATTTTTCAATATCCTTATTAATAAACTAAGATTTGTACAATTTCAGGCAGTAAACGAGGCTTTGTCCTTGACGAAAGGCATAGGCCGGAGTGCCTCAAGGCAGCTGCCTATCACCAACTTGCTATGCCGAGTTCACCGATAACATCTCTAAAGACGACCAAACATTTCTGGCTTCATAAGAAGAAAGTTTCATTCTATGGCAAATATCGCCCTAATCTATGGGGAGGTCTGTGTTCAATAGTGGGCATTTAATGTAATGAATCAGTAAACGAATAGATAAAATAACCGTAGTGCGATAAATCGATTTCCATATTCGGTGGTTACATTGAAATATTATAGTTGTGCTCCCATTACACATATGGCTAGCATATGAATAAACGTGAAATCGCATAAAACCGCTTTTGGAGTATTAATTTCTATATATTATTATCTACTATTTTTAGCTTAATTTGAGTTTTGTATATTTCGTAGTTCAGTTATCAGTTTATGACTTTAGTATATAAAAAAACTTATTATTTCGATTTTATCGCATTTGAATTTAACTTGTTCTTTTCTAAATTCTCAATATTTCGAGTACTTTACTGCACCCAAAATCATCTTAAAAATAATAAACAAAAAAAAAACAAAAGCTTAATCATGATATCAGTGCGGCCAACACCTCAGTCTTATCCAGAGATGTATGTAGGTAGAGACTTCTTCCATTTCTCTCGTCTCCGTCACATTATTCGAACTTTATAATGAAATACACGTTACATATAAACATCAATACATAAATTTCAAATATACATCATCAATTTAGCTCTTTACAAATCCACTGCTGAACATAGGCCACTCCAAAAGAATACCAAGAAGCACGGTCCTGAGCCACCTGCATCATTGGACATCCTGCATATCTTATCAGGTATGAGGCTGCCATTATAGTACCTTTCTTCCCCATTGCTGAGATGGAATGCCATGTTTCCTGTAAAAAGGGTCTCCGGTTGTCTACATTCAACATACGAAACATAGCATTCATATGGGAGCAGACGAGAAATATCAGCTTTCATATAAAAAAAAGAATCATCGAAATCGGTCCACCCAGTAAAAAGTTATGAGGTAACACACCTAAAAAAAAAACATACGCGTCGAATTGAGTACCGTCTCCTTTTTGGAAGTCGGCAAAAAAGAAACATAGAATTGATGGATATATGATAGAGGGAGAGAGAACATAATACATATAAGATATATAAATTATATAAGACGATATAAGACGAAGACGTGTAAATTAAAACGTAGTAATATTTAAAGTGAATAAAGTTGTTTTTTTGCGTGTAATAAGCAAAATAAAGTAATTATTTTAAAGAGCAGTCATTTGAGCAGATACCTAGATTAAATAAATTAAAAAAAAACTTTATATCAGTAATATAAATCATGCAGTTTTAACCGTCTCCGGAATCTCCTTTTAAGTAAAGAAGATACCAAAACCTCCTTTTAAGAAATAAAAATAAGGTGTTAAATAGATTCTGCTGTTCCATAACAAGTCACTTCCATAAAGTGTATGTGTGTGTGTGTGTGTGTGTGTGTTTGTGTGATTGCGTGTGCGTGTGCCTGTTCTTTGCATGTGTGTGATTGCGTGTGCGTGTGCGTATGCGTGTGCTGTACGTGTGCGTGTGCTGTGCGTGTGCTGTGCGTGTACGTGTGTGAGTGTGTGTGTGTGTGTGTGTGTGTATGTGTGTGTGTGAGAGAGAGCGAGAGTATGTAATTGGACGTGTGTGTGTGTGTGTATTCCTCTACTAACCTTTAAGACTCCAATCTTGGAATCAGGGTAAGCCATTGTGCAGAGAGGTTGTGTGTGTTGTGCGTGTGTGTATGCGTGTGCGGTGCGTGTGCGTGTGCGCGTGCGTGTGGGTGTGCGTGTGCGTGTGCATGTGCTTGTGCGTGTTCTTGTGCGTGTGCATGTACGTGTGCATATGCTGTGCGTATGAGTGTGTGTGTTCGTGTGTGTGTGCTTGTACGTGTACGTGTGCGTGTGTGTGTGCTAGTGCGTGTATGTGTACGTGTGCGTGTGCATATGCGTGTGCGTGTGATTGCGCGCTCGCTAATGTGAATGTGTGTGCGCGTGTATGTGTGTTTGTTTTGTGTGTGTGTGTGTATATCATCATCATCATCATTACAGCCCTTCACAAGTCCACTGCTGAACATAGGCCTCCCACAAAGAATGCCACAAAGCACGGTCCTGAACCACCTGCATCCATCGACTTCCTGCATGTCTTACCAGTCGTCACTCCATCTCGTGGGGGGACGCCCTACACTTCGCCTACCGGTACGAGGCTGCCACTCGAGAACCTTTCTTCCCCATCGGTTGTCGTTCTTCGAGCTATATGGCCGGCCCACTGCCACTTCAGCTTACTAATCCGTTGGGCTATGTCGGTTACTCTAGTTCTACTGCGGATATCCTCATTCCTAAGTTTATCACGCAGAGAAACTCCGAGCATAGCCCTCTCCATAGCTCGCTGAGCGAGCTTGAGCTTTCTCATACGGCCAGCAGTGAAGGACCACGTCTCAGTTCCATAAGTCATCACTGGCAACACGCACTGGTTGTACAATTTCGTTTTCAGGTTTTGAGGTATGTCTGACGAGAAGATGTGTCGTAGCTTCCCAAACGCTGCCCAGCCGAGTTGAATCCGTCGATTGACCTCTGGGTCGAAGTTGGACTTACCTAGTCGGACTATTTGTCCCAGGTAAACATACTCGTCAACAACTTCGAGCTTAGTGCTCCCAACAACTACCGGCATAGGTGTGATATGGACATTGAACATGATCTTTGTTTTGTCCATGTTCATCTTAAGACCTATCCGTTGGGAAACACTATCAAGGTCATTGAGCATAGTGCTTAGGTCCTACAGCGATTCTGCCATAAGGACTATATCGTCGGCAAATCGAAGCTGAGTGATGTACTCGCCATTGATGTTGATACCGTATCCTTTCCAGTCCAGAAGCTTGAAAACGTCTTCCAATGCAGTGGTGAAGAGTTTCGGGGATATGACGTCACCCTGTCTTACACCTCTCTGCAATTGGATAGGTTTCGTACTCTGGTTCTGTACTCGGATAGCCATCGTAGCCCTACTGTACAAGCACTTCAACACTTCAATATACCGACAGTCAACTTGGCACCGCTGAAGGGACTGCAGCACCACCCAAATTTCGACGGAATCAAAGGCTTTCTCATAGTCCACATACGCCAGACATAGTGGCAAATTGTACTCTTCGGACTTCTGTACAATTTTCCGAAGGGTATGTATGTGGTCTATGGTGCTAAAACTCATTCAGAAACCAGCTTGTTCGGGAGGCTGGAAGTTGTAAAATCTGCGCGCGAGACGATTCGTAATGACTCTCGAAAACAGCACGTAGACGCGGCTCAGAGAGGAAATCGGTCTGTACTTCTTCAAGAGAGCGTTGTCGCCTTTCTCGAAGAACAAGACCACCGCACTTCTGCTCCACGCCTCCGGTGTAACGCCTCCATGGAGGACGTATAAAAGAGCCTCTGAAGGACTTCAAGTACCGGTCTTCCATCCGCTTTCAGAAGCTCCGCTGTAATTCCATCCTCGCCTGGGGCCTTGTCGTTTTAAGGTGCTGGAGAGCCATTCTAATCTCGCTCAGACTGACGTCCGGGATATCTTCGGAATAGTGTCGGATGAGACTCGCTCTTGGATCGTTACTCACACTTGCGTGTGGCTCCAACGATGACGTGTACAGCTGCCCATAGAACCTCTCAATCTCACTCAAAATCTCAGGTGTCCCGGAAACGATGCTGCCACATTCTGTCTTCAGCTTTGACAGGTGACTCTTTCTGGTAGACAGATCTCTGGCAAAGACTTTGGAGCCTTGGTTCCGCTCGATCGCTTCTTCAATACGAGCTGTATTGAAGTTGCGTAAGTCCCGCCGCATGCATTTGGAGATCTGTCTGTTCAGATGCCTGTATGCTGTCAAGTCTGTTGAAGAATGTAGCTTCATCTCCCGTCTAACAGCCATGAGATTAAGAGTGTGATCGGAGAGTTTTTGTGTTCTTCTGCGGCGGGTCTTGCAGAACTTAGCTCCGACCGCATGGACAGTTTCCACGAGCTTGTCATTCATATCGTCCACTTCATTGCAGTCTTCCAGGCACTGAAAACGGTTTTGTAACTCGAGCTGAAAGGTTTCGGGACTTTGGAACAGAGCACGAGGGGGACGGAGCGTTGACTTCATTAGACCAGGCCTCTCCAACTTAACGTTTAGGTTCAGTGTGCCTCTAACCATTCGGTGATCGCTACCAGTTTTCACCCTCGCGATCACGGAGACATCACTGAACAGTTGTCGTCTGGTCGTCATAATGAAGTCAATCTCATTTTTTGTCGAACCGTCGGGGCTCGACCAGGTCCACTTCCTGTGGGGCCGCTTCTGGAGGAAAGAGTTCATCATAAAGAGTCCCCCTTTCTCCATGAAGTCGGCCAGCTGCTGGCTCCTTGGGTTCCGTTGCCCTACTTTCAGCTCTCCGTTCTCTCTTGTGACTAGTTTTGCATTGAAGTCTCCCATTAACACCGTATATTGGGTTTTGGAGGAATGCATGGCTCTATAGATATCCTTATACATTTCCTCCACCTCCTCATCGGGGTGTGCCGAGGTTGGTGCGTAAACCTGTATGACCTTCAGCGAATACTGTTTGGTGATTCTGAGTATAAGATACGCAACCCTCGTCGACACACTCCCGATCTTTACAACGTTGTTAACGAGAGACTTGTGGACGATAAATACGACACCTCCTTGGGACAGACGGTCGCCTTCCCGGTGATAGAGCAAGTTGCCGGATTCGAGGATTACCGTGTCCTCCCCCTCTCTTCGGACTATGGATAATCCTATAATATGCCAGCGCAACTTGTCTATCTCTTCTTCCAGCCCCACGATCTTCTCGTCAGTCCTCAGGATGCGTGCGTTGTACGTTGCTAGGTCGAGTCGTCGTAGGTGGCAACCGAACCTCCACCGGAGATTCTTAGCACCTGTATATATATATATATATATATATATATATTTGTGTGTGTGTGTGTGTGTGTGTGTGTGTGTGTGTGTGTGTGTGTGTGTGTGTGAACTCTTATATATACCACTACCATAATTGGAAACTTATCGCTGCTGTGGAAAGACCTTCAATAACACTTACTTTTGTTATTAGCCAGTTTGTTTATAATTTTTTACATTTGTACTAATTTTATGAATATTTATTAACATGTTCATTAATTAAATTGTATAAATAAGCTGAAATTGTGTTATATTGACATCTAGCATAAATTGAGCTCACTATAGCAACATAAGCAATTATATTTTTTCTTCTTTTATTTAGTTATCATCATCATCATTACAGCCCTTCACAAGTCCACTGCTGAACATAGGCCTCCCCCAAGGAATGCCACAAAGCACGGTCCTAAGCCACCTGCATTCATCGACTTCCTGCATATCTTACCAGGTCGTCACTCCATCTAGTGGTCACGCCCTACACTTCGTCCGCCGATACGAGGCCGCCTCTCGAGAACCTTTTTCCCCATCGGTTGTCGGTTCTTCTAGCTATATGGCCGGCCCATTGCCACTTCAGCTTACTAATCACTTGTCGGTCACTCCAGTTTTAATGCGGATATCCTCATTTGTAAGTTTATCACGCAGAGAAACTCCGAGCATAGCCCTCTCCATAGCTCGCTGAGCGGCCTTGAGCTTCCTCATACCGCCAACAGTGAAGGAACACATCTCAGTTCCATAGGTTATCACTGGTTACACGCACTGTTTGTACAGTCTTGTTTTTAAGTTTTGAGGTATATCTGACGAGAAAATGTGCCGTAATTTCCCGAACGCTGCCCAACCGAGTTGAATCCGTCGATTGACCTCTCGGTCAAAGTTGGACTTACCTAGTCGGACTATTTGTCCCAGGTAAACATACTCGTCAACAACTTCGATCTTAGTGCTCCCAAAAACTACCGGCATAGGTGCGACATGGACATTAAATATGATCTTTGTTTTGTCCATGTTCACCTTAAGGCCTATCCGTTGGGAAACACTATTGAGGTCATTGAGCATAGTGCTTAGGTCCTCCAGCGTTACTGCCATAATAACTATATCGTCGGCATATCTAAAGGGAGTGCTGTACTCGCCATTGATGTTAATACCGTATCCTTTCCAGTCCAGAAGCTTGAAAACGTCTTCCAATGCAGCGGTGAAGAATTTCGGGGATATCACGTCACCCTGTCTTACACCTCTCTGCAGTTGGATAGGTTTCGTACTCTGGTTCTGTACTCGGATAGCCATTGTAGACCTACTGTACAAGCACTTCAGCGCTTCGATATACCGACAGTCAACTTGGCATCGCTGAAGGGACTGCAGCACCGCACAAATTTCGACAGAATCAAAGGCTTTCTCATCTTCCTCGGACTACTGTACAATTTGCCGAAGGGTATGTATGTGGTCTCTGGTGTTAAAGCCTTTTCGGAAACCGGCTTGTTCGGGAGGCTGGAATTCGTCAAGTCTGCGTGCGAGACGATTCGTAATGACTCTCGAAAACAGCACGTAGACGCGGCTCAGAAGAGAAATCGGTCTGTAGTTCTTCAAGAGAGCGTTGTCACCTTTCTTGAAGAATAAGACCACCGCACTTCTGCTTCATGCCTCCGGTGTAATGCCACCATTGAGGACGGAATTAAAGAGCTTCTGAAGGACTTTAAGTACCGGTTTTACACCCGCTTTCAGAAGCTCCGCTGTAATTCCATCCTCGCCTTGGGCCTTGACGTTTTTAAGGTGCTGGAGAGCCATTGTAATCTCGTTCAGACTGACGTCCAGGATATCATCGGAATAGTGTTGGATAAGACTCGCCCTTAGATCGTTACTCACACTTGCCTGTGGCTCCAACGATGTTGTGTACAGCTGCCCATAGAACCTCTCAATCTCACTCAAAATCTCAGGTGTCCCGGAAACGACGCTGCTACGCTCGGTCTTCAGCTTCGACAGTTGGCTCTTTCTGGCAGACAGATCTCTAGCAAAGTCTTTAGAGCCCTGGTTCCGCTCGATCGCTTCTTCAATACGAGCAGTATTAAAGTTGCGTAAGTCCCGCCGCATGCATTTGGAGATCTGTGTGTTCAGTTACCCGTATGCTGTCAGAACTACTGAAGACTGCAGCTTTATACCCCGTCTAACAGCCATGCGATTAAGAGTGTGATCGGAGAGTTTTTGTGTTCTTCTGTCTTGCAAAACTTAGCTTCGACCACATGGACAGTTTCCACGAGCTTGTCATTCATATCTTCCACTGCATTGCAATCTTTTACGCGCTGAATACGGTTTCGTAGCTTGAGCTGAAAGGTTTCGGGACTTTGGATTAGAGCACGAGGGGGACGGAGCGTTGACTTCATTAGACGAGACCTCTCCAACTTAACGGTTAGGTTCAGTGCGTCTCTCACCATTCGGTGATCGCTGCCGGTTTTTACCCTCGCGATCACTGAGACATCACTGAACAGTTGCTGTCTGGTCTTCATAATGAAGTCAATCTCATTTTTTGTCGAACCGTTGGGGCTAGACCAGGTCCACTTCCTGTGGGGTCGCTTTTGGAAGAAAGAGTTCATCATAAAGAGTCCCCCTTTCTCCATGAATTCAGCCATCTGCTGGCACCTTGGGTTCTGTTGCCCTATTCCGAATTTTCCTACTTTCAGCTCACCGTTTTCTCTTGTGCCTAGTTTTGCATTGAAGTCTCCCATTAACACCGTATATTGGGTTTTGGAGGAATGCATCGCTCTAGAGATATCCTCATACATTTCCTCCACCTCGTCATCGGGGTGTGCCGAGGTTGGTGCGTAAACCTGTATGACCTTCAGCGAATACCGGTTGTTGATTTTGAGTATAGGGTACGCAATCCTCGTCCGCACACTCCCAATCCTTAAAACGTTGTTAACGAGATACTTGTGGACGATACATTCGACACCTCCTTGGGACAGACGGTCGCCCTTCCGGTGATAGAATAAGTTGCCGGATTCAAGGATTTCCGTGTCCTCTACCTCCCTTTGGACCTCGGATAATCGTATGATATTCCAGCGCAACTTGTCTATCTCTTTTTCCAGCTCCAGGATCTTCTCGTCAGTCCTCAGGGTGCGTGCGTTATAAGTTGCCAGGTCAAGTCGTCGTAGGTGGCAACCAAACCTCCACCGGAGATTCTTAGCACCCCCTGCCCTGCCGTTACCATGGTCGCCACCGTAGCCAGGAATAGCGGGGCGGCCGGGGACTGGGGGCCGTCTTTTTGTAACTTTTATAAAGGGGGATATATTGCCATAGTTGCCACGCTTGGCGAGCGGGTTGGCAATCGCAGTTTTTTTATTGTTGTTTTGCTGTGCAAGATAAGATAGATGCTGCTGCCCATCCTCTGCCTCAGTTGCCATCTGTCGCCTCTTACGACACCTACGAGAAGATATCGGGTAGTGAGTATTCTTACCCGCCACTACACGGGGAGATTATTTTTAGTAAATAAAAATAAATAAATAAATATAAATAATACAAAAAATAAAACATACACAAATACATTATAATTATATTTTAGATATATTTTTAGTAATTATATTTTAGTATAAGTTTAGTTATAATAATAATTTTTTTTAAAAAAACTAGCTATCCGCGCCAATTTCGCACGGGTTATTTCTTGATCTCGATAACAGCTCCACCACCGGATTTAATTGTGAATATAAACCATTCAGGGACCCACTCAAACACATAAAAAACTTCATTAGAATTGGTCCAGCCAGTTTCGAATTTCAGTTAGCAAGATGCAAATATAGATAAAAGGTGAATATATAAAAATTAATTTGTATTCAAATGTTTTGCGAAACAATCGGTGAAAAAGCCTAACTTTATAATCTACTATAATTAATTTATACTTCATTCAATATAAACCGATGCCAATTAGAATTTAATAACGGAAAGCTTCGTATTAATTAACATATTGTTTTAGATAGGATTGTTGTCGTATTATATTGTCCAGATTTGATTTCAATTTAAAAAATGGAATAAGAGACAAAAAAGCCAGCCAAGTGCGAGTCGGATTCGCGCATGAAGGATTCCGTACCATCGTAAAACACGTTTCTAGTAGGGTAGCTCCCTTTAATTTTAAATCTATTTCTATTTTTATTATTTGTTGTTATAGCGGCAATAGAAACACTCATTCTGTGAAAATTTCAACAGTCTACCTATTACGGATCATGGTATACAGCCCGCTGACAGACAGAGGGACAAACGGATGGACGGATGGACGGACGAACAGCTGAGGCTTAGTAATAGGATCCAGTTGATTACCCTTTGGGTACGGAATCCTAAAAATTGTTTGGATGATAAAATAAATCTTGCTTAAACAATGATCATATTTGCATATTCGTGTACTCCTACGCCACTTAGGAATGAGGTGACATATTTGACAAATTACAAGGCGGGAAAGTTAATTTGTTATAAAAAAGCAAAAGTTAAAGTTTTTTCCGAAATAGTAGTTATAGTTGATATTAATTAGACTAGAAATAAATCAACCAATCTCTGGATATACCTAAATATAAAAATTAGTTAAGTTTAGTTAAAAAAATGAGAAATATGTTTTTTCAAGAGAAATTAAGCATTGCTTTGTGTATTTATAATAATCTAGAAACCGATAAACTTTCATTTAAAACGCAGCTTCTCAATTAAATTACATTGTGTAACAAGGAACTTCACCTCAGTCACAACTGGCTTAATATTAATTAACCATGCTTGCTGCAGACATTGCTATCATATTATATTGTGCAGACAGATGACGTGTCGGAGCGAGTGGCAGTCGCGATTGATTGCATTACAGCGAGTCTGGTTATAACAGTGCACTTGTAGTTAAAATAATTAGTCCGTCTGTTAGTGATCGCGTTACTTATATGTTTAACTTGACAGATTGAGAACATTTAAACAATACCGGCCTTACTTACAATCGTAGCTTATCTTACTTAAATTAAGTAATTATTATCTCTACACTTATTTTTTCTATTATCATTAAGTACAACAACAAACACTCATGCCTGTCACCCAGAGGGGTAGGCAGAGTCTACGGACTTCCATTTGGCGCGATCCTGACACACCTCTCTCGCCTCCTTTACATCCATATATCTACGCATACACGCTCGTCGCTTAAGGGTACTCCTTATCTGGCCTATTTTCAATGTATCGCCGATTTGGTCGTTAAACCTTCATCTAGGGCGTCCCTTCCCGACCCTGCCGTTCACTTCTGCAACATAAATTTGCTTTGTCATTCTCGTTCATTCTATCTACAAACCACCGAAGCATTCATAAGTTCATGTCATTAAGTGAAAGGAGTAAGAGCAAGTAAATGTATTAATTAAATTGACGTTAATTTTTATGTAGTGGCGATGTAAGTATAACCGTGCAGTGGCGGTGTAACAATATCCACTTCTCCATATCGACAGAGGGAAACAGGCAGGAGATGAGCAGCAGGATCTTTCTGATAACAACAAAAGTCCAATAAAAAAACTTCGGTTGCCAGCCCGCTGGCCAAGCGTGACAACTATGCCAAGCATCCCCCCATGAGAAACGACACGAATAAACGGCCCCCAGTCTCCGGCGGTCCTGCTATTCCTGGCTACGGTGGCGACCATGGTAACACCAAGGCAGGGGGTGCTAAAAATCTCCGGTCGAGGTTTGGCTGCCAATTGGACGACTCAACCTGGACTGACGAGAAGATCTGATCTCTGATCTGGACCAGGAAGAAGAAATATACAAGTTGCGTTGGAATATTAAAGGATTATCTGAGGACGGAAGAGTGGGGGTGGACATGATAATTCTCGAATCTGGCAACTTGTTCTATCGCCGGGAGGTCGACCATCTGTCTCAAGGAGAAGTTGGATTTATCGTCCATAAGTCTCTCGTTAACAACGTTATAAAGTTTGTGAGTGTGTCGACGAAGGTTGCGTACCTTATACTCAGAATCACCAAACGGTATTCGTTGAAGGTCATACAGGTTTACGCACCTATCTCGGCACATCCCGATGAGGAGGTGGAGGAAATGTATGAGGATATATCTATAGCCATGCATTCTTTCAAAACCCACTATACGGTGTTAATGAGAGACTTCAACGCGAAACTGAGCACAAGAGAGAACGGTGAGCTGAAGTTTAGGAATGCTAGAATTATGATTTTTAAGAAGTCGTATACCTACAAAAATAATCGGTAATTACTATTACAGCTAACAAGTTTATATAAAAAAAATCTTTATTTTATTTAAATATGGAAAAGAACAATTTTGATTTAAGTAGGTAATATTATAATTAATAGAATCAGGCGTTACTTTGCGGAAATCCATTATATAAAAGCTTTTAGAAAAATTTACTTCGCAAATATCCGCGTTATAAAATAAAATGATGTGTCTTACCTAGTATGAAGAGCACCTCCTGCCCTCCCTCAATTGCGTGCACTATCCCCGTCACCACTAATCCCAGCACCGCTATTCCCAACACCACTACACTAGGCAAGACACACCACTGACGATAATACGATACGTGTTTCGACTCTACACGAGGCATCCTCGGGTGATATAGACTCTACGGTGACTAACCGGTACGTGAGCGACGAGCCAAAACAAGTGCCTTTTATACAGACCGATGACGCAACCGCTTTCTACATAAGGAGCGAGCGACTGCGTCATGCGATAAAACATGCGACCAATCACCGCTGGACTTACGCAGCCGTTTGTAAAATTAAAAACAAACCGCCGCGCAACGCCCACCCTCCAACCACGCAACCAATCGCCGATGACCGTGAGGGTGACATGACCATATTGCGAAGCTCTCTATTATTAGAGAGCAGGCTTAAAGATATTTAAGAGAGGTGAGTTAGTAACATTTGTTTGTTCATTCAGCACTGCAACGGTATTATTATTACTTTTTAATATCTCTAACTGTTCCAGCACACACAGCCGCAGCCCTTTATTACACGTATGTAAGACTTTATAGGAGTGGTCATTGGCTAGGTTGTGTCCAGTGTCCAAAAGATGTTTGGCAAAATGGGATTTATCGGGATTGCAATTCCTGTACGCGGCTAAATGCTCTTTATAACTCATATCTGAAAAAGTAGCTAATACTCTTCTACAAAACGGCGTTCATGTGGCGTTCAAAACAAACAATTCTCTTAAAAATATCTGTAATAATAAAGATAAGTATACAAACTTGTTTGTGACGAATGCCACGCCGTTTACGTTGGTCAGACTGGTCGCAATTTCGAGACACGTTAATCATCAGTAAATTTAACTTAATATATTGCTAGTAAAATATTATAAAATGTGAAAATCTGACACATATTTTGTTTATTATATTCTAAAACATAATAAAAAGCAAATATTAAAATAAAATGTTAAGAAATGACGCTGATGCCATGTGATATGATATTATATATATATATATATATATATATATATATATATATATATATATATATATATTTATTTATATATATATATATATATATATATATATATATATATATATATATATATATATATATATATATATTGTTCGCGCCAAACGCTAATTTCAGGAACTAACGCGAGAGGACGCTTGCCTCGGTGCCATACCGATTTCGACGTCGGCCGAGCGGTGGGTTGAGAACGCGTAAAGGCGAAAGAGTCGTCTGTCAGCGGTGCTAACGTTAGCACGCTCTCATTTTTGTCGGAAACTCGGAATAATTAGGTGCGGACAGTAAATATACAGTCTAGGATTTGTGACGCCCATTCCTGCTGGAGAGCTTCCCAGGGACTCATTGTGTCTGACTCAGAATCTGCATAAGTGCATTCGGCAATATTAGCTAGTGCGGCCTTGATATTCTAGAAATAACTGTTGCTACGCGAAACGGTAGTGACCTTTGATCCGGAAACTCCGCGTGCGTTTTGTGCGTTAACCTTATATCCAACGAGAGTCAGTGGCTTCTGTAAGTTGGTTAATCGTACAATAGAGTTAATTGACTGTCATCGTGACGAACGAGGAAAGTGACTATGGACAACGTCGCGGAAGGTTCCCTCAATTTGGAGCGGTGTCGACGCCCGGGCTGCTGTCGACGGCCAAGGTCTAGGGTCAATCACCATCAGTCACACCCAGATACACATCACATCACCTTATTTCCCTTGCACTACACAACCACATGCGACCTGACCGACTCCGGAGGGACCAGTCGCCTTGGATATAGGTAAATAAGCTCCGTCTAATATTCTCCCGGTCGAATGGCCGTAGTATAGAACGCTCCCCCATATAGTTTGGTGTAATTAGAGATTTTCCACTTTGGCCTGGAGGAGGCCCGACCTACGTCTGCTCGTCGAAACTCAGCTGAATGGGCCCCTGAGGATTTGACCTATAAGGGAGCAGCCGTAGGTCGTAACACATATATATATATATATATATATATATATATATATATATATATATATATATATATATATATATCTTTATATATAAAAATTACGTGTAATATATTTATTAAAAAGATGTAGAAGTAAAAATTTTGTCTCCTAGTAAATCTCCTAGTAATCTTATACTTAAGGAACATTTTAAGGGACAATATTAATTAAAAGTAAATAAGATAGTCGAACAAGTCAACAGAACACAACCATAAAATTTAAGAAAGGAAAATTGACTGTTAAGGAACATTTATTAACATACAATAAAAAATAATCAAACAACATTAAAATTAAAAAGGATGAGAATTTACTTGTTATTGCAAGACAAACTATCGTGACATTTTGAGTTACAAAGGTAACCATTTTTCATGCAGAGACACCTTTTTGTCATACATCCTTTCATGCATACGCAGCGCATAAATCCTTTGCCTGTTCCTATGTCTGCTTCCTTAGTTACAGTTCCCAAAGGTAAATTTATATTCGGAACATCTTCTTCATGCAAAAATTTATCTTTGCACTTGTCGAATTCTGACCTGAAAAGCATAGCATAGATATCGTTATATGATAAAACAACACATGCACATAGATATATAGTACATATCTGCAATATAATTTGTCGAGCATTCCATATTGCGTTTCTATCTTGTGAAAACCCTGATCATTTTTTTGAAGTACCACTCCGACTATATTACGTAGAACTGCTTTTCCTCTGTCGACATCAGGGATTTGCATAATTACATTACCACCGATTTCTCGTGAAACGTGTATTGTATCTGAAGTCAAAGTCATTCTCTGGGCCTATTTTTTAAGTTTTGACATGATGTTTCTCTGGATGCCATTATTTGTCGATTCACATTTGTTACAACTTCAAGGTCTTTGCGTTTGGTGGTATTATATGAGACTCTACAATCGTAGACGCTTCAGCTTCAATGTCATATTAACTGCCTTCTGCTGCGATTGGCAATCCTCCACTTGTTTTGGATGAACTTTCTGCGTCTTTTTGTTTGGCTCCGGTTGTAATCTGATGCTGTCAACTGCAACTAGCTACAGGCTCAGTTCTGCATTATTGGTACTAACCGTCACATTTATTTTATTTAACGCAGTTTCTAGATCACCTTCATTTCGTATATCTTCAATAATATCCCGAGGCAAAGTCGAAGTCATAAGTTCAACTCGCAGTTGTATACCAAACATTGCTTTGTATGGTAACTGTTTAGTACCGGAATGAAGTGCTCGATTTTTCATAAACTTTACAAAGCGAATACCATTTGACCAATTTGTAGGTTTGTTATCTTGCAGCCATGAAGCCAACACTTTCTCTATGTCTTGGTTAGCCCTTTCAACAGATCCTTGGCTTTGACTGTGTCTTGGCTTTCCATAGACCAGTTTACACTCGAGCCAATATCTCTCCATCGCGTTCCTTCATTTAACTTTGCCATGACAATTGCGCTCGAATTAATATATACGTGTTTATCAGAATAAAAACAAAGCGGGACTGAACGGAGCGAGCACACAGCGCGCAGACGGTACTTGGAAAGGGTTTCTCCTGCACCGCCCCGTAACCTAAGTCGTTTAACCTTGGTCCGAACAGTTCTAACTGACTCGCTTCGGAAAAACGCGGTTTGTCTTGTAATAACTAGTTTTACCTGATTAAATTTTGAGCATTAGTTAATTCTAATTATAACAAAGGCATTCAGTAAAAACTAGTTTTAACTAGGGAAAACGCGTTCTATCTAAAAACTGGTTTTAACTGAAACATTTATATTAAATTTTTAGTTAGCTTCTATAAAAAAATTATTGTGGCCTCTTGTATTTATATTTATTTATTTTTAGTCACGTCCGGTATTACGTCTTTTCCGTTATTATGTCCGGCCAACGACTAAAACGCTTAAACGTGAACAGACGTGAACCTTTAAACGTGATTTCCGAGGCACGAGGGTGAAACATCGTCAACTTCCCGACTTTGGGTTGCGACTGGGAGTATCTTGATAGAAAAACCCAATAATTGATTTTGGCCCGACTCGGGATTCAAACCCAGGATCAGCAGCCGAGTTTACGACCACTAGACCAACGGGGCAGATGAGACGTGATTTTACACATACGAATACTGCTGCAGATTCGCTAATAATAACACATTTTAAATACGTTACGTAGCAACTGTAAGTCCTTATAAGTACAAAGATATTCATTTATTAACATAAATTAATTAAGATCATCTCAGTCTAAATATGAGAGAAAACCCAAGTGAAATATATTGATGGAATTTCGTCAGACGCGTCCCGGTTACGTCTGTAATTGAATAATTGAATTCAAACATCGTTACAGTGAAGTACGTGTTAGAGAGGATGCTTATTTTGTGCCGCTCATTTAATAGAATACGTTAATAAACTATACGTTAATCTTTGTATATAAAAATTACGTGTCACATTGTTTGTCCGCGATGGAGTCCTAAGTTACTGAACTAATTTTAATGAAATTTTGCACACTGTATGCAGTTTGGTCCAACTTGAGAGATAGGATAGTTTTTATCCCGATACCCTCAATTTTTTTATCGCAAATCTCAGGAGTTTTTTTAGGAAAGCAAATGGTCTTCGGAAAGGGCAGAACAACGTCTGCCTTGTCAGCTAGTATACTATACGTAAATATGCTATATCATAATGTTATATCCTTGGGTGAAAGGGAGGGAGGTAGGATTTCATGAAATAACTCTAAGGTGTAGCGAAGTTGATAAATGATAATTAATTCATTTATTTTTCGATAAAATATTTTTTTTTCGTTAAAAATGAGGGTGACATGCGAGCACACGTTACACGTTATAGTAAGCGGATGCTGTGGCCTATATACATCTATCATCGATTAAGAATCAAAATGCAGATGCATTGTCACCTTTGAGTACTAAGCTTATATACTTTGTTTCCTGTAAAAATAATGGTTTCGGGATCTCTACCCTCACCATAAGAAAATTAGGAATATTAAGATGTTATTTTATGCTATTGTTCTGTGAGAGCATGGACCGTTCCCGGTTGAACTGATCCATACATACTATAACAATAAAATAGCTGCAGCGTGGCTATATTCAAGGTTGGTTATAATAAAAATTATATTTAAAATTGTAGCAAAAGTTTGTAAATTGTGTGATATGAAGAAATGTGCTTAAAATTTATAGTCTTTAGAAATAATTAAAAAAAATCATCGTATCTATTCTTACCTTAGTACGAGGGAATCACAAAATTTTTAGACTTGTAAGAATATCCATAACCCTACATCATTCCATGGTGATATTAAGAGGCGACAGAGGGGAACAAACCAGGATATGGCAACAGAGTCATCCTTATAACAACTAAAACATGAAAACTTTCAGTTGTTAACTGTCTGTTATGTGGGTCAACTATGGCAAATATTCTCTCTATGATGCTATTTATGGGAAATGACTACGTCCAGCAGTGGACTTTGGATAGGCTTTAACGATAACGGTAACAGTATCATACTCAGTAAATCTCTCGGTAAAATTATGTCTTCACAATAATCAACATAAAAATCATAGAAATCATGTGAGAATGTTAGTACTTTCAATCGTATGTATACACGCATCACGTTGACTTCGTCGTGAAGTTGAACAATAGAGTGCTCCACTTATGTCAAGAACAGAATAATTAGCTCCTAGTTTTCTTGCATAATGTTTTGCGTCATGTGCTAGCTTTTATGATGTCTTTTCAAGACATTAGCTGCCTTTACACGGAACGTGTTTTCAGTTGCGACCGGAGTGTGCGCGATTGAACGCGGTAAAGCTTGCACGCGCAATCGTGAATGATTGTTATTAACCATTTTTATTTGCGTTGACTCTTTCACGCGTCATTACTTCTTTATTTTATTCAGAGTAGGAAGAGCGTCGTGTTAAGGCTAATCGCGCGTGATCCAGTACGGGAAATTTCCGCGACCTGGAGTGTATGAAAATCACACAGTTTGTTAAACGCGCATTCTGAAGACTAATATTTTAAAGAAATTGACAAATGGGTTAAAAGGGATATTATACAAGCAAATGGTCTAAGCGTATAATAGATTATATATTTAGAAATTTATTTTTATATTAACTATTTTTAATATATCTACTATATAAAAATAAGTCGGGTTTTCCTTCCTGACGCTATAACTCCAGAACGCACGAACCGATTTCCACGGTTTTGCATTCGTTGGAAAGGTCTTGGGCTCCGTGAGGTTTATAGCAAAGAAAATTCAGAAAAATTTCAACAGAAAAGCGGGAAAATCTTTTTTCACATACAGCGCTATCTCTGATACATAGCATGTACTACAAACCAATATTTTAAGTAGATGGCGCCGGTGCGTTTTACGGATTTTATCGCGTATATTAACTTAATTTCAACTTTATTTTTTTTTTAATAACATTAATTTTGACAGTTTCATAAACAGATTAGTCAGACCTATGGTCAAGCCAAAGAGTATAGTAGGTCAGGCCAAAGACAATTTTTTTTTAAATGAAGGTAAATATAACTTAGAGTCATTACTAAGTTCTTATCCAAATATAAATATTAATATAAAATAATAATAATTATTATTATTTTATATTAATATTTATTCGGAACATTCTTTCTTTTATATCTTTAGAGTCGATGATACAAATGAGCCAAATGAAACATATCAGTGTTTCGGAATATTTCAGTGATCAAGATGCAAATGTTCCAATCCCAAAAATGATACATTTTGCCCACCTCCACAGTGTACCGTACAAGGTAGATGAATAACTAATTTTATTTCTAGAAAATTGTATTGATGTCCAACGTCCACGACAGCGAAATATGATAGTAGGTACGAACGGGACATATTATGCAAAAATACCGATACGAGTACAATAATAAACATAAATAAAAATATTTATCTTTGTACTGACTAATTTAGTAACCATTAAATAAATACAGCAATTGTTAATGGAATATTTTCCTACAAATAATTGTGTGTATTTTATTTAATTCTGACCTAGAGATTTAGAGTAAATTGACGGTTCTCATACCTAGCCTAATTTGTAGCATTTTGACTCTCTTATCATGCTTTGCTAGGAAAGTGTCGAATTCCCACTAACCCTGTATAATATGGTTTTTAGCGGGAGAGTAAATTAATTAGATTTTTGTGTTTGATTAATAAACATCGTTTCATAAATTCGTACCCATGTTTTATTGAGCTAAAACATACCTTATAATTATCGCTTACGTAATATTTACAAATACTTACATAATCAAATTAATAACTTAAGTATAACAACGCATAGGCGTCAATTTTACGCTTGGCATAATGGGCATTGAGCGATACACGTGCTCTATACCTTCCTTATTTGTACTCTAAGTTCTGAATACTCTTTATTTATTGTTCTAAGGGGGCCATTAATTAAATTACTTTATTATATACTCTTTGGAGGGGATCATATTTCTGACAAGTCAGAAATCCAAATGGATTTTTCGGATTTTGAAGGGTATTTCATGTGACAAACCGGTATTGTGTTCACTGTGAAATTGTGAAAAAAAAGTAAAAAAAATTAGTTATTCGTTTCCTAACATTTACCATCAAATCAATCACGTGTATTGTGCAAATTTTTATTCAATTTCAACAGCAGGCATTTGTCTTTAATGTGGTAAGTTGAACTGTGTAAATTATGTGGATCGTGCATTTGAGGTTAAATTCACCACTCTGTCCATAGTCCAAGATGCCTAGAGGACGACGTTTGAACATCGGCCGCCGCACAAGACATGCAAGCCAGCAACAAGCGTATTCACAGAACTTAAGCGAAGAAAGACAAAATATAATAAGAGAAAATGCCCGATTGAGACAACGCGTGAGCACACGAAGATCATTGGCATCATACAATCGCTTGGCATTCCAATATGATCCCACTGCGAACTACAGTGATGATGAAAATTTAGATATTGGACAAATGACGACTATATGCCGATATTGCAATGCGTTAAAGTTCAAAAGAGAAACGGCTGGATTGTGCTGCGCAAGTGGAAAAGTCAAACTGGATCCATTACTTACACCACCACAGCCACTGCAACCATTGTTCGATGGAAGTGATCCCGATTCCAGCCATTTTCTTCAACACATCCTTGAATACAATAACTGCTTTCGCATGACTTCCTTTGGAGCTAATATCATTCGAGAAGGCGGCTTCATGCCGACTTGCAAGGTAAAAGATACAACACACATAACCAATCACTCACACCAACATAATGAATTGCAACACATAACAACTACATATACACCACACACTACATCATCACACGATCAGAAGTTACACCGTATTCTTCAACAAATGATTGTTTGCAATTACAGATATAAGGACAAATATATCATTTGCATGGTTCAATGGTGCCAACACCAGATGAACCGCATCAATTTCTGCAAATATATTTCATTTCGTCGATGGTGGATCAGCTGAATGTGCGGTGCAATATACAGGGAACACAACAGTTAAAGAGACGAATTATTGAACAGTTGCAAGCATTTTTTCACGCTAATAATGCTGTGGTTAATATGTTCAAAACAGCATTGGAACGAATGCCATCGGATACGCACAAATTTGTCATAAGAGCTGATTGTACCCCAACAGGTGAACATGTGCGAAGATTCAATGCACCCACCGTTAATGATGTTGCTGCAATTATTGTTGGCGATCCAACTAAGTTGCGAGACATTGTCGTTCAGCGAAGAAGCAATATCATGCATCGTGTAAACGAGACACATCGTTTGTACGATGCGTTACAATATCCAATCATTTATTGGCAAGGGCAAGACGGATACGAAATTACGTTGAAGATGGTCGATCCAATTACAGGTACAATATTCACACACTAATTATTGCTATTATTGGTTTCCATTAACAATTCATTTAATTTTGCATTTTCAGGCATATCAACGAATAAAAATCTAAGCGCAATGAATTACTATGCGTATCGTATGATGATTCTTACACATGAGAAGAATGTCATTCTGAAGTGCCGTCGGCTATTCCAGCAATTCGCTGTCGACATGTATGTCAAAGTCGAGACCGAACGTTTAGCGTTCATCCGATTCAATCAGGCAAAGCTACGATCTGAGGACTATATACACTTGCGTGATGCTATTCATTCAGATGGTGATGTTCAAAATATTGGACGTCTGACGATTCTCCCATCATCTTATATCGGAAGCCCACGCCACATGCACGAATACGCTCAAGACGCTATGACGTACGTGCGAAATTATGGAACTCCGGATTTATTTATTACGTTCACATGCAATCCGAAGTGGACGGAAATTGAACGTGAGTTGGAACCGGGCCAAAAACCGCAAGATCGCCATGACATAATCGCCAGAGTATTTCAGCAAAAACTCAAGGTTATGATGGATGTGCTTACTAAGTATCGAGTTTTTGGTGATACACGTTGTTATATGTACTCGGTGGAATGGCAGAGGCGTGGACTACCGCATGCTCATATCCTAATTTGGCTGCTGAACAAATTACATTCAAATGAAGTGGATTACATCATATCAGCTGAAATTCCTGATCCAGTCACTGATCCCCATCTACACGACATTGTGACGACACACATGGTGCACGGACCGTGCGGTGCATTAAATCCATTATCGCCTTGCATGGCTGATGGAAAGTGCACAAAACGATATCCGCGACCGTTAGTTACTGAAACAGTCACAGGGAACGATGGATATCCAGTTTATCGTCGGTGTTCAAAAGAAGATAATGGTCGAACTATCAAAGTTAAAGTTCAAAATCAAGAGATTGAGATCGGAAATGAATTCATTGTACCATATTGCCCGCTGCTATCACGAATTTTCGAAACACATGCAAACGTTGAGAGTTGTCATTCGGCCAAATCAATCAAATATTTGTGCAAGTACGTCACAAAAGGCAGCGACATGGCTGTGTTTGGTATTGCGTCGGAAAATGCGAATGACGAAATCAGCAACTTCCAAATGGGCAGATACGTCAGTACTAATGAAGCACTGTGGCGATTATTGTCATTTCAAATTCATGAAAGATATCCCACAGTTGTACATTTAGCAGTGCATTTGGAAAATGGCCAAAGAGTTTACTTCACTGAGGCTAATGCGGCACAACTAGCTGAGAGACCACCATCGACAACATTGACTAGCTTCTTTGCAATGTGTGAAGCAGATCCATTCGCAGCGACGCTGATGTACGTTGAAATGCCCAAGTATTACACTTGGAATCAATCAACAAAGAAATTCCAACGTCGCAAACAAGGAACCCCAGTTCCAGATTGGCCACAGGTGTTTTCCACTGATGCACTAGGTCGCATGTATACTGTTCATCCTAGAAATGATGAATGTTTTTATTTGCGACTGCTGTTGGTAAATGTACGTGGACCAAAATCATTTGCGCATTTGAAAATTGTGAATGGCCACCAATGCCAAACATATCGAGAAGCATGTCAACTATTGGGTTTGCTGGAGAACGATTCTCATTGGGATTTAACACTTGCGGATTCAGTTGTTTCATCAAATGCGTACCAAATACGAACTCTGTTCGCAATTATCATCACCACATGTTTTCCTTCACAACCAATTCAGTTATGGAACAAATACAAAGACGACATATGTGAAGATATCTTGCATCGCTTGCGCATTCAAACGAATAATCCTGACATCCAAATAACCGATGAAATCTACAATGAAGGATTGATTCTGATTGAGGATCAATGCTTGACCATTGCAAACAAGCTACTGATTGAAGTAGGAATGATTGCGCCAAATCGATCGATGCACGATGCATTCAACCAAGAATTAAATAGAGAGCTGCAATACAATGTTGATACATTGCAGGAATTCGTTCGAAATAATGTGCCGTTGCTGAATGACAAGCAAAAAAAAGGATACGAAACATTAATGCAAGCGGTGGACAATAATACTGGTGGTCTATTCTTCCTGGACGCACCTGGAGGAACAGGGAAAACATTTGTCATTTCATTGATTTTGGCCACTATTCGATCAAGATGTGACATAGCTTTGGCCTTAGCATCATCTGGAATTGCGGCGACTCTTCTAGATGGCGGTCGTACTGCACATTCTGCGCTTAAGTTGCCACTCAATTTAAACACAATTGATACTCCAACATGCAATATTTCCCGATCCAGTGCAATGGGAAAATTGTTGATGCAATGCAAGCTCATTGTTTGGGATGAGTGCACAATGGCACATAAGAAATCACTTGAAGCACTTAACTTCACACTGAAGGATCTTCGGCGAAATAACAACATCTTTGGCGGTTTGATGATATTGTTGGCAGGCGATTTCAGGCAGACGTTGCCAGTAATTCCCCGTGGAACGCCTGCAGATGAATTGAATGCTTGCCTGAAGGCATCACCTTTATGGAATAACGTAAAAACATTATCGCTAACCACTAATATGAGAGTTCAACTTCAAAATGATCAAAGTGCTGCACAATTTTCTAAACAATTGTTAGCTGTTGGAAATGGAAAAGTCCCAGTTGATGCAACATCTGGATTAATTACTCTTACCAACGACTTTTGCCGATTTGTAGACTCTCAATTAGCTCTTATTGAAAATGTTTTCCCAAACATAAGTGATAATTATCAGAATTATGCTTGGTTAAGTCAACGAGCAATTCTTGCCGCAAAGAATAATGATGTACACGCACTGAATTTCACCATTCAATCAAAAATTGCTGGCGATTTGTTGACATACAAATCCGTTGATTCCATAACAAATCCCGATGATGTAGTAAATTATCCAACGGAGTTTTTGAACTCTCTGGAGTTACCAGGATTTCCACCACATAACTTGCAACTCAAAGTTGGTACAGTTATTATGATATTGCGTAATTTGAATCCACCGCGACTTTGCAACGGTACTCGACTTTCGGTGAAAAGACTTATGCCGAATTTGATTGAGGCAACCATTATTAACGGAAAGTACGTAGGTGAAAATGTATGTATTCCTCGAATACCAATGATTCCGACTGATCTTCCGTTTGAATTCAAGCGATTGCAATTTTCAGTTCGCCTTGCGTTTGCGTTTGCGTTTTTCACATGGGCAGTTATACGTTGCGTGTTCACGAGTTGGGAAACCATCCGCTTTGTTTGTGTTAACGTCAGACCAAAAAACAAAAAATGTGGTTTACCAAAGAGCACTTCAATGAAACGGATAATTTGCGGTCACGTATAATAACGCTTCGATTCAGTATTTACTTTGGATTCACTTTCATTTACTTAGAGAAGTTCAACTAAATAACACTTCATTTTTGTAATCGAAATGAATTCATTACTGTTGTGAAATGAAATAAAATGTTTCCTTTTCAAATATAAAACAAAAATAAAATTTTTCTTCATCTTTGAATCACCAAACGAATAGTTACATAAAACGAAGCCACCTGGTGGCGAAACGGAGTTCGCCGGGTTTGCTAGTAATTAAATAAAATCAAACATAAGACAGCATGCATGAGACACATATTGCCGAGAATTTTGTAATAAGATCCTTAATGTCTCATAATCCAATGTCCGCAATTTTACGACGGGAATTGTTTTCACAAAACCGTACGTGTAAATTATGTTTGAAGTGCACAGACTTCAACGCATGACAGGTATGAGGGGATGTGTGAGCAGGCGGCGCGCACGTGTATTCTCGTTTTCATTTTCTATCTTTACATGCGCGTTCTTCCTTGCGCGAAAGGCAATTCATGCGTTAAAGAGCGTACGTAATCTAATACATTTTGTCGGGTCATAAGTTCTGTCAAAACATTATTATTTATTAATATTTTTGAATACCTGTTAGATGAACTTCACCAATTTTAAAAATATAACGTTTACGCTTGCCGAAAATAAACGAAAGATTAATTTTCATAAATTTTCAAATATGGAGTGGTCGAATAAAGCAAATAGAGTGGCAGTTATCGCGTTGCACCGCTGTGGTTACGAGCCAAAAAATATTTTCAATATTCTATAAAAATTGAAAATAACCCTACGATTTGTTTATCTCACTATCAAACGATTAACTGAAAATTCAAGCTTCAAAGCAGTGAAGGCGCGAATCCAACTAAATCCTGTTTGTAAACAAAAAATATTAGCTCTTCAGGTGGGTCTAAGGAGAATCACGGTAAAAAGAGTGATCAATGAAGACCTAGAACTACGAGCTTATCGTAAGAAGACCGAACATTTTTTTAACGAGCGTTTGAAAAAAATTAGGCTGGATAGATCCAGCGCTATGTTACGGCGGTAAGCGGGAAATAATGCCGCGAAATTTTGTTTTCGGGTGAAAAAAATTTTAACATCGTAGAAAGTTATAATAAACCAAATGATAAGATATATGCCCACAGCAGTGAAGAAGCCAGCACGTGTATTCCGAGGGTTCAACGAGGACATAATCCTTCGTCACTAATGTTTTTTTTTTATAGGAGAGGGGGCAAACGAGCATGCGGCTCACCTGATGGTAAGTGACTACCGCCGCCCATGAACAACTGCAACACCAGGGGAATGGCAGATGCGTTGCCGGCCTTTTAAAAAGGAGTACGCTCTTTTCTTGAAGGTCCCTAAGTCGTATCGGTCCGGAAAAATCGCTAATGGTAATCGATTCCACAAGGAGGTCGTGCGAGGAAGAAAACATCTTCTAAATCGCACAGTGGTGGACCACCAATCATCCAGATGGTGTGGATGGTATCGGGAGTTCTGCCGCGATGTGCGTTCGTGAAATTTGGCGGCTGGGATTAATCCGAACAATTCCTCAGAGCACTCCCCATGGTAGATGCGAAAGAAAATGCAAAGGGATGCAACATCTCTTCGCAGTGCCAATGAATCGAGCCGATCGGAAAAAGCCGGTCGTCGACAATTCGAGCTGCTCTGCGTTGGATGCGGTCAAGTGGAAGGAGCTGGCACTGGGGAGCCCCTGCCCAGAGATGGGAACAGTATTCCATGTGAGGCCGAACTTGCGCCTTGTAAAGTAGCAGGCGGTGTGCCGGCATGAAATACTGTCCCGCTCTGCTGAGCACGCCAAGCTTTTTAGAGGCCAATTTGGCCTTCCCTTCCAAGTGACCACGAAACTGCACGTCACTCGATATGTCGACTCCGAGGATACCGATACTGGCAGAGGCAAGAAGGGGAGTGCCTTGAAACTGAGGAGATACGACAAAGGGGTTGTTTTTAGCGGTAAACGCGCAAACTTGTGTCTTCTGAGGATTAAACTGGACTAGATTTAGTCGCCCCCAATCCGAGACTTTGTTCAGCAAAGACTCGACTTCAGACACAAGTTTGTTCCGGTACTCAGCGACGTTTTCCCAAGAAATATTGGCACGGCCGGTGTATAGAGCATCACCAGTGCTGTCATCCGCATAGCAATGAATGTTACCAGTTAGCAACATATCGTTGATATGCAGAAGAAACAGCGTTGGTGATAGCACACAGCCTTGTGGAACACCAGCGTTAATAGGCTTGTAGTCAGAGCATGCACCGTCTACAACGACCTTGATGCTCCGATCTGCAAGGAAGCTGGTGATCCAATTGCACAATTTCTCGGGAAGCCCATAGGAAGGGAGCTTCGAAAGAAGCGCTTTGTGCCAAACCCGATCGAAGGCCTTCGCAATGTCCAGACTAACGGCCAACGCTTTTCCCTTGGACTCTACTGCCTCCGCCCATCTATGGGTCAGGTAGACCAGAAGATCACCAGGTGATCAACCCTGTCGAAAACCGTATTGGCGGTCACTAATCAGCTGGTGATCCTCAAGGTACCGGATGAGCTGTCAGTTAATAATGGATTCCATTATTTTGGAGAACAAGGAGGTGATCGCGATAGGCCTATAGTTGGATGGGTCTGAGCGGTCGCCTTTTTTAGGGATCGGGTGGACAAAAGCTGTCTTCCATGAATTCGGGACTACGCCTTGGGAGTAGGAGTACCGGAAAAGACGCGTTAGCACCGGTGCCAACTCCGGAGCACACGTCCTCAGCACAATTGGGGGGATTCCGTCAGGCCCACTCGACTTCTGGACGTCCAGGGAGAGCAGTGCTTTGCGAACCGAGCGCTGTAAGAACAGCACATCCGGCATGGAGCACTCACACCGCGGGATGGTCGGCGGTGTTTTCCCCCCGTCATCAAGAGTCGAGTTGGACGCAAAAAGGGAGCCTAAAAGGTCGGCTTTGTCTTTTGCGTCATGGGCCAGTGAGTCATCCTCCCTGTGCAGAGATGGTAGTGATGGCTTACAGAAATTCCCTTGGACAGCCTTGGCGAGAGACCAGAATGCACGGGTTCCCGAAGGAAGGCGAACTAGTTTCTCGCCAATTCTGCCTATGTGCTCTGACTTTGCCTTGGCAATAACTCTTTTGAAGGACCTGGAGGCGAAGTTATAGTTCTTTTTAAGTGTGCTGGTATTTACATCCCGAGTCGCCGAAGCTGCAGCCCAGGCTTGATAACACTCCTGCTTACTGCGTAATGCAGTCTTACAGGAGCGACCAAACCAAGGCTGAGATCTGCCTCCGATGGGTACCACAGATGATGGAATAAATAGTTCCATTCCCTGTAGCACCACATCAGTGACAGAGTCAGCAACAGCGCTGGGATCATCCGGCGAGAAGCAAACCCGCCCCCATGGGTAGGATGCAAAGTAGGACCGCATTCCGTCCCAATCCGCCGACCTGTAATGCCAAACACGGCGGCAACCTGCAGAACGCAACCGCGAAGGGAGCGTGAGTGGCACCACACTCCGGATCAGACAATGGTCCAAAGAGCCGAGAGGGGCATCGACGGAAACCTGATATCCGTCCGGATGAGAGGTCAGCAGAAGGTCCAACAGGGAAGGTGTATGATCCTCCAAATCTGGAATCCGCGTAGGCGAAGTAACCAGTTGTGTCAGACCATATGCCAAGGCAAAGTCATAAACAGATCTCCCCGCATGATCGGTTAGACGTGAACCGAGCCATTCGGCATGGTGGGCGTTAAAATCGCCAAGGATCACGATCTCTGCGGATGGGATCTGTTGTAGCAAGAAATCTGTAGCCATTTGGACGTGGTCGATGAGTCGGTCTGTTTCGGCATTACCGCTATGGGACCTATAGAGGCACCCGTAGACGCGCGGATGGTCGTCGCTGTCTACGCGTAGCCAAAGGATGGACAGGTCCGAACCTTCAAGACTGCCGAGGCGTCGAGAACAGATGTCCTCTCTGACATACACGCAAACTCCAGCCCGAGGCACAAAGGAATGCTCCAACTTGTACCCCGGGTAGGAGAGATACGAAATATCAGCCGGAGAGGAAACCTGCGTCTCGGTCAGAAAGAGCAAGGCCGGCTTCGCCGTCTCGAGATGGTAGTGGACGGCGTTTAGGTTAGAGTGAAGTCCCCACATGTTGCAGAAATTCACGGATAGCGTGGCAGGGGTCGCCTTGGTGTTCTTGCTCAGTTTGCCCCTAGCAGTAATGCTTTTGAGCGGAATTTTGCCCCCCCCCCCAGAATACGCGGGGCAGCCTGAGCACCCACGCTCAGGATCGGAATAACATGGTCGTGGATGCTCAGCGAGGGATTCTCCAGGGGTGCTGGTACCCTCCTGGGGTAGTTCTTCGTGTAATTCCGCTACCATGTTGATGGTGGGGGGGGACTTGGGCCTCCGGCCACCTGCACTCACCAGACGAAACGCAAAAGCAAAGCTTCTACTTCACGCCGGTATTCTGTGAGGTCGTGGTACCACTCCGGCTCGAGCCGGCCCATACATGCAACAACAAAAACTGCTGCGTGGCTCTACCACCGTTAATACCGGTATTTTTCTCTGATAAAGGTGTAAAAACCAGTGCCGAGGTGTACCAAAATACCGTCCTAACAAACATAGTGAAACTTCTTTCTCAAACATTTTTCAAAAACAGACATTGGATATTCCAACAGGACTGTGCACCAGCTCATAGGGCACGAAGTACGCAAAACTGGTTGTACGCCCGTGGAATTGACTTTATCGGATATAAAGACTGGCCCTCTTCTAGTCCACATTTAAACCTACTGGATTACAAGATATGCCAACATTTGAAGAAGAAAGTCTTTGCTAAACCTCAACAGAATTTGGAATCTCACCGAGCGTGTTGGCTAAAGCATCGGCAGAAATAGATACGAATGTGGTGCGTGCTGCGATCGATAATTGTCCGCGTCGGTTAGGGGCATGTATTCAAAATAGAGGAGGGCATTTTGAATCATGTAAATAAAATGGTATTCTAAATGAAATTACCTTTCCTTTCATATATAATTTCTATATAATTATCAAAAAGTGTATCATTCAATTTATAAAAAGTTTTTGAAAGAACTTATGACCTGACTAAGAATAAAAATTAACATTTGTTTCTTTTTTTTATAGGATAAGGGTGACAAACGAGCACACAGTCCACCTGATGGTAAGTGGTTGCTGCGGCCCATAGACATCAACATCCATCCTCTGTTACAAATCAAAATGTAGATGCGTTGTCACCCGTGAGGACTAAGATGGAATGCCTCATTTCCAGTAAAAAGGGCCTCCGGTCACCTGCACTCACCAAGCGAAACGCAGAGGTAAACCTCTACTTCACGCTGGTTTTCTGTGAGGTCGTGGTACTACCCCGGTTCGAGCCGGCCCATCCGTGCGATAGCAAAAGCTGCCGCGTGGATCTACCACTTTTAAAACTTGTTTGTTCGTATTTTACGCACTGCCATCATCAGATTTCATTAAAATTTTGCAAACTTATTGCTTGCACTTGGATGATGGTTATGGGCATAGTACAATTAACTTACACTAGGTGGCACGCGTATCCTACCTACAAATTTATTTGAAAGTTATATATCATTCAATTTCAATTATTGTATTATCATTCCTAAATAAATAATATAACTCATCCAAATTTTTAAAACGGTTATTTTAAACGTTAAAACAATTCGAAACAATATTTACACAATTATTTTTTCTGCGGCAGCAACTCCCCGGGTACCAGCTATAAAATTACACACAAATAATGAATAATATATTTTTTTAAATAGTGCTTCAATGACCTTTAATTTGACACACTATAAGATTATGTTAAAAAAACATAAATTGCAGCATATTACTATGCTAAAACACAATTTTCATTTACTCATATAAAGTGAGACACGAGAACCGAAGAACTTTTAATGGCAACAAGGTCATCTTATTAGTCAAGGGTGACAAGGCATTAATATATTGATTGATAATCGGGGATAGATGTAGGTGTTTATATGGGCCACTTACAAGTTCACGGACTATTTTTAATAGAAAAAAAGGCCTATTCGTTTTCTTTCTCGTTGAAGTTTCTAGAATATTTCTCGCCGCCATAATATTTTAACATTTTCATTTCTCCTTATTACACGAAAGTATCTATTGGAATATAGGTCTTTACCTAATCACCTAATTATATGAATTATGTAATATGTTCCTTGTTGGTTGAAATAAAGAAATAATAACAATTTTATTTACCTGTGAAATTGCCGTTTTTTATGAATAAGTTAACGTAATTTTTTCTATATATTTTGTTTCTATTAATCAAAGTAATCACCCGTTGTCAATTGATGCATCTTTGTCAATGCATTGGCGGTTTATTGATACCCTTCTTAAAGAAATCAGCTGGACGGGAGTCAACAAATTCTTGAAAGAAATTTTGTACTGCCTCTCGGGTATTGAATTTTGTTCCACCAAAAAGTTATCCAAAAAAAGTAGAAGTCTGTAGACGCAAGGTCTGGTGGGTAAGGCAGATGATGCAGAACTTCCAACCCCAGCTCTTGTAACTTGGGGACAGTCTGATGTGCAGTATGAGGTCGCGCGTTGTCATGCAAGAGCAACGAGCGATTGTATTGCGATCATATGAGCAGTGTATTTTTGGATTTTCCAAACTTTTTTCTTTCTTTTCTTCGTTTGACATAAAATTATCGGAAAATTGGAAGTATAATAATAAGGTTATTAGTAAAAACATGTCAGTATTTAAACTACTTTAAAAAATTCAAACGCTTACGGCGTGCACAATTGGATTTACAAATAGTTTTTTTTTTTCATATGGTCAATACTGCAGAAAGCCAATTTCATGGGTAAAGATCTTTCATAATAAATTTTATTGCTCATTTTTTGTTATATTTAGCCCGCCTTTGGCTATTTTCAAGGTCAGTATCATTTATATTAATTGTTATAATTCCTACTACACTTGATTTAGAATGGGCACTGTAAGTCCAATATGTCTTTCTTTTTCAGTATTTCACTTTATTTATTATTTTTATCTTATAATTTATTTATTTAAAACCTTAAAAATGTCCAACAATTGACGCAGCTATTGCGTAACAAAAAATAAGAAATCAGCTAAAATAGGATCGTCTTTCACATCTTTCAATTGGAAAATTAATATGTAGGAATTCATTTATTTTCCTACAAGGAAGTCATATATAGGGCAGTACGTCTGGGTAGGTTAAACACCTTATACTTACTTTTATCGGTATCAGTGCATGCGCTGCTGTGTATCAGTCTGAACAGAGCCAGTATAATAATTGGCTATAATTTTGGCTGTAAAAGCCATGCTTTAGCTATATTAGTAGTATAGTTAGAGCACTAATGGGTCGGTTCGACCGGGGAAGGACCACGCTCTCACAGAATACCGGCGTAAAATAGCAGCTTAACACTGCTGTGTTTCGTATGGTGAGTGTAGAGAACCCGAGACCCTTTTTACTGAAAAAGAGGCATTTCATCTTAGTCCTCACGGGTGACAGACAACGCATTTGCATTTTGATTCTTTATTGAGGATATATGTAGATGTCTATCACAGCAACCACTTACCATCAGGTGGACTGTGTGCTCGTTTGTTACCCTGTCAACAAAATGTCGACATATTTGCCGAGAGTTCTTCATGTTTCTTTTGCAATATGCCAATATATAATATAATTTATTTTTTAAATGTAGTTTTTATTTTATTGTTGATTATCTGTATCCTTCTGTGGTGCCCATGGGCCACAAAGTTAGATACTTACCATCAGGTGGATTGTAAGTTTATTTGTCACTTCAATTTATAAAAAAGGCCAACAACTTCATAAACGTCTTAAGTAAATCACCTTCAAACAGACGAAGCAGTAGCTTCATTCTATCATTACGAACCGAATGATCCAACTGTTTCAGTAAAATGAACCGATTTAGCAAAGTGACATGTTTTATTAGGTTCGTAACTAATAACAACTTCTTGGACTTACAGTCCCCATTATAAATCAAGTGTACAACAAGGAAACTGCTAAAAGTTTACAAAATAATAATAAACTAGGTGCTAGGAACTATTATAATAATTTATAAACAATACTGACCTTGAACAGAGCCAAAGACCGCCTAAATATAACAAAAAAAAATGAAGAATAAAATTTATTATTATAGGTTTACCTTTGAAATGCCGTTCTGCAGTACTGGCCATTTCAAATCAAAATAATTTTTCTTTGGCTAAGAATTCTTTTTTAAAATTAATTTTATTTTAAAGACATAGAATTCTTTTTTCTAAATTAATCATGTGTTTATTGATTTGGGTTATGTTTTCATCGCATTTGAATCTTTTATGTCATCAGGGATACGCTAAAAATGTGGGTATTTATGGCATATGAGTACCGTCGTGGCAACGCGGCACAAGCGCTACGCAACATCAATAACGTTTACGTAGCAAATACTACAAACGAACGCACTACCTGATATTGGTATGACCGCTTCCGTTTTGGAAATTTTGACTTGAAAAATTAACCCCATAGTCGTCCGTAAACTTTGCACGATAATCACGAATTAAAGGTGATTGTGGAAGCTAATGAGACTCAATCTACGGCTGAATTAGCAGCAGCTTGAAAAGATAATTTAGCATCCTAACAATATTGGGCTATTTGCTTCAAATTGGTTAGGTAAAAAGCTTGACAAATGGGTGCCCCATAAACTCAATGATCGCCAGCGAGAAGTACGCGTGCCTTGCACTGCTCAAAGGGCAAGCAAACGAAGGAATTTTGAACCGAATTTTTAACTGCGTTGAAAAATGGATTCTATTTGACGATTGCAAGCGCTCGTCAAGTTGGTTGGATCCTGATTCAGCACCTAAACAATGCCCTAAACGAAAACTTTAGTCAATCGCTCGTCCCTGCTGCTCGTGCACGACAACCCGCAGTCTAATACTTCACAACAGACGGTTTCCAAGTTACAATAGCTGGGCTTGGAAGCTCTGCGTCATCCGCCATACCCACCAGACACCTACAGACTTCTACTTTTTCCAGAATTTGGATAACTTTTTAGCGGGAAAAAATTCAATACATGAGAGGCAGTACGAAATGCCTTTAGAATTTGTTGGCTCTTGTCCAGCTGGTTTAATGAAGAAGGGCATCAATAAACTGCCACTGCGTTGGCAAAGATGTATCGGTACATGGGTGATTACTTTGATTAATTGTAGTAAAAATATAGAAAACGGCGATTTCATAGGTAAAGACCTCTAAAAGTATACCAATTTAATTTAATCTGATACATTTAAAATCTTGTTGTAATCAATGTCTTAACTGTAACGAATGTTATATAAATAATATATATATATACTCGACCTGGCAACGTACAACGCACGCACCCTGAGGACTGACGAGAAGATCGTGGAGCTGGAAGAAGAGATAGACAAGTTGCGCTGGCATATTATAGGATTATCCGAAGTCAGAAGAGAGGGGGAGGACACGGTAATCCTCGAATCCGGCAACTTAATCTATCACCGAGAGGACGACCATCTGTCCCAAGGAGGTGTCGGATTTATCGTCCACAAGTCTCTCGTTAACAACGTTGTAAAGATCGGGAGTGTGTCGACGAGGGTTGCGTACCTTATATTCAGAATCACCAAACGGTATTCGCTGAAGGTCATACAGGTTTGCGCACCAACCTCGGCACACCCCGATGAGGAGGTGGAGGAAATGTATGAGGATATCTCTAGAGCCATGCATTCCTCCAAAACCCAATGTACAGTGTTAATGGGAGACTTCAATGCAAAACTAGGCACAAGAGAGAACGGTGAGCTGAAAGTAGGGAAATTTGGAATAGGGCATCGTAACCCAAGGGGCCAGCAGCTGGCCGACTTCATGGAGAAAGAGGGACTCTTTATGATGAACTCTTTCTTCCAGAAGCGGCCCCACAGGAAGTGGACCTGGTCGAGCCCCGACGGTTCGACAAAAAATGAGATTGACTTCATTATGACGACCAGACGACAACTGTTCAGTGATGTCTCAGTGATCGCGAGGGTGAAAACTGGTAGCGATCACCGAATGGTTAGAGGCACACTGAACCTAAACGTTAAGTTGGAGAGGTCTCGTCTAATGAAGTCAACGCTCCGTCCCCCTCGTGCTCTGTTCCAAAGTCCCGAAACCTTTCAGCTCGAGTCACAAAACCGTTTTCAGTGCCTAGAAGACTGCAATGAAGTGGACGATATGAATGACAAGCTCGTGGAAACTGTCCATGCGGTCGGAGCTAAGTTCTGCAAGACCCGCCGCAGAAGAACACAAAAACTCTCCGATCACACTCTTAATCTCATGGCTGTTAGACGGGAGATGAAGCTACATTCTTCAACAGACTTGACAGCATACAGGAATCTGAACAGACAGATCTCCAAATGCATGCGGCGGGACTTACGCAACTTCAATACAGCTCGTATTGAAGAAGCGATCGAGCGGAACCAAGGCTCCAAAGTCTTTGCCAGAGATCTGTCTGCCAGAAAGAGCCAACTGTCAAAGCTAAAGACAGAATGTGGCAGCATCGTTTCCGGGACACCTGAGATTTTGAGTGAGATTGAGAGGTTCTATGGGCAGCTGTACACGTCATCGTTGGAGCCACACGCAAGTGTGAGTAACGATCCAAGAGCGAGTCTCATCCGACACTTTTCCGAAGATTTCCCGGACGTCAGTCTGAGCGAGATTAGAATGGCTCTCCAGCACCTTAAAAACGGTAAGGCCCCAGGCGAGGATAGAATTACAGCGGAGCTTCTGAAAGCGGGTGGAAGACCGGTACTTGAAGTCCTTCAGAGGCTCTTTAATTCCGTCCTCCATGGTGGCATTACACCGGAGGCGTGGAGCAGAAGTGCGGTGGTCTTGTTCTTCAAGAAAGGTGACAACGCTCTCTTGAAGGACTACAGACCGATTTCCCTTCTGAGCCGCGTCTACGTGCTGTTTTCGAGAGTCATTACGAATCGTCTCGCGCGCAGACTTGACGACTTCCAGCCTCCCGAACAAGCTGGTTTCCGAAAGGGCTTTAGCACCATAGACTACATACATTCCCTTCGGCAAATTGTACAGAAGTCCGAAGAGTACAATTTGCCACTATGTCTGGCGTATGTGGACTATGAGAAAGCCTTTGATTCCGTCGAAATTTGGGTGGTGCTGCAGTCCCTTCAGCGATGCCAAGTTGACTGTCGGTATATCGAAGTGTTGAAGTGCTTGTACAGTAGGGCTACGATGGCTATCCGAGTACAGAACCAGATTCCGAAACCTATCCAATTGCAGAGAGGTGTGAGACAGGGTGACGTCATATCCCCGAAACTCTTCACCGCTGCATTGGAAGACGTTTTCAAACTTTTGGACTGGAAAGGATACGGTATCAACATCAATGGCGAGTACATCACTCACCTTCGATTTGCCGACGATATAGTCCTTATGGCAGAATCGCTGGAGGACCTAAGCACTATGCTCAATGACCTCGATAGTGTTTCCCAACGGATGGGTCTTAAGATGAACATGGACAAAACAAAGATCATGTTTAATGTCCATGTCACACCTATGCCGGTAGTTGTTGGGAGCACTAAGCTCGAAGTTGTTGACGAGTATGTTTATCTGGGACAAATAGTCCGAATAGGTAAGTCCAACTTCGACCGAGAATTAAATCGACGGATTCAACTCGGCTGGGCAGCGTTCGGGAAGCTACGACACATCTTCTCGTCAGACATACCTCAAAACCTGAAAACGAAATTGTACAACCAGTGCGTGTTGCCAGTGATGACTTATGGAACTGAGACGTGGTCCTTCACTGCTGGCCGTATGAGGAGGCTCAAGGTCGCTCAGCGAGCTATGGAGAGGGCTATGCTCGGAGTTTCTCTGCGTGATAAACTTAGGAATGAGGATATCCGCAGTAGAACCAGAGTAAACGACATAGCCCAACGGATTAGTAAGCTGAAGTGGCAGTGGGCCGGCCATATAGCTCGAAGAACCGACAACCGATGGGGAAGAAAGGTTCTCGAGTGGCAGCCTCGTACCGGTAGGCGAAGTGTAGGGCGTCCCCCCACGAGATGGAGTGACGACCTGGTAAGACATGCAGGAAGTCGTTGGATGCAGGTGGCTCAGGACCGTGCTTTGTGGCATTCCTTGGGGGAGGCCTATGTTCAGCAGAGGCTGTAATGATGATTAATGATGATATATATATATATATATATAATATTTCTGATTTTTGATATTCAAATATACAATAAAGGTAAATATTTATACGAGGTAAGTATTTGTATGGTCTACAATTGTCGAATTGCTCCGGGTTTAGATTATTCACGCTTTGTTTTGTGGAACTAAATAAAACAAAGAAATATTATGAAAGTAATAAACGTAATATAGATGGCGCCGGCTTTCAAGTAACAATTAGTCTCCGTATAATATTTTGTTTTATAAATTGTATTTTGAAAGTATATATTGTAAAAGTTGTAAAATTCAGTGATTTAGGTTGCAACTCATCAGTGAAAGTGTTATCCGTGAAAGTTGTAGTGTGTATCGCAAATATTTGATGATTTCCTTGTGCACTGTTTTAGAAACATATTATTACAAGTTAAGTACTTTTGCACAAAAACTATAAAACCAAGAATAAATATTTATATCTTTTAAACTTTTAATGTTTTGTTTGGTTTATACTCACGGATAAACGTTTAGTATATATTATTTTTCAAAAGCCGTTACAAAAATTTAAAAATCTATATCCAAGTAGTAAATGTTGGGATAACGACATCTAGTGGGATTTAGTGAAAACGCTAAGTGACTCAGTTTGTCGTAGTTTATTATCTAATTGATCGCATCGAATCTCTTTGAGAATACGAGCAGGAGATGGCGCCACCCGTAGTAAATAAGATTTACTGTAACGGCTGTTCGCAGGAGATCGTTGGCAAACAGTTTTTGAAATGCAATATTTGTTCGAAGCATTATGACCTTTTGTGCACAAGCGTCTCAGAAAAAAGATTTCACAATATTATGTCAACTGAAAATAAAAAGAAATGGAAATGTCAGGAATGCATTAGTAAGGAACCGAAGACCGACAATACTAATACACCTATAAAATACGGTTTGCAACAATCTCCCAAAAGTAACGACGAGGAGACATGTAGTACAAATGTGACTCTTCGTAACCGTACTCATGAAAAACAGAAAACACAAACAACATCTGTACCAGCATCGGATATGGCGACAGCCGAACTGGCGAATGAACTACGGTTATTACGCCAAGATATAAAGGAGATGCGTAATGATATGCAGGATTTCAGGGGTACTATTGAGAGTCTCTTTGTTGCTATTCACTCTTGTAACAAGCGACTAGACTGCCTAGAAGCTAGGATGGAAGTGGTGGAAAAAAACCAGCATATCAAACCGTCTAACGACGTCTCTCTTTTGGAGAACACTATTGCTGATCTGAAAATGGAGATAAATGACCGGGATCAAGAGCTACTATGTAATGATGTTGAAATCGCTGGTATCCCAGAAGAAAAAAGTGAGCGTTCTATACACCTCGTACTGGCGGTAGCAACAAAGCTGGGCGTAAGTCTTGAGGAACGTGATATTGTCAGCGCAGAGCGTGCGGGTCCATTACGTCGTGAGCCCGCTGATATTAAAAATACCAAGCCACGCCCGATTGTGGCGCGGTTAGCACGACGCACGCATCGGGACTGTCTATTGGCGGCGGCTCGAGTTCGTCGCAACTCCACTACTGCCGGGCTGGGACTCGATTCCAGCACCTGTCCACTTAACCTTAATGAAAGGTTGACAAAATACAACCGCCAGCTGTTTTATAAGGCGCGTTTTGAAGCAAAACGTGTTGGTTGGAAGTACGTGTGGACAAGGGAAGGAAAAGTTTTCGCACGAAAAGATAATGGGGAGCTGCGATATCGGCTGCGGTTCGAAAGCGACCTTGCTAAAGTTTTTCGGCATTAAAATGGTTCGTGCATTGTCATCAACTTTTACTCATTAGCAATAATTTATTTAGTTCAGTTTATGTTTTTTACGAGAATAAAAATAATATAAATTTATTTAGATTAAGCAAACCTGCTCTAATTACTCGCCTAATATGCATACTTCGCAAGTTTGAAAAAAGGATTAGAGCATTAGATATAATTTATTCTCTTATGTTAATTATAAATTATTTTTTTACAGTAATGTATCAAATTGTAGCTCTGTCAATGTTGTTAATGATTGTTATATTTTATTGTTTGTTTTATTTTCTCATTATTTATGTTACAAATATTAGTAATATAGTGTTAGTAAAAAAAATTATCACTCTTGTTTATCACAAATGTCTATCTATATGTTTTTGAGTTTATGTTCAATTTATCCAAAACAAATCTACATGCTTGGTTGTTCACAGACAACAAATATAACACTCACTAAGGTACCAATGAGATACTCACACTTTTTATATTGCAAAGTGAACATTTACCTGAAGTTACATTCTGGTTACTGCCTAAGATGGCGTCATGCAACACTATTATGTAAATTTATAGCGCACTGCAAGCACAGTGAAGTGACGTTTGCAACTGTGTATATGTATGTCAAAAATAAGAGATTGTCAATCGGTTTCTTAAATGCTGGGTCCTTGGGAACGCACCATGATGAATTTCTTGCTGTAGTGTTACGCTTTAATGTCGATATTTTGGCCATTAACGAAACTTGGCTGAAAAAAGGGGAAGAACAGCGTGCCCCGTCGCCGCCAGGTTATCGTTTAATACACATTCCACGTTCTCCAAAAATACGAAATCGTGGTGGTGGAGTTGGGTTTTACATAAGTCACGGAATAAATGTACGCAAAATCACTCAACCCGCCAATAACAACGTAGAACAAATGTGGCTTGGTCTAAATATTAACGGTATCAAATTAGCGATTGGTACTGCGTACCGCCCCCCATTGGCTTAGCGTCGATTTATTTATTGATGCCATTACAGAATCAGTGTCTTCTTTAGGTAGTTATGACCAAACTGTATTGCTTGGCGATTTTAACATTAATCTTTTACATTCTCAGGATTCAAACACTATAAAGCTAAATAATTTTTTCAGTTACATGAATCTTACACAATTTGTAAACAAATCTACACATTTCACAGAACACAGCGAATCTTTAATAGATATTATATGTGCCACTATAAATGTTTGTGAAGTATCCGTGAATTACATTCCTGAGCTTAGTAGCCACGCATTTTTGACCTGTCAATTGAATATTAAAAAGATTAAACAAGTTCCTAAACCCTTCAGTTATAGACCGCTTAAGGAAATAAATATGGTAAATTTTAACATTGATTTAAACACAATAGCCTGGGAAAGCCTTATAACTGGTGATGTAAACAGTATGGAAAGATAGTTTCAATAAGACAATACTGGATTTATTTAATGCATATGCACCATTCCGTTCAGTTTACTTGAAAAAAAAATCATATCCATGGATCACGTACACTATAACACAAATGATGAAGCTACGTGATAAATCACATGCTAGGAGTAGAATAACTAATCTAGACACCCATAAAAAGTATTATAAAGAATTAAAAAACATCGTAAAAACGGCAATGCAGGCTGAAAAATCGGCTTACTTTAATCAATACATTAATTCGGAAAAAGATTCTAAGCTACTATGGAAAAATATTAAACAAAGCGTAGCAAATTTTAAGAAAAATGACAATCATCTAGCCCATCAATTTTGTAAACCTAATGAAATAAATAATTATTTTCTCAAACTTCCCAAAAGCTGCGAAAAGAATATAAATTTGTCAATTTTAAGTCGCTACGAATTCGATAGATTTGGATGTAATACTTTTGAACTTAAAACAGTCGATGACTTAACGATTTTAAAAGTAATAGAGTCATTTAATTCGAACGCACTTGGTGATGATGGTATCACCTTAAATATGGTACTGCTGACACTCCCACGAACCCTAACAGTAATAGCAAAAATAGTCAATGAATCCATTAAAACAGGCGTATTTCCCGAGCAATGGAAAGTAGCTTCAGTAAGGCCAATTGCGAAAAAACCAAATCCGAGTGATTATAAAGATCTTCGTCCCATAAGTATCCTTCCTTTTATGTCAAAGATTCTAGAGAGAATTGTCTGTACACAGATGACCGAATATTTAGAAACAAATAAAATCTTACCTGCCAAACAGTCAGGCTTTAGAAAACATCGAAGCACCGCGACTGCTTTGATAGATGTAGTAGACGACATTTTAACAGCACAAGATGTAGGAGAAAGTAATTTATTGGTTATGCTCGATTTCTCACGCGCTTTTGACACCTTAAACCCGACACTACTTCTTTCAAAACTTGCCTACTACGGTTTCGAGTCCACTACAATAAAATGGTTTGCGAGCTATCTTTCTAATCGTAAGCAATACGTCAAAATTGACAATTACTATGGGTCTGAAATGAAATCGGCTACAATGGCACTTGCCAGAGGGGTACCACAGGGTTCCATCTTGGGACCAATGTTGTTTATCATATACATTGCAGATATCGTTACTGCTATCAAGTATTGTAAATACCACTTATATGCTGATGACCTTCAATTATATATTTCTTTCAAGCCTAATGACACCAATAATGCTACTAAGAACGTTAACGCAGACTTGAATCTTATTAATAATTGGAGTAATCTCAACAATATTGTCCTCAACCCAGACAAATCAAAATATATGATCGTGGGAAGTCGAAAGCAAACGGATTTTATCCTTGCTTTAAATCCGCAAATATTTATCGATGGTTGTTTACTTGAACGTGTATTGGAAGTTCGTAACCTTGGCTTAGTGATGGATGGAAAGTTGCGGTTTGAGGGTCATATATTAGAAACTATGCGTAACTGTTTCTACAGACTTAAGGTTTTATATAGGATTCGCGAATTTTTAACGGTAGACATGCGAATTAAATTATGTGAAACGCTTATTTTGTCCAAATTATCCTACACTGACACCGTTTATGGGGAATGTCTGTATGCAAGGACAAAAAAAGCAATACAGAGGATACAAAACGCATGCGCACGATTCTGCTTTACAATCCCGAGACGATCACACATAACTCCATTTCTTAACCGGCACGACTTGATGAATATGACCACTCGACGTACACTTCATCTCGCCACATTGCTTTTTGGGGTTATACGGAACAAAGAACCTTCGTATTTATTCGAAAAGCTAATATTTTCATATCGTTATGTTAGATCAGCGTCACGGCTCATTTGTCCCCGGTATCGTACAGCTGCTTTCCGTGGTAGTTTCCGATTTGCTGCTACTAAGTGCTGGAATGACCTCCCTCCACCAATCAGAAACTCAACATCTGCTAAGTCTTTTAAAAACAACTTAAAAAAGTATCTCCTTTCAACACAAAAGTCCAGTACTTAAGTTTCCGTATAATTGGAAGAATAAACAAGCACAACTAAGGCATAACTGTAGTGACCACACATAACTCACTAATATTTGCATACAGCTCAAGCATGTATTTGTAACCAATTCTATTGTCTTATTTTATTTTTTTCTTTTATTTTTGTAATTCAGATTTTTTGTATGTCTATTTTTGTTGTTTTTTAATTTTGTTTTATTTTGCTTTCTGTTTTTGTTATATGAGGCTTTTTGTGTTTGTTATATGATTGTGTTTGCTACATATTAATCACTGTTTTGTTACGCCATCTATCATCCTCCTATGGTTCCACTGAAAACCAGCATTCACGAAGTTTATTAATTCCGTGAACTCATGCTGAGTGGAAACCAATTTGGTGCATGTACATTGTATTTCTTTTTATTGTAAATAATTTTTTGTAAACGATTGATTTATGTACCAAATAAACTTTTCTTTCTTTCTTTCTTTCTAAGTAATCGTATTCAATATAACCAAATAATAATTCTTCATATTCATACTCCTAAAATTACCACGTGCTCGGCGGTGAAGGAAAACATCGTGAGGAAACCTGCATGTCTGAGAAATATATAAATATAATAAGAAAAATATATAAATAAATGAAAAATTCAAAGACATGTGAAGTTGGCCAACACGCATTGGGGCAGCGCAGCGGACATTTTCTTGCCATAAAACCCTCTCAGAAGTGAGAGGAGGCCTGTGCCCAGCAGTGGGATGTAAATAGGCTGCAAATTTACTTTTTACTTTATTCATACTCGTACTTGCTGAACTCTTATTAAAGCAAAGTTTAAAAAGAAAACTTAAAATGAAATTGTAGTTGATACGGAGCATCCATTTAGAATATAATATAATGAATTTTACTGGACTGTTGGAACAAGCCGATTTTTAAATAATTATTAAAATATTACTAAATTGTTAAAGGAAACTTAGTGTCCTGCATAACGAAGAGCGTTTGCTTTTGTTGGCGGTACGTTTGTGTCTTTACTCCATCCTTTCGTGTAATTAAATTCACCTTTTTTACTAAAGTGACTGGTACAGCTGCCTTCGATTGCATTTTTCTCCAAAAATGTAAACTTTTTTGAACAGTACAAACACTCCCAGAGAATTAAAAAAAAAAACAATGGATTAGTGCACACCTCTAAAGCCATGTCCGGGTGGCCAAGCCAAGCAAACAAATATTGATGGTATGCCTCAACAGTTCGTAAATTTACTGGCTCCCTTTATCCTTCACATCGGAATACAGCAATGCATGCACTACTATTTAGCGGTGGAAAAAGGTAAGAGGGTGCTACTTACTCAAACGGACTTCTAGACAGAAAAGGAGTCCTACACCTGAGTAATAGGGTTCTGTTTACTTTGCTTTTACATTGTTAATTGATACACAGATTACACCTTAATTTTGTTTAACTTTGTTTTAAATTAAAATAAATTATATTGCAATATTTTATAAAGATTTGTGTGATTGTTAAATGCGAAATGCCAACCTGATAGGAAATGAAGACTGTAGCTCATTATTTTCGCTGTCACCCCTAACGACTAAAATAGCTAACTCTTTGCAAGTAAACAAAAATCTCCAGTCTCAAATCTGCAGTCATAGAAAACACAGCAACGGTACTCCGCTATGACGCTGTTACGCTATGTCATTAGTAATACAGGTTAAGGTTGAATAAAACTCCAAATAAGAAGTCAAAGAAGTTACATGAAGTTTCTTCTTAACTCAAAGTTGTATGTGGTACAGCCACGCTGCAGCTATAGCTTTGTTGTAGTATGTAGTATGAACCACGCTCTCACAAAATATCATCGCAAAATAGCAGCTTAATAATAACATTAATAATTAATAACAGTTATATATATAGTTTTTTTTATTAAATTTCCGGTATAATTTTCATAATTAGAAATAATGCAAGTTGAAAGGAAATATTTCGCCTTACGAAAAATATTTCGAATAAATATTTTTTTACTGGCAAGCACTCTTTAGCTTTGAAACAAGTAACCTTTTAAACTACACCTCTAGCACAGAATAAATAATAATACCAAGTACAGAAGTTGCACTCCTTTCATGTTCCTGCTTGATGACGTTTTAATAGCCTACATAATTATGCTTAATTCGATATTTCGCGCACGCAAGCTCAATAAAACTTTATCGCTGTGCGAGAGTGTCCGTATTACTTTGCATCTTTTCCCATTCCTACGTTACGGCGGATTATTCGTGTTTACTTAGGGTTGTCACTAAAGAGTAAAAAAATACTTTGCGAAATGGTAAGTAAGTTACTTAGGTAAGGTAACCTATTCTGACTATGGTCGACTGACGCTACTATGTGAGTTATTTAACGGCAACTTCCAAGGCTTTTCGTTGCGAATCGAAATGCTTGGCTTGGAAGTAATAGGTAGGTAGTGTAAACAACAAATAAACCTGAAATACGATTCCTAATAGAAATGAGATCGTATTCTACTTAGTTAAAAACTTGTAAACTAAGTTTTAATTTCAGTATTTTGTGTCTTTATAACCTAAACTACTTATTTTAATTATAAAAGACAATTGTCTAAAGATAAGTAAGTAGGGACTTTGATAGTTAAGTAAATTTTAACTTAGTTCTGTAATTAGGCCCTTAGGTACTTCTATAGTTAAATTATTACTCTATTCTTTTTTCGTTACAGAAATACCTGGGTAATTTATGTATAAATTTGTACACATTCCATACAATTTCGTGGTTCACCATACCTATCTACCTACAACTTACATCAGTACTCAGTAATTTTAAGTACCTAACAAAAAAATTAAATATGAAATAAATTCATCTTTTATTATCCTTCGGTGACGTAACAAATGATAAGCCTGAATCCCTTTTATTTGCTCTCTAGGCATCCATCCACAGAACAATTATGGTAGAAACGATGTTTTGACATTATAGTTCATCAAATAGGTAATATTCATTTATATATATTTAATTACATTAAATCTTTTCAAGTATTTTATCCTACAATTAAATTTATTAAACACTAAACAAAACCTATTTCAACAAGTGTTTACAAAACACTATTTACGTAGTGTCAAATACTTTAAAATTTGCCTAGAACTCTAGTCCCGACGGCGTATGCAAACGGAGGTCCCGCGCGATTATAGGTAATTATTTCACGCAGGTAGCAAAAGTGACAGAAGCCTGCCACTAGTAACATAAATCAACACGGGCCCCTAATGTACCGGTCGGGAGTATACGTAAGTGTATAATATGTAAGTAATACGTAGGCATTCCCCTGTGCCAGAGTATAAGTCCACGCGATCCTATGTGTATAACAAAACTGGTTGCAACCGCACTGCTTACTACACTAAATTTTGTTGCGCAACTGAATGCACGACCTACAAAAATTCCGTGTTGTTCAATTTTTTTGCGGCATAAAGTGATATGTTATCAAATTTACAAAAAGATTGCGTTATCTTTCATTGTACGTAATAATTAACGACATTAGTATTGTCCATTTCTTTTTAATCTTTAAAATTACAATAATAATAGTCCATAGATTCCATAGTAACGGTTGTATCGTTTCGGATTTACAAACACAGGCCACTCACTAACTCATACAATATGCGGTTCGATCGAGCGGCTGATTCGAGTTTGTATCAGAGTTGTCGTAAATATTTATCGACAAAAATGGCAAATGGCAAATATGGTCTATATCAGCCAAGTCTATCTTGCATTTAATCATTTTTGAGGTTATATTTTCTGAGTTATTAAATATATATTGTAAGCTTTATTATAATATAGTTTTTATACGTGGTAGAGCCATGCTGCAGCTATATTAGTAGTATAGTTGTAGCACGAATGGGACCACGCTCTCACAGAATACCAGCGTCAAATAGCGGCTTCATGCTGCTGTGTTTTGTATGGTGAGTGTAGAGAACCGGAAACCCTTTTTACTGGAAAAAAGGCATTCTATCTTAGTCCTCATGGGTGACAACGCATCTGCATTTTGATTCGCAAACGAGGATAAATGTAGATGTCTATGGGCCACAGCAACCACTTACCATCAGGTGGACTGTGTGCTCGTTTGTCACCCTATCCTATAAAAAAAAATTAACATTGCATCAAATTAAATATAATACAATACTTAAGAGTATTAATACGTTATATTAAAGTTACTGAGTGTGAATATCACCTGGACTTCTGCTGAACTGCCTTGTGCTTCATTGGCTACGGCCACGATGGTTGCATGCCGGCTGTCTTCAGACATATGTATAAACTTCACAGATTATCGCGAAATATAGCGTTATTGCAAATGTCTATATATTTGTAGTTATAGTTTTGTATAGTTTAATATCTAAATTACACCACGCCGGGAGCGATGACGCGAGATATAGATTAAAGCAAACCCACTCTACATTGGGAGAGACCCAGGTCTACCAGTGGCCTTTTACAAACCGTCAACAAATAAGGATGGAGCACTACAATATTTTTAGTATAATAAAATTCAGCCAAAACTTAGGAACAATCGTTTCTCCACTTGCTTAGGGTTATACGCTGGAGTGGCGGCCGATTTTCGAGAGGCGTACAGCGCGTTTCCACAATCGCTTCCTCCAATTTACTCCTCATCTGCTCTAGTTCGTGGGTGACCATTTCATCATCACCTCAATCCACCAGAGCGGAAAGATCCTTGGCGGCTTCCACATTTGGCTGCTGGTCAAAGGCCTTAAGAACCGCATCCCCAGCTATAGCTGGTTTATTCGATGAGTGAATAGCCTCACGCCGTAGTCGCTAGAGTTCGGCACCATCAAATATTTTCGAGCGTATGATGTACCGAACTCGGTCTGCCTGGTTTTGCTCTGTGACGAAAACAGACGGCTCCATCTCAGCAAAAAAGCGATGCATCCAGGCACGATACGCTATCCCTCCAGTTTCTTCCCCTTTCACCCTACAGTACGCCCGAAATGCGTCTATGTTCATATATTTTTGTCCAACGCATGCGGCGTACTCCACCAGTAGCGGGTGCCTCTTGCCGAGTCCTAGAGGACCCTGTCGACATCAAGCCATCTGGTGGAGATGATGGATGCGAGGGGCTGCTAGGTGGTCGTGCAACACCTTTGTTGCGTCCACCGCCAGCTCGAGACGCGCCCCGGCGACCCAAAGGCAGCGGCCCCATGCGCGCTCTATGTTTTTCATCATCCATAAATTGGGTGTCATTAACGGGAGACGCCTAGGCCTGGCACCATTTCATGATTAGGCCGTAAGCACAAACCAGACCAAATTAGCACCCTCAATTCTGCCGAGGCACAGCGCTCACACCTCTTGGCAAGGCGCTGACTGACTGCGCCGACGTAGCAGTTTTGTCACTTACCTTACCAGCGGGCGATGGGGTCGTCACTTCACTACGACTTTTATTATTATTATTATTATTATATAAGTAAAATATATATTTATGTTCTGGCGGAGAGAACTATAATAACATTTTCTCCGCTGTAAAATAAGACATATGTGTATTTACATTGTTGCGCTCGTTACAGGAGTCAGGGGAAAGATATCAAACAAACGCATAAAGTTTGCAATATTTGAGGTTACGCATAAATGTGGCGGAACAGTGTTATACCTTAAGGTGAAGCTTAATTATTATATTCGTAATAGTTATTTTTTTGTTTGAAACTATACCTAGTACGTTTAAAATATAATCATAATCACAATCATAATCATAATCTATTTGCAGAAAACATGGTACATTACAGGTTGGTAAATTATTTTAGACCAGCATGTTTTGTCATAATGATGACATACAAATATTTAACGAAAACATAAGTAACATTTTCACAACTAATATAATAAATAATATATTTTCAAATCATAAACATGTTATTACATTTAATTAAATTAAAATAATATAATCGTAATTACTTAGTTCATTTTAATACCGATGCCTAATCTTAATCATAAAATTTAAATATTCTTCAACAGAGTAGAAGCATTGCTCCTCAAGCCATTGTTTAACAATCCTGCGAAAACGTACTTTTGGGAGTGATTGAAACTCTGTAGGCAGTGCATTGAAAATTTTTATACACATAGCTGAACAATTTTTCCTATAGAGGCTAGTGCTTGGCATTACACTATGAGTCAGTGTTTCAGTATGCCTCAAGTTCCTCTGTACAGTATCTCTTATCTTTGTGAACAAAAGTATATTATTTTTAACAAATATATATATATATATATTATTTGTAGGTGTATTTTGTTCCATTAAAATGTAGTAAGTATTTACTTAATTTTTTTATGCTTAACACATTTGTTTATAGCGTGGTGGAACATATCTTTCAAATTATGCACACCTGTTGTGCATTCTTCCTTATAGATGGCAGGACCTCTTTTCTGCCTTGTAGTTTGTCCGGGCAGGTACTATCCTCCTACCTCTTCTGCCACTAAATAATAGAACCTGCACTGTTATGTTTCGTTATGGAGGGTTAAGAGAGCTACTATAATTACAGAGTATGTGGCAATACACCTTAGTTCATTTGGTCTTCTTTGTTTGATGTTAGCAGCAGGAGCCCATGTGCAGCCACTTACTCTCAGGTGGACTATAAGTTTATTTGTCACTACAATTTAATAATAAAAACGATAAATAAAACATACACTGTCAAAGTTTATACGTGGTAGAGCCATGCTACAGCTATATTAGTAGTATAGTTGTAGCACGAATAGGTTGGCTCGACCGGGGAAGGACCACGCTCTCACAGAATACCAGTTTAAAATAGGAGCTTAACACTGCTGTGTTGCAATACCGTATGGTGAGTGTAGAGAACCGGAGACCCTTTTTACTGGAAAAGAGGCATTCCATCTTAGTCCTCACGGGTGACAACGCATCTGCATTTTGATTCTTTATTGAGGATAGATGTGGATGTTTATGGGTCACACCAACCACTTACCATCAGGTGGGCTGTGTACTCGTTTGTCACTCTATCCTATAAAAAAAGTTAACACAGATTAATTAACTCAAAAAACATTTGCACTCCTTGAAAGATATACGTACCCTTTTTTATATTTTTAACCTAGTGTGCTAACTAATGATGTATGTCTCTTTCTTGAAAAATTTTCTCTGGCATTTTAATAAAGATTTAAAAAAATACCACAGTATCAAACAGCGCATTAATACAATAGCCTCTTCATATTTCAAAAAAAATTATATCTTACATAACGCTATCTTCGAAAATTTCGCCTACAGAGTAGTACATATAGATCGTTGTATCAACATAAATATTTTTGTCTCCAACAAATTTGCGAAGACAGATGACGAACGGATGCTTTGACGACCTTGCCATTATTTTTATTATTCTGTCTATGTATATGTAAGATTTTATACTTGTACAAACTGGGATAATAATTTAACTTATATTTATAAAAATATTAAGTATATCGAGAATAACTTACAAATATATTCAAGCCTAAAAAAATATATTTAAATATTGAGTTCTAAATAATATAATTATATTAAATTATATAATTTTTGTAAAAACCATTTGGACATTAATAGTTATACAGAATCAGTATCGGTACGTGAACATGAAATTTTACAATGGGAAGCGCTGGCTTAGTGCGTGAATAAGGGTGACAAACGAGCACACAGTACACCTTATGGTAAGTGGATGCTGTGGCCCATACATATCCATTTATATTCACGATTAAGTGTCTCTGATTCGACACTCACCATAACATAATAAGTTCATCTACAATATCGTACAAATATATTCAAATCGATATTCAATTCAAAATACGAGGCAGATAAGCAGCGGATATAAGATATGTGACCTATTTTTGTCTCACATTCTATAATTTAGTAAATTGACATAGTTTTATTATAGCAAGTCTATATCAAAAAATATTTTATATTATACCTTCAAAGTCGTAGTCAAAACTTTAGAAAAACTTCCTAATCCTAAGAATATCAAAGTCTATACCGTTTCAGAAAACAAGGCCTTCTCGAAGAAGAACCGGTGAAAACTCTGTGATCTGTTTTTAAATGTCAAGTTACAATCTTATTAACAGATGACATACTAAGGATGCCTCGTTTTTGAGGCGAAACACGTGTCTATTATCGATAGTGTTTTGTCAATCCTTGTGTAGTGGTGTTGGGATTAGTGGTAACCAGGATAGTGCACGCAATTGAGGGAAGCCGGGAGTTGCTCTTTAAACTTGGTGAGACACGTGCCAACTATGGCAAATATCCCCCCTATGAGTCAATCTATAGGGGAGGCCTATTTGCAGCAGTGGACTTTGATAGGCTGTAATGTTAACAGTATAAGGAGTATTTAGTCCGCAGCGGTGCTCAAGTGCGTGCGCGGACTTCATCACATGTATTTGAAATATTTCAGATAAACAGGTTTCTCCACGACATTTCCTTCACTGCTAAACATGTGGCTAACCAGCAATGAAAACACCCACCACAACACTTAGACACACTTGGCCACAGTATCCACTTACAATCAAGTAGACTTTGTTTGTTTGTCACCCTTAATCCATAAAAATAAAACTATTTCATTAGTGTCTGCGGGGATCGAAAACGGGTTGTTCGAGTAGTGTTAAATTTACGGCAGACTTTTAACCCCTGAACTACAATAATCCTATCTGTCAATATCTAATTAATATTTTATGTTGCTTGGGCCTTGAGTTTTAATTTTATTTATGTTTACAAAAATCATAAGGAAATTTACTACTTCAATAGTTATGATACAGAATCGTGAGTAGAATAGTGAGACGCTGCTAAACCGCGAGATCAAAGCCTGCAGCTAACAAATATTTGTCTTCCTATTTCTTGTTAAGATATAAAAAATATCCATGACTTTTAAATAAACAATATAAGAAACATTAACATAAGCGTTATTTTATATAAACGTGACAATAAACAAGAAATGGTTGAAGATACAGAATGTTAATACATCATATATTCTATCCCAACACTTCTTTCTTTTTTCTTCTTCTTATCTTCTTTATAGGTTCCTAAAAGCTCAGGATTTGAAACTTCCCCGACGTATGGAGAATTTGCCTCGACGCACTTGTAAGCAAATTTTGTCGATCCCAGTATCAGTGGGGTTGGCCTAATAAGTTCTCTACAATCGTTAATTTTGATAGAAATCTAAAAATTAATTTCATTCATTTTATAGTTTAAAATCATCAACATCATTATTGCAGACCATCAAAATCCACTGCTGAACATTGACATCCCCATAAATTATCCCCTCCTTAGGTGTAGGGGGGGGGGTATTTTATCACGCTTGGCAAGCAAGTTGGCAATCACAATTTATTATTATGAGTTTTTATCAAGAAGATGCCTTGTCTCTGTCTGCCTTTTACGACACCCACGGGAAGGTATGTGGTATGGGGTAGTGTATATTCCTACACTACTCCTACACGCTTTATATATGTGATTGCATGGCTAACAAATAATGGTTCTGGGTCTGGATATTTGTCAATATGCGATTTTTATGTGTAAAGCTAAACTCAACGTTCATCGAAATTAAAACAAGTGACCCACGACACAAGTAACAAACCGTCGTTCAAAGTTCAGTATTCAATGTTCCGGGTTCACGTAGCACAAATTTACAAACACGGGAACGAACGCGGCCTCTTCTCGAGTCTCAAAGATCAGCGTTCTACACGACTAGCTAAATTCTTTCGTACGATATTAACAGGCCACTCAAGCAAATTAAATATTGCAATGCGCTTCAAAATGCAATCACTATACAAATTGACGTAAATTAATTTCAACCAAAGGTAAGTTAATTTAATCACTCAACAATTAGACCGGCCTCGTTATCGCGTAAAATGCACTAAGTGATAACTCGAAATAGAAGCGATCTTAAAGCGACCTCACGAGTCTAGCGAAGAACCGGCGTCCGCGCAAACAATCTGTTTTTTAGACTCAACAAAACTCCTCGTCGTTGCATAAATTTGCTAACAAAAACCGACACTATTTAGAGGTTATACGGTACGCGACCACGCTGTCCTAGTGACTGCGCTGCATTAATAACTTCCGACGCGCCCCGCCCACAACCAACTCCGGTCTCGCGAACGTCAAACCGGTACGAATTCACCGCGCCGAGCGCCCTCTGGCGTCAATTCTTAAAATTAGCGTTTGGCGCGAACAGGTATCTTCAAGGGAAGATTGAATAGGCTTTTGTTACGCTAAGACAATACGATTTATTATTTAGGGTTAATAGATTTCACTAGGTGGGATTATAATCAAGCACTGATTTATAACAATTAAAAAAAAACATAAATGAACTTGTCCCATCATATACCTGAATCATCTGTAAAAAGTACTTAATAGCTTTTCTGTATGTAGGCTTATTTATATGCAATCGATTCAACCCGAACGGAAAGGAAGATTGAAGTGTTACCCGAGAATTGATGATTTCGTTTCGCAGGCGGACAATATTTTGATGCCACCTGACTGTGAAAGGTAAATTTTTATATCAGATATTATCTCAAACTGAACACGAATATGTGTACGTATCAACACACAGATGTTTGGAATGTGATTTAAAATATAAAGAAAGTTTAGGTTTAAGTACGAAGCGACACTAGCCTAATGGCAGGGTGCGGACCGCGAACTTAAAAGGCCGTGGGTTTGAATCCGCTATTCAACTACTGTCGTGAAACACTCCTAAAACAAGCATTTTAAGCTTACCATGAGTGGTTAAAGGGTACATAAGTAATGTAAATATCATTGCTAGTATTTAAAAAAAAGTAGATTTCTCGCATTTCCTAAGAATCGCAGTGCAGTTAAGACTAAAAATATTTTAGTGTAGAATTAGAACGACAAATGAGCACACAGTCCATCTGATGTAAGTGAATGCTGTATCCCATAGACATGAACATTTTTCCTATAATAAGAATTAAAACGCAGTTGTGTTGTCACCCCTGAGGACCAAGATGGAATGCCTCGGTTCCAGTAAAAAGGGTCTCTGTTTCTCTTCACTCAAGATACAAAACACACGCATTAAGCTGCTATTTTACACTGGTATTTTGTTAGAGTGTGGACCTTTGCCAGTGGAGCCAATCCATTTGTGCTACAACCATAAAATAATTGCAGCGTTAATCTACCACATTTTAAAAAATTGCCATGATCCAAGTTTACCTATTTCACCACCTATTAATATAACCACTAGACCAACTGGCCTGTTGGTCTAGTGGTTAGTGACCCTGACTGCTACGCCGGAGGTCGTGGGTTCGATTCCCACCCAGGACAAATGTTTGTGTGGTGAGCACGATCATTTGTTCTGTGTCTGGGTGTAATTTATCTATAATATTTTTATGTATTTAGAAATATATAAGTATGTTTATCAGTGGTCTAGTACCCATAACACAAGCTCTGCTTAGCTTGGGACTAGATGGCGTTGTTTGATAGTTGTGGAATATTCACTTTAAAAAATATTTGGCACTTTTACTAAATACTTTCCAATAAAGTTTACGGTACAAAAATGTAAAAAACATTACTAACAGTAATAATGAGCTTATTAGGCTTCAAGGTTTTTTTTCCCTGTTATTCAAGTTATTTAAGACGCAAATTTTCTATGTGTAAATTCAATTTAGTATGAAGATACATAATTAAGGGGCTTAAGTAAAAAGATAACGTTATACAGGGACGTGACAAATTAAGTTAAAATAAAAATAATAAAAGTAAAAGCGGGCTTATCATCCATGGTTACCAAATCATTTCATTATTAAGTGGCGAAGCTTGCGAAGTAACTTATTGATTTCACGATGTCTGTCCGTCTGTCCGTCTGTCCGTCTGTCCCACGATTATCTCGAGAACGGTTTCGAATTTTCAAATTCTGTTTTCAGCAATCGATTACTGATCACCCAGGCATCTGAACCTCCTATTTTGAAACTGATTGCTCAACGGCAACCGTTAGAAACCGCTACAAAGCTGATTGCTTCGCCACTTTGCTATGCTGTTAGCTTGCTAGGTTTATTTCAATATAAAAAGAAGCTAATAAACCTTTAATATTTAGAAATATTGTTTTCAAACGATCCTTCGACCACACTAAAGAAAAACGATACATTTTCAATAGAATTTAATGGGGTACTATACATAAATAAAAGATTAGAATTTTTCTGGAAACCCGCTATTATAGCCTAGAATTATTAATTTTGTTTTAAATATTATAGTAATTAATGATAAAACGCGATTAAATCCATGAAAAACTTAGACTTTAAATAAATAATCCTAAACAACAGGATATGCACATGAATTGCAGCATAAGACGATCCACTATTCTATAATATTACCCCATCGGTGTCGTGAGAGGTGACAGAGGAAAATGAAATAGTAGAAGGACATCAGCATTATCTAATAGCAAGTTAAAATAATACACATCTGCCGTTATTAACTTGCCTGCCAAGCGTGGCGACGATGGCAAATATCTAGAGTAGTGGTGCTGGGATTAGTAGTGACGGGGATAGTGCACGCAATTGAAGGAGGGTGAGAGGTGCTCTTCTTGTGCTTTCACTGTATAGAGCCACTATTGCTAGGGAAGAACGCATGCCTTTAATGTTATAGACAACCTATGTTCGATATCCGCCTGCACCATTGGTGTTATTAAATATAATACTAAAAGCCCATTGCATTAATTGTTTAATATTTATTTACCTTGAATTATAAAATAATATACACACGTGATAGTTATATTAACTTATAGACAGAGAGATAGAGACACTTAAAAAGATAAATCAGAGGTCTAAAAGTTGATAAACAAATTAATTGAAAATCTTGGACGTGAACCATTTACTTCTAACAAATTTTACCGAATTATGCACCAGTGGTGTGTTTAGCTTAGTACCGGAATCCCCGGTGATAAGGCACTCCATCTTGGTCGTCAGAGTGATAACGCATCGATAAGCTCATTTTGATTTCCTATTCAAAGATAACAGTGAGCCACTGCATTAATGTATTAAGGTGGACTGTGTACTTGCTAGTCACCTCTAATGTTATTAAATAATATCATAAACCAAAATCACTTGAAAATAATTAAAACCTCATTTGTATATTTTTCCTAAAAGGAAATAAGCAAAGGCTGGTATTATCCATAGAACTAAACTCTGCATTACGAAAAATAAAAAATAAAAAAACAGTTCCATGCAAATCGTTTTAATTTATAACTTTATATAAATATATATTTCGTAGTATATAATAATTAAAAAAGACGTCATAAATAATGTCGGTAGTTCAATAAGCTATTTATAATGAGTCTGTAGGGAGCCGCTACGGGAGCCATGTTGGAAATAATACTCGTGTTCTCAATAAAATAAATAATACGCGAGCTTATCGAGGTATCAGCCTTTATTCAATGCTTTTTATATGTAAATATTAACAATACATGTATATTTTTAAAATGTTGTATTTTTTTTGCTCTTTATTTTGGCAACAATACAAAAAATACAGTATGATATACAGATTTACAGACCTATAGTGCCGAGAAATATTATAACATATATATAGTGTCCTTAAGTAGAAATTTCAAATAATTTGTTTACATAACATTTATTTAAAAAAAAACTAAAACTAAAAACTTAAATTGTCGTACAGTCCTATTGTCAACTCGCCGAGCTTCTTCACTGAATGGCAATTCTGCGGATTTTTTTTAACGAATTAACGATTTTTTAAGATTTTTTTTTTAATATGACAAGTGAGCACACAACCCACTTGATGTTTATTGAATGCTGTGGCTCATAGACATCTAAATTTATCCTCAATAAGGGTCAAATTGCAGATGCATTGTCTCCTTTGAGGACTAAGATGGAATGCCTCGTTTAGCTAGTAAAAAGGGTCTCCGGTCCTCTACACTCAACATACGAATAAAGCAGCGATAAGCTACTATTTTACGCTGGTATTTTGTATTCTGTGATATTATGGTATCCTGTGACCACGTTCTCATAGAATTCTTCCCCGGTAGAGCTGACCCCTTCGTGCTACAACCATGATATAGCTGCAGCGTAGCTCTACAAGGTAGAAAAATTAATATAAAAAAGTTAAACATTATTATAATTGCTGGAGATTACATTATTACAATATAATGACATGAGATCGTAATACGAGACTGTACCGTTCAATTTATATTAATATTATATTCATATAAATCTGTTATTAATATAAGTCGATTTTGCCGTATAGTGGCAGTTGGGTTTATCCACTACCCCATATCTTCCCGTTGGTATCGTAAGAGGTGACAGTGGGAAACAGGCAGGAGATGGGAAGCAGCATCTTCCTGATAACAGCAATAGTACAATAAAAAAACTGCGGTTGCCAACCTGCTCGCCAAGCGTGGCAACTATGGCAACCCAGCCCCCATCCCCATAATGAAAGTTACGAATAGACGGCCCCCAGTCCCCGGCGGCCGCGCTATTCCTGGCTATGGTGGCGACTATGGTAACAGCGGGGCAGGCGGTGCGAACAATCTCCGGTGGAGGTTCGGTTTCCATCTAAAATGACTCGACTAGGGAACATACAACGCACGCACCCTGAAGACTGACGAGAAGAACCTGGAGTTGGAAGAAGAGATAGACAAGTTACGCTGGGATATTATATGATTTTTTTTTTAAACCAACAGCGATTTAACAATTTTAAGCACTTAAAGTATAAATCTTAAATGTAAGGCCTATTAAAGGTTTTTTCAGTTATATAAACAAAATATATTATGGACGGTACAATTTAACTATTCTTTGAATTTATTATAATATGTATGTACTAATCCAATTGTATATATATATATATGTTCACAGATATGTAACTAAATGTTTATACTAATTACACTTTTGTATATGTGTATGTAGAAGTAATATTTGTATTATTTATTTCTCTGCAAAACTTTTAAATGCAGCCAGATATTAACATTCTTTTATGTAATTTAATTTAATGAAATATGAAATATCACACCTGTTTATTTATTTATTTTTCTAAACCGTTACACTTATGTCAAATTTACACTCAACAATCAAGTAAGAAATGATTATACTAAATGATGCAAAGTATGAATTCATTTTCATATTATAATAGAGTTGAATTATGTTCATTACTATTTATTTATTTTTGTGTAGGGAGTCCTACTAGATGGAGTAACGACCTGGTAAGACATATAGGAAGTCGACGGACGCATGCGGCTCAGAATCGTGCCTTGTGGGATTCCCTGGGGGAGGTCCACGTTCAGCAGTGGACTTGTGAAGGGCTGTAATGATGATCATCATGATTAAGCAAATCAAAATGATTTACTCATTTTGCACCTCATTTAGAATTTTAAGAGCTTTAGCTTTAAAGGCCGGTTTACTAAAAACAAAGAGATCTATATCACTAAAGATCTCATTGTATGTCCTGAGCAATCGGTTTATAGGCGCATTACGTGCATAATTGGTGCCAGCAAACGGCACATGCAATAAAGGGGGCGGCCGACGGCGGACACGACGCGACGGTACGTTGTATGTTATGCTCGCCACCAACTCAGGGCAGTCTACCTGTCCACGGACAATATCATACAAAAAACATACGTCCATTAATTTACGTCTGTTTTCGAGTGTCAATAAATTATAAGATTGACAAGTATTTTCATAGGTTAGAAGTGGTGATTTGAAAAAACGATAATTTAGATAATTGATGAATTTTTCCTGTATGCGTTCTATACGATATTTATAAGTAGCGTATTGGGGAGACCAAATTGGACTGGCATATTCTAATATACTGCGAACATAAGCATTATACATAATTTTAAGGGTACTAATATCTTTAAAAGGCTTGCAAGTTCTCATCACAAATCCAAGATTTTTAAAAGCCTTATTAACAATTTCGTCAACATGCTCTGATAAAAGCATTTTATTGTCAAAATGAACTCCTAAATCTCTAACAGTAGATGTTCTTTGTATTGGAATACCATTAAAATTGTAGGAAAATGAAATAGGGTTTTTTTTACGTGTGAAGCTAATACATTCGCATTTATCAATATTAATTGTTATGTTGTTAGCAGTATAATAAGCTGATAAAGCGGTTAAATCAGTTTGCATTTGATGACAGTCCTGCTCAGTACGGATATTGTAAAAAATTTTTTTGTCTTCGGCGTACATTAAATGTTGTGAAAACTTAAAACAAGTAGTAATATCGTGAATATAAGCGTTATACAGTAAAGGCCCCAGATGTGATCCTTGAGGAATGCCTGTTGGTATTTTGATAAAGTCCGATCTGTATCCACCTATTACAACAGCCTGGGATCTGTTACTCAAATAGGATTTTATCCATCTGAGTAAATCCCCATGTATGCCTTACAATTGTAGTTTATTCAGTAAAATGACATGGTCCACACGGTCGAAAGCTTTTTCGAAATCCGTGTAGACCACGTCTACCTGACCGCCTCCATCCATATTAGACAAAACATAGTTAGAAAAGCACGCCAGATTAGTGATAGTAGAACGATACCTTAGAAATCCGTGTTGAGTGTTTGGCAGTCCCTTACATATTACGGGATATATAACATCATAAATGGTTTTCTCAAAAACTTTGCCAATAGTATTTAAAATTGAAATGCCCCTATAATTTTCAATTTTAGTTTTAGTTCCCTTTTTATGTACAGGTGTACAATGTGTGCTCTTTTTTTTTATAGGAGAGGGGCAAACGAGCATGCGGCTCACCTGATGGTAAGTGACTACCGCCACCCATGAACAACTGCAACACCAGGGGAATCGCAGATGCGTTGCCGGCCTTTTAAAAAGGAGTACGCTCTTTTCTTGAAGGTCCCTAAGTCGTATCGGTCCGGAAAAATCGCTGATGGTAATCGATTCCACAAGGAGGTCGTGCGAGGAAGAAAACATCTTCTAAATCGCAAAGTGGTGGACCGCCAATCATCCAGATGGTGTGGATGGTATCGGGAGTTCTGCCGCGATGTGCGTTCGTGAAATTTAGCGGCTGGGATTAATCCGAACAATTCCTCAGAGCACTCCCCATGGTAGATGCGAAAGAAAATGCAAAGGGATGCAACATCTCTTCGCAGTGCCAATGAATCGAGCCGATCGGAAAGGGCTCGGTCGTCGACAATTCGAGCCGCTCTGCGTTGGATGCGGTCAAGTGGAAGGAGCTGGCACTGGGGAGCCCCTGCCCAGAGATGGGAACAGTATTCCATGTGAGGCCGAACTTGCGCCTTGTAAAGTAGCAGGCGGTGTGCCGGCATGAAATACTGTCCCGCTCTGCTGAGCACGCCAAGCTTTTTAGAGGCCAATTTGGCCTTCCCTTCCAAGTGACCACGAAACTGCACGTCACTCGATATGTCGACTCCGAGGATACCGATACTGGCTGAGGCAAGAAGGGGAGTGCCTTGAAACTGAGGAGATACGACAAAGGGGTTCTTTTTAGCGGTAAACCAGATATCCGGAAATACACCTTGGCTAAGAGACATATTAAAAATGATAGCAATAGGGACACACAAAGTTTTAGCACAGTTACGCCAAAATAAAGGGGGAATGCCGTCACATCCTGCTCCTTTAGAAATATCAAGTAGTCTAAGTCTTTTCTCAATAGTGGATGTAGGGATAAACAGTTTAGATATATTATCATATGTAGAAGTGGCATTGCCTTCTTCTAATATTTTATCAGAAGGGTCACCGAAAACGTTTTTGAAAAAAGTATTAAAAGTATCACATATTTCTTTACCACCCGTTACTTTATTGCCGAGGTATGATAATTGTTTTGGATAATTCGATCCACCACGCAAAGACTTAACGTATGACCAGAATAACCTCGGTTTGTATTTAATGGCTTCCTCGGTACGTTGAGTATATATAGCAAAGCAAGCATCTTGAACCCTATTTTGTCGTTTACGTAATAATGAAAACTCGTCATTATCTAATAAATTGCCAGACCGTTTCCATTTTTTGTGTGCTTTTGATTTTTCTTCAATTATTTTTATTAAAGCGGAACTGTACCAGACAGGGTATTTATATTTATTATGATAGGACTTAAGTGGTACGTGTTGGCATATAGCATCATTTATTATATTATAAAAGTTATCACAAGCCTCTTGGACCGTGCTAGATTGTAATTGTGTTCGCCAATCGATGCTATTTAGAGTTTCATTTAGTTTCTCATAATTGGTTTTATTAAAATCATATTTAGGCTTAGATGCTTCAGTAAACGGTGTGATTGAAACGTCTAAAATTTCCAGTACTAACGGAGGATGGGCGCGGTCAACCTTTATAAGGGGCGAGTTGCAAATTGCGACTTCAAGTGGAAGATTTGAAAATGCCAAATCTAAAGTATTACCGGCATAATTTTTAAAACTATTATATTGCTTGAGACCGAGAAAGCTCAGTTCATCTGTTAACCTTACACCAGCACTTTTAATTTCAGCATTGCCTTTACTTAAATGTGTTGGGCCCTGAGTACTCCATGAGATGCATGGAAGATTAAAATCACCGATAACTAAAATATTTTTAACAGTACTATTTGAGATTACCACAGATTTTAGTATTTGCAGTAAGTAATCTATTTCAACTGGCATATGTGAAACATTAGGAGGGATGTAAATCGCAATAATGTACAAATCTGTAGTAGCAGAAATTGCATGTGCCGGTACTAACAGCATTAACATATCAGGCGGTGAGCAGTTATTCAAACATTCAGTGACTAAGGGAGTTGCACATAACTCATTACGCACTAAGATCATGACCCCGCCTCCTGTCTTTTTATCGCATGATAATAAATCTCGATCACACCGAAAAACTTCGTACCGATCGTCACATAATTCTCCGTCGAAAATCCCGTTATGCAACCATGTCTCAGTTATTACAATAATATCATAATCATTTCTTAAAATCTGCTGTCTTAATTGCAAAAATTTAGTTCTCAGCCCCCGTGTATTTTGGTAATATATTTTTAGATCTTTACTTTTATTTAACGTATCGAACTTAGAACTTAGAATGCTACCAATTGTTTACAACTTATAGTATAAAAGTTATTATACAACTGGAAAATATTACTAATAAATATAATTGTTTTGTAAAATAGAGGGGCCGAAACACAAAAACACAGATTACAATACTGTGTACAAAAATGATGTTGATTATAGGTTGACAGATAAAAGCGATGAATAGTTTTCGTGTTTGGTTCATTTGATATAAATATCGAACTAGTATAACGCATTATATGATCATCCTTTGTAAACCATGTATATAAATATGTGTTAATATTTAAGTTTCCCGCTAATGTAAACAGAACGAATAAAATGTATAAATAAATCCATATTGAAAGTTTAAATAATGCATTATTATTAACTATTTGAAGGTATTGTAAGAATTTATTTTTACGCTCCAGCACTAATGTTCTTTTAGCAGTGATAAATATGACAATGAAGTTAAAATGCGTTATAGGTCGATCACTATAAACAGGTGCAATAAATGATTTTAGTGATAACGTATATGTATAGAATTTGATGTTAAATATTAATATATTAAAAACAGTGATTTTTAAGCAGCTTAATGTTAGTTTATGATAATTTTGTTTGAAATATGCAAAGTAAATTATATTTTTAGGAAATAGATAATTTTTGTTATCAGTGCCATTGTAATAAAGAAATAATAATTTATTATCTGCATCATTTACATTCTGCAAAATTTTTGTAATGTTAGCTTTTGTACATGAAATGTGACCGTGCACAATTCGATGCACAATAATTAAGCGTACAAATAACATTGTAAGTAACGTGTTTTCTAGCATAGAGTACCTATTCCGAACAGAGCTGGCAAATAAAGGTTTTTTCATAAACATTAAATATTGAGAATTTTAACTAAATATAGCTATTGAGACATATCTTAGACAATTAACGTTATAAATACAGTACACATTATATAATACGGAAATATATAAATTTAACAACGAAAAAAGATTATTAAAGAGAATACTTATTTGGAAACACTTAGTTTCTTGAGATCCTCTTCGCTTATGATCTTTAAAGCGGGAGAGTTGTCGTTTTTTCGCACGAATTTTAACCCATTTTTTACCCAGACGAACTGATGCTGTTTTATTTTGGCCAATTCCTTACATTTTTTCAATAGTTTTTTATTAAAGGGGGTTAAATGTTCGTTAATATATATGGGTCTGCTTTCTCCTGTTACATCGATATCTCTTGAGGTAATCCGAGCTTTGCGGCCCAGGGAAATTATGTTGTCCTTCAAGAGCCTTGTTCGCATTTTAGCTATTATGACTCTGGGACGACCTCGTAATTTTATTTTCGGAGAAACTCTATTCACTTGTAAAATATCATTTGGCGGAATATCGACACCAATATGTTTTCCAATGTTCAAAATAATGTCTTGAAGATTTTCGCTTTTGCATTCCGGCACACCGACAATTTCAATATTTGATAATCTCTCTCTCTGTTCACTTGAATTCAGTTGTGATTGTAATTGCATATTTTGCTGTCTTATTTTAACAATTTCCATCTCTATTTCACGTGTTTTCATAGTATCGACAGCTAAAGTTTCAATCTTTTTTGCTTGCTCGTCTTGCTGATCAGCATTGAATTGTACCGACTGCTGGAGACTATTAATTTCTTTTTGTGTTGCCACTTGCTGAGTTTTTAATCTTACTATGTCAGTCTTAATATCTGTGTATTCCTTACGCATATTATTGATCTCTGCCTTCACCTCGACTACAATGTCCTTCAGTTTTGCAAGGTCGTTCTTAATCAAATTATTTATAGTGTCATTTATTTGAAGTAAATATTATTATTAAAATCTGTCTTCCAATCATCCATCTTTTTCAATATATTATCAGTGAATAATTTGAATGAATCTGAAATATCGTGATCATACTTGCGTTTTCGAGCGACAATGTTGGATAGATCCGGATCGGAATCAAAACGTTTATTTGTTGGAGAGCGCTGCATTATCATAAATATCACTTCTTTACGTTCATTAATCTGTGCATGTGCAAATAACTTGATATATTACCGATCTTTGTGCGTAGAGGTGGGGATCGCAGTTACACGTAGACTGACGTTTGACTGCACCCATCGATCATCAAAGTTGACTACGATTCTCAATATTATGACTATAGCAATAAGATACTTTTTCAAAAATATTTACTGTTTGCAATGTTTTTAAAAATCCCTCGATAGTCTGAATACATCCGTCCACAATAACGCGTGGTGAGCTACTGCTATTATCTTAAGTCCGAAGAGAGGGGGAGAACTCGGTAATCCTCGAACCCGTCAACGTGTTCTATCACCGGGAGGGCGAACATCTGTCCACAAGTCTCTCGTTAAAAACGTAGTAAAGATTGAAAGTATGTCGACAAGGGTTTGCGTACCTTACACTCAGAATCACCAAACGGTATTCGTTGAAGGACATACAGGTTTACGCACCAACCTCAGCACATCCTGATGAGGAGGTGAAGAGAATGCATGAGAATATCTGTAAAGCCATGTATTCATCCAAAACCCACTATACGGTGTTAATGGGAGACTTCAACGTGAAACTAGGCACAAGACACAATGGTGGTAGGCATATGGTATTGCAGACGTTTTTTCCAATAGAGTAAAAGCCTATATTTTTGTAGGTCATTATATTTACGTATCACTAATCACTACGGCAGCGCACGCGGATAAATAATTTCGGGAGCACTTTTTCTGCTGACTTGCTTAACAAGACACAATATTTAAGGCCTAATGTTAGATAACCTATACTAATCCTTATGAATTCGGCTATAATATGCAAAAATGTTTTCTTTAATCGGACTGGTAGTTCCAGAGATTATAATCTATAGCAATAACATATTAGATTATAAGTATATTATAAATATAGATTATGAAGATACTGCTACTCACCTCCTGGTTTCTTTCCCCTTTTCGTCCCGTACGACATCCTCGAGATTATATGGGATGGTGGATTAATAAGACCCAAGTCTTACGCTACTTACTAATTCAAATTGTTCTTGTTTTTAATTCGGTTAAAAGACAATCCCAATACAAGAACGAAGTTAAAACAATTGTCTGTCAAGTCCAATTTTTTGTTTAAGGATTTCATCATATTTGCGTACGACGCTGCAAAGTAGTTTTTTTTTATAAATTATTCAACAGTCGTCGTAGTTTTCCTGCATAATCTAAGAAACAACTGAAAGGGTCTGAAGTTACTAGATACATAAATCTCATGTTACATTTTAATACGTGGCAACTTTGTGTATACTCGGTGATAGGAGACTCTTTATCAAAAAAAAATAATAATGGTGATAATCGAACAGTTAATCTGAGGTAAGTATATGCTATGGCCTAAATTCGTTAGTAGCCAAGGCCAGGAAGAAATAAATTAAAAACTAAGTTATACCCAATTTTGTTTTTAAAACTTCACATTTGGTGGGATTTATTGATTCGTATGCAAAATAGAGAAACTCGAACTTTGTGCGGTTATTAAATATTTCTCCGTAAAAACAAAAATCTACAAAAAGCGTTTTTGGAGATCTGCAGTCTACTTTGGCAGTCAATATTCTGTCTAATTCTATAACGGCATAAAGGTGCGCTGAATTTATACGCGGCAGAACTGCCTGTAATGACGATACTAGCTTCGGGCGGCCCACAACGGCCGCTATGCAAGATACCCGTGTGGGATAATTTAGTTTTATTTTAACTCATATATTAAAACTCAAAAAGGTTGCCGCACGCTTGGTTACTCTAATAATAACAGACGCCCAAAGAAAGCAAGAGTTGACATCTCTATGTTTAATTTAGCAATAAGTGAAGAAGATCCGGATACATTTTGTTTTCATTTCGTAACGTAGATGAAACGTCTTTTTGACCAGTAGACGAACAACCAAAGCAAGGTGTGGAAAAAACCGTCTTCGCCGTCCGACATCCGAATAAGTGGGTTTCAGTTGATGCAGCAGCCACCATATTCTCCGGACCTAGGTCCGAGTCATTTTCACCTTTTCACTTACCTGAAAAAGCACTTGCGTGGTCCAAAATTCAATGGCGACGATGAGGTTGAGTTGTGCTGTAGAGACCTCTTTTGAGTCCCAGCATCAGTTGTGGCCTTTTGATAGGCTGTAAAGGTAATGATTCGTTTCTGTCATCATCATCATCATCAATTCAGCCCTTCATAAGTCTACTACTGAACATAGGCCTCCCCCAAGGAATGCCACAAAGCACGGTCCCGAGCCACCTGCATCCATAGACTTCCTGCATGTCTTACCAGGTCGTCACTCCATTTAGCAGGGTAACGCCCTACACTTCGCCTGCTGGTACGAGGCTGCCACTTAAGAACATTTCTTCCCCATCGGTAGTCGGTTCTTTGAGCTATATGGCCGGCCCATTGCCACTTCAGCATACTAATTCTTTGGGCTATGTCGGTTACTCTGGTTCTACTGCAGATATCCTCGTTTCTAAGTTTATCATGCAGAGAAACGCCGAGCATAGCCCCCTCCATAGCTCGCTGAGTGACTTTGTGCTTCCTCATATGGCCAGCAGTGAAGGACCACGTCTCAGTTCCATAGGTCATCACTGGCAACACGCACTGGTTGATCAATCTAGTTTTGAGGTTTTGAGGTATGTCTATACTAAGATGTGTAGTAATCTCCCGAACGCTGCCCAAACGATTGGAACACGATAGGTTTCGTACTCTGGTTCTGTACTCGGATAGTAATCGTAGCCTTCACCACTTCGATATACCGTCAATCCATTTGGCACCGCTGGAGGGACCGCCAGAATTTCGACGGAATCAAAGGCTTTCTCACAGTCCACATATGCTAGACAAAGTGGCAGATTGTACTCTTCGGTATTCTGTACAATTTGCCGAAGGGTATGTATGTGGGCTATGGTGCTAAAGCCTTTTCGGAAACCGGTTTGTTCGGGTGTCTGGAAGTTGTCGAGTCTGCATGAGAGACGATTCGTAATGACTCTCGTAAACAGCACGTAGATGCGGTTCAGAAAAGGAAATCGGTCTGTAATTCTTCAAGAGAGCGTTGTCGTCTTTGTTGAAGAACAAAACCACTGCACTTCTGCTCCACGCCTCCGTAGTTGTGTCTTCATGAAGGACGGAATTAAAGAGCTTCAGAATAACTTTAAGTACCGGATTTCCACCCGCTTTTAGAAGCTCCGCTTTAATTCCATCCTCGCCCGGGGAATTGCTGTTTTTAAGGTGCTGGAAAGCCATTCTAATCTCGCTCAGACTGACGGCCGGGACATCATCGGAATAGTGTCGAATAAGACTTGCTCTTGGATCGTTACTTACACTTGTTAGTAACGATCCAAGAGCATGGGCTCCAACGAGGACGTGTACACGTCCTCGTTGGAGCCCATGCTCTTACCTCATACCGTATAGTGGGTTTTGGAGGAATGCATGGCTCAAATGATATCTTCATTCGTTTCCTCCACCTCCTTATGGGGATGTTCCGAGATTGTTGCGTAATCCTGTGTGACCTTCAGCGAATACCGTTTGGTGATTCTGAGTATGATGTACGAAACCCTCGGCAACACACTCCCAATATTTACAACGCTGTTAACGAGAGACTTGTGGACAATAAATCCGACACCGCTTTGGGACACATGGTCCTCCCGGTTATAGAACAAGTTGCCCGATTCGAGGATTACCGTGTCCTCCCCATCTCTTCGGACTTCGGATAATCCTATAATATTCCAGCGCAACTTGTCTATTTCTTCTTTCAGCTCCAAAATCTTCTCGTATGTCCGCAGAGTGAGTGCGTTATAAGTTGCCAAGTTGAGTCGTCGTAGGTGGCAACCGAACTTCCACAGGAGATTCTTAGCACACTCTGCCCCACAGTTACCATGGTCGCCACCGTAGCCAGGAATAGCGGGACCGCCGGAGACTGGAGGCCGTTTATTAGTATCATTGCTCATGCGGGATTATTGCCATAGTTTGCCACGCTTGGCGAGCGGGTTGGCAACCGCAGTTTTGTTTTGCTTTTTGCTGTTATCAGAATGATGCTGCTGCCCGTCTTCTGCCTCAGTTTCTAACCGTTGCCTTTTACGACATCCACGGGAAGATATGGGGTAGTGGGTATTGTTACCCGCCACCACACGGGATTCGTTTCTGTAGACAAATTTAATGTTAGGTCTCTGAGATCTGTAATATAGATCTACTAAACCGCATTACTTTCATCGTAATCATGTGCCAATAATTCTCAGTTACCGTGCCAGGTGAAGTAATGCGACAATTCAATGATAATGGTGACAAATACTTCGCCTTAAGAGGTTGGCCGAATGCTTACTTCAGAATCATTTGTCTTTCTTGGCTTAATGTACACGAACGCTCGTTTGTTATCGGTTATCTTTGTCGTTACGGTGGATTTAAAAAAAATACTTTACTATAATAATTTTACTGTGCAAACATATTATGTAGATTGTTTGAGAAAAAAGTGTACAGTGAATGTTTCCAGTGATTGTATATGGAATCGAGACGTGCCCCTGTTGTTTACTGCTGACCGTATCTCTTCTTATTCTTCTTTTCTAATTATTTCTTGTCTAATATATTCTTCTGGTCTGATTATTTACATCTGGCGTAAACAAGTTGGTTATAGCGCCATCTATTGTAAGCGAAAACTTTTTCTTATTTAGAATTTCCCAGAGTAAGATAATATTTTCCCATAGTAGTATTCCAGAAAAAAATAACGCTTACTTACAGGACGATATGTGGCGATAGATTCTCTTGCGGCGATGACACTGACTGTATCAGGAAGTTTAAAGTCATTTTGTGAGTTATGGAGACGGTCGTGTTTGAAATATCTCAGTTTCATAGAATACGTGCCCATGATATCTGCAGTAGAACTATAGAAATCGATATAGTACAGCGGATTATTCTGTCAAATCTTTGAAGTACACATGGGGCAGTCAAATTTAACCTTTGTAGAACACTCCAAAGAGCATGGTAATATTTAGAAAGGACCCCTCAGAACCAAAGAGTTTATGATCACTACGTTTAGTCAGAACCATAGTCGTTGTGCTCAGAACAATTATTTTTTAAATGTTATTTATATGAATTATAAAACTAAAATTTTATTAGAATAATTTCGTTACTAAATTACGCTTCTTTAAATTAACAGAATTTACTTCAATTGACGAGTTTCTGCCTTTACCTACGCGTCGTGTTTAGGTCACATACTTTAGTCTTATTTCCTTCGCCGCGTGAGTGTAAGAGACAACTACAAATTTAAAAAAAATTAAGTAAGTACAATAGAAAGTTTGTTGTTAGTTTTTATATAAAAGGTAAGAAATTCCACTGTCTTTAAAAGTTATAAAATTTCCATTTCAAATACTGTGTCCTTCTCGTATCACTTTATTTAATAGCCAGAATTAACTCAAAATTAAATATAAAGTGTGAGTTAACACAATAAATCACGTAATAAACACAAATTTTCATATTCCACAAAGACCAATGTGCGCAAATTAGGTCTGCTCGATCAGGGAAGGATCACGCTCTCATACCCCATTTAGACTCTCGCCTCGCGCCTCGCCTCGTACCTCGCCTCGCAGCTCGCGTGTTGTTGCGAGGTAACGAGTGCCTGTTTACACTCTCGCGATGCGTTCAGTTTGCGTTGAACCAGCAACGATGGAAGACGTCGAAATAATAGCGGCATCAACTCTTGCCTTAATAAATATTTATCGATGCTTGACCATTTTAAAAAGAAGGAAATTAAAAAATTTCATAGATTTTTTCAAAGATTTCATAGATTGCTTTTTTCTTCGTAGGTGTTGACGAAAGGTAGCCCTAAGCGAATTCATTTTTACTTTGAGCTCTGCTAGCGGTCTGCACATAACCTCGGAAATTCTATTCCACGCATCTTTTACTTTTTGGGTATTTTTATGCATAATTTACTTTGCATATGTAAGAAGCTTACTCGAATATGCGAGCTGTGTATGGTCTCCACAGTTCGCAAAGGATATTGATGCCATTGAATCCATCCAGAAAAAAATAATTAAATACCTAAATTTCAAAATGAGTCCAAATTGTGTGATCTACGAAGATAGCTGTCGTTTTTACGGATTTCTACCATTAAGAGATCGACGCGAGTTGCTCGATATGTTATTTTTGCATAAATTGCTCACAGGTCAAATAGATTCTCCGGAGCTGCTATCGATGATATCGCTTAATGTACCTTCAAAGCGCACTCGTCACACAAATAAACGTTTATTCCATGTACCTTTGTCGCGTACCAGTTATTCATCAAACTCAGTTCTGTCTAGGATACTACATAATTAAAACACGAAATTTTCTGATATAGATCCCTTTAATTCGACCACATATGGTTTTAAACACGTCGTCATCAAAAAGCTTATGTAACATCAATATAGCATGTTAATTTATGTAATACTAAAGCATTTTACACACACATACCTCCACACACACACAGACACACACACTCTCTCACAAACGCATATACACACACATTATATATATATATATATATATGTGTGTGTGTGTATGTATATATATATAATATATATATATACACACATATTTTTAAATTACTCTTTCTGCTCGTACTCTTAAGTTATGATTTTTAAGTAAGAAAACTGTAATTAGCTTTAATTTAAAACTAAGTAAAGGTTGCATACTACTATTGTAATCATGCCGTAGTTTTCTAATAAATAAATAAATAAATAAAATAAATAATATGTTTTGGATCACAAATTATTCGCTCAGCCTGATAGAGTTCCAAGAACTGCAGCGTTTCTTCTTGCGACTAGTCCATTTTTAATTGAATTTGAACGTGTTAACCCAACAAAACAACACAACCTGCACGGAAGGGCGCCGTAAACAAACTGAAACGAGAGCGCGAGTGTAAACACCACGCTCGCGTCCCTCGCGAGGCCCTTTGCCTCATGCCCAAAAAACCGCCTCCGACGCGAGCGCCGCGAGTGGCGAGGCGAGCTGCGAGGCGAGCCACGAGCTAGCGTTTACACTTGCGCCTCGTGGCTCGCCTCGCGACTCGCCTCGTCGCTCGCGCGAGATTGTAAATGGGGTATTACAGAAAAACCAGCGGACCAAAATAGCAGCTTAATGCTTTTGTGTTTCATAATATGGTGAGTGTAGAGAACCGAAGACCCTTTTTACTGGAAACGATGGAATGCCATCGTAGTCCTCAGGGCTGGTAACGCATCTGCATTTTGATTCTTAATCAAAGATATATGTAAATGATTATGGGCCACAGCATCCACTTACCATCAGCTTGACTGTGTGCTCGTTTGTCACCCCCATTCTAAAGAAAAAGTTTATCTATTCTCTTTAGCTTATAGAGTGATGATGTGTGTTGTAGAATGTGTGTGATTCACAGTCTGGTAAAAATTAATAAGTCCAAACGTACACAGTAAAGTTAACATTTATTAACTATAGACAGTTACACAATATATACCTATATATATAGTTTCACACGACACAATATACAAGTTAATAGCTATATGAAATTGAAGGAGTAGAAAGCGATAATATAAAACAAACTATAAAAGCTAGTATTCGCGAGATAACAACGGAACACTAAGGTTAGCCAGGCGACATAGGTTTCGCGTGTGTTGTCGGTAAGCAGACTGACAAAGCAAACGCGGTGCGATGCGTTGAATGCATCCCGCATGGAACTTCATTCTAACGGTATCCTTGTTTAGCGCGTTTCCAATGCACAACATGGTGAACGTAAATTATCTTTTATTGAATATGCCTTTTATATTGAGATCATTTTGTAACTATGTTATTTTATGATTGTAAATAGTTAGTATATATATAGTGGGTGGCGCCGAGGTTATCACGTTAAATAGCACAGCAGTTAATACAAGTTGATATATGTCTGTTAAAATAATAAAATAAACAATAATAAAAGAAAATAAAAAATGCATTTTTCAAACAAAATAAATAGGGTAAAATATTGACAAGAAATAAATCAGCCTTGATATATAGGTTACTGACCTGAAGTGACTTACAAAACGTCGCACGCGCCAGAAAAATAATAATTTATATTAACACCCGATCCCATTTCTTGTCACTTTGCGCGTAGAGAATTATGCCTTAACTTCATTATTTTAAGTAAATTTTTCGCTTGACTTTGTTTTCATACGCCTGCAGCGTGCGTTCCCTTTGTTTTTAATTTCGCGCATAAAATTATGCCTTAAATTGTTAGCCGTAAGTGCAGTTTTTGTTTGATTTTTTCTTTATTTGAGTAGTTAGGTTTGATAACCTTTAAACTACCTATATTCGCCTTGAAATGGCATGGGTCTTTGACCTTCTAGAATTCATCAGGTGATATCTGTATGCATTTACATGATGTTATTTAATATTGAAACGAAAAAAATGCTACCGCGGCTAATGTATTAATTGTTATATATTTTTTTAGTTGTGTATGTTTAAAGAAATTTATGTAGCATACGTCTTTTCATTTTATGTGATAACTTTTTCGTCACTCCGTATATATATATATATATATATATATATATATATATATATATATATATATATATAGGTTCATATCATATATATATATTTAGTAAATATATAAAATAAGTGTATAATATGTATAATAAAAGTACGTATAATATACAATAAGTAGGCTACAAGCTTAATCCTATTGAACCACGTGAAAATAATATTGTACGCATTAAACTTGTTTCCTTATCAGGCAGTTATGCCAAGTTTTTACAATGTAGATATTTTTAAAAATGTGGGGCGCATCTTCTTACACTAAAAGTTTAGTTGTTTATATTATATTTTTGATGTATACTTTCTGAAGATAATTTAATACTAAATTCAATTGCCGTAAATGAGCAAACGAGATATAGATATGGAAAAAAATCAATTTTAAAGATGAAATCAATGTAAATTCGCGACTGCCGAGAATTTCGATAAGCGCCTAATCCAATTAACCTTGTGCTCAAATCCCTTTTCATAATGTCTATGTTAATAAAGTATTTGCCTTTAGTTCCTATATATTCTATTTATAAAGCATTAAAATCAGGGTTTGTTCGAGTGAAAATTGTTACATATATGTGAACACATGGTATAATAAACTTCCTTCTCATTGCTGGCTGAGATTTGATTGGACTAAGAATAATTTAAGCTTCAAGTAGCGGCGGTTAACTAACTAATGGAGTATATCAAAACTTCAGTTCTCCCTTAATTGTGACCATGAATGATGTATAAAACTCTAAAAATAAAAATAACTTAACCTAAAAGTTTTATAATATACAATATTTTATTATATACAACATTAAAAACTATAATAAAAAAAACTAAAACTAGTAACTTAATTATAATACAGTCCTACTCCCCGCGGTATCGTGCCAAAAACGCTGGCTGCGTTTCCCCGCTGAATGGTTATACTAAGCCTTTGATCAAGAAAAGAACCAGGCCTCTTATCACCAGCAGAAATGACCAGCCGCAGATGGAGATTTTACCTAAAAGTAACTTAAGTGAACAGTGTATTTTGGTAAAGCGCACATCAAAGGAGTGGAGTAATCCACCGATCCGAGTCCGACTGAAATATTGGTGTTTTTAAGACAATAGTAAATAGGTTTGTATTACGCATAGACAGAGCAAATTAACCATCTTCATCACTACTTACCACCAAATGTTTTTTATAAAATAGGGGGCAAACGAGCATGCGGCTCTATCGATGGTACGTGACTACCGCCGCCCATGAACAACTGCATCACCAGGGGAACTGCAGATGCCTTTTAAAAAAGAGTAAGTGAGATTATAGTCAGGCACTGGCTTATGATATTTAAAAATTAGGCACTAAAACCCTTGTACTAATTTTGGTCAAAGTATAGGTAGTTCTCGCTGCAATCCATTCCAAACTGAGCCAAATAAGCTTAAGGCTGTTCCATTCATCTCCTTCATCAATACAGCCTATTACAAAGTTTCCGCTGAACATAGGCCTCCCCAAAACAATGCTACAAAGTAAAGTACTGACCCCTCTGTATCTATCAACTTCCTGCATCTCTTAACAGGTCGTCATTTTTATCGGTGGAAGGCCGCCCTACGGTTCTCTTACTGGTACAAGCCTGACGCTCAAGGATCCTTCATCCCTATCGGTTGATGATCTTCGAGTTACATGGCCCATTGCCACTTCAATTTACTGATCCGTTGGACTATGTCATTTACGCTGGTTCTACTCTAAGAAACATATCTCTTCACGGCCGTGGAGCTTCCCGATACGGCCAACAGTGACGGACCTAATCTTAGGTCCATATAAACTGGCAACACGGTTGTAGAAGTAACTTTTTTACATGGGGAAAGTCTTACGCATACCCGCCTCGTGCGGGCAACAACGGGTTATGTCGGACTCGCACCTACTAAAACCCTATGGTGATCCTCACTTTCGCCGTTTATTGGCAGGGCCGCGGTAACTCTTTCCCACACACGCACGGCCCCGACAGCGCCGACTGTCCCATGGCAACCCATCCTCGGGGTAGGACTTTTCATCCCCACTCTCCTTCTCAAGCAAGACGCATCGAAAACACAAGGTGCGCTTTCCTCCACGGCCTCAACACCACATGAATAACGGACCCCCCTGCCCCCCCGAGTCCGATACGCGGAGGCCAAAGCGGGGCCAGGAAAAACGAGCGTTCGTGAGTAACCGCTTTCCTGACCCTACTAAGCCAGACAACCTACTAAGCCAGAGTAGCAGTGCCTACTCTGGCTTTAAAGTTTTGAGGTACTCGTATATATTCCCCCATTAGCTATTGCATTATTTGATAACTCTTAAAAAATACCAAATATACAAAAATCTGATTACAGAATTTCACGAGGAATACCTAAAAGAAAATTATGAATACAATGTTCAAATAACGTTTGCTGGTGGAGTAAGGAATCCATTACTTCATTTCCTCCCTTGGGTATCGTCTATCTTCCAAGACAGCCTATATAAATCCACTTTTGAATAAAGACCACTCCATAGATTGCCTCATAAGGGAGATATTTTACATAGTTGCGCTACTTGGCAGGCGGGTTGGCAACTGCAGTTTTTATTCTTATTATTAGTTGTTATCAAGAAGACGCGCCTGCACATCTCTCAGTTTATTTCCTTTTGTTGCCGTCAACGACACCCACAGGATGATATAGGGTAGTGGATATTCTACACCGCTAATACACGAGTGTCATAACAGGCATCTATAAGGATTTTATTTTTAAAGAATAAAGGTGACAAACGAGCACACAGTCCACCTAATGGTAAATGGTTGCTGTAGCCCTTTGACATCTACATTTATTCTCAATTAAGAATCAAAATTTTGATCACAAAATTGTCACCCCTGAGGACAAAGATGTAAAATTAAAAAGGTAAAAAGGGTCTCCGATTTTCTACGCTCACCATATGAAAAACAGCATTTATTTGCTATTTTACCCTGGTATTCTGTGAGAGTGTGGTCCTTCCCCGATCGAACCAACACGTTCATGCTGCAGCCATAATGTTGTAGTAGCATGGCTCTACCACGTATAAAATGCCAGAAAATGGCTTGCGAGAAATATTCAGACTGAGGCAGAAGCGTCATAGATGAAAGACATCTCGTGCAGCGATCGTCAACTCGCCTGCCAAGCGACAAGTAAGAATACTCTTTCCTACAACGGAAAATACTTCTACAGGCCAATGGTGATGATGATGACAAGAGTAAATATAACGACGTTATTTGGTTCCAAAATGTATTTGAAATGCCTCACAGCCAGTAACTGTTCTGTCACTTTACATACTTAAGACTGGAATATTGAAGTGCACACACTACTGCTTGTTGGTAGTATAAGTAAGAGATTGGTACCAGAAAAAAAGTCCTACCACCTATTCGCCATAGATAGGTGAGGATGTCGTTGACGATGTTTGTGTGTGTGCATCAAATATTTCGTCAAGTACATCAAATACCGTTACTCAAACACATAACAAGATGTGCGATATTAAGTATATTCTCTTCCAATAATAAAATGTATTCTTCGGTAAAAATAAGCATGAAAATTTAATTTCACTAATGTTCAGCTCTGTTAGCAGATAAGCTTGTTTGTTATGAAGGGCCTAAAGCACAGAGTAAATTACAACGAATTCGTACTCTTCTATAAGCCTTCGCGTATCATAAACATAAATAATATGCCACTTTTTTCACTGCGTTGTTAATTAACTTATTTCTCTTGTTTTTGCTGTTTCGGTTTCAACGTTTACAACGCTTTCACGACTTACAATAAGACAACATAATATAATTAGATACGCATGATACAAATGTTAAAAATATTATAGTGTAATATAACCCCCACTACCCTATATATCTATATATACTAGCTGGCACCATCATTAAAACACCGCACACATAGGAGATCCCGATAGTAGGAAACACTTTATAGTGTGCTAGCTGTGCCCCGCGGTTTCACCCGTGTATATCACGCGTCTGAGCCGCACGACCTCGCTTATGGTATGCAGGCGTTCGATTTCTATCGGTTGGCTAGGCGTCGATAGCGCGGCGGGCCGTTTGTAATTTTTTTATTTAAAATATGCGTACAAATGACATAATATAAAAAACAAAGTTTATTTTCATTTTAATTATCGTAACTTTGGTTCGTAAGGATAAATATGACATGCCTAATAATAACGCTTATAAATCACTTTTTAATTTTCCATATTTTTTTTTTGTCACAAAATACCTTATTGTAGCTTATGTATAAGAAATAGCCTTATGGAATCGCGGACTTTTTTTTAGATGGAGGAAAGATATATATTTTTGCAGAATATTTATATACACAACATCAATATATCACTAAACATTACGCCAGCGCACACGGATAAAGCAGTTTTTGAGCACTTTTCCTTGCTTGCTTTACAAAAATCAATATTTAAGGCTAGCTAGTGAACCCTAATGTAAGATAGTAGTAATAGTCTATACTCTTCTTTATAAATCTGGCTACAATTTACAAAAATTATTTATCAAATTGGACTAGTAGTTCCGGAGATTAGCGTATAACAAACAAAAAACCTTTTCCGCTTTATTATATTAGCATAGATTCTATCTTATTCTCTCGCAGGCTATATCCTATAGATTATAATATGTTTGTCTCTTTTTATCGTCAGTTTTTCGTTTCATAGCGTTTCAAATCACTTCTAAAATTACGTAAAGACCTAATATATTAAGATAGCTTTCATATTTTCAGACATTTTAAGATTCTTGTGACAGTCCCAGTTTTATAATTCACATGAGTAAATGAACAGACTCTTGCGAAAAAGTACTATAATAATCAAAGACACCAAATTTTGCACACATGTTTATTTTTATTTTAACTATAAAAGGAACTACACTGATAGAATCTTGAAAGTCATCTGTCAAAGCCACTCATATATTAATTGCAATTTAAATTGCCTTACCACGTCCTCGGTGGTGAAGGAAAACATCGCGAGCAAACCTGCATATCTCGCGGCAGCTTCTGCTGTCGCATGGATGGGCCGGCTCGAACCGGGGTGGTACCACGACCTCACAGAAAACCAGCGTGAAGTAGAGGTTTACCTTTGCGTTTCGCTTGTTGATTGCAGGTGGCCGGAGGCCCTTTTTACTGGAATTGAAGCATTCCATCTTAGTCCTCACGGGTGACAACGCATCTACATTTTGATTTGTAATAGAGGATAGATGTAGATGTCTATGGGCCGCAGCAACCACTTACCATCAGGTGGACTGTGTGCTCGTTTGTCACCCTTATCCTATAAAAAAATCTGTGAAGTTTAAGAAATATTTTAGAAATTATGTTTAGGTACTTGTGAAGTCAGACATCGCGCGTTGGAGTCAACTCAATCAATTCTTTTTTGTTTTAAAACTCACTGCGGCCTATGTGCAGTAGTGGGATGTATGTAGGCTGCTACTTTTTTACTTTTAATATTGTTATCCATTGCTGATTATAGGTTTCCCCCATTGTTTGTCGAATAGACCGGATATTTGCAGTAGTAGCCATGCTTGGCAAGTGGGTTGGCAACCGCAGTTTTTTATTACTTTGCGTTGTTATCAGGAAGATGGTGCCACTCATCGCAGAGACAGAGAGAAACTGGAATAGTTTCTCTCTGTCACCTTTTACGACACCCACGAGACGAAATGAGGTATTGGTTTATTTTTCGCCGCCTCTACATGGATAATATAGATTGACAAATAAGTTGGATATTTGCCGTAGTTGCTACGCTTGGCAGGCGGGTTGCCAACTGCATCTTTTTATTATTTTGAGCTGTAATCAGGAAGACGTTGCTGCCCATCTTCTGTATATTTCTATTCCTGTTCATGAATATAGTTCTTCTCACACATGTAATGTAAATAGAACTATATTTATGAAATTTCAAAGTCGACTCAAACATAAAAAAATATCGGTATCTATTTTATGGTTCAAATCAATATTCAATGGGGCCAATAATTTGAATCAAATATCCCAAATAAACACAATGCCGTGTATTAATAAAATACCATAAAATTCAACATTATTCTGTCAAAACTATATGAATTTTAATCTATATATATAAAGACAAATCCTGACTCACTCATTAACGCTCAGCCCAAACCCTTGGACCTAAAAAGCACAAATTATGCACAGAGTTTCCCTTTATGATGTATACAAGGAATAAGGAATTATATTTCGAAATTCAACCCCCAAAGGGGTAAAATAGTGGTTCAAAATTTGTATGTCGAAACAATATTAAATACACATTTCGATTCGAAATTTCGTAGGAGTATTCCCAAAAATAAATAAGCAAATACGTCTTTCGTGATTTTCCGAAAATCAACCCCTTAGAGGGTGAAATGGGGTAAACAAACACCTACCTATTCAATAAAAAAATAAGTAATTATAAGTTTTCAAACTTGATCTTGATCGCTTCCAAGCTATTTCTTAAATAAATTTAATACTTATATAGTTTGTACAACCATTATTGTAAAATTTGCTTTATAAAAATGTCCCGCTGGGTTCTTCCCAGGACAGAGGTTTTTTTTCAAACCAGTGGTAAAGTAAAAAATGACTTTCAATAAGAATTACACATGTGATCTATATTGAATAAAAAATATATTCTATTCTATTCTACCACTGACCTGGTGGAGGGAATGGATCCGGTCGTACACCCTCACGTCCATGTCCGCCAGTATGTCTAGAAGTGGAAAGCGAGCTAGGATTGTCGCCACCTCAAAAGATATACGTGCGGTGCCCTAATACGAATGTATATCTTCCACTACATACTGTAGATTTTAGTTCTGCAGCGTTGGATGGCCTGCCTTTTTGCCCATACAGGACAGGGCCGCTCCCTGTCCGAGCAAGCAACGCTTATATTCGCATCTACAGTGGAACACTTCCATCGGAACCCAAACTGGCTATCAGCCAAATCGGGACCGACGCGCGACAAATGCCTGTCGAGCCGAGTGGCAACTATCCTGTTGAACAATTTGCCAATCTCGTCCAACAGATGTATGGGCGGTACGCAGAGGGAGAATCAGCGGCTCTGTCCTCCTTCTTCAAGAGGACCATGTTTTGCCTCTTTTCAGGCTGCGAGGACCTTGACACACCACAGACAGCCGGTAAACAGCTGCCTGAGCCTGTCCCCTAGCACAGCCAGACTTAGCACTAGGGCCCGGCCCGGGATTCCATCGGGTCCCGGTGCTGTGTTCCAGGATTTTAAGCAGCTAGCGACTCGGTCCAGCTCCTCAACCTCATCTCATCTTGCCACACCTATGAAGACGGCATTTTCGCCGACCACAAGTACACTGTTACGTGCATGGGGCGACTGGTTCTGGGCAACGACGCGCAATCGTTTCCTAAAATCAGTTCACTTCCAATTCAGGATCGCACTGAACTTCTTCGAATTTTCTGGCCAGGCTTCGAGCGTATCTCGGTCGAGCCGCTTGAGGTACCAACGCCACGGTGGGTTGCACTCTCGGTGACTGGGTTACTGTTGGGCTGTCGCAGTGCGACATCAAACACCCCCTCCCCCCTCCTCCGCCACTTTCCAGCCTGACAACATTTGCATTGCAGGAGGACTTATCCTCGTAAGGTCAACGATGGACTCCTCCTGCCACCGCATACATGTACTAACGGACTCCTGATTCATTAATCGGAGGTACAGCCCAGCCACCCATACCATCACTGTCTCTCCCTTCAGATCATCTCTGCAGCTGCCCCAATCTTGTGTTGGCTTTGAAATCTCCTTGAGTGATCAATGAACGAGTTTGGCATTCGTGAACACAATTCGCCACCTCGTCTAAGCACGCCTCGTTGTCGGCAAGGGATCTATTAGGAGAGAGATAGTAGTCCACTATAGAATAGAATAGAAAAGAATAATTTTAGAATAGAATAGAATAATTTTTATGCAATATACATTACATGTGTAATTCTTATTGAAAGTCATTTTTTACTTTACCATTGGTTCGAAAAAAACCCCTCTGTCCTGGGAAGAACTAGCAAGAAACCCAGCGGGACTTTATTTTAAATAAATTTTACAATATAAATGATTACGAACTATTTACAAAATTTATTTTAGAAACTGCTTGGAAGCGACCACCTCATTCCCAGGGGTTATTATCAACCATGTATTCATTTATACTATAATAACCATTTTTATACAGTTTCAGCTTAATAAAACATTTAAACTTGGTAATAGAGAGCACCTGTACACTTTCCGGAACCTTGTTGTAATAGCGTATACATTGCCCCAAGAATGCATTACTAACTCTGTGGAGTCGAGAAACTGGCATCACTAACTTGTGTTTGTTCCTAGTGTTTACAGAATGTATATCACTTTTTTTACTAAAACTATCTTTGTTTTTGTGAACATACATTAAATTTTCGTAAATATACTGAGAGGCCAGAGTTAATATATTTATTTCTTTAAATTTATCTCTAAGAGACTCTCTCGGTTTTAGAATGTAAATAGCTCTAATGGCCCCCTTCTGTAAAACAATAATAGTTTCTGAATCAGCCGCATTTCCCCATAGCAAAATCCCATAAGACATTATGCTATTGAAATAACTGAAATAAACTAATCTAGCTGTCTCGACACTAGTGTGACCTCTAATCTTTTTTACAGCATAGGCTGAAGAACTTAGTCTGCTTGCTAGTTTGGATATATGTGGGCCCCACTGAAGCTATGCGTCGAGGGTAATGTCAAGAAAAACAGTGGATTCAACAGGGCTCAGTTCTTTCCCATTTAAAAACACATTGGTACTCAGATTTTTAACATTCGTTGTTGTAAATTTAATACATTTAGTTTTATTTTCGTTTAAATGTAGATTATTAATGTTAAACCAATGCACTAATTTTGATATAGCATTATTCACTTCGTCACATTTAAATGATTGACGTTTAAGTTTAAAAATCAAGGGAGTATCATCAGCAAATAATACTATATCATAATTATCCTCTACAATAGAAGGTAAGTCATTAATATACACTAGAAATAGGAATGGGCCGAGAATCGAGCCTTGAGGGACACCCATTAGTACAGGTGAGCCGGAAGAACTTTTACCATTGATAATAACTTTCTCAATTCTATTACTTAAATATGAAATAATAAGTTTAAGCGCTGTGTTCTTGACACCATAGTACTGTAGCTTCCTGATTAATGTCTCATCGTGAACGCAGTTAAAGGCCTTGAAAAGGTTACAAAATATACCCAAAGCATCCTCTGAATTCTCCCATGCACAAAAAATATGTTTAATAAGCTCAACTCCAGCGTCAGTTGTCGAGCGACCCCTTGTAAAACCGAATTGATTTCTATGTAGCAATTTATTAATATTAAAGAAACTTAACATCCGATCTAAAATTATTTTTTCAAAAATTTTACTTTAGTAAAATTGGTAGTACTGAAATTGGTCTAAAATTGGCGGGGTATAATGTACTACCAGATTTAAATAAAGGTATGACTTTACTATGTTTCATTAAATCAGGAAACACACCAGATTCGACGCTTGTATTAAATATAGTGGCTTAATAAGGTGCTATTATATCTATTATAGATAAAATAACTTTTACGGAAATCCCCCATAAATCTGCCGTTTTCTTAACATCAAGAGTTTTAAAATATTTAACGATATCTTTTGGCAGTACTCTATGGAACTTAAAAGTAATTGAACAAGCTTTTACATTTTGTTTGAGCAATGATTCGGCGACAGTAGGAGAAGAGTTTAATGATTTATTTGTCAAGAAAGGACCATCAGTAAAATGTTTCTCAAAAGCCATTGCAACTTCTTGATCAGATCGAGTTAAATTATTGTTAATATTCAATTGAAAATCCGAGTTGCGCGGTTTGACCTTGCTCGTTTCACTATTTATTATTCTCCAGGTCATTTTAATTTTGTTAGATGCAGTTTTAATTTTGTTACTTAAATGTAAAGCCTTAGCTGTGGCGCACACTTTTTTAAATATTTTAGAATATGTTTTTACATAATCTCTAAATATAACACTACTATTATATGATCTTTCATTATAAAGCTCGTATAACTTTTGCCTACTCTTATAAATTCCTACTGTCGCCCATTCATTGAATGATTAGCGACTGTTAAAAGAGAAAGTTTTAGAAGTAAATATCCTACTAAATACACAAGAAACAGAAAAATAAGAAAGTTGTGTTTGTTCCAATAAATGAACATCACTTGGAGAATTAGAAGTAATATAATAAAAAGAAAGTGATGGATGTCTTTTATTATATTACTTCTAATTCTCCAAGTGATGTTCATTTATTGGAACAAACACAACTTTCTTATTTTTCTGTTTCTTGTGTATGTAAGGCAATGATACCAACTGGCCACAGTGATCTGGAATTAAATTTTGAATAATTGATTTATGCAAGAGTTTAATATCTGTAAAAATATTATCTATACAGGTCGCACTAGGCCTAGCAATACGTATTGGTTCTAAGAATAAATTAACAAGATTATACGATTTAAACAATGAGCTAAATTTAATACTAATTAAAGAAGTTTAAAGGAGATTGATGTTAAAGTCAAAATGGCGACAGGTCACAGCCACAACGTGCGATCCCCGAATGCCAATAAGGCTGAAGGGGAAAATTTACAAATCGATCATCCGACCTGTCGTCATGTATGGAAGTGAATGCTGGGCCGTCAAGAAGAAGGATGAAAATAGACTGCATGCGAATGAAATGAGAATGTTACGATGGATGTGTGGTGTGACAAGGATGGATAAGATAAGGAATGAGTATGTAAGAGGAAGCCTCAAAGTAGCGCCAGTGGTAGAAAAGGTGAGAGGAAGCAGATTGGCATGGTTTGGGCATGTGATGCGGAGGAATGAAAGTCATGTCACAAAACGAGTGTTGAATATGAATGTGGAGGGACACACGGGCAGAGGAAGGCCGAATAAAAGATGGATCGATTGTGTGAAGAGTGATATGAGAATGAAAGGAGTAAGTATGGAAATGACGGCTGATAGAGAGGAATGGAACAAAAAGATTTACTGCGCCGACCCCAGATAATGGGAAATGGTTTAGAGAATGATGATGATGATGTTAACGTCTCCACATATTACAACAGGCTTGTTCTGTTTACTCAGTTCGAGCAAAACTTCTTCCACAATCCTTTCAAAATAGTCATAAGTAGCACATGGGGGTCTGTAAACACTTACAACAATGAGGTGCTCGAGCTCGACACAAGCCATTTCTACAGTTCGCTCAATAGAGCGGCTTACTATATCCTTACGTTCTTTTTATAATAATCATTTATCTGCTAGTATTAAGGAGCCACCACGTAAACTTTTTTCTCTATTGAAACACTGAACTGACCACCTGGTGATTTCTGAAATTAAACATGAAATTATAATCTTTTAGCCAATGTTCAGTAATACAAAGGATATGTATGTTGTTACTATTTAAAAACAATTCAACTTCTAATTCTTTGCCCATCATGCCTTCTATATTTTGATGCACCAGGTGTAAACAATTTTTATTACTTATTTGTGGGCTGCATTCAAAGTTAATTGAACTCTTATTATTGCTAGAGATTGTCTCTATTGTCGCATTTACTAATTTAAATTAGTTGGAAATTAATCCTAATTAATTGTCAAATAATTATCCTGCCCAATAAAAGCAGTCTTGGTAGCCAAAACTTGGCTGAGTTAAAAAGTAAATAATAAGATAGCACATTTGCTATCAGTCTAAAATTATATTTGGATAGGTAATACCTATCTTTTGTCCAAAACTTTTTTATTAAATTATTTATATCAACTAAATGAAATTTGTCACTATTATCATTACAATTATATGTCAAATTTAAATTATTGTTACATATTAAATTATTCATTTGTATATTTAAATTATGTCTTAGATTATTTTCCTGTAGCAATCCCTGTATGTAAGTATGTAAGTAAGGCAGTGTGAACAAGACAATTTTGTGTACATTTAAGTTATTAAGTTGCTCAATATATCTTAATAACTGTTTGTTGTTTACACTGCCTCTTCTACCAACAAAAATTATTATTGTACTATTTGGGCAAAATTTAGTAACTATAATTTTATTTAGGATGTCACTAAAAGATGCTCCAGGCATGCAGCAATTTGTAATTTTTTGTCCCTTTAAAGAGTAATTTAAAGTTATGCCTAGAATTTTTCCTATATCATCGCTATACACAATTATATTATTTTTGTTAATATTTGAGTTATTTTTTATTTTAAGCTCCTCTGCTATGGCACTGTCATAGATTTTTAGTGGTGGTATAATATTATCAGCACACACCGACTCTGAAGAAGCTGGTATTGAATGCTGACACTCACATTGATGTTTAGCTAAGGAGTCAAAACGCTCTTCATTGTATTTACATGTCTATACCAGATTATCCATAGCCAGTATGTGTTCTTATATTTCGTTTTGCGCTGATTTATATTTATTGGATACAGTTTGAAGGGAATTTACGCACCCTACGTCAGTCTCATAACATTTTCTTATGTTATCCACCTCAATTGAATACAACTTAAGTTCATACGAGTATATCAATGCTTGCTTTTGTTTACATAAATTAACATAATTTTTGGTATTAATCTTATTATTTATTAATTTTTGTACTTTCTTTATGTATTTATTAACTTTTATATACTTCTTCAATTTGGTTTTACTGCAATTAATCCTCACTGAGTTTCCTGAAGTGGAAGAGTCGTCAGCAGTCAAATCTATTGTTGCAGATTGCTGTAAAATTCTTGAAGTATTACATTGTACAAGCTCAAAGAACAGGCTTTGAGTCCGGGAGGCGTTAAGATTATCTATATATGTTTTAAATTATATTATTTGCTCATTAGCCTCATTCAACTGTAACTTCAGTAATGAGCCTGAGAGCTTGCTCATATTCCTTGCTGCATCGGTCAAACTCATTAACCATTCCCGATAGCTGATCTCTTTCTTTTATAACACTTGTGTATTCTGTATCTAACTTAACCATACCACATTTCAATTGTGTGTTTTTGGCAATTATGCTAACTATTTCTTTTTCATTATCATCCTTTTCCTTAAGCAACAGTTCACACTGCTCCCTGGATGCCTTAAGTTCTTGGAGCGCAAGCAGGAGTTGGTTCTCCATCTGGCGCGTCTTGGCGTTGCGAATATTCATTGTACTATTTATTATAAATAATAAAAGAAAACAAAGATCGAAAACAGAAGGAGCAGAGTAAGCTAATATCGAGTTGTTGTTGTTTTTTTTTTATTTTATTTTTCATTTACAAGTCTCAAATCAAATTATCGTTAAAACAATTCGAAAAGAAACCCGCAAAGAATGTACAAATCCGAGTAATAGAATAAATCTTTAAATTATAATAGTAATGATATGAAATAAGAGTTACAATAATTTTAAAACAATGTTCATTACCTGTCACTTTTTGCTCCAACACCAAAATGTTGTTATAACATTTATGTACCGACTTTCTTAAATATTAAATACAAAGCGGCAGTAATTATTAACTATAACATAAAATTGAGATGGATATAATGAATTTACAATATTTGAATTATTAAAATTTATCGGGACCAATTACATTTTTTTTATAGAATAAGGGTGACAAACGAGCACACAGTCCACCTGATGGTAAGTGGTTGCTGCGGCCCATAGACATCTACATCTATCCTCTATTACAAATCAAAATGTAGATGCGTTGTCGCCCGTGAGGACTAAGATGGAATGCCTCATTTCCAGTAAAAAGGGCCTCCGGCCACCTGCACTAACGAAGCGAAACGCAGAGGTAAATCTCTACTTCACGCTGGTTTTCTGTGAGGTCGTGGTACCAACCCGGTTCGAGCCGGCCCATCCGTGCGACAGCAAAAGCTGCCGCGTGGCTCTACCACTGTTACAACTTTCTATTCTGTTCAACATTTACAACTTATCACCAGCGTTGCCACAGCCATATCCAGTAGTGAGTCAGAAGAGGCGCTTGAATCAATTAAACGGCAAGAACGACAAAACGCTTTCGTGATATGGCGTACTCGACTTGAGGAGCACTATGAACGCAAACGCATCATTGTAGCCATCCTGCTGGTCTTTGAAGCCTGGATGCAGAGACGAGTAGGAAAATTTACCTACAGACTTACACAGATAATTACCGCAAAACTCATCATTGGAGCAGTCATGCTGGTCTTTGAAGCCTGGATGCAGCGACGAGTAGGATAACTCACCACAGGCTTACACAGATGATTACCTGTGTCAGATCGGACGCAATGCGGCGGCGAACTGCTTCCACTGTGGTGGACGGGACCAGGACTCTGCTTCCCATACGCTCACGGTATGTCCAGCGTGGGACGGAAGCGGCCGATCCTGGTGAACCGGATCGAATGGAACCTCTCCCTGCCAGCAGTCGTGACAGCGATGCTGAGCTTGGGGATTCGGCGTGAAGGCCCTACGGCCACCTTCTGTGAATCCGTTATAATTCAGAAGAAGGCTGCTGAGCGGGATCGGGAGACATATCCCGATCGTATCCCACTCGGAGACGATGTCACTAAGGCGTTTATCACGGCCCTCCTCTTGAAAACGGTGTTCTCGTACAGAAAACGGGGCTTCTGTGGTTACAGCCGCTCAGGGCGGAGGCCTCAAACGTCTAACGAGGAGGACGGTGACTTCAAAGTGGTCCCGAGCACCATGTTAGCACTGCGGGTGTGCTGTGGGTAGTAAGGATTGCCCCCGGGACGTGCTTTAATAAAGCAAAGCGAGAGAAGGGCCCCGGCTGCATTCCGAACGGAGATAGTTTGGAGGTTTTAGCCGGTAGGAGTCCGGCATAACCTTCTCGTTTGCCTAGCAAAAGGTATACGAAAAACAAAGTATAGGTTATGCAATGATTCAATCAGTTCTGCCTTGGCCAAACAAGTTAAGCCTAAATTATTTAGGCCATACTAGATTGTCCTGGGCTAAACTAGTATAGAGTGCGTACGCTACACGCGTAGATAAACTAATTTGACTAGGACAAACGAATTTGGCCTGTAATCGGGTTTGGCTGCTAACATATGAAATAGGACAATTTTTAAAGTCTTACTAAATTTTCACAATCAACACGTAAAGGTACTTTTCCACCTGCGAGGCGAGGATTAGATAGTAGAGAATTGTAATTTTTGTGGCCCAAAATTTACAGTTATGTGGTAACAGAAAGCAACCGCAAGCGGGGAATCCCCGTCGGGGTACGAGAGAGCTTGCAGTGTTATTGCATGCGAACTCCTCCACACCGCCCGATAGTTTTCGTTACCGAAATAATCTCGGTAATGATAAGGTTATACGAAGATGTAACAAAACAAATAGGTAAATCTTAACCACTTTTGGTCTGCCTTTAAAAAATAGCGATATCAATATTTAATACTGGTAGCGTAACCTCATACCTTAACAGCAACCAATCCCTGTGATTCAAATTTTGCTAATTTTGGCATAGAGTATCTAAATTGAAGCCCACGCGAGTGAAGACGCAAGTAAAAAGCTAGTTTAGTCAATCTGTACTATATATGTACAAATAAAAGTGATATTTTTCTTGACTGTTTATTTTATGTACTCGTAGTAGGTATAATAAAATACGGTAAATATTTTTGTTGGCGCTGGCTTACTTACATAAAAAAACCGGACAAGTGCGAACAAGACTCGCGTGATGAGGGTTCCCAATTATATTCACTTATTTATTTTTTATAAATAAATTAATTTATCGGTTTTCATTTCTTTACTAGTGCTACCTTGCTTGAGTCTTTTTTTCTTGCACAATTTCATAATTCTATGTCAACGGCAAGTACCCTATAGGATATGAAGGGTGAATTTGCGACTATCAAAATAAGTGACATAAACAGCCGCAAGTCTTTTGCATTGACTCAGAAGCTTATAAAATAGTACACCACCACGAGAGTGTGTATCTTAGTTATATTAGTTTCAACATTCATTATGTAAGTATGTATAGTATACAATTATATAATACTAGACAACGCCTTAGTATTATATAATGATATATATATATATATATATATATATATATATATATATATATATATATATATATATATATATTCGTATGGCGAGTATCAAAAATCTAAAACTTGTTTACTGGTAACGGTGCCTCTATCTATTCCTCAGGGGCGACAACGCAACATTTGATTCTAAATCGAGGATAGATGCAAATGTTTATGGCTCACTGCATCCAGTTACGATCAGGTGGACAGTGTGTTCGCTTGTCTATTGTACTTCCATAAGATAACTACTATACATTCTGATTTTTACGCCAGCTAGCTAGCAAATGACGCATTGTATTATGCAGGAAAACTAAGAGGAGCTAAATATTCTGTTCTTATAAATGAAGCACACTATTGTTCAACTTCAAGACGAAGTCAACTTGATACGTGCATACGTACGATTCAAAGTACTAACATTATGACATGATCTCTATGATTTTTATGTTGATTATTGCGTAAAATAATTTTAACGAGAGATCTATTAAGGTTAGTAGCGATGGTCAAACAATGTGACCCCCTCCTCCGCCACTCGCCAGCCTGACAGCATTTGCATAAATAACGGTCTCCTAATTCATTAATCGGAGGTACAGCCCAGCCGCCCATACTATCACTGTCTTTCCCTTCAGATCGTCTCTGCAGTTGCCCCAAGCTCTTGTGTTGGCGTTAAAATCTCCTAAAGTGATCAATGAACGAGTTTGGCATTCGTGAACACAATTCGCCACCTCGTCTAAGCACGCCTCGTTGTCGGCAAGGGATCTATTAGGAGAGCAGCAACAATAGCGAGTACATCACTCACCTTCAATTGGCCGATGATATATTCCTTATGGCAGAATCACTGGAGAACCTGAGCACTATGCTCAATGACCTCAAAAGTGCCCCCCCCCCCCAACGTATCAGGTTTTAAGATGAACATGGACAAAACAAAGATCATGTATAACGTCCCCGTCACACCTACGCCGGTAGTGGTTGGAAGGGAAGCACTAAGCTTGAAGTTTTTGACGAGTATATTTACGTGGGACAAGTAGTCCGACTAGGTAAGTCCAATTTCAACCGATAGGTCAATTAACTCGGCTGGGCAGCGTTCGGGAAATTACGACACATTTTCTCTTCAGGTATACCTCAAAACTTGAGAATGAGATTGCACAACTAGTGTGTGTTGCCAGTGATGACTTATGAATATGATACGTGGTTCTTCACCGCTGGCCATATGACGAAGCTCAAGGTCACTCAACGAGCTATAGAGAGGCCTATGTTTAAGTTATCTCTGCTTGATAAACTTAGAAATTAGGATATCCGCAGTGAACGACATAGTCCAACGGATTAGTAAGCTGAAGTAGTACTACTAACTGAGTGACAGGATAAGAAATAGTGAGATAAGGAGACGTTGTGGTCTGAAAGAAGATGTAGTGACAAAAATTGAGAACGGTATGCTGAGATGGTTTGGCCATGTCGAGAGAATGAATGAAGAACGATTGACGAAAAAAGTGTATAAGGCGAGTGTGAATGATAGTGCTGGAAGGGGTAGACCTAAGCGGACATTTCAAGACCAAATCAGGGACGTCTTGAAAAAAGGCCAGGTCAAAAGCACCATAAACCGTAGAGCATGTATGAAGAGAATAATGAAAGTGGACGAAGCAATACAAGTATGTAAGGCTCGTAGCAAGTGGAAAGAAGTGGTCTCTGTCTACCCCTACGGGCAAGAGGCGTGATTATATGTATGTATGTGTGTACTAAGGATGATACTGTTACCAGTACCGTTATAGCCTAAATATAATACCGTTATAGCCTAAATAGCATCATAGAGAGAATATTTTCCATAGTTGACCCACTTAGCAGGTTGTTAAAAACCGCAGTTTTCCATATTTTAGTAATTATCAAGAGGACGCTGCTGCCCATATCCTCGTTTGTTACTGCTGTTGCCTCTTACGGCAAACATAGAACGATATAGGGTTATGATTATTCTTATTTTCTCACCAATCTGAGCATCTTGTGGATTGTAGATATTCTTATATTCTTACCACTCTAAGAATATTATGATTCCCTCATCCTAATGTAAATTTTAAACACATTTCTTCATATCAAACAATTTACAGACTTTTGTTCCAACCCTAAATATAGGTTTTTTGTATAACCTTGAATATAGTGTTTTATAGGTTGTAGAGTAACGTTGTAGCTATATTGTGGTTAGAGCATGTATGAGTTAGCTCAACCGGGAACAGACCACGCTCTCACAGACGAATAGCGTAAAATAACAGCTTAATATTCCTATTTTTTTTATGGTAAGGATAGAGATCCTGAAAGAATTTTTTCTACTGGAAACGAGGTATTTCATCTTTATCCTCAGGGGTGACAACGCATTTGCATTTTGATTCTTAATCGATAATAGATGTACATGTATAGACCACAACATACACTTTCGATAAAATATACTATACTCGCATGCCACCCTAATTGTCAAAGAAAAAAAGTGCCTATCGTTAATCCAAAAATAGGATTATCATTTATGAATTTCCATGTACTCTACATTTATTTCATAAAACCCTACCTCGTTCCCTTTCACCCAAGGATATAACATTATCACATAGTATATTTACTTATAGTATATTAACGTATTCTATTAAACGAGTGGCACAAAATAAGCAACCCCAATCTAATACATACTTCACTGTAACGATGTTTGACTTCAATTATTCAATTACAGACGTAACCGGGACGCGTCTGACGAAATTCCATCAACATGTTTCACTTGGATTTTCTCTCATATTTAGACTGTAACGATCTAAATTAATTTATGTTAATAAATGAATATCTTTGTACTTACAAGGACAGATAAGACAGTTCCTACGCTAAAGTATATTCTGTAATAATATAGTTTAAAATGTGTTATTACTCGTATTAGCGAATCTGCAGTAATATTCGTACGTGTAAAATCACCTCTCATCTGCCCCGTTGATCTAGTGGTTCTAAACTCGGCTGCTGATCCTCGGTACCTCGGAAATCACGTTTAGTCGTTGGTTCTGTGCCTGATCATTCTCCGGTCTTGTCGGGTTGCCGTCCTATCGGACTATGAGGTTAAGGGGAATACATAGTGCACATGTGCTTGCGCACAGACGTGTTCTATAACCCTGTCCTTCGCAGATGGCTAGTCTCCGTTGAGACTAGCCACTGTGACCGATATTCTGTCTGAAGTACATTATCATTTATCATCATTCATCAAAACAGCCCGTCATAAGTACACTGCTGAACATAGGCCTCCCATACGGAATGCCACAAAGCACGGTCCTGAGTCCGGTGACGCATGCAGAAAGTCGATGGATGCAGGAACCACTGACTTTCTGCATGTATTACCAGATCGTCACTCCATCTATTGGGGGGCCACCCTACACTTTTCCTTTCAGGCTACCAATCGAGAACCTTTTTCCCCCATCGATTGTTGATTCTTCGAGCTATATAGCCGGCCTATTGCTACTTCAGCTTACTGATCTGTTAGACTATGTCGTTCACTCTGGTTCTACTGCGGATATCTTAATTTCTATGTTAATAACGCAGAGAAACCCCAAGCATAGCCCTCTCTATAGCTTCTTGAGTGACCTTGAGCTTTCTCATATGACCAGCGGTAAAAAACCACGTATCATAATGTTACGAGCTTGGGATTCAGGACACTTAAAAACTGCCGATTGAATTACTGAAATTGACACTACACTACTTACACTAGAACACTAATTACAACTTAAAGCACACAAATTATAAAACACAATTGTACTACTGATCACTTTAGTTCGCAGTTGTATCGCTTCGAAGTATTCTCTTATATCGCCAATTCAATACTGACTCGGTCGTGGCCTTATATAAGGCCTCAGATAGTTTCCAGAACCTTCTAACATAGAAACATCTAGAATGTTCGAGTACATATCGGTCCCGAAATTTCTAGAATGATCTTGACTCTCCTAGTACTAGTGTTGCCATGTACAAGACATTAATAGTAGCGCGCAACAATATTCATAACTGATCACTGGAAACACGCACTGGTTGTACAATCTCGTTCTCAAGTTTTGAGGTATACCTGACGAGAAAATGTGTCGTAATTTCCCGAACGCTGCCCAGCCGAGACGATTGACCTGTCGCTTGAAATTGGACTTACCTAGTCAGACTACTTGTTCTAGGTAAACATACTCGTCAAAAACTTCAAGCTTAGTGCTTCCCTTCCAACCACTAGCGGCGTAGGTGTGACAGGGACGTTACACATGATCGTTGTTTTGTCCATGTTCATCTTAAGGCCTGATCCGTTGGGGGGGCACTTTTGAGGTCATTGAGCATAGTGCTCAGGTCCAGGTCCAGCGATTCTGCCATAAGGAATATATCATCGGCAAATCGAAGGTGAGTGAGCTACTCGCTATTGATGCTACGACTGCTGACGTATGTGGTCTACGATACTAAAGCCTATTCGGAAACCGTCATGCTCGCGGGGCTGGAAGTAGTCGAGTCTGCGTACTAGACAGTTCGTAATAACTCTCGAAAACAGCACGTAGACACGGCTCAGAAGGGATGTCGGTCTGTAGTTTTACAAGAGAGCGTTGTCACCTTTCTTGAAGAACAAGACCAACGCAATTCCACTCCACGCCTCCGGAGTAGTAGGACTTCAAGTTTCGGTTTTCCATCCACTTTCAGAAGCTCTGCTCTGCTTTGTAATTTCATCTTCACCTGAAGGGGCCTTGCCATTTTAAAGTGCTGGATAGCCATTCTAATCTCGGTCAGATTAACGTCTGGGATATCTTCGGTATAGTGTCAGATAAGATTTGCTCTTCTTACTTCGTTACTCACACTTGCGTGAGGCTCCAACGATGATGTGTACAGCTGCTCATAGAACCTCTCAATCTCACACAAAATATCAAGTGTCAACCTTCGGCGGCACCGAAACTCAGTGTTCGTGGGTTATCGTGCGTCGATCGGATGAGTTGTTGACTCGTGTATTATTCATAATTATACAGAAACAGAAACATTTTTATTCAATATATATTATAAATAATACTTATAGAAAGTTACTCTTTTGTTTAATTACCACTGGTTCGAAATAAAACCTCTGTTCTTGGAAGAATCAGCAAGAAACCCAGCGGGACTTTTTTTTAAAATAACAGCTTACAATCACAGGTGTAGCTTGGACTATTATAAACGTGGGTGAAGTTGCATCAGCGAGGCCCCTTTTCTTTCATTCCAAGGATCTACCCAATAGATCTATCCTACCAAACATGCTTTGACACGACATACCTACTCATTTTTCTATTAATTCCTGACAAGTCTCTTACTACGTCAATGTATCAGTCGCGGTCTTTGAAGGTAGTTACAACGGCCTCGCAGTCGCACTTAAAAGGGGCTTCTCGCGAGGCCCCAAACAAACACACTTAAATTTGTGAGTTTCTTTTTCGAGCGTAAAAGTGATCAAATTAATTAGTCACTTGTGGTAAAATCTAAGGGCATCGCGTTTTAGGGGGTCTCGCGAGGCCCTTTTAAGTGCGAGGTCGTGGGCGAGGGCCCACTTCGCCCACGCCTAGCTACGCCACTACTTACAATCATGAATGTAACACAATTTTATATATTTTCTGGGATTTTGTTAAAATGTGTGTATATTGTGTGTGTGTGTGTGTGTGTTATATTAATTTAATGCTCTTATTGATTAATATTAACAATATTGTGAACACAATAAAATGTGTTCTTAATTAGCGAGTAACTTTTTATGGGTCTAAGTGTTGATTTTTTTACAAAATTGACTTTAAAATGTATTCCTTAACGTTAAGTTTTTAATTTTTACTTCAAAATAAAAAATTATATATTGCTACATGAATATTACAATTATTGTTTTTCATTAACATGCATTACCTATCTGTATATATATAAAAATATACCAGATTTGTTCAGAATTGGCATGGCTAAACAAGTTTCGATTTCGGTTTCGGTTTCGGTTGAAAATCCTGTTTCGGTCGGTAACTAATTTATTTACCTCCAAAGTCGTAATAAAAAAAAAATACGAATACTTGTTAAAAATGATTGTGACAAGCTTTTTTATCTACATTATAATTGATTTAAGTATAGTATTGCACCAATTTGAATTTTAGTTTAGAGTATTTTTGTTTCATATATTTTAGATTGTTGCTTTGAAATTATTGTGACAAGATTTAAATAAACAAAATTAAGTTAAGTACGTAATCTAGTATTTTTTACAACCCTGACACATATTTTAAGTTTGTATGAAACTTTGCTATTGGCAACACAATTAAAGGAGCAAATCATAACTCTGAGTGTTGTGTATTATAATGAGGTAAGCTTATCTTCAACCTTGAAGTGAAATCCTATTATTTTCAATATAAACCCTGATGGCAAAGTTGCTACAAAGTAAAGTTAACTTTGCCATTTTCTATTTTTGAGTATTTTGTCTATTTCTTGTTAGTATTTGTTTAAATCACTAATAAATACCAAATCTATGAAGAATATAATGTCACATTTAACATTAACGCCCAGTCTGACAGTACACATTTTGTTGGAAAATTGGTTTTAAACTTTTAAGTCCTCTCAAAAATGGCAAAGTTGCCAGGTTTCACGGTACATGTAAAAAACAACTTCATTCACTTAAAATATTATCTACTATGTAACTTTGCAGGTATTCGTCTATATCTTATAAATTCACATATTACCATACGTGTTCTCTCTCCCTCTCTCACATATCCGTCAATTATATGTTCCTTTTTATGCGTTCAAAACTATAATTCTCGTATATTTATGTATGGTAGAGCCATGCTACAACTATATTATGTTTGTAGCACAAATGAGTCGGCTTGACCGGGAAAAGACCCTGCTCTCACAGAAAACCCAATAGCAGCTTAAAGCTGCTGTGTTTCGTATATTGAATGTAGAGAACCAGAGACCCTATTTGCAGGAAACAAGGCATTCCATCCATGGGGAAGAAAGGTTTTCGAATGACTGGCTCTGCCTGGTACCTGGTAAGATGTGCAGGAAGTCGATGGATGCAGGTGGCTCAGAACCGTGCGTTTTGGCATTCTTTGGGGGTGGCCTATGTTCAGTAGTGGATTTGCAAAGAGGTGTAATGATGATGGAGATTTGAAACTTATATATTGATGTTTATATGCAACGTGTATTTAATTCTAAAATTTGATTGATGTAATGGAGACGAGAGAAATGGAAGTTGTCTCTACCAGCATACATTTTTGGGTAAGACTGAGGTGTTGGCCGCACTGATATCGTGATAAATCTTTTGATTTTTTTTGATTTATTATTTTTGAGATGATCTTGGGTGCAGTAAAGCACTCGAAATATTGATAATTAAAAATAAGTAAAATTTAAACGCGATAAAATCGTAATAATAAGGTTTTTTATGTACTAAAGTCATAAAGTGATTAATAAAATATGAAATATACAAAACTCAAATCAAATTAAAAATAGTAAATAATATATAGAAATTAATACTCCAAAAGCGATTTCACATTAATTTATTCATATTCCAACCACGTACGTAATGGGAGCACGACTATATTTCAATGTAACCACCGAATATGGAAATCGTTTTATCTCACTTACGGTGTTTTTTACCGACTTCACAAAGGAGACGGTACTCAATTCGACTGTATGTGTTTCTTTTATGTGTGTTACCTCATAAAATTTTACTGGGTGTAGCGATTTCGATGATTCTTTTTTTTATTTGAAAGCTGTTGCTTCACATGTGGTCACATATAAATTTGATTAAGGTCTGATTAATAGTTTTAGAAGTCAATAGTTTTTGAAGTAGGTTGTACAGTTTTTTTTTAATTTTAACTTATATTTATTCATTTACTGATTCATTACATCCTATTAAATGTCCACTATTGAAGACAGACCTCCCCATAGATAGGGCGATATTTGCCAACGAATGAAATTTTCTTTTTATAAAGCTAGAAATGTTTGCGCGTCTTCAGAGATGTTATCGGTGAACTCGACATGCAAGTTGGTGATAGGCAGCTGCCTTGAGGCACTCCGGCTTATGCCTTTCGTCAAAAACAATGCCCCGTTTACTGCCAACTGAAATTGTCTATTTCCCAAAAACGATAGACGTAAGAAATCGAGCTCAAAACATTTTCTAAACTTAACCTAATTTTGCAATGCTTAGTTTATAGTTAATTGGAAGTAAAGACTAGAAAGGAGTTGGGGGTGGCTCGAACTTTAGGTATAGTCAGTTTGAATAGCCTATCATGTAGAGGATGTCTTGGGGGTCTTGGGTGAATAGGGTCAAAAAGTTCTCATTACACTCCTAGGCGGTCAAAATTGCCAAAAAGCTGTAACTTCGCCTCCTTCGGAGGTTCTTACACAGTCTTTACTTCCCGCATCCCACTTATTAAGGGTATTGAAAAATAACTCAAACTGAATAGAATAATAGTAGCGAAACTTGATATTTCGATGAAGAATTAAATTAATTTTCTACACAAATAATTCTAAAATGTACCGTTTTTTGAAGTATTCTATGAATGATTAAATCCATAAAATACCCTTTCAAATAAAATAGTATCAGATACTATTAATTATCCACTTTGCCAGTAAGTATTTTATACAACCAGTTCTATTTATACAACCCATTCTATTTATGCAACCTTTTTTTTAAAACCTGTTCTCTTTTTAATATAAACGTTATATTAGCAGTACCTTTACGACAATGTGCAATTCCCCTTCCTCACCTTTACATAGAGGAGGCCTGCGGGACGTATATAGGTTCGAGTGTCACCTATTAATTCTAGCATGACACCACTCACCACCAAGTTGTTGTATTAAGACATTCATTAATTTAAAAAAATAGAATAAATAAATAGGTATAGATGAAGGTAAACTATCGAAAAATGCGGTGCCAAAACTGTAAGAGTTACACAAATATCATGTATGGTGGAATCGTTTCTCCAATTAATTACCAAAATAGTGAACCATAAATAAAATGAAATTTGATATTTATTTTCCAAAACACATTTTGCAGTAGTAAATGGATTTTTCAAAATAAATACTTTTATCGCTTCTGATGTTCAAAGTAGATTAACCTTGTAGTTTTAAACTATGTAATTTGGTCAAATATTTTAAAAGTAACGACGCGTGAGCAAATGTATCTCTTCACGCTTAAACCGCTGAACCAATTTAGATTAAATTTGGTATCGACATAGTTTAAGTCCCGGGGAAGGAAATAGGATAGCTTTGATCACGGAAATAATCCCTAAAGAGGGTGATGGAATTTACTATGAAAGAGCGATTATTGATGGATCACCTATGGTTAAAGGTATAATATCTACGCCGATGAAGTCGCGGGCAAAAACTAGTAATTAATAATACTTGTTAGTTAATCGTTAATCGACGTCTTGTATCTATTATCCCAAATCATTTTGTAAAAGGTGATAGAGGGAAATGAAACCAGAAATTGGTATCAGCATCCCGATAGTAACAACTCAAAATAATTGAAAAAACTGCGGTTGCCATCCCGCTCACTAAGCGTGGCCGCTAGGGCATCCAATCCCGTACGTTATTTGCAATCTCGGTATATGCGGGGTCCCGCATGTGTAGGTAAATGCTACATAAGCTGAGCTGCATGAGTTTTGCGTAGAAAAAGAAAATAGGTATTTACATGTTATAAATAAAAAAAAAATCTGTATTTATTCTTTACAGCCATTTATTATTACTTTTAATTATAATGAACTGTTGAACGGAACCAATGAAAAAATAATTTTTAAATTAATTAACACTCCTTCTATTGAAAATGTTTCCGGGAAATTATAAAATATCCAAAATCTCGTCTGCCAGACTGCTTCGGATGTGCATCGCTAGATAGCTTGCAGCAGAGAAAGCTTTATCGGCTTTCACACTTATTAGGCGGTGAAGGACAACATCTTGAGGATATCTGCATGTCTGAGAAACAAGAAAAAAATATTTTGAACACATTTGAAGTACGCCAACACGCATTGGTTCAGAGCTGCGGATATTTCCTTGCTCTAAAAGCTGCTCAGAATTTAAGAGGCCTGCGCACAGCAGTGGAACGTATATAGGCTGTAATTTAAACTATGGGCGGAATAGATTTTAGGGCATTATATGTCAATGTTAAATATACTTGCCCGTTAACCTTTCCGATTCAAACAGAGTAATTTCTTTTTTTATTATGGACTTGGCGGAATTGACTCAGAATACTACAGATGCCGTGTAGTGGCGGTTAAGAATATCCACTACCCCATATCTTCCCGTGGGTGTCGTGAGAGGCGACAGTCGAAAACAGGCATGCATCTCCTGCCTGTTTTCCACTAGCAGCACTAGCAGCAGGTAGCAGCATCTTCCTTATAACAGCAAAATTACAATAAAAAAACTACGGTTGCCAATCCACTCGCCAAGCGTGGCTACTATGGTAAATACCCCCCACGATGAAAGTAAGAAAGAGATGGCCCCCAATCCCCGGCAGCTCCGCTATTCGTGGCTACGGAGGCGATCATAGTAACGGCGGGGCAGGGAGTGCTAAGAATCTCCGGAGGAGGTGCGGTTGCCACCTTAGACGAATCGATCTGGCAACGTACAACGCGTGCACACTGAGGACTGACGAGAAGATCGTGGAATTGGAAAAAGAGATAGACAAGTTGCGCTGGAATATCATAGGATTACCCAAGGTCCAAAGAGAGGGGGAGAACACGGTAATCATCGAATCCGACAACTTGTTCTATCACTGAGAGGGCGACCATCTGTCCTAAGGAGGTGTCGGATTTATCGTCCACAAGTCTCTCGTTACCAACGTTGTAAAGATTGAGAGAGTGTCGATGAGGATTGCGTACCTTATACTAAGAATCACTAAACGGTATTCGCTGAAGGTCATACAGGTTTACGCACCAACCTCGGCATATCCCGATGAAATATAGGTGGAGGAAATGTATAAGGATATCACTAGAGCCATGCATTCCTCCAAAATCCTCTATACGGTGTCAATAGGAGACTTCAATGCAAAACTAGACACAAGAGAGAAAGGTGAGCTAAAAATAAATTGGCCTCTAAAAAGCTTGGCGTGCTCAGCAGAGCGGGACAGTATTTCATGCCGGCACACCGCCTGCAACTTTACAAGGCGCAGGTTCGGCCTCACATGGAATACTGTTCCCATCTCTGGGCAGGGGCTCCCCAGTGCCAGCTCCTTCCACTTGACCGCATCCAGCGCAGAGCGGCTCGAATCGTCGACGACCGAGCCCTTTCCGATCGGCTCGATTCATTGGTACTGCGAAGAGATGTTGCATCTCTTTGCATTTTCTTTCGCATCTACCATGGGGAGTGCTCTGAGGAATTGTTCGGATTAATCCCAGCCGCCAAATTTCATGAACGCACATCGCGGCATAACTCCCGATACCATCCACATCATCTGGATGATTGGCGGTCCACCACTGTGCGATTTAGAAGATGTTTTCTTCCTCGCATGACTTCCTTGTGGAATCGATTACCATCAGCGATTTTTCCGGACCGATACGACTTAGGGACCTTCAAGAAAAGAGCCTACTCCTTTTTAAAAGGCCGGCAACGCATCTGCAAATCCCCTGGTGTTGCGGTTGTTCATGGGCGGCGGTAGTCACTTACCATCAAGTGAGCCGCATGCTCGTTTGCCCCCTCTCCTATAAAAAAAAAGTAGGAAAGTTTGGAATAGGGCAACGGAACCCAAGGGGGCCAGCAGTCGCCAACTGTCGAAGCTGAAGACCAAATGTGGCAGCATCGGGTCCAAAACACCTGAGATTTTAAGTGAGATTAAAAGGTTCTATGAGCAGTTGTATACGTCCTCGTTGGGCGAGGATGGAATTAAAGCGGAGCTTCTGAAAGCGGGTGTAAAACCGGTACTTAAAGTCCTTCAGAAACTCTTTAATTCCGTCCTCTATGGTTACACTACTCCAGAGGCGTGGAGCAGAAGTGCGGTGGTCTTGTTCTTCAAGAAAGGCGACAACGCTCTCTTGAAGAACTACAGACCGATTTCACTTCTGAGCCGCGTCTACGTACTGTTTTCGAGAGTCATTACGAATCGTCTAGCACGCAGTCTTGACGACTTCCAACCTCCCGTACAAGCCGTTTTCCAAAAAGGCTTTAGTACCATAGACCACATACACAATCTTCGTCAAATTGTACAGAAGACAGAAGCGTATAATCTGCCACATTGCCTTGCGTATGTGGACTATGAGAAAGCCTTTAATTCCGTCGAAATTTGGGCAGTGCTGCAGTCCCTTCAGCGGTTCCAAGTTGACTGTCGGTATATCGAAGTGCTGAAGTGCTTGTACAGTGGGGCTACGATGGCTATCCGAGTACAGAATCAGAGTACGAAACCTATCCAACTGCAGAGAGGTGAAAGACAGGGTGACGTTATATCCCCGAAACTCTTCACCGCTGCATTGGAAGAAAAATTTTCAAGCTTCTGGACTGGAAAGGATACGGCATTAACATCAATGGCGAGTACATCAATCACCTTCGATTTGCCGACGATATAGTCCTTATGGTAGAATCGCTGGAGGATCTAAGCACCATGCTTAATGACCTCAATAGTGTCTCCCAACGGATAGGTCTTAAGATGAATATGGACAAAACAAAAATCACACCTATGCCGATAGTTGTTGTGAGCACTAAGCTCAAAGTTGTTGAAGAGTATGTTTACCTGGGACAAATCGTCCAACTAGGTAAATCCAACTTCGACCTAGAGGTCAATTGACGGATTCAACTCGGCTGGGCAGCGTTCGGGAAACTACGACACATCTTCTCGTCTGCTATACCTCAAAACCTGAAAACGAAACTGTACAACCAGTGCGTTTTGCCAGTGATGACTTACAGATCTGAGACGTGTTCCTTCCTCATACGGTCAGCAGTGAACTTCTGGCCATATGAGGAAGCTCAAATTCGCTCAGCGAGCTATGAAAAGGGCGATGCTCGGGGTTTCTCTGCGTGATAAACTTAGAATTGAGGATATCTGCAGTAAAACCAGAGTAACCGACATAGTCCAACGGGTTAGTAAGCCGAAGTGGCAGTTGGCCGACCATATAGCTCGAAGAACCGACAACCGATGGGGAAGAAAGTTTCTGTAGTAGCAGCCTCGTACCGTTAGACGAAGTATAGGGTGACCCCTCACTAGATGGAGTGACAACCTGTTAAGACATGCAGAAAGTCGATGATTGCAGGTCGCTCAGGAATGTGCATTGTGGTATTCCTTGGGGGGAGGCCTATGTTCAGCAGTGGACTTATGAAGGGCTGTGAATGATGAAACTAAATCCAGAATGGGTTCTAATTCTTCTTGCAATGACAGGACTTGCCATTTTGTCGTCATCGTTTTGTGTTGAAACATTTTCCACCCCATCATTAGAAATTCGTCTGTATCCTCATCAAACTCCTGTATTTCTTTCGTAGAACAATTTTTGATGGGAAGCTGAAGGTTTCGTCGTTTATTGAGGCTAGTTGGTAGTAGTTGGTAGGTAGTTGGTTGTTCTCTTTTGTAAAATACGCTGTCGTAATGATACAACCAACTCTGCAGCCAACGCCGAAATTGAATTTTTAATATATTGATCATGAATTTTAAAGTAGCTTCTGCTGTAATAGGATTGGCATTTAACTGACAAAGAACCTCAACGGCGATCTTTACCGGTTTAAGTGTTTGTTCTAATTTTAACAATATATCCAGTTCATACTTCAAAAAATTTCGCAAATCCCGTGGATTCCGTATACGTAACATCGTTGCCTGCGGGACTAACAATGATGCGGGATCTCGGTATTTCGAGATCTCGGTACACCGAGATTGGATACCCTAGTGGCCACTATGACAAATATATGGGACAATATATGGGGGAGGCCTATGTTGAGCAGTGAAATAACGTTATGAATTTTTTTTTATAGGAGAGGGGGCAAACGAGCATGCGGCTCACCTGATGGTAAGTGACTACCGCAGCCCATGAACAACTGCAACACCAGGGGAATCGCAGATGCGTTGCCGGCCTTTTAAAAAGGAGTAGGCTCTTTTCTTGAAGGTCCCTAAGTCGTATCGGTCCGGAAAAATCGCTGATGGTAATCGATTCCACAAAGAAGTCGTGCGAGGAAGAAAACATCTTCTAAATCGCACAGTGGTGGACCGCCAATCATCCAGATGGTGTGGATTAATCCGAACAATTCCTCAGAGCACTCCCCATGGTAGATGCGAAAGAAAATGCACAGAGATGCAACATCTCTTCGCAGTGCCAATGAATCGAGCCGATCGGAAAGGGCTCGGTCGTCGACGATTCGAGCCGCTCTGCGCTGGATGCGGTCAAGTGGAAGGAGCTGGCACTGGGGAGCCCCGAGATGGGAACAGTATTCCATGTGAGGCTGAACTTGCGCCTTGTAAAGTTGCAGGCGGTGTGCCGGCATGAAATACTGTCCCGCTCTGCTGAGCACGCCAAGCGTTTTAGAGGCCAATTTGGCCTTCTCTTCCAAGTGACCACGAAACTGCACGTCACTCGATATGTCGACTCCGAGGATACCGATACTGGCAGAGGCAAGAAGGGGAGTGCCTTGAAACTGAGGAAATACGACAAAGGGGTTCTTTTTAGCGGTAAACGCGCAAACTTGCGCGAATAGATAAGGATGTGGTGCCGGGTTCGAACCCTAGGTCAGGTTTACCCCAAATTCAGGTATTGGATTTTCGATCAAGAAAGTTTCAGTAGCAACCTGGAGTCCTAGTCCTAGCAAGGTGGTGTTTCATCCGGTGCCTCGGAAAGCACATAAGTCGTCGCTTTTTTATTTGATCTTTATCCATTACGGCCGTAATGCCCTCCTATTGGGCTATGAGAGTGAAGGAATAGTAAGTGTACGTTTGCTTGCGCACACACTCATGCACTATAATTCTGTCCTGATCTCTTTGAGATAATCCGCCGAAACTGAAATTCAATATGGAGGACGTAATTATTAATTATAATTATTGAAACCGTTAATGTTGTTTAGGTGCACATAGAGTATAATTATTGAGACAATATTAGCATGAGTAGTTTCAAAATGGCAATAGTTAGCAACACCGAATAAGAATCTCACAGGACCGCTCGAGACAACTTATGTAGCCTCTGCAAATTTGTAACCAAACTGAGTAAACAACGTTAATATGGCGATTTTGGTTCGTTAGAACATTCATGATTTTTATTAAGTTGTTACAATATAAGACTATGAAGTACCCTTCACAAGTCCACTGGTGAACACAGGCCTCCCCCAAGAAATGCCAGGAAGCACGGTACTCAGCCACCATCCATCGACTTCCTGAATGTATTACCAGGTCGTTACTCCACCTAGTGGGGAGACGCCCTACAATCCGCATAAATAATAGAAGTAGATACATACATAACATATATTTTCATACGTGATAGAGTCACGCTGCCTTTATATTATAGTAGTAGTAGTAGTAGTAGTATAGTTGTTTTCAAGTTCAAACTTTGGTTTCGAGACTTGACGCCGGAGGGCGCTCGGCTCGATACAGCGCGTTCATAACCGGTTAGACGTGTGGGCGGTTAACGGGAGTTTTGTTTGCCAGCGGCCCACGTCCAGAGATGGCAGTCAGTTGGTTGCTACCGGCGACTGGGTCGAGTCGAACGGTTGCTAGAATACGTGTTGTCGAGAGCACGTCGTGAAGTCGCCCGGGAAACCTTCATTTTGAGAGTCGGTTTTGTTAGCAAATTGTTGCCACGACGAAGGTTTTTTGTTAAGTCTAGAATTAGAAGCCGGGCAAACAAACTGTTAGGAAGTTAACATTGATGGCGATCAACGTCGGAATTGTGCTAGAAATAATTGTTGCCACGCGAAACGGAAGTGTACTTTGATCCGAACATTCGGTATTCGTGTTGTGTGTTACGCTTTATAATAAACGAGTGTTAGTGAAGTCTGGAAATTAGTTAATTGTACGGTATAGTTAATAGACTGACAGAGAGAAGAACAAAGAAAGTGACTGTGGGTGACGCCGCTGGAGATTACCACAATTTGGACTGGACAACAGTCCAGTCAGGTCTATCACAACCAACACCACAAAAACACCACTATACTCAACACATACACATCTCCGGCCTAACCGAGCCCTGAAACAGCAGTCACCTCATATACAGGTAAGTAATCTCTATTTCCTCCCCATTAAATTGTAGTAGGATAAAACATTTTCCCTTTAGCTTAGTATTATAAGAAATTCTTCCATATGGCCACTAGCCCCGTCCCTCTGCTGCCCGTCCATGGGACTACTCATGGGCCCTAGTCCCGTCAACCTTTGTTGGGGCAGCTAGGGGCGTGTACACCGGGGATGTATGAATGGCAGCTCTTATAAATATGAATACTTTGATAAATAAACTATAATTATATATAAAGTATTCTCGGTCCAACTCTCTTCCTTTGCTACATAAACGATCTTTGTCAATTAAACATCCCAAATTGTAAAATAATCTCATTTGTTGACGACACAACCCTCTCGTTCTACGGTGACTCTTGGGAAGAAGTTTTCAAAATTGCACAGGATGGTTTCAATTTAGTGTGTCACTGGCTTGCTCTAAATAGTCTCACTTTAAATACCGATAAAACCAAATATGTAATGTTTTCCATCCGAAATTCAACCTGTATTACAAATAAATTTAAAATCATAGCACATTCCTGTAATATGACCTCTATTTCAAATTGTAAATGTCCTGATATTGAAAATACAAATAACATAAAGTACCTCGGCATAATAATAGACAAGAATCTAACTTTCAAAGAACATATAAACTATTTAGTTCAAAAAATTAGAAAGCTTATATACATATTTAAAAACTTAAGACATATCGCAAATTGGAATTTTATTAAAACTGTATATGAATCGTTAGGTAAATCTATCCTGTACTATGGCATTTCTGTATGGGGAGGCTCTAGTAAAACATTAATGATGGAAGTTGAAAAGGTACAAAGGATGATATTAAAAATTGCCTTGAAAAAACCTAGGACGTATCCGACTACGAACTTATACGCAGAAGCCAATGTGTTAACGGTTCTAAAAATTTACATATTATCAATAATCTTAAAAAAACATAGTTGTATTGATTTGTTGGATAATATAAGGAACTCTGGTACGAGGAGAGATTATGAAGTCTGTGAAATTATTCCGGTAAAAACATTTTTTGCTCAAAAGTTTTTCAGTTTTAGAGGTAGTCGATTATATAACAAAGCAAACAAATTACACCGTATCATTAACCTAACTAAATTTGAATGTAAAAAGAAAATTTCAAATTGGCTGCTTAAACTTGATTACGAAAAAACAGAACAATTACTGCAGATTGCATCTTAACATACCACGTACGAGTTAACCCACACATACACACATACACACAGTCACACATACACACACACACACACACACACACACACACACACACACACACACACACACACACAAACACACAAACAATAACATTAACTGCTTGCGCGTATGCTCTCTCGCAAACGGAAAAAAGTCTCTGCTATATACGTATAATAAAAAAAAAAGAAACATCTAGGTGATCATTCTAAATGGGGAGCCGGGAGATCCATAGCACAGGGTATCCTAGTGTGGACTCCCGTCTCCCACAAATTTATGTACCTCTTTGTTTTTTTTTTTATATAAAAAATATATATGTTTTTAAAAGATAAAATATGCAATTGTACAATTTGTGGGACAAAATAATAAAGGTTTATTTTATTTTTTTATTGATTTAATTACCTTTAAATTTAAATATATATTAAAGATGTTAAAATGTATTAGCTAAGATCTACGTAAACATATTAATAAGAAGAGTTACTTAGTTTAAAGAGCACCACCCGCACTCCCTCAATTTCGTACACCATCAACGTCACCACTTATCTTAACATCACAACTCCCAACACTACTACTCAAGTAAAGACGCTCCACCGTAAATAATACGACACGTGTTTCGCCACAAATCGAGGTATCTTCAGAAAAAAATAATGGATTTCCGCAAATTAACGCCCGATTGTTTTAATTAAACATTTATTAGAGATAATGTCCAGTCCAAACACGCACTTGAAAATTGTTGCTTTAACTATTTACAGCCACAAATATAGGTTAAACGCTTCATTTCGTTATACACGTATTCCTTCGAAACAAAAAGGGTCGCCGTTGGAAATATACGGATTAACTTAAATTGGATTAACACGGAGAGCAGAGAGCTCTCCAATTTAAATTAGACGATTTTAATACAAATTTGATGTACATTGCATGGTTCTTAATTTATATTTATAATAAAATTAGTTAATGTGAAGGTATTTCTGCTGCCAAACAGCAATTCTGTGGAAGCATAGCAGTTCGCTAATGCTGTGTTCAGGTCTGAAGGCATAGAGAGCCAGTCCAATTACAATCTATGAGACATTCCAATTAGTCCTCAGAGGTGAAAGTGGATCTGTAGTTTTCTTTGATTGATGTTGGTTGCAGATGTCAGTAATAGTATAGTCTGTAGGTTCGTTTATCATTATTTATAAAAAAAAAACATGGAAAATAATTAGCAAAACAAAATTTTGATTACATAATGAGTCTTAATGTTAGTTGCAAATAAAATTTTTACTGAAAATTGTTCCTCCTTTAAAATACAACTGGTTTTTCGGCAAACGAGAGTGAGTCATTTAGAGCGTGTCTAAATGACTTTTACTCCAAATTCACTCCGGACTTTGTATAGTGTGAACATTGATAATAAAATAAATAATGAATAAAATATACTGTTAAATATGTTTCCATTTCTTTTTTTTTTCTTTTTTCACCTAAGAACACATTAAAATCTAGTGCAATACGCCAATATTGCAGCTATACAAATTGAAAATCACTAGGTCAATTTGCTTTAAATTTGTTTTGAAACCTAAGAAAAATCTGTAGCCGTCGTTGTAGATAGCTTTAGTTTTAAATAAAAAATGTTCAAGTTTGCAAGCTGTTGTGAAAATTTGAAAATAAAAATTTTCTGCCGCGTGTAAGTCAAACTTAAAACAAATAAATAAGTTTTCCTTTGAACTATTTGAAATTGTAATTCTTTGTTAGTTGAGTATTTAATTACTTTTATTCGTTTAAACAGCCTTTAAGTTCGCTGCTGAGGATAGGCCTTTATAAAATGTGTCTTCTGGCGCGCATTACTTGGACGATGAGCTCGCTGCTGAGCTGCGATTTTACGCTGGTATTCCGTGAGAGCATGGTCCTAATCCGATTGAGTCAACCATTCCTGTTACAACCATATTAATATAATTCAATCGTGGCTTTACCACGTGTATACTTTTGTACAATTTTTTTTAATCAGTGTAACAAACACAGTCCACTTGATAGTAAACGGATGCTGTGGCTCATAAACATTTACATCTATCTTAGATTAAAAATCAACGCCTCTGAGGAATAAAATGGAATGCCTCATTTCCAGTGAAATTGATTTCAGTTTCTCTAGACTTACCAAAGAAACACATAAAAATTAAGCTGCAATATTACGCTAGTATTTTGTTGAGAGCGTGGTCCCCCTTGGTTGTTGTTCCCCGGTCGATGTCGGCTCTCCAAAGTAACGAAACATACATAACACGTAAAATATAAAAACAGTACTTTCATTGTAAAGATATATTTATAAGAATAAATTTGTAAATGTTTTTTATTTATTTTTATTTATTTATAATTTATTTATTTTAAAATCTGTTTAATGTTGTTTGCAGTTAATTTTAACTCTGTACGTTTGATTAAGATAGAAGTCCTCAGATAACGATAATTAATGTCTGCCATCTTAGCGCTGAAATGAAATAACTTTTTCAAGAAAATTTAAGTAATTTCGTTTCCTCGTTTGGGTGCATGAATGTTTCGTAATTAGATTTAAAACTGAGTCCCGCGATCATTTGGCGTTCAAATGACTCCAGTTGTGATTGCTACCCATTCCGGTCACAATTGTTTGAAGGGTTCTTTCTCTTCGGCCAGACAGACAATCATCTAAGAGGTTTTGCTCAAGAAAATATTTATAACTAGCAAAATTTTAAGATGTGGTTACATAAAATAAAATGTTAAAAACCAAAAATTTCTCTAAAATGATAGTTGATATTAAAGTTAATAGAGTTGAAGACGGTGAAAATATAAAAAGGTAAGTTGAGAAAACATATTTTGAGAACAATGAAGAGTCACTATTTTTGTTTAAATAAATGCAAAAACCACCACGTGTTCAGCAGTGAGGGAAAAATCGTAAAGAAACCTGCATGTCGGAGAAATAAGAATAATTTTTTTGAAGATATGTGAAGTTCGCCAACACGCATTAGGGCAGCGCGGACATTTAATTGCCCTAAAACGAGGACGTATATAGACCGTAACTTTAAATTTAAGTTCAAAACCAAAGAATCGACAGTATAAATAAATAAATCAGGTGTTCAATCCTGAGAAGATTTTTAAGCTGAAAGCTGAGACAGCTTAAAAATCTTCTCACAGTCAATCTAAATAATTACTGGCATTAAAACTTCGTACTCGGAGGTGACGACACATCTTTACCTTTTCTGTATAATCAAGTCAATGCAATTGTGTACATGTATCCATAAAAAATGGCAGATTGTACAAATGTAATTCGAACATGGTTACAAAATTTGTCATACAATTATAAGGAAAAGTTGCAGATTGTTTTAAGCTAATTTATGATAATATATTTTACTCAAATTAACCATTATTAGTTGGTATGTTATTCATTTTACATTAAAAAATATTTGGAAGTGTATCAAAAATAATTAAATATAAATTTTGTATTAGTTTAACTTTTAAATGATTTGTTACTGTTGGTCAATGAATAAATATTTTATATAATTAATAGAATCAGGCGTTACTTTGCGGAAATCCATTATATAAAAGCTTTTACAAAAATTTACTTCGCAAATATCCGCGTTATAAAATAAAATGATGTGTCTTACCTAGTATGAAGAAGCACCTCCCGCCCTCCCTCAATTGCGTGCACTATCCCCGTCACCACTAATCCCAGCACCGCTACTACCAACACCACTACACTAGGCAAGACACACCACTGACGATCATACGACACGTGTTTTGCCTCTACACGAGGCATCCTCAGGTGATATAGACTCTACGGTGGCTGACCGCTAAGTGAGCGGCGAGCCAAAACAACCGTGCCTTTTATACAAACCGATGATGAAACCGCTCTCTACCTAAGGAGCGAGCGACTGCGTCATGCGATAAAACATGCGACCAATCACCGCTGGACTTACGCAGCCGTTTGTAAACCAAAAACATCCTTGACTGTGCCCGGTCCATCAGTACAATATCAGGCTTATTCGCAAGAATGGTCCTGTCTGTGATGATGGCCTGGTCCCAGTAGAGCCTAGCGCGGTCATTTTCGAGCACGGCTTCTGGCATGAACTTATAATAAGGCAGTTTCCGATCCACGAGACCGTATTTCAGAGCGAGGCCCTGGTGTAGAATCCTGCCTACTAGGTTGTGCCTATGCAAGTACTCAGAGTTAGAAAGCGCCGAACAACCGGAGATGACATGCCTAAGTGATTCACTGGGATGGCGACAAGCTCGACAAATATCGACGGTGCCATCCCTTAGTATGTATCTCCGATAGTTGTTGGTATTGATAACCTGATCCTGTATTGCACAGAAAAAACCCTCGGTTTACCCGAAGACGTCACCAAAACAAAGCCAGTGGAGGGAGGCAACTGTATCTACGAAAGGCTCATGTAGAGCCTTGTAGAACCTCCCGTGGAGATCCTTCTCCTTCCATACGGTCTCCTGGTCGGAAATGCTCCGTACTGCTGGGTCTTGCCATTGCTCGTTGGCTAAAGATGGAGGGGTAAGTCCTTTATCACAAAAAATAACGTCCCTATTTTTTTTCTCTTAAGTTAAACGTTACCCCCACACTAGGATTTTCTCCTGTGTCGTGGAGGCAGTTTACAAACATATATTGCACAAGGACAAACATCCAGACCCGGAACAATTATTTGTAGGCCATACAAGTACTTGTTCCGTGCGGGATCCGAAACCGCGGCCCCCAGCGCAACAACTGATGGCTAAGCCGCTGCGCCACGGAGTCGTATAGAATGGATCATACGCTCTCGCCAGAAAATAATTACGGAGGCTGCACACTTCGCGATTATGCAGGGTAAGCGCGCTTAAAAAGCCGCACCCACCATGCTTCCGCGGCAAGTACAGCCTCATTACCGACGATCTCGTATGATGCATTCTGTGGGACGTCATTATAGTGCGGACTTTTCTGTCCAGAGCGTTCAGTTCGGTCTGAGTCCACCTGAGTATGCCAAAGGTATACATGAGAACAGGCATGATCCATGCGTTATAAGCGTGTCTTATTAACGCCCGACAAAAGACTGAAATCCCCTCCCGGAACCCCCCAGTAATGTACTGAGAGGGTTCAGAGAGAGGCAGAACCAGATTGGAGTCAAACAATCGCCCTGGAAGATACCCCTTCTTATCCTTATGTGCATCGACGTGACGGGCATCGACGTGTGCAGATTGTTCTGTGGCGTCGCATTACCAGCTGTAGCATTTTCATCCGATGAGGGAACAGCCTCACGTCGTAGTCGTTTGAGTTCGGCGTCACCAAATATATTAGAGCGCAGGATGTACCGAACTCGGTCTGCCAGGTTTTGCTCTGATACATGAACAGATGGCTCCAGCTCCGCGAAAAAGCGATGCATCCGAGCCCGATACGCCAACATTCCAGTTTCTTCCCCTTTTGCCCTAAAATACGCTCGCAATGCGTTTGTGTTTATAATTTTTGTCCAACGCATGCGACGTGTTCCACCGGCGGCGGGTGCCGCTTGCTGAGTCCGAGAAGACCCAGCCGACACCAAGCCCTCCGGTGGGGATGATGGATGCGGGCGGCTACTAGGTGGTCTTGCAGCCCACCGCGCTTGGCTGGCGACCCGCATGCTGTCGCGTCCAGCGCCAGCTCCAGACGCGCCCTGGCGACCTCCAGGCAGCGGCCCTTTACGCACTCTTTTATTATCCATCATCCATTGTATGCGCGTCAATTAACGGGAGACGCCCAGGCCAGGCACCGTTTCATGGTGCGGCCATAAGCACAGACGGACCTTTGCACCCTCAATACTGCCGAGGCACGGCGCTCACAACTCTTGGCAAGGCACTGACTGACTGCGCTGACATAGCAGTTTTGTCACTTAACTGTTACGTCAGCGGGCGACGGGGTCGTCACTTCCCAACCGCCACATTTATTATTATTATAATTATCTATTAGCACATACACCTGAGGTAAGTATTACCCTAGTTCAGGTACATGTCATTGTAGACTATTTTAGATTAAGGCATTGTTTGAATTAATTGTATAGTTTATTGAAACAAAAAAAACTTGAAGTTGGTTCCAGATGTCCATGGGCTCTAATAGCCATGAGATAGACTGAAAGAAAAAGCAATTGAGCGACGACTAAAATTATTGAGATTGCATGTCATGCATAATAAGTGACATGTGCCACCAATCTTTCTTCCTTGTTACCTAATTTATGCATTGCACTGTTCGTAATAATTGGGGACCGCAATTTATAAGCAGCTCTCTTTTAAAGTAAGGATGATTGATGAGCACGCAGTCCACATGATGGTAAGTGGATGCTGTAGCCCATAGATATCAACATTTATCCTCGATTACGAACAAAAATGATGATGCGATGTCACCCCTGAGGACTAAAACGGAATACATAAATTGCAGTAAATAAGTTTTTTTTGATAGAATAAGTTTGACAAACGAGCACACCGTCCACCTTATTGTAAGTGAATGGTGTGGCCAATAGACATATACATTAACATACAATTGAGAATCAAAATGCAGATGCTATGTCAACCCTTAGGAATAAGATGAAATGCCTCGTTTCCAGTAAAAGGGGTCTCCGGTTATCTATACTCACCATACTAGTCTTTGCTGAACAGAGTCCCCGCTCGCATATATATCGAGCCCGCTACACATCCTTCCACCGCTCAGCTGCCTAGCACATCTCTGGTGAACACGCAGCCTCACTTAGGTTCGGCCTTACATGGAATACTGTTCCCATATCTAGGCTGTGCCTCCCCAGTCTCCCCTTCCACTTGACCGCATCCAGCGCAGAGCGGCTCGAATCGTCAACTACCGAGTTCTTTCCGATCCGTTCTTTCCGATTCGCATTTTCTTTCTCACCTACTATGGGGAGTGCTCTGAGGATTGTTCGGATTAATCTCAGCCACCAAATTTCACGAACGCACATTGCGGAAAAATTTCGATACCATCCACATCATCTGGATGCTTGGCGGTCCACCACTTTACGTTTCACTAGGAGTTTTCTTCCGCGTACGTCCTCTATATGGAATAGCTTAACAGCGGCGATTTTTTCGGACCGATACCGCTTGGGGACCTTCAAGAAAAGAGCTTATTACTTTCTAAAAGGCTGGCAAAGCACCTGCAATTCCCTTCTTGTTGCAGTTGTTCATGGGCGGTGGTAGTCACTTACCATCAGGTGAGTTGTATGCTCGTTTGCCACCTCTCCTATAAAAAAATACGAAACACAGCAGCATTAAATTGCTATTTTACGCTGGTATTCTGTGAGTGCCTAGTCTCACCCTGGTCGAACTAACCAATTCATGCTACAACAATAATATAACTGCAGGGTGGCTATACCACGTAAACGTCTCCGGTTATTTATATTTACCATAAGAAACACGACAGCACTAATCTGCTACTTTACGCTGCTATATTTATTATTAGCTAATCTCCAAAATTATATGAAAATTTCAATAACTTAATAACTATATACATCTAATAAATATTTTATTTATATATTTATACTTTCATGGACAAATCATAAATCATTTCAGGCTACCAGTCAACCATTAGGCTAAACAGTGATAGACGTATAAGAGGCGGTGCTACAATAATTAAAATAGAAAGGTTCAAAAATTAAATATATATAAATATATACATACTTAAATACATGCAACATAGACATATTAACTTTGCATTTAAGTAATGATATTCTTTAAAATTTCTTAGCGATAATTTGGGAAGATACAGTAGGGGAGAGGCATTTATTTATTTATTAATTCGTAAAACTCTCTGCTAACAATAAACTGATTAGGTAGAAAATAATTAAGCTATCTTGTTTTAATCATCATAAGAGATTCGGTACCCCTTTCACTCGTAGGTGCGATCGAAAGAAGCGGGTACCGAATCTTAAATTTATAAAACATTGTAATTGGAAGCACTATGATATTAAAAGCCGCCTGATTTCACTTCGTAAGATATTTTAGGACAAGATGATAACGGGAAAGATGACTTATCGAAGCCTTAAATTTCGTGGTAGCAAATCTTGTACGATGGTATTTATAATTTAAACAAATGAAAAGTCAAAAAGCTTAAATCATTGTTTATCCTATACTCTAAGTGAAATATTCTTGTATAAATGTATGCTAGAATAAATATACAAAATCACAGGATATTTGAGAGATCTGTCCGACAAGCTTAAAAACTATTTAACAAAGATTGTATAAAAGGAGTATTAGTATTAGTATTATTAAAGCATTTATAGATGATAGTAGCCCCTGCAAAAGAGGTCAGGCTTTTTCTAATTTGTTTTGTGTTAATAACTAATATACATTAAATGATTATAAACTGTTTTAATTTAAAAAATATCCCGCTGGGTTTATTATTAGTAGCGTATTTAAGAGTGACTTTTAATAAGTATTATTTAATATGTTTATCGAATAAAAAAGTTATTATTTCTATTTTCTAAAATCGATTCGAAATGGCGATCGACTGAGCTATGAACTGTAAAAACTTACATACATATAATCACGCCTCTTTCCCGTGGGGGTAGGCAGAGACCAGTTCTTTCCACTTGCTACGATCCTTGCATACTTGTTTTGCTTCGTCCACTTTCATTATTCCCTTCATACATGCTCTACGGTTTAGGGTACTCTTGACCTGGCCTTTTTTCAAGACGTCCCTGATTTGGTCTAGAAATGTCCGCCTAGGTCTACCCCTTCCAACACTTTCATTCACACTCGCCTTATACACTTTTTTCGTCAATCGTTCTTCATTCATTCTCTCGACATGGCCAAACCATCTCAGCATACCTTTCTCAATTTTTGTCACTACATCTTCTTTCAGACCACAACGTTTCCTTATCTCACTATTTCTTAGCCTGTCACTTAGTTTAACTCCTATCATACTTCTTAATGCTCTCATCTCAACTGCATTTATTCTGCTTTCATGTTTCTTCTGCCATACCCAAGTTTCACTTCCGTACATGAGTGTCGGAACCAACACCCCCTCATGCACAGCCAAACGAGCCTTGTTAGACACCTTCCGACTGCTCATAAAGGAGTGCAAAGCTCCATTCACCATGTTTCCTGCATTCACTCTTCTTTCGATATCACTCTCACACTTTCCATCTCTTGTAAACTTTGAACCCAGATACACAAACTCTTTCACCTGTTCAATTTTTTCATCTTCAATCACAATGTTGCAGTCTGTCACTGCCTCATCTTTTTCAAACACCATCACTTTCGTCTTCCTTACATTCATCTTCATTCCCTTTCTAACAAAAGCTCCACTCATAGCAGTTACCATCTCCTGCAACTCCTCGGCCGAAGACGCAAGTAATACTTGGTCATCAGCATAGAGAAAACATTTGACGAGTAACTCATTCATTCTCAACCCATTTTCATTCTCTTTTAAATCTGTCAAACAATTGTCCATGAACAGATTAAACAGCCACGGTGACGCTACACATTCCTGTCTAACACCTTTTTCGATATTAAACCATTCAGTGTATGCCCCGTTTATCCTTACACAAGCACTAGAATCCCTATAAAGAGATTGCATTGCTCGTATGAGGATACTGCTCACACCGTTCAGGGACAGTGCTGACCACAATTCATTCCTCACCACTCTATCATAGGCCTTTTCTAGATCTACGAACGCGCAGTAGACTTTCTTGTGTTTAGCCAAATACTTTTCGGCTATGCACCGCAAGGAAAAGACCTGATCCGTACATCCCATTCCCTTTCTAAATCCCGCTTGTGCATCCCATACTTTCTTGTCTGTTTCATTCACAATCCTTTCAATCAACACTTTCGCATACAATTTACCGACGACGCTGAGAAGGCTTATACCGCGGTAATTTATACAGTCCTGCCGTGGTCACGGCAGGACTGTAAAAACTTAATGTTACTTAATGCTACTGTGCCATCTAAAAGTGAACTACTACAAAGTGGATAGCAGTTTCAAGCTCACTTTGCTCTTCTCTACAATAAGCTTCATAATAAATATTCAATATATAACCTGCAACTCTATGAATGTAAAAAACAATACTTTGCTGGCTCGAGACGCTAGAGTACCATGACGTGAAGGACTTTTTATTTAAATACGAATCGTAGACAAAACAAATTCTAAAGATATATCAACACACATGCAGTCATTCTCAGAAACATGTACACACTCTCTCTCCCTCACACACACACCCACAGACGCATGCATACACACACACACACACACATACACACACACACACACACACACACACACACACACACACACACACCCGCACGCGCGTTTGACATAAAATCTAGTGGTTACTAACCGATCCCAAGATTTTTTATCGTGGTGCTAGAAGAAGATGAAAATGATTGATAGGGAATCAAAGTTTTGGCACAATGTAATATCTAACGTTTATCATTCATTTAGTATTCTAGCCCTTGAAATATTGTAAAACCTATAGTTTAGTTATTAAAACATTAAAAATAAATATTGTATACTCGGTCCAATGGAAGAGCAGAGTCACCGAACACAAGCATTACTACATGCTTCCTGGGCGACTCTGGCTACAAAATAATGCTTGTAGACCTAACTTAAAGAAATAAACAATTTCATTTTTTTTTAATTTTATTTATATAAATACCTTTTCCCTAAATATATATATGTGTGTGTGCGTGTTATGTGATTGGTCGGACATATCTCGGAAACCACTCTAACGATTTGAATTACGTGGTAGAGCCATGCTGCAGCTATATTATGGTTGTAGCATGATTGGATCGGCTCATACAAGCTCTCACAGAATGCCGGCGTAAAATAGGAACTTAACGCTGCCGTCTGCAGACGTCTGTACGCCGCGGCATCCACTTGGCTTCGGGTGAAGTGTGTGCGATTTAACCTTTTGTTCTATAAAAAAAAATATTTTATATTATTGATATAATGTTGTTTTACAAGTTTATCTATGTATCTGTATCCATGAAAAAAATTATATCTAACTCCAAAGTACGCTGGACGTCTTGTAATATTTAATACGGACAGATGAATTTCAAGTTGTTAAATAATAATTATACACTATACACTTCATAATATTTCTGAATTATAACAACAGCCTACACATATCATAAACAACAGATTTATATTGAATCCCTGAGGGTATTGATTAGTAAGATAGAATGCTTCATAACCAGTATTTATTACTGACTCTCTTCTCCCTTTAAACGTACAGAAACATGTGGGGAAATTGTGCCTCCCCAGGCGGTCTCCTACGCAGAAGTGTAGTCCTGAACCTAGTTTATAAAAATTAATATAAAATATTACGTGCCTTAGGTAATTTATCTCACTAAATATAAAACTAGTAATATATACATATATATATTGTCGTGAAGCGACAATTAAAAAAGAAATAAAAAAATAGAACCTAACCTAAGTACAACAAAACAACAAAGGTAGAGCCAGAAAACAATATATTTAAATTTATAAAAGGTATTTACAATTTTATAAAAAAAATGATGTGAGGATGATGATGAATGAAGTGAGAATACAATTAGATTAAAAAAAAAATAAAGGTGAGAGAATAGGGGAATATAGCGTTGAAGTGGGGCCTAAAAGTCGAAGCGACACACGTTGCGTTTGTAGAAGTAGGTTTCTTAGCAGCGACGGCACGCAGCGCCTGAAGCCAGCACACGCCGTTTGCGCTTGTAGAAGTAGGTTTCTTAGCAGCGACGGCGCGCAGCGCCTGGAGCCAGTACACGCAGCGTCCGGAGCCGGCGCACGTAGCGCCTGGAGAAGGGGCGCGCAACGCTTAGAGCCAGCAGTTGCAGCGCCCAAAGGTAGCGCCGGCGGTAGGTGCACTCGGCGCCTGGAGTAAGTAGTAGTAGTGCCCGGAGTAGTGTGGCCCCCGCGCTTGTAGTAGACTCGAAGCGACTTCCGAGGTAGATGGAGGCTTGTAGGATTCCGAAGTGGCGCGGCCCGAGTTTGAAGAAGGCTTCGCCGAAGACTTCACGTGTAAATGGAGGCTTGCAGGATCCCGGGGCAGTGCGGCCCCGGGATAAGGCCTTTAGGAGATACTTCCAATTCGCGAACTGAAGTGAGACTCCTTTCTTCACCGATTGTTCGGCTTTTATACCTTTCTAGAGAGAACGGAAAAATTATTTAAATTATACGCAAATTTTTTGTAAATGGTCAAGAGAAAAGAGGATTTATGTGGAATTATCGAAATAGGAATAACAGATCGGTAGCAAATTTGAATATAATTACCATGGAAACTATATAAATAAGAAAGACAAAATATGTCAAATTTTTGTTTTTGGTTTATAATAAGAAAACGGTAAGATTTAAGTGGAAAATGAGATATTATTGATATAGAAAAAAAGGTAGCGCAGCTGCCCACACAAAGCTCGAGATTGTAGAATTACGGAAAACTAGCTAAAAGATCGAAAAAAGGTAGACTCCATTGACACCAATTTAAAAGTGCTGATAATGTGAAAATACGAAGTAGAAATGATTTGTTATTGTGTTCTTATGGTTTAAAATCGTTACAGGATCCTATGGAAATAAAGGTGATGTAAAATATCCAGTTTTGAGGTGAATGCAGAAAATCTAAACAGAATGGAAAAATGAATTTAAAATAATGTAAAATGATACGTAAGTAGTATAACACTACAATATATATATATATATATATATATATATATATGTCGTCTTTCGAAACTCATGATAACGGTCGAGTTATAAAGACAAGGACGAAATAACTATAGGAAATCAAGCTGCTAACAAAGTACTTTTCCTATGTGATTGGTATTATGACAATAACGTGAACACGATTCTACGCTTAGCTCGAAACGGATTAATTTTGTTCTCATAGGAAATATATTTTCGTTAAAGTGGAACAAAAAAATACAAGTTGTCTAGATTTGTATAACAACAACTATTTGTATAACTTTATTGTAATTGTCTTTGGTCTTACAATGAGCGGATTTTATGCATACAGGCATTCTCGGCCAGTCAACCCTTGGAGAATAAGGAAATAGATGGCCGGTGCAGACTCATAGATAATTGCAAATAGAAAGTTGTACATACAATCACTTAGCTTAGTTGTTTCAACGAAAGATATCCGACTGTGTTGCCACGACCACAATGCTGTTATAATTTTGGTGCCTTATATTATTAACGAACTCTCATTTTCATGATTTTATTTTAATTAATTAATGAATAGTAAAGTAAAATAATACTAACAAAACTAAATCCAATTTAATAAATTTAAATACAGATTAAACAGTGTAAGTAATAGTATAGTAAAAGTAAACATCAGCATTACAACAAGGTTGCCACTCGAGAACCTTTCTTCCCCATCGGTTGTCGGTTCTTCGAGCTATATGGCCGGCCCATTGCCACTTCAGCTTACTAATCCGTTAGGCGATGTCGGTCACTCTGGTTCTACTGCGGATATCCTCATTTCTGAGTTTATCACGCAGAGAAACTCCGAGCATAGCCCTCTCCATAGCTCGCTGAGCGACCTTGAGCTTCCTCATCCGGCCAGCAGTGAAGGACCACGTCTCAGTTCCGTATGTCATCACTGGCAACACGCACTGGGTGTACAATTTTGTTTTAAGGTTTTGAGGTATACCTGACGAGAAGATGTGTCGTAATTTCCCGAACGCTGCCCAACCGAGTTGAATCCGTCGATTGACGTCTCGGTCGAAGTTGGACTTTCCTAGTCGGGCTATTTGGCCCAGGTAAGCATATTCGACAACAACTTCGTGCTTAGTGCTCTACTACTAGCATACGTGTGATATGGACGTTACACATGACTTTTGTTTTGTTCATGTTCATCTAGGTCTTACCTATTCGTTGGGAGACACTATTGAGGTCATTGAGCATAGTGCTTAGGTCCTCCAGCGATTCCACCATAATGACTTTATCTTCCGCAAGTAGTAGTATAGTAGAAGTAAACAAGTTAGATAGAATTAATAGAATCAGGTGTTACTTTGCGGAAATCCATTATATAAAAGCTATTAGAAAAATTTACTTCGCAAATATGCGCGTTATAAAATAAAATGATGTGTCTTACCTAGTACGAAGAGCACCTCCCGCCCTCCCTCAATTGCGTGCACTATTCCCGTCACCACTAATCCCAGCACCGCTACTCCCAACACCACTACACTAGGATAGACACACCACTGACGACAATACGACACGTGTTTTGCCTCTACACGAGGCATCCTCAGGTGATATAGACTCTACTGTAGCTAACCGCTTAGTGAGCGGTGAGCCAAAACAACTGCCTTTTATACAGACCGATGACGCAACCGCTCTCTACTTAAGGAGCGAGCGACTGCGTCATGCGATAAAACGTGCGACCACTCACCGCCGGACTTACGCAGCCATTTGTAAAATTAAAAACAAACCGCCGCGCAACGCCCGCCTGCCCTCTAATCACGCGACCAATCGCCGATCACCGTGAGGGTGACAAACGACCATATTGCGAGGCTCTCTATTATTAGAGAGCAGGCTTAAAGATATTTAAGAGAGGTGAGTTAGTAACATGTGTTTGTTCATTCAGCAAGGTTACGGTACTATTGTTACTTTTTAATATCTCTAACTTGTAGTGTGGTATAGCCCCCACGACTATATGTATATTAGTGTTAAGGTAGAATAAGAGACATTATAATTAAAGTTAAAGAAGCAGCAACACGCCTCAGTTTCATTGACACATTTCCTATATCACATGGCGACCCTGCCAGACGTTGCGCTGCTACAATGCACGTGCACCGCCACGGCCTGCAAAAATTGTTGAAAATAATATAAATATTCCCGGACTACACGGAATATATACCCGGATGTGACGAAAAAAATTAATAAATATGAATACAAGAAGAAGCCACAATAATAATTTTACAGAAGCTGACTGAAATATAAAAAGTATAATGAACATGAAGTAATATAATTTAAATGTATAATAGTACCTACTATGAAAGAAACTAAAAAAGAATGAGGAAAATAAAAAGTGATTTTTTTAAATATAATTACCAAAGAACAAAATTCAAGAAACGGCAGGTTTATTTAAAAAGGAAAGCAGCGGTTGTACTTGCAAGCTTCGTCCAGAAGAACAAAGAAGAACTTAAGAGGTAACTTCGCACCTGTGTGATTTTAATTTTATTTAAAACTTTATTTACCAATTTGAGATTCTTTTATTAGATTTTTTATATTCTTTTTGCTATAATATTTGTTGAAGTTAAATATTAAATATTCTATATTTAATACACGTATGTTTAAATTGAAATTATTTATCAGATAATTCACGATACAATTGATTTTTCAATATTTTTATCACTATTGATATATTAAAAAAATGCTATCATAATACAATATCAAAGATTAAGCACATTACATTTTAGGCACTTATGGCATTTGTATTATGGCACAAGACAACTTTATATTAAATTTTATTTAGTTATTGTTTATTATTTTATATTATTATTATTACTGTGCAGGACACAATACAAAAACGAATGAAACAATATAGTAGATTTCATTTTTAAATTTACCATGTTTTATCATAAATTAATTTTTCGTTTAGTTAAAATAACACCGATGATATTTTTCGTTGTGATTTTTTTTCTATAGTAAATTTTATTTAAATGTAAGTATTCGATTTGAAAAGGGTTAATAACAATTCGGTATTAATAAGTTTTAGGTTTTCTTTTTCTTTTAAAAAGGCAGTGAACCTTAAAGTTATACTTATATTATAAATATAACCTACTTAAAAATTAAAATTGCTCTTTTGAATGCTTAAATAAATTAATGTTTTGTTGTGTAAAGTTGATATTTGTTACAGTAATTATTCAATTATTTTCTGTAAACGATATAGTAAATAAACATCTAGCAATCTCTTTCGATCCAGGTAAAAGTAATGTAACTATCTAAAATTCTGTATAATAAATAAGAAATTTAAAACGATCATTTTACTTGTATCCATATATATATGTAATAATAACATTGTATAAGTTATATTAGAATTAGGTGATCATATGTTATCGCAGACATTTCCATATGCGTACCTATTTTGGTAATTAAAACAAAGGTGTCTCAAATCGCTTGCACTGCTAAGAGTGGGATTACAATTTGTATTTCGATCTGTCTGTTGTTATGTGATTATGTTATTGTTATTGAAAATGGTTACGTTGCCTTGACTTCTTTGTTCTGTATCTTAATATGAAATGCAATAATTTATTTTTGATTTAATATTGATTAAACTTTCATATCATAAAGTTTTGACTATTATAATTCATTATTTTTGGGATAATTGAATAAATATCAAACCTATTTGTGTGGATTATGAAAATAATTACTTCGTTTAATTCAATTTTAAAACTTATTGTGAGCCTCAATCCCTGACTGACAATGATGACTATATATTATATGAAACTATATGATATAAATTTGTAAAAGATGTGAGTAAATGTTTGGCTAAGTTACGGAATACGTAATTATAAATGAAAAATATTAATAGTGTGTACCTAAGTTTGAGAGTAAGGTAAATAAAAATTGTCGGAGGTTAGCATATCCACATACAATCAGCTTGATCAGCTGAGAGTTTGGAAAATCTAATAACCGATTAATTTTTAAGGCGGTTCTGACATAATTAAATCCGGAATAAGTTTTAATGTATTGTTAATGAGGTAAATTAGAATTTATTATGAATTGTATACGAATATTATCCATAATATTAATCATGTATGTACGCGAGCCGTGTACGTGAAATTATGGTTCAATTAAATAATAGTTAATAAATACTATAAATGCAAAGAAATAAATAGAAAGAAAACCAAAGTTGACCTGCATAAATAAGTAATGGAAAAATACGGGAACGTCCATCATTGGTAAAGCATATATTCCTCGAGCATGGTATGTTTCCATGATTTGATGATAAAATCAGGAGTAACGGGTACTAGGGAACAATACCTTCAGTACAAGTGAGATGTGAACGAGTTTACTCATATTTGTACTGTTGGGGACCAGAGAGGTCTTTAATATTGTTACCCTTAATAATGGTACATAGAAGTCTCATCCTTCATTGGATCAAAGTGTGAACTTAGTTTTCTTCCGTGACAATTGTTGGAGTCCTTTTAAAATGACTTAAAAGTTGACCTCGAGGTTGTGCGCACAACCCAAGGTACACTTTTATCTTGATATAGTATGAAAAAAAAAGCTTATGTACCAACAAAATGAAATAAATGTAATGAAAATGTAATACAATACCCAAATAAATGGGGGGCCCTAATTTATAAAGTACCCGCGTGATAAATGTCAAGAAATAAAATATAAATGAAATGAATGAATACTCTGATTCCCGGTATCTAAATAATAAATAAATATATAAGTGAATAGAGAGAAATAAAGCTAGTTAAAGGTAAAAAAAAATCAGAAAAAAAAGTACGTACAAGAATTATGAAAAAAAAAGGTAATAAAAGGCCTAACAATCGAAAATAAGGAATGAGATGAAAAGTATGAATAAATATATGTACCTAGCAGAGTATTTTAAATTATAATTGAATGTACAACTACACTAGAACTTCGCGAATTACCTAATTATGTCAAATAAGTTTGTTGTATGTATGCATGATACATCATACCAATTCTATTGTGACCTTAAAATTACTATGGGGTAGAGGGATCTGGCCACCCGAACTACCCATAGAATATACCTATATTTTATTTTTGTAATGTATATTTAGGTCAAATAATATATAATTACATTGTATTTTTGTAATTTATATTAATAATAAACATATTTTAAATTAATTTTTATAAGTTTAAAAAACAAATGTATTCATTTATTTTTTATTTTTTTTATCGGTGGAAGGTGTAGTGTGGTATAGCCCCCACGACTATGTATATATTAGTATTAAGGTAGAATAAGAGACATTATAATAAAAGTTAAAGAAGCAGCAACACGCCTCAGTTTCATTCCAGCACACACAGCCGCAGCCCTTTATTACACGTATGTAAGACTTTAAAGGAGTGGTCGTTGGCTAGGTTGTGTCCAGTGTCCAAAAGATGTTTGGCCAAATGGGATTTATCGGGATTGCAATTCCTGTGCGCGGCTAAATGTTCTTTATAACGTGTCACGAAATTGCGACCAGTCTGACCCACGCAAACGGCGTTGCATTTGTCACAAACAAGTTTGTAAACACTTGACTTTTGACCAATATCCAACTTATTTTTATTATTACAGATATTTCTAAGAGAATTGTTTGTTTTGAACGCCACATAAACGGCGTTTTGTCAAAGAGTATTTGCTACTTTTTCAGATATGGGGCCTAAGTAGGTCAAACTGCTCACATATCGATGAACACTTTGAGGTTGAACTGCGTACACAGACTTGCGAACAACATGCTTTTGTTTCTTTTTAATTAAATTGTTAATGAGATTTTTTGAAAAACCGTTAGAGACCGCTATTTGATAAATTATAGTAAAATCTTTTAAATAATTTTCTTAACTTAATGGGACAGTGAACAAACGGTTAAGTAAGAATAAAAAGCGGCTACTTTATGCTGCCACGGATGACACGATGACGCGGGGACGACCGTGTCGTTGTGAGTTGGCTTTCGATAAATTTGGAAAACATGTGACGATTCTTTTCTTGTTATTGTTAAGTCGAGAAAATTAAGGGAACAATCTTGTTCGAATTCAACTTTAAATTTGATTTTGTCATGGACTCTATTTATTTTTTGAGGAAAACATCCAGTTGTCTCCTTGTGCCAGTCCAGCAAGTTGGATATTCGTCAAAAGTCAGGTATTTACAAACTTGTTTGTGATGAATGCCACGCCGTTTACGTGGGTCAGACTGGTCGCAATTTCGAGACACGTTATAAAGAGCATTTAGCCGCGTACAGGAATTGCAATCCCGATAAATCCCATTTTACCAAACATCTTTTGGACACTGGATACAACCTAGCCAACGACCACACCTTTAAAGTCTTACATACGTGTAATAAAGGGCTGCGGCTGTGTGTGCTGGAACAGTTAGAGATATTCAAAAGTAATAATAGTACCGTTGCACTGCTGAATGAACAAACAAATGTTACTAACTCACCTCTCTTAAATATCTTTAAGCCTGCTATCTAATAATAGAGAGCCTCGCAATATGGTCGTTTGTCACCCTCACGGTGATCGGCGATTGGTTGCGTGGTTGGAGGGCAGGCGGGCGTTGCGCGGCGGTTTGTTTTTAATTTTACAAACGACTGCGTAAGTCCGGCGGTGAGTGGTCGCACGTTTTATCGCATGACGCAGTCGCTCGCTCCTTAAGTAGAGAGCGGTTGCGTCATCGGTCTGTATAAAAGGCAGTTGTTTTGGCTCGCCGCTCACTTAGCGGTTAGCTACAGTAGAGTCTATATCACCTGAGGATGCCTCGTGTAGAGGCAAAACACGTGTCGTATTGTCGTCAGTGGTGTGTCTTGACCTTTTTAGACACTTAACGCAACGGTACAATTAAACATTAACTTCCTAACAATTAGTCAACCCGGCGTCTAATGTTCTAGACTACACAATTCCTCGTCGTTGCATAAATTCGCTAACAAAATCGACACGATCAAAGGTAACCACGCGGTTCGAGTAGACTCACAGCAATTCCCACCCGGCCGACGCTTGACGACAAAATAAATCCCGATCTCCCACGCGCCCGGCGCGTGCGGGGTGGCGCCCGCGAGTCCCGTGCCAGCCGGTGCTAGGTACATCGGAGAAACGCGCCGACGCGCCTCCGTTATAGTAATTTTAAATTTTAGCGTTTGGCGTAAACAAAATATGTTGTTACATTAATATAAGTAATAATTAATACACATGTTGTCTTATGCTATACAATATTTTTATTTTTTCCCTAATATTTTCACATGCATCAGGTGACAACCCTATCAAAATAGGTATAGATTTTCGACGTTGTTAGGAAGCTTCCCCTGTAGTCGTCTTTACTCTGTGATTAAGCGGAGTGGGGTTATTGGCTCCGAAGCGGCTGAGCTATGATGTGGAGGGGACGGTGGTACCGCGGCGGCGGCCGCACTTTCTATGGCGGCCACCGACGCGCACCAGGTGCGGCGCTCACGCGCCCACTACTCGTGCTACACGGCTTATTGGAGATATGCTCGCACATGATTACGAGAATGACTTTTGCAATATGTCAAAATGACTATTACAATATGTCAAAAATATCAATTTTTGACATATTGTAATATATTAATTTAATCTTACTTTTATATAATCAATAATCTTACTTAATTATCTTAGGTTAGCTAAATTGACAATGACATTTTGCTTAATCTATGTGTTATGTAATCTATTTGACATTTAATCTATTTGGCATGTATGATTTAATTTTTTTAATATTTTTGGACATGTATTTTTTAATTTATTTGACCTTTTTACTTACTATTACTTATTATTTAAAACTGTAATTTGTAAATTAGCATGCTGGCGTTTTGGGCATACTGTAAGCCAGCATGTATACTGTTTTAAAATAAACAAATAAATAAATGGCGTGCACGCACTAAACGAAAACAACACGAGATTTAATTAATAAAAGTTTGAAAGTGAATTATGGCGTCTTGGTTTCCGCAAAGGAAAAGGAAAGAAGAATATTTTGTCGTAGCGAAATAAAAACATTTCATGGGATCACCATTGACTCATATTTCACCGTTACGTTTACTTACGTTCTGGTATATTAACAAATAAGCTAAACGCCTTTTTGCTGATTTCAGTTTTCTTTAAGTATTAAATGCGATACAACATATTATTGAAAATATTTGTTTGATTTTAAGAAAATTAAAGCTTTTTTTGCCAAATGTAAGTTCTAGTAACCTCTCTGGATGACAGGCGTCAGTGTTTGTTTTTTATGTATAAACTCTTACTTGAAACAAAAACAATTCATCTCTATAAATAAAGAAATATATTTAAATAGATTATTACTTTTAGTACGAAAAATAAGCATTAAAAAGAATTAAACAGTAACAATAACCAAAGTTTCGAATTAAGTTGCGGTAACTCGATTTTCGTGCGGATAATGCATCGATCGGGCCATAAATAACGATAAATCGTAATCCTCAACTATTTTATCGCAGCAGTTTATAGCCTCTCTATAAAATATATTAGAACGTATCTAATATGTAGCTTAATTCGTTAAAATGCAAAATTCAACTAAGCACTACCAGCGGGGAAAAACTCGCTTGTATTTGATTCACTATTATTTGATTTACTTGATAGTAGTTTATTTTTGCGAAGGTTCCGTCATCAATGTTTCAATAGTAAAGTAAATCATTTGACGTAAATCGTTGTAGTTTCCTGGAATCCTGATACGATATTATGCTTATAGTGTGCTGGCCTTGGATAAACTGGTTTTTCTTAGTAAATACAATCGATGAGACCCGCGTTCAACACTAGACTGTAAAAGTTACGGCCTATATACAAGAAGGTCCCACCCGTGGGTACAGATCTCTCCTCGTTTCTGACAGGAGTGAGCAAGTTGACTGTAACAAATCAATAAAGAAGAAGTACTATGTCACGGTGTGGTTTATATTGTAACATTGTTTTACTAAAGGGTGGTATTTATGGTCATTAATCAACAGAAAAATAGCAATTGGTACTGCAGTACTGGCCATTCAAATCAAAATAATTTTTATTTGGTTAAGAATTCTAATTTCAAATTAATTTTATTTTAAAAACATGGAATTCTTTTTTCAAAATTAATTATTTGTTTATTGGTAAGCGTTATGTTTTCATCACATATGAATATTTTTCGTCATCATGGACACATGCGTTAAAAATTCGAGTACTTATAGAATATGAGTACCGTCGTGGCAGCAACTCGGCACAAGCGGCACGCAACATCAATGATGTTTACGGTGCGAATACTATAAACGGACGCACCACCTGTTATTGATTTGCCCACTTCCGTTCTGGAAATTTGAAAATGAAAAAATGAACCCCGCGGTCGTCGGAAATCTTTGGTCGACAGTGACGAATTAAAAGCGATTGTGGAAGCTCAACTGAAATGCAAGACATTAGCATCAAAACAATATTAGCAATAATTGCTTCAAATTGGCAAGCTAAAAAAGCTTGACAAACGGGTGCCTCACGAATTCAATGATCTCTATCGCGAAGTACGTGTCGAGACGTGCCTTGCACTGCTCAATAAGCACACAAACGAAGGAATTTCAAACCGCATTGTTACCTGCGACAATAAATCGATTCTGTCTGACAATCGCAAGCGCTCAACAAGTTGGCTGGATCCTGGTTTTTTTTTAGTTTAGTGGTCTAGGACCGGTGTGATTTATCACAGCTTCTTACCAAACGGTATTAGTATGACTGCATATGTGTACTGTGAAGAACTGAACACAATGATGGAGAAGCTTGCACGTCTCTAACCAGCTTTGTTCAATTGCCCGTTCCCGCAGCTCCTCCTACACGACAACACGCGATCTTATACTGCACAACAGACAATCTCCTAGTGAGCTGCGGTTGGAAGTTCTCCGTCATCCGCCGTACTCACCAGCCCTTGCGCCTACAGACTTTTACTATTTCCAGAATTTCAGATAACTTTTTGCTGGGAAAAAAATCATTACCCGAGAGGCAGTACAAAATTTCTTTAAAGAATTTTTTGCCTCCCGGCCAAATGATTTCTACAAGAAGGGAATGCATAGATTACATGGATGACTATTTTGGTTAACAGAAATTAAAAAATATAGAAAAAAAACTACGTGAACTTATTTCTTAAGAAATGACAATTTCATAGGTAAAGACCTTATAGTTACGGAACATCCTTTACCCTGGGAACTGGAATATACACTACACTATTATGCCGTGGGTGTCATAAGAGGTGACAAAGGGGAACAAAAGAGGCGATGGGCAGCAGTATCTCCGATAACAATTGAAAATTATATAAAAACCACTGTTGCCAATATGTCCTCCAATTGTAGTAATTGTGGCAAAGTTCACTTCATGAGTTAGAACCATGAGGTACCTAACTGTAGCCTTCTATAAGGAAGGCCTATGTTCAGCTGTTGACTTTTAATACGCTATAATGAATTAATAAATACAAAAGTACACTGGCTTTCTAATAATTCAAACTTGAACACAGCAATGGGTGCACCACGGCATAGCGCTAGAAATAGACTAAAGGTTATTTTCTACCGACTTCAAAAAGTAGACGGTACTCAATTCGACTGTATGTTTCTTTTTGTACGTGTCGAAATGTTAATTGTGGATTCAAACCTTACATGCTAATTGTGCTTAATTTTTATATTTGCATTTACTTCAAAGAAAATACACGCAAAAAGCTTCATCGCGCAGTAAAAAACACAACAAATATATGTATAACTAATACGAAAAATTATACCCAAAACAAACAAATAATACTACTTATAAATTACCTAATAAGTAATAATAATATTATCGACTGATAAGATGACGTGAGCGTGTGCGCTGGCCGACGTCGTGACTAACGACACGGGTTTCACCTTCAAGAGCTTAGCGCTCACTGTCTCCAGCAACCCTGTGGGCAGTGAATACGCCCACTTTTTAAAATAATTTCTTAATAAAATCAAATTTTGGTCTTTTGAAAAAAAATATAGAAATGTTCATTAATAAATTGCCAATCCATTAGTGTTAATCGCAAAATAAAATAATGCTTACTTTACGAGGAGATGCATGTTATCAATAATTATTTCACATTTATATGGTTTCGTTGTAAGGAGATTATTTTAATATTTATTCCTTTTGAAAAAAATTGGATACGACTTTTATGGAATCAAGATAATGTAGAAATATAATGTGTTTTTTATTAGTTGATATATCTTTTTAATAAAAAGTAGTGCACAAATAACGACTAGCGCGACAGTTTCCTCAACCATGCGCCTTAACTTAACTTAAGTTTTAGGTCCGATCCACGCAGAGTGAGCTTATAGTGTTTTCCGAGGCCCGCGGGTAAAACACCGCCAACTTCTTGACTCAGGGCTGCTACTCAGAAATTTTTAACAGAATAACCCAATTACTAATTTTTGCCCGACCTAGGATTCGAAGCCATGATCTATATCCGGGATTAGCAATCTTGTTTTACGACCACTATAACAACGTGGCAGTCGGAAAAGTATAAATAACCATTCAGCTAGGGAACGTAGCCAGAGTTCCTGGTGCTATACGGAGCTTAGAGCTCTATGATAATTCTGAAAATGAACTTCATGACTTATTTTACTTGACATAAGAGATAAGATTGTAAAAGTTTTACTAAAAAAAAGCTAAAAGAGTTTGTGACAGGTATTTATTAAAATTTTATGCTGTGTAGTGATGGCATAAGGGAATCCAATACTCGTAAGGGGCGACAAAGGGAAATGGAACGAATTAGTATTAGAAGAACCTACTCCACCCCCTTCTTTCGTAGAATAGTCCATAACAAAAATTTAAAAATAACCTATTATTTTATACTTAACTTTATTTAATAACTTTTGGAAAAAAAGCATTTATTATCTTGCTTTTACACTACTCGTACTTTTTCAGATAAATGTTGAAATATTAGTTTTTCCGTATTAAACTTGGATGTGGCTGATGTGGTAAAACGATCATAAATGAGCGTTTAAGGAAAAATAATTTGTATAAGTAGTGGAAACTTCTCTAAATGTGCCACTAGCTAATTAATTAAATTAAATTAATTGCGGGATTTGAAATACGAATTTTGTAAGAATCTACAGTTCTAGAAAAATATATGGAGTGGTATGCGTGGTGAGCAGAAAAACCTAGTCTATGCGGGAGGTGGAACCCACGAGGCGCCCACGCGGAGAGGGCTGTTAAACAATTTCCTACGATAGCTCAGCTGATGATGATAGCTGATTCAAATTAAGTATATAAATTCGAAGGACCAGCGATCTTCGGATGCGAGGCGGCACGGTGAACTCCATACTTCAACAGCTGTGATGCGGTTATCTTCAGCACGATTGGCTGATTAATATGAATAGTGTTTGCAGTATCACACAGTCTTGCTGGTGACATTTCTATAGCTTTTCGGTGCTGCGACACATGCACAGCGTGTTTCTCTAGCGAGCGGTAGGCGACGAACGCGTAAACAAGCGACTAGCCTTGCGTGATGAGAATGACGCATGTGCGTGCGCCCACAGTTGGAACGCGACTAACGTCGACAGGTTGTTGCCCACAAGGTCATGATATGCAACTCCCGAGACGAAACAGATTATTTAAGATAATGGCAGGAAACGAACCCTGGCGCATCCAATAAGGTTATTTTTATGCTATTTTTCGCAAAATGTAATATTGACTTTTTTCTTGTCCTCTATAGATACAGTGAACAATGTACATACATTTATACATAGATATAGGGTGGGATTTAGCAAGTGACACGGAGCATTAATTATTCGTTATATGTATTGATCGATATTTGAAATTATTTTAGGAATAGCAAGCATTCATTTTTTTTATTATCAACAATTTTTAGATCAAACATATAACATTAACACTCATGTCTGTCACCCAGAGCGGTAATCCTGACACTCCTTTCTGGTCTCCTCTACATACATGCTCGTCGTTTAAGGATACTCTTAATTTGCCCATCGTATATATATCGTCAATTTGGTCGATAAACTTACGTCTCCCTTGCCCAACTCTGCCGTTCAATTCTGCAATATAAATTTGCTTTGTCACTCTTTCTTCTTTCATTCTTTCTATATGACCAAACCACCAAAGCGTTCCAAATTATTCGGAATATACGAAAAACTTGGAAGAACCGTCTTGAAAATCACAAGTTTGTAATTGAAGTAACCCTAAAATATAATAGCTCTCCCGATTGTTATAAACGCCCGCAGTTCATTTAGTAGAAAACGTAAAACACGATTAATTCTTGCTGCAACTTTCGCTACAGAAGTGTGGGATAGCACTGTAGCTGCATATTGAACACGCCATTTAGGTTTGTAAGCCTGGTGACACGTTTTAGGTTTTGCAAGCTCTCCTACAGTTTTTGTTAGCGGGTTTTTATCTTTTTAAAAGCAGAAACGACATTTTATTTACAACTAGCAACTCGCTTGAATAGTATAAATTAATATTGCGTTATTTTGATAGAAGATATTCAAAGACCATTAATTTTAACAAAAATATTGAAACTTTCGGAAAAAGATATGGTCTAGATCCCTGTGGCATTGCCCCCTATCTGGTCGTGAAGTTTTAATACGATCTTAATACGGTCAGTTTAGTCATTCGGAAGATAAGTCTGGACAGACAAACAGACAAACAAAAAGTTTAAAAATGATTATTTATGTCTTAATAGCATCTAACTAATCTCCTGACCTTAAGAGAAATCAGTTATTGCAGTATTACAGACAGATACTTCAATTATATTTAAGTGTAGGCCCCATAAGCATCTTAATTTCTCCTCGATTAAGAATCGTATCAAAATATAGATGCGTTGTCACCCATGAGGACTAAGATGGAATGCCTCGTTTCCAGCAAAAATGGTCTCAGGTTCTCTCCACTCACCGTACGAAACACAGCAGCGTTAAGCTGCCATTTTACGCTGGTTTTCTGTGAGCGTGTGGAACAACCATGGAAGCGTTTTACGTATGTACCTACATAATAAATTACTCCCCAACAAATATCCAGACTCCAAACAAATATTTTTAAGCGATGCAAACACTTTCACAAACACGTGTCCGACATGGATGTGCGTCGTTTCACAACATTTATGCTGTAGCAAGTCGCCAGTAAGGGTATTTACGTCTGGCATAATGGGGATTGTATAATACCATCTATTGTAAGCCACAAGATTTTTCTGTCATTTTTCATAGCAGTATCTTGCGACCTTCGACAAAAACTACTAACAAAAATTTTGTTGATATAAAATATTGATAGATATGAAGCTGTGTATTATTTTTACCGTGTAGTGACGGTGTAAGAATATCGTCCCGTACGTGTCGCAAAAGACGAGAGATGAAGATTAAATCATAAAATTTCTCACATTTGTAGCGATTATGGCAAACACTCGCCATTGTGGTAAAAGCTCATTCTAGCAATGGTACACACAGCGCTAAAGATAATCTTGTTACCCATTTTTATTTAAACACGGCCACTAGATGAACTACGAGGTTCCCTATAAGCGATATAGAGGGTGCAAACATATATCGAGGGTACAAACTTAAACAGGCAATAAATATTTATATATTGGCACAGCCGATGTATAGAGCATCACCAGTGCTGTTATCCGTATAGTAATGAATGTTACCGGTATGCAACATATCATTGATATGCAGAAGAAACAGCGTCGGTGATAGCACGCAGCCTTGTGGAACACCAGCGTTAATAGGCTTGTAATCTGAGCATGCACCATCTACAACGACCTTGATACTCTGATCTGCAAGAAAACTGGTGATCCAAATGCATAATTTATCAGGAAACCCATAGAAAGGGAGCTTCGAAAGAAGCGCTTGGTGCCAAACTCGATCGAAGGCCTTCGCAATGTCCAAAATAAATACCAATGCCTCCCCCTTGTACTCTACTGCCTCCGTCCATCTATGAATAAGGTAGACCACCAGCTGACCGACCCCAACGAAAACCGTACTGGCGGTCACTAATCAGCTGGTGATCTTCAAGGTACCTACTGCTTGAGCTGGCAGTTTATAATGGATTTTATTACTTTTGGAGAACAAGGTGGTGATGGCGATAGGTCTGTACTTAGATAGGAGTGAGCGGGCGCCTTTTTTAGGGATCAGGTGGACGAAAACCGTCTTCCATGATTTCTGGACTACGCTTAGGGAGTAGGAGTATCAGAAGAGACGCGTTAGAACCGGTGCCACCTCCGGAGCACACGTCCTCAGCATAATAGTGGAGATTCCGTTCGGCTCACTCGACTTATGAATGTCCAGGAAGAGGAGTGCTTTGCGAACCGAGCGCTGTGTGAACCGCACATCCGCCATGGAGCACTCACACCGCGGCATGGTCGGTGGTGTGTTCCCCCCGTAATCGAGAGTCTAGTTGGATGCAAAGAAAGAGCCTAGCAGATCGGATTTCTCCTTTGAAACATGGGAAAGTGAGTCATCCTCCCAGTGCAAAGATGGAAAAGTTGGCTGACAGAAGTTCCCTTGGACAGGCTTGGCGAGAGACCAGAATGTACGGGTTTTCGAAGGGAGCCGAACTAGTTTCACGCCAATTCTGCCTATTTGCTCTGATTTTGTCTTAGCAATGACTCTTTTAAAGTACTGTGACCTGTAGGCGGAATTATACTTCTTCTTATGATTTAAAAAATATGTGTGTTAATATACCATTTATTTGGACGCATAGTTTAAGAGATAATGTAAAATTAAAATAATTCAATACTTGGCTGGGCGCGCAAACGACGCTTAAACCCTAGCCGTTATAAAATGCTTGAACTAGGTCTAGATAATGTTCGAATCTGGGTTGCTCGCGTACTGTGAAATTTACAGCTAGCGATTAGCACATAAGCCCTTGTGGTTTTATTATTCTTGAAATTCTCGTTTAGACTGATAAAAACTACAGTACCAATAGTAATTAAAAACTCAAGCGAAGTACTTGTGAATTCAATGTTTTTCGTTAAAAGTTTAAACAGCAATTTTGGCGCTTCGAAGGAGAATTTAAATAAATCAGCAAACTGAAATTCTTTAAATACTGATTTCGTTATTGCTATCATAATTAATAGAATAATTATTTGCGAAAACCTATTATAATTATTATAATATTATAATCTATTACAATATGATAAAACTAATTAGCTAAAATCTGCGTGAAAAATCAAATGGTTGTATCTTAACTAGTTTGAAGAGCACGTCACTCCCTTCAACCTACAGTTGCGTGCACTATAACTACCACTAATGTCTATAACACGACATTTTTTACGCCTCCAAATGAGACATCATCAGGTAAAATTGACACTAAGATTACAAACCCACAGATTAACCAACAATAGAAGGAGAGAGAGAGATTATTTTCGCACGGGCTTTATTAGCGTATTTAAGGCTTTAACTAGCCTGAATGACCTTGACGAAACGGCGATCGCAGAGATTTTAGCCGATGTCAACACCGTCTAGCAACTACTTTCTGTATTACTTATAAAAGTGCAAAGATTAATAGACTGCAGAGATGACAATTATATAAGTGACATACTGCCTGTTATGCTTGCGCATCACTGAGAATTATGTCGCGGTTACGCATCTTCAATTACATTGTGCTGTAGCTTTGTCCGGTAGGCGTCACGAGCTATCAAGTGTTCAAGTTTCAAGTACGTAAGAGTTTTTTATTATATATGTTAAATCGTATTTATTTGTATCGTATCAATAGATCTGGGGCAAAGCGTTCGCTGTAAATTTTGCCGGGTTTGATCCCCGACAGCACGAATGAAATTTGTAATTGCAATTTTCGTCAACACGCATTGGGGAAGCATGGCGGGAATTTCCTTGCCCTAAAACCCTCTCAGAAATAAAAAAGAGTCCTGTGCCCAGTAGAGGGACCTGTATAGCCTATTACTTTACTTTGTAGCAATATTTATATTCGTTTCAGATATAGAAGGGTACCTTATGCTGACAAAAATATCATGTGGAGGCGACGAAAACGTAAAACATCTTTATACCTAGATAAACGTTCGAAAGATTGTCAGTCATGTCATACGCCACATTTTCTATAGAGCGTAGAACATTGCAGATAGGGCAAAATAAAAAATAATCCAAAATATTATGGGAACTATTTATTAATAATATATACATTAATAGGTATTTATAATAAACATAATAAACAAGCTGCAAGGTTCAACTAATAATGTTTTTTGTAAACACAATCGTAAAATTCCTGTTTTTATTTTTACGAATGGTTAATTGATGAGACGTAGTCATTTCTTAGATCACTTCATATAAAATATATTTAATTAAAATTGACACGTGACCTATTTGGCCTTCTACTTACAACTCGGCGGAAACTTGAAAAGAAGATTTTGTCTTTTCACACAAGTATTGTTTACAACTGGCGTGGTTTCGAAAAGCGTGATTAAGTGTCAGCGGTATATAATCAATTAAATACTGAACTTTTTTGAAATTTATTTTTTTGTTTATTTTTGCTATATCTTCTTAAAAACTGACTACATCTCACTATTTTATTATTTGTTTTTTTTTTGTAACGCATAAGGATAAGTTAGACTAAGTTAGATTAACTTGGATAAGTTTATAATTTTTTTAATTTTATCACAAAATTTCTGCAATAAATTATTACCTTTTCTACAGTGATTCTCTCCTCTTAATTTCGGCGTGACTGTAGGATGTTATAGTGAGTCACCGTCAGTTACTAAGCGGCCATAAATCATTATATGTATGTATAGACATACATATATACATTTTTTGATTTTAATATTTATGTTTTTTTTAAATTTTGATTGAGTTTTTGAAACCTGGTAAAATTATTTTTTTCCATACCAATTAATGGGCCTGAGTATAATGCCAGTTATGCTCTTTGGCTGAAGTTATTTTTTATTTTATGCTCAATTGCAGACAAAACGATATTGATTGCGCATTTCTAAAACAAAATTTTACCTCTTGTACTTCTAATAATAGCTCCTGCACCTAATATGGCGTAATAGTTATTATTATCTATAAGACCATTTGCGGAAACAGTTTTTGTTAACAGTTATGAGTATAACATTTTATCAGCTGCTTTGTTTATAGTGCCTTGAGCAACACTTTGCCGTTTTCTGTACAGAAAATGATGCTGGCTTTGCAAATATGGATGGCCGCTACCATTGAATATAATACCCACTATGTTACACTTATTTACATAGAAACTTTAATTATCATTTGCAAAACATTCTAAATAGCACTTTTTACACAAGAAAGTAAACTTTTAAATCAGTTCATCTTGTTTTTCACTAATTAAGTGAAAAGTAAATCTAACAAATAGGTCCGTGATTTAAAATGTATTGCAACTTTTTATAGAAAAGCATGACCTTATCATAATATAATAGTCAATCATTTAGCCATGGGATAAAACTTTTAAGTGTGTCAGTCAAACATTAATGATGATATTCGGGTCATTATACTGGAAATAGTCTTTTAAATATTTTGTAGTACAATTGACAATCTTCAGTATGATTGACCGTGTATATGACTTTTATAAGTCTATGTTATTTTTGATGAAAATTATTATTGCAGATAAAAGCCCTTTCACATTTATTTTAGTCTCGAATTAAATTAATCAAAACGAAAATAAGAATTTTGGCTCTTTATAACTGATCTTTAAATGTAAAACACTGACTTGAAATTATATAATTATTGGCATTTTTTTAATTCATTGAACTTTTTTAAGATTTTGTTGAAACTCTACTAGTAAAAAAAAAAAAACAAATATATATATTATAGTTCTTGATGAAAATAAAGTATGCGCGTTACATCGTATCCCATCAAGAATTTCTAATGTAATTCTTGGTGTAAAGCTAAGACGTGATAATAACTGTAAACAATAGAATAACAAAATAATGTAAACATTTGTAAATACTTGTAAAACAAGGTAGTTATGCAACCACAAGACCATAAGGTTGTTAGGGTTTTTACCTAGAGGGGGCTGCATAAGCATTAGGCAGTATCCAGTAACTGTAGAGTCAGCGCTTTTGGTTGCATGAGATATCAGGCAGAGCTCATGGGAGCGGCCACTTCGTTTTGACATCGACTTCTGTCAAGACGTATTAATTAAGTAATTAGAATTATAATTATTGTAATTAGAAATAAATAGATTTTAAATAGTTTTTAAAAAATCATTTTACGTTCCCGTAAACTTGGCTAGGTAGTCTTCGGCATGAAAGTAAAAATAAATATTTTCGATTATTTTTGCAATATCTAACAGCCGGATCAGCACGCGATTTTGATCCATCTAAAGATGCTAAATTTCAGCAAACACTGTCAAATGCAATAGAAGTGACAGAAAAAAACGGTTCTTGATATAAAAGGGTAAATAAATTATTTAACCTATAAAGTAAAATCACTTTATTAAAAATCAAAATAGCCCAATAGCTTTATTAACATGAGACACATAATTGTACGAGTGCTAACAATACTTAACATTATTTTATTGAAATCTCAGAAAGTTTTTTTAATAGAATAAGGATGACAAACGAGCACATAGTCCACCTGATGGTAAGTGGTTGCTACGCCCCATACACATCTACATCTATCCTCTGTTACAAATCAAAATGTAGATGCGTTGTCACCCGTGAGGACTAAGATGTAATGCCTCGTTGCCAGTAAAAAGGTTTTTCGGTTCTCTACACTCACCATACGAAACACAGCAGGGTTAAACTGCTATTTTACATGATATTCTGTGAGAGCGTGGCCCTTCCCCGGTAGAGCCGACCCATTCGTGCTACAACTATACCTACTACTAATATAGCTGCAGCATGGCTCTACCACGTAAGAAAAAATTGACGTTGAAAATTTAAGTATTTTCAGAAGCAAATTTGCAATTATTTTCTATTGAGTTAATTTTTGTGGAATCGTGTTTTACAAACCGCCACTTGAAATACGTACAATTTTTTTTTCGATAACGACGTGAAATTACAAAACGATCCCCATGCATATCAATGTGGCTCTATTCAGCCTCTTAATATGCACAAACCTCGGGGTTGAGAGATTTTAAAAGTTTTCATGCGTAGATAATGGAAGATATAATATTATATTATTACTGTCCCGTGTGAGGCAACCTTTATACTTATATACATATTCTTATCATATTTTTATGGTTGGTTAGAAAAGTTATATCTAAATGCAAACTTTCACAGGGTATTTTTTTTTACTATTTTACCCAGCAAGTAGTAAAGCAACTACAATCCCATCGCTGGTTATGTAGCCTAAGATAGTGAATTGCACTGACTTAACAAAAACCTATTCACTCTTGCCTAATACTCGTAGTACTAGGTAAGTATTATTTGCGACCTATTTGTGACATATTTGTGTGTGTGTGTGTGTGTGCGCGTGTGTGTGTGTGTGTGTGTGTGTGTGAGTGTGTGTGTGTATGTGTGAAGAAAAGCGTATAAGAATACGTGAAGAGGAATAAAGGTTGAGTACTACTTCGCTTACCTATACGAGGTTGCCACTCGAGAACCTTTTTTCCTATTTTTTATCGGTTTTAGAAGTTTAATATTCCGTCTATGTCAGTTACTCTGGTTCTACTGCGAATATCTTCATTTCTAACTTTATCACATAGAGAAACCCGTCTCCAATTTAAAATATTTACATTTTTATATGATAGTTTGTCTAACATAAAAAAAACCATAAACCCTGAATGTCTTTATAGAGTTATTTATACTTAGGGAAGCACCATTTTTATTATTTATTTAAATTGTTTGATTTAATTCGATAACAGTGTACCTAAATGTAAGTATCTGTATCTATATTTCCCTCCCCAACAATATTTTATAAAGTCATACTCATAAAAACAGCGTTTTATTGTAATACGTAATTATAAAATTCAATATCAACTAATTAATAAAAATATGCAACAATAAAATTACATAGGTATTAAAAACTATCGAAATCTAAGTAACGAGAGCATGATCGTCGTTCCACATCTAAATTATATAAATATTATGCATTTTTCAATTTCACTAATCAACGTCGCCGCAAAAATTTCTTCTTCTTTGGGCACTTTAAAAATTCATTTATTTAGAAAATAATATTTACAGTTACCAGTGTGCAGATATTAACTAAATTAAGTATTTCTAGTCATAAAAATATTTATAATTGAGTATAAACTAATAAAAAACTAATATATATTTGAACGAAGTCGCTCCAACACTGACGTGCGGTCCACCCTCGACGATGTCCGAAAACGGACTGTGACAGAGCTTACATGGCGACGGAGCATGCGCGCTCGCGTAAATGTATTCAATTTCAGGGAAAAATTATATATTCTCTTATAAAACGGATAATAAAAATAAAACTCTTAATTAAAAATATTAATATTTTAAAGACCTTTTTTTTAGTGTAAGAACTATTTAAAAAGCTTGTGCCGTTTTGGAGAAATTTTGCAAAATATGACAAAGATAGGTACTCTTTGGGGATTTTTTTTCTAATAAGGGAATGACAAAAATAGAATTTTGTTAAATTAAAAACATTTACCAAATCCTCTTCTGTTACCCTGTATTTTTTCTTTGTGGATTAAATGAACAGTTATTGAGATTTTTTTACTTAAATATCCTAGATTTAGGCATTTCAACCACTGTTAAGGCCTTAACTATGTTTCTTTGGTTTGAAGTTTCATAAATAATCAATCTTCTTGTATATTATTAACTTATATATATATATATATATATATATATATATATATAAATTACATACATTACATTACATTGAATTACTGACTGTGGAGTCGAGAAACTGGCATCACTAGCTTGTGTTTGTTCCTAGTGTTTACAGAATGTATATCACTTTTTTTACTAAAACTATCTTTGTTTTTGTGAACATAGATAAAATTTTCTTAAATATACTGAGAGAAAAAATAATAGTAGTACGTACTAAAAGTAAGTAGTATCAATTTTTTCGTCTGGGTGTCATTTTTATGGTTTTCGAGGGTGCTGAAGCCGATAGTGCTGTCGAAATGTAAATTCAAGGTGGCGGCTGCAACAGGTATCAATTTTTTCATCATGGCTGTCATTTTCATGGTTTTCGAGGGTGTTGAAGCCGATAGTGCTGTCGAAATGTAAATTCAAGGTGGCGGCTGCAACAGGTATCAATTTTTTCATCATGGGTGTCATTTTCATGGTTTTCGAGGGTGTTGAAGCCGATAGTGCTGTCGAAATGTAAATTCAAGGTGGCGGCTGCAACAGGTATCAATTTTTTCATCATGGGTGTCATTTTCATGGTTTTCGAGGGTGTTGAAGCCGATAGTGCTGTCGAAATGTATTTAAACTACTTTTAAAAATTTCGTATAATCATGTTATACGTAATTGTTTTAATGCGCTTAGGGCGTGCCCAACTGGATTTACCAATATATATTTAAGTTTAAGGGGCTCCGCTAAGATGTTGGAGCCCAAGCCAACCCCGCCTGCACGTGGCGCACCTGCTGGACAACGGAAAGGGCTCTGGCGATGCCACTCCTCTGGGATTCGTCCTAGGGGTTCGGGGGTCAGACGGCAGTCGCCCTGGTAATTGGCACTAAGCCACTCAGAAATGGACGGTAAAAGAAAGATAAATACGTTTAGGGCTAGGGCGTCGCCGCATAACGACGCGCATGGGGATCGCCTTAACCCTGCGACAAGTATGCGAGGGCTACCGGGCCCCGTGCGAGCCCGGCTAAAGACGTTAGCACCAACTACGAAGATTCCCTTTGCAAACTGGAACATTGGCACGCTTACGGGACGCTCCGCAGAACTTGCGGCCATACTTGCCAGGCGTAAAGTGGCAGTGGCATTCCTGCAGGAGACACGGTGGAAGGCCAACAGGAGCCGGAATATTGGGCACGGCTACAAGCTGATCTATACAGGCTCCTCTGGTGGAGAGAACGGTGTGGCAGTGGTGCTCGCCGAGCGTTTCCACGATAGCGTCCTGGAAGTTAGACGCATATGCGACCGACTTATGGTAGTAAGGTTGCTTATTGAGGGGGTCGTGACCCACTTAATAAGTGCCTACGCCCCACAGGTCGGCTGCAGCGACGCGGATAAAACGCTGTTTTGGGATCGTCTCGGAGATGTACTATGCGGCATACCGTTGTACCACAATGTCGTTTTGGGTGGCGACCTGAACGGTCATGTGGGCGAGGTGCAGGGGGAGTATGAACGTGTCCACGGCGGCTATGGTTACGGCAGAAGAAACGCAGAGGGGGAAACCATTCTCAGAACCTGCACTGCAGCTGACCTGGCCGTGGTGAACACGTTCTTCAAAAAGAAAACCGAGCAACTGATTACCTACAGGAGCGGTCGGAACGCCACTCTAATCGACTATCTACTGACCAGGAGAAGTCATATCAGTCGCGTGGCCAACTGTAAGGTCATACCCGGTGAGTGTCTCACTGCCCAACACCGACTTCTTGTCATGGACCTCTGCGTAAAACCCCGTCGCAGACACGCCGAACGTTGCCGCCGTCAAATCAAGTGGTGGCTGCTGGATCAAACCAGATACTCAGAGTTTGACTCTGCCGCTGGGGATATTAGTCTCGACACAGCAGGCAAGTCCGTCCAAGAGTGCTGGAAAACCATTCAGACAGCAATCACAAAGATGGCAAAGCAAGTTCTCGGCGTGGCGAAAGGGGGCCGCAAAATCGACAAGGAGACCTGGTGGTGGGATGCCACAGTCCAGGGTTCATTACGGGAAAAGAAAGCGCTCTTCAAGACGTGGCAAGTGACCAAATCTCTTGAAGATCGCGCATCTTACAAGACAGCGAAAAGAGCTGCCAAGAAAGCTGTAGCCAGAGCCAGGCGTGACCACTTGCAACCATTATATGCTAAGTTGGACACTCCTGAGGGGCACAAGCTCATATATAAACTGGCGCGCTCTAGGGCCAAAGCAGCTCAAGATATTACTCGCTGCTGCAGCGTCAACGGCCCTAATGGCGAGCTCCTGTACGATGATCGTGCGGTGAAGGAGAGATGGCGCTCTTATTTCCACGTTTTGCTGAATACTCAGCACCGGGAAGTGCACCCTCCCGAACAACTCCCGAACCATGTACTCGTGCCACCAATTACACCTTACGAGGTCCTCGCATCTCTTCGTCACATGGAGAATCGGAAAGCTGTCGGACCGGACGAGGTGCCAATTGAAGCGTGGAAAGCGCTGGGGGCTCGTGTGTGCATTCTTACTAACCTTTATAATAGAATCCTGAGCGACCGAATAATGCCCGATCAGTGGCGGCTTAGTATAATAACGCCGGTCCACAAGGGTAAAGGGTCCGTTCAGGATTGCGGTAATTACCGCGGTATAAAGGTGATGTCACACACCATGAAGCTCTTCGAGCGCATTATTGACGCCAGGATCCGACAGGAGTGTACAGTGTCGGACTTCCAGTACGGTTTCCAACCAGGACGCGGTACCATGGACCCTATATTCGCCCTAAGGATCCTCATGGAGAAGCACAGGGAAAAGAATATGCCTCTGCATTTTTTATTCCTAGACCTGCAGAAGGCCTTTGACTGTGTTCCTAGGGAGATGATCTGGTGGGCGTTGCGGTCGAAGTTGGTACCAGAGACCTACGTGGAAATCGTACGTGACATGTACCGCAACTCCGATTCAATAGTCAGGATCGCTGTTGGTGATACCACCCCCTTCCCCATAACCATAGGCGTGCATCAGGGCTCCGTCTTAAGCCCCTATCTCTTCAGTGTGATATTTTTTTTTTTTTTTTTTTTTTATAGGATAAGGGTGACAAACGAGCACACAGTCCACCTGATGGTAAGTGGTTGCTGCGGCCCATCGACATCTACATCTATCCTCTGTTACAAATCAAAATGTAGATGCGTTGTCACCCGTGAGGACTAAGATGGAATGCCTCATTTCCAGTAAAAAGGGCCTCCGGCCACCTGCACTCACCAAGCGAAACGCAGAGGTAAACCTCTACTTCACGCTGGTTTTCTGTGAGGTCGTGGTACTACCCCGGTTCGAGCCGGCCCATCCGTGCGACAGCAAAAGCTGCCGCGTGGCTCTACCACTGTTAGAGCCACGCGGCAGCTTTAGACGAACCGTCAGCCAGCGTACAGAAACTACCGCAGCCTTGGCTGCTTATGTACGCTGATGATATCGCACTGGTAGATAAGGACAAAGGACGGCTCACCAGACGCGTGCACGCATGGAGGGAGGCGCTTGAGAACGGCGGGCTGAAGCTAAACGTGGCGAAGACGGAGTATATGGCCTGCAACAGCACAGATCTGACGTCTCTCCGTATAGGCGACGACACCGTCGAGCGCACGGACAACTTCAGGTACCTCGGATCTGTGCTTGATGCGTCCGGTGACATCGATCGCGACATCAAGGCCCGTATATCAGCGGCTTGGGCGAAATGGCGCGAGGTGACGGGTGTCATTTGTGACCCCAAAATGCCGGTCAAGCTGAAGGGACAGGTCTATAAGACCATCATAAGGCCTGTCCTTACGTACGGCAGTGAGGCGTGGCCGGTGCTGGAGCGACACCGGCAGTTGTTGCATGTCACGGAGATGAACATGCTGCGGTGGATGTGTGGCGTCACACGGAAAGACCGTGTACGGAATACATACATCCGCGGCAGCCTCCATGTCCGTGACATTGCTGACAAGCTGCAGGAAAGTCGCCTCCGCTGGTACGGCCACGTCTTACGACGACCAGCAAGCTACGTGGGAAACAAATGCCTGGACATGACCTTACCTGGTGCCAGGAGTAGAGGACGGCCCAAGAAACGCTGGTTTGATGTCGTGCAGGATGACATGCGCGCCAATGGGCTAGTTGTGAGGGACGCCGAAGACCGGGCAAAGTGGAGGAGGAAGTGTCGGAAAGCGGACCCTGGGTTCTCCCGCGCTGGGCGGGATGAGCAACCGGGATAAACGCTAGGTAGAAGAAGAAGAAGAAAGATTTAAAGATAACGCTTAAATTTATTTCATTGTAGCGCTATGATAGCGATGACGTTAATAATCTTTATGCAATAAGTCTTCATTCCTAAAACGCGTTTAATATTTAATTTTATCTAGTTGCGCCAAAATACTTGCACTGTTAGTCGCATGGGGTCCGTGTATACCTCTGCGTTTACTTCTACAAAAGAAGGAGAATAATAAATGCAAATATTTATTTTGTATGGTAATTTCAAGAACAAAATCTTAACATAACATAATCAAATATATAAGGTTTCTAAAAAGCAACAAAATATAAGCTTCTAAATCGGTATTTGAAAATGATATCAATCAATTACTTAGTAAATAGCAAAACTACTTTTAGAAATTAAGTTGTGGCCACTGTAACGAATAAAACATTGAGGCGATAAAAGACGTAAAATGTGGGCCAAATTACACTGGAGCTTTTCAAAACCATTCGTAACGAACACTTTAAATTTGGGCGATAAAAGTGGTAAAATATAAAACGTGGTCCAAATTACGGTGGAACTTTGCAAAACGAATGGTAAGGAACATTTAAATTTGTGTAGAAACTAACGTGGCAGTACTACGCCGTAGGCGTTAAACAGATGTTAGTTGGTTTTGTTACGTTTTGCTCTACGACATATGTAGGACTGATAAATATTGAGAAATACTGTTTGAGTACTACGAGTACTTACTAGTTTTATCTTAATTATAAGTAACCATGGCGAGGTAAAAGTAACATGAAGCCGATAACTAAAACACAAAAAATTTAATAAATAATGATATTAATGGTTTATTATCAATCATTGGATACAAGATATCTCTTAGAATAATTACTAATAGTTGAGTAAACGTCTATTTAAAGCTTTTTAACAGGAAACATTGGCAAAATTAAAATGACGCGACGTGGAAATTAATAATAAAAAAATGTTATTGTACTATCATTCAAAATATGGCTTATTTTGAAAAACATTACGTTTTCCGTGTTAATCGTAATTTTGTACCAGTGTACCCCTGATGGAGAAGTTAACATCCATTGGTAAAGTTGCCAGACTGTGTATAAAATTATTTGATTAAGAAAGAATCATATGCAGAATAATATGAATCAGATGAATTTTTAATCCAAAATCTTAGATAGAATGAACCAACTTGTTACCAATAAATATGCCCTGCTCTATTAAGTATGTGTTCGGTGCGAGAACCTTCCCCATTGAGCCGACCGATTTTCGAGCCAGACATAATACATTTTCAGTTTGTCTCTATGACATGCTAACCGTTTCATTTTATGCATGTTTAAATTCTCGCCAGCTCTTGGCGATGAAAGAAGGCTTTATGGGTAAGTGGAAAACTAATATTTCGGCCCGTCCCGGATAGAGAAGATAAGACAATCAAGGACCGTTTAATTTCTAAACTTCCCGTTTTACCAAACAAAAGTTAAAGTTTTTCGGGATTTTGGATAACATGTCATGTGTTTTAATTTTTTGGAAAGTAACCCTAATTCTTTTTCAAAAATAAAGGTATCTTAAGTTACTCCTTATAACACCAGCTATTTGCCAGTGAAAGTTCCGTCGAATTCCGTCAAGTCATTTAGGAGATTAACCTAAACAAACAGACGGACAGACAAACAGATAAATAAACATTTTAAACGTTGTTTCTTTTTTTTGTTTTATGTACCGTATATATATACTTTCATGTGCATTTATTAAAAAGCTGTAACTTTAACATTACAAACAGACGCTTCAAATTTATTTATTTGTATAGATATAATATAAAAAACTATAATAATAATAAAAAAAACTAAAACTAGAAACCTAATTATCATATAGTCCTACTCCCCACGGTATCGTGCCAAGAACGCTGGCTGCGTGTCCCCGCTGAATGGATATACTTAGCCTTTGAGCGAGAAAAGAACCAGCCCTCTTATCACCAGCAGCAACGACGGAGTGGAGTTCCTATTGTATAGATATAGATATGGAGTTGGCCAGTAAAAATAATGAACTAACTTTACTCGTTCTAATTTATAAAATCATGATAATTTAACTAGTATTACATATAGACAGCGTTTATCTTTAATAATTACATTTATTAAATCTTTTAACATAAAATGTCATAATAATGTTAATTAGCTTTTTATTATCCACGAAAAAGTTTAGACGCCATCATACAGCCACTTACGAGTATTTACACAGTAAACGTAATAATTTTAACAAGTATTACATTCTTCTTTAATAATTCCTTTTTTTAACAATTAATAAAAATATTAATTATTATGTACTATCTACGGAAAAACTTAGACGCCATCATGCAGCCATTAATATTTCACAGGAAATGAAAGCTAAAATTTATTGTTGTAATCAAAATTGCGCAATTTAGTCAAATTTATAATGATAAAGTGTACATATAATTTTTAATTTTATTCCTAAAAGAAACATATTGATATGTATCATCCCAAAAATAATGTAATGCATCCCACTTATATAAGACTATAAAAGAGCACTTAAAATTTCAATTAGCGATTTCATTGGTACCAGTAGAACTTAGTTCACTCCGCAATATGAGATTTATAGGTAGGTACTTATCCCTGAGCAAACGGAACGGGACGTCAAAGTTACGAGACATCTCGCATTACCGTAACATAATCAACAAGCGCAACAAAGAAGCTAATGAAGGCTAATAATCTTCCGATGATTAGATGTTGCCTGTTGGAACTGAGGTGAAATTATTTATTATACAATATCAATATAATAGAGACGTTCCGTTTCAAATAGTTTTTCAGTTTCTAGAGAGTAAATACACAAAACGATACCTGTTTCAATTTCCTTCTATTGCCTCTTACGTCCACGGGACGATATGGGTTAGAGGCTATTCTTACATCGCCACTACACGGTATGTTTATAACTTAATAGCATTCAAATAACTAATTGAGCTTAATAGAAGCCAGTTATTTCAATATTACGAACAGACCTTTCAATTTTATTTATATGTATAGATATATTATACTGTCCTTAAACTTGAGCAAAAGGTTGAGGTTGAGTGATATTTTTTTTAATTTCATCTAGGAAAATAAGCAAATTCATAAAATAACCTGTTCACACGCGGTAGAAGTGAAATGTTATAATCCTTATTTTTAGACACGTAGAGCATAAATTTTGGTTTATCAAATCAAAATAATATTTTCGTTCACCTGAAATTGCTTAACAATAGCGATGTCTACTGAAGTCAATCAATTTTTTTTTCGACAAAACTACACACTACACACTACTAGAAACAACAATGAATTCTATATATAAAATAATTTTATGGGATAAGGAAACAAAAATTTATTGATTATCAAGGTGGTTTGTAAAATAGATCAATTTAATATAAATCAGTAAGATATGAAGTCATGCATTGTTAAGAATAGTTTATATATTATGATAATTTTATTCAGTATGACAAATTTTAAATTTATTAATTCTTATGTAAATTTTTTAATTCTTTATTTTAAAAGTTAAAAGTTATATTAGCAATTTTGAAAGCATCGCAGGAGGCCGAGATAATAGGAAACACTATACTGAACTAGCTGTTCCCCGCGGTATCACCCGCGTATATCACGCTCTGAGCCATGCGACAATATTTTTTCATTATCTCTTAAACTGTGCGTCCAAATAACATGCTATAAAAGCAAAGTTTATCTTCATAAAATTGTCTTGATGATGAAGTAACTTTCGTTCTTATGTACGAATATGCTGTACCTAATAATAACGCTCATAAATCACTTTTAGATTTTCAATATTTTTTTGTCACAAAATACCATATTTTGGCTTATGTATAAGAAAGAGTACTATGTTATCGCGGCCTCTTTTTTTTAGATTTATATCTATATTTTTGTACAACATAGTATTAACGTATCACTAATCACTACGCCAGCTCATGGATTAAGCAGTTCGGGAGTGGTTTTTCTTCCGACTTGCTTAACAAAAATCAATATTTAAGGCTAGCTGAGAGGTTTTGCCTAATGCAAGATAGCCTATACTATTCATCGTGAATTTGGGTATCATATACAAAAAGAATTTATCAATTCGAAATGGTAGTCCTAGAGAATAACATGTTTAAACAAACAGAAAACCTCTTCGTGTGTATTATCTTTATATATAAAAATTACGTGTCACATTGTTTGTCCACGATGGACTCCTAAACTTCTGGACTGATTTCAATCAAATTTGGCACACTGTGTGCATTTTGGTCCAACTTGAGAGATAGGATAGTTTTTATCCCAAAAAGTGACCCTCAAAATTTTTTATTGCGAATTTAAGGATTTTTTCATAGGAAGGGTCGTTGTAAAGGGCAGAGCAACGTCTGCCTGGCCAGCTAGTATTAAGTATAGATTCTATCTCATTCTCTCCTATAGACTTATATATTTATCTGTCTTTTCATTTGTTTCATATGACAACGATGCTAAAGATGTTTTCACTTCAATAAAAACTGAAAATTGTTCTCGCAATGTAGGTAAATATACCTAATAATGTCAGAATCAGCAGATGGCAAAATGAACATTCGCAGCTGTAACAAGATTTAATTTCAAGTATTCCCTAACAACTACATATAACTGTAACGCGACATGGTTAACTTAAATACAATGTGTTGGCATCCACATATTAAGTTGATAATAGTTAAGCACCAGCTTGCAAATTAATTATCGCCAAAATTCTAAAGAGGGAAGAGAATAAAATATATATAATATAATGTTACGAGCTTGGGGTTCGAGACAATTAAAAAAACTGCCGATTGAATTACCAAAATTGACACTTTAATTACACAACACTAATTACAATCTAAAATCACACTAATAATAAAACACAGTTCGCCGTTATTTCGCTTCGAAGTATTCTCTTGTATCGCCAATTCAATACTGCCTCGGTCGTGGTCTATACCGGCCTTATATAGGGCCTCAGATAGTTTCCAGAATCTTCTACTGTAGCGACATCTAGAATGTTCGAGTACATATCGGTCCCGAAATTTCTGGAAGGATCTTGACTCTCCTAGTTCTGCTACTCGACACTAGAGGGCGCTAGTGTACCTAGTGTTGCCATGTACAAGACATTAATAGTGGCACGCAATACTTTCATTTACTCGACACTAGGGGGCGCTAGTGTAACTAGTGTTGCCATGTACAAGACATTAATAGTGGCGCGCAACACTGCCCCCTCCTAAGACATGCTCGTCCCGAGCATTATTGGCCCCATAATAACGCGCCAGTCGATCTACATGGACAATCTTAGGAGTACCTCTGGCACCTTTCTGTATCCGGTAGGTTACGTCATTGATCCTTGTCACAATCCGGTACGGTCCGTCCCATTTAGCTTAAAGCTTAGGAGATTTCCCTTTGCTGCGAACTGGATTGTGTAACCACACTAGAGAACCTTCATCAAACCCCTTGTTGTTTATTTTGCGGTCATACCGTGTTTTCATCTTCTCAGACGTTTGCTGGCCCGTCTGTCTGACGTGCTCATAAATGTCATTCATTTTGTTCCGCAAGTCATTTGCATAATCGGTTATACTGCATGGGGCATCTGGTGGTATTCCGGTGATCAGGTCTGCAGGCAGCCGTAATTCTCTCCCAAAGTTTGCGAAAGCTGGCGTCAATGATGTACTTTCGTGAACAGCGCCTCGATATGACAACAAAAACGGTTGTATGTGCCTGTCCCAGTCTCGTTGCCGTTTTTCCACAACTTTTGCCAGGTACCTTTCCAATGTCTGATTAAATCGTTCTACCATTCTATCAGATTGTGGGTGGTAAGAAGTTGTTCGTGTTTTATGAGTACCCATAACTCTGCAAGTTTCCTGGAATATTTGAGACTCGAAATTCCTTCCTTGATCGCTGTGAATCTCTAAGGGTACTCCAAAACGACAGAAGACTTCATGAACTAGTTTATCTGCAACTGTTGAAGCTTCTTGATTTGGAATGGCGAAGACTTCTGGCCACTTAGTGAAGTAATCCATCACAACCATGAAATACTTGTTACCACTTTCACTTTCCGGAAACGGCCCCGCAACGTCAATGGCTATCCTCTCCCATGGTGCACCAACATTGTACAATTTCAATGCGCCTCTACTACGAATTTGAGGTCCCTTTACAGCCGCACAACTTGTACATTTGCGGCACCAGTCCTCCACATCATCACGACAGTGGACCCAGTAAAACCGTTCTCGGATCTTCAGGGGAGTTCGTTTAACACCCAGGTGGCCTCCTGAAGAACTACTATGGTACAGTTGTAGAACATCCGGTACTTTAGCCTTAGGGACAACCATTTGCAAATGACATCTGTCTCCCCGACCATTTTCCCATTTACGGCACAGGACTCCATCCTGAATCAGCAAGCTGTCCCATTGGGCCCAATAGCTTTTCGTGGTCGAACTCATTGCTGAGACGTCGCTCCACTTGGGCTTAGGAGCACTGGCCTTCATCCATTCCAGAATCGGCTTAATGTCCGAATCTTCCTGCTGTGCATGTTGTAGGCTGTCCTTCCACTCATTGCTGAGCTGGTCTGTCCTGAGCATTCTCACAGATACCACTTCCTTACCCTCTTGCCTAGTATAATGCTTGCAATCTTCAGGGCAAGGTCTTCTTGACAATGCATCTGCATTGCCATGAGATTTCCCGCTGCGATGTTCGATCACAAAGTCGTATTCCTGCAGTAGTTCAATCCATCTCGCAACTTGTCCTTCCGGATTTTTGAACTGCAATAGCCATTTGAGTGCAGCATGGTCAGTTCGTAAGTGGAATTTCCGCCCTAGAAGATATTTGCTAAAATGCTGCAAGGACTTTACCACAGCAAGCAATTCCCGTCTTGTGACACAATAGTTCCTTTCCGGCTTTGACAACGACTTGCTGAAGTACGCTATCACAATATCTTGATCACCATTCCGTTGAGACAACACACCGCCAAGTCCTATATCACTTGCGTCTGTGTCAACTATGAATTCCTTGCCCGCATCAGGGTACCCCAAAATAGGTGTTTTGCACAGACGGTTCTTGAGCTCCTGGAATGCAATATCGCAACTTTCATCCCAGCAGAATTGTCGCTTCTCCTCGGTTAGCTTGTGCAGAGGTTTGGCTATATCTGCAAAGTTCTTCACAAATCGCCGATAATAAGAGCATAAACCCAAAAATGCTCTAACCTGTGTCTTGTCTTTTGGAACCGGCCACTCCTTGACAGCGGCAATTTTTTCTGGATCCGTGCGGATACCTTCTTCCGACACTACATACCCCAAAAAACTAACTTGCCGTTTGAATAGTGAGCACTTCTTTGGACTCAACTTGAGGTTGGCACTCTGGATCTTCATGAGCACGCGTTACAGGTTTTGAAGGTGTTCCTCAAACGTACGGCCTAGGATGATGATGTCATCCAAATAGACCAGACAGGCATCTCCAATTAGCCCGGTAAGTACAAGCTCCATCAATCTTTCAAACGTTGCTGGAGCATTGCACAATCCAAACGGCATGACTTTAAATTGCCACAGACCCTTTCCTGTGGAGAATGCAGTTTTCTCCTTGTCCTTAGGGTCAATTTCAACCTACCAGTAGCCACTTTTCAGGTCCAGCGTACTAAACCACTTTACGCCTGTAAGCATGTCCAGCGTGTCATCAATTCTTGGCAAGGGATAGCTGTCCTTCTTCGTAACGTCGTTCAGGCGGCGGTAGGCAACACAAAACCGCATGCTGCCGTCCTTCTTCTTTACCAGCACCACAGGTGAACACCATGGACTAGATGAAGGTTCAATAACACCATCCTTCACCATACCCTCAATCATGGTTTCCACTTCCTTTTCACGTGCTACAGGCAATCTTCTTGGCCGCTGACGAATAGGCAATTCTTGTCCTGTATTTATTTTGTGTTGAACTAAGCCAGTCTTTCCTATGTCACCTTCGTTTGACGAGAAAACATTGGCGTACTTGAGTAACAACTTCTTCGCCTTGACCATTTCATTCGGGGAGAGAACGCTGCGAGAGTCTTCTAAAAGTGTGGTCACTCTCGTTTGTCCATCCTTGCTAGGGGTCCCGGTCGATAGATATTCGCATCGACGCAATCCACTTCCTCACTAGTACCAACCAATGTGCCTTTTTCTATAATCTGTTCCTGATCACAAAGGTTCAACACACGTACTCCTGAGATGTCGGTGGTACTGACCAAGGTTCGAGCCACTTTCCATGGAAGGTCATTGTCTACCCTTTCCACGAGTACACAACGATGAGCTTGCCCAGGACTCCGAGGAAGACTAACCGGCACAATCGTTTCCGATCTCGGCGGAAGAACAATCTTCTTAAGGCTGTACACATTCCCTGGTAACGCCCCTTCCATGAAAAGTTCCTCTTGTCCACATTTCAAAACACCTTGCTTAACGTCGATCTCACAACAATTCTTCCTCATAAAGTCTAGGCCCAGGATGCAGTCGTCCATTATATCAGCCACGATGACATTATGCAGGTAGATCATGTTGCCTAGCTTCAACTCCATCTCCTTCTCTCCACGGACGGGTATGCGCTGACCAGTGGCTGTCACCAAATTAATGCGTTCTCGGTTGTATGCGGAGTCCCCAAGGAATCGACTTATAAGTTGGGAACTGACAACCGTGCGAGAGGCTCCAGTGTCTATGGTCAGTTTACACGGCGTTCCGTTGACTTCGCCCTTGATGATTAGGCTGTTCCCATCATGGGTTTGTGAGATCGAAATCCTTGGGGCTCTTTTAACATCAGCCAGCACCCGCCCCGCAGTCCTGGCTTTTACTCGTTTCCCTGTTGCTGCTGGGCGGTACTATTAGCCGCACTACCCTCTCGAGATCGATCACCTTCCCTTTCTACAGTTCGCTTAGGGCAGCTGGATCGAAGATGGCCCCTTTCCCCACAGCCGTAGCACCTAGGGCTGTAGCTTTTATTGCGGTCCTGAACTGTAGCTGCTGCAACCTCCCTGACGCGGTGGGAACGATGATCCTGCCGCACGGCTTCCACCTCCAGTGCATGGGTCAAGGCGTCCTTAAGCGTCTCGTGGTGCCCGAGACTCACAGCAGCTCTGACTTCTAGGTCGCGGATGCCGTCGATGAATGTCTGCACCAGGTTCCCTACAATAAGCGCAGGTACAGATTGGTACGCTTTTCGAACCAGCTTCTCCACCTCAAGGGCCCACTGCTGCAGGTTTTCGTTACTGCTTTGCACGCGATCTTTGAGCTGCGCACGAAAGACGTGTTCCAGGTGAGCGTCGCCATATCTCGCCTCCAATGCCTCAAGGAGCTGCTGGTAAGTCACTTCCTTACCGAGAGCTTCCAGAACAGTTAAGGCCTGGTCGCGCAGGCCTAGGGTGAGAGCAGTCATGGCCTGACTTTTATTCCAGCCGTTCGCTTTCATGACAGCCTCGAACTGGATTTTGTAGGCCGACCAGGAAGAAGTCCCATCAAACGGTGGCACTTTGAATCCACGTAGCGAAGGTGTTGTAGCTACCACGGGAGCTGTAACTCCATCCCCAATTTTGAGGTCGTTCAGCGTTTTCTTCACGTCAGCCATCACATTGTCAACCCGATTGTACACTTGGTCGATTCGGGTTTCAGCTTCCGACAGGCGGTTGTCATATTGAGCAACCTTATCGTTCACCTCACTTATTTCTTTCCCGAAGGTAGCGTGAAGGTCCTTCATGAGAAGTATCTGCTCTTCCTTATCGCGTTTGAGCTGCTCTTCCAACCGACGGCCCTGTTCCTCCTGTAGGCGGGCTTGTTCCTCCTGTCCGCGCTGCAGCTGCTCTTCCAACCGACAAGCCTGTTCCTCCTGTCGGCGGGCCTGTTCCTCCAGTCGGCGAGCTTGTTCCTGCAGCATCATCATCAGAGTACCTAAGTCAGGTGCTGCAGATGCAGGAGCTGCTGACGGGCCGGACTCCGTGGTCGGCAACTGGCCTGCCGACGTCTGTGACGTTGCACCACCAAATCGTCTCTGGTCCGTCTCCTGTTGGTGTTGACTTCGGGTACGGATACCCTCGGTGTCGTCTTTAGGTAAAATCGGCATATTTGATCCCACTTCTGACACCAATTGTTACGAGCTTGGGGTTCGAGACAATTAAAAAAACTGCCGATTGAATTACCAAAATTGACACTTTAATTACACAACACTAATTACAATCTAAAATCACACTAATAATAAAACACAGTTCGCCGTTATTTCGCTTCGAAGTATTCTCTTGTATCGCCAATTCAATACTGCCTCGGTCGTGGTCTATACCGGCCTTATATAGGGCCTCAGATAGTTTCCAGAATCTTCTACTGTAGCGACATCTAGAATGTTCGAGTACATATCGGTCCCGAAATTTCTGGAAGGATCTTGACTCTCCTAGTTCTGCTACTCGACACTAGAGGGCGCTAGTGTACCTAGTGTTGCCATGTACAAGACATTAATAGTGGCACGCAATACTTTCATTTACTCGACACTAGGGGGCGCTAGTGTAACTAGTGTTGCCATGTACAAGACATTAATAGTGGCGCGCAACAATAATATAATAATAATTCTTTATCTCAGATATTAAAGATCCATAAGTTGTTAGTATGACTTATACTAGGTTAGTAATTTAGAACATCAAATTAAAAGAAAATTAAATTAAAATCAAAAATAAAATAATAATCAAATAATAGTAATGTCAAAATTAAATTAAATTAAGTTAAATACAATCAAAAAAAATCAAATAAGATCAATCGAAATCAAATAATGTCTTAATTAAATTAGATTAAATACAATTGAAATAAAATAAAATATCAAAATAAAATCAAATGAAGTCAATTTGGATTCAATTTAAATAACTCTGTTTTGAAATACCCTCCTCACAAAGCAGGCCCAAAGCGGAGACGTGTACCTATCTGCCAGAGTTTGCACAATGCTATTGGCTGCCACGCGCTCTAAATATCAGCGTAGTGGTTTTTTGCGAATAATGGCTGCAAAGTCGTCAACTTTGTATTCTGCAAACATCGCTGATGCACTACAGAAACGAGGCAATCACAACAACATCCTGAACACATTATTATATTGGACTCGTAGGGTGTCCAGTATAAAACTATATGTATATAAAATGTCCTGAGTAAGTCAGTAGTCTCTGTCGACCCCTCTGGGTGACAGGCGTGAGTGTTTATTCATTTATTTAACCGGAAAACCCTCGGCTAAAAACTCAGAGTAAGTAGAAAATATTTAAGCTATAGGAAACCATTTATGGTTTTCTTTTTTCGAAAAGTACCATTATATAAATATTTGCATGCGGTGAAATACCGACAGTTAATAGGGCATTGTCGCACCAACCGTAAGCTTAGCTAGGTAACATCTGGTAGTAATTAACTAAACATTTCAGTTTAACAAAAACAAAAACAAAATTATCAGCTGGGGTCGAAAAATGCCTTACTCAGAACTCGTCTTGACGAAATGATATTTGTGTTGAATAGGTATAAATTCAACAATTGAGATACAGTATTAAAGTTTTTACTCACACAGAACATATAGTACTGCCTGTAATTAGTCTTGACCACGGGTGGCGATAGTGAGAGCTTTCGTCCAACGTTTCTTGGAGTTTTGGTATTTAACTTCGAAAGTAGATCTGGAAAGTCGAACTCGCTTGAAGTTTTCTTAAGTAGAAAGGTAGTATTTCGAGTGGTAAAAGATGGACCTTTCTACATTTGCCGTAATAGAGGTTAGAGTTGTGGTCGTTTACTCGGTAACAAAGGTGTTTAATAAATTTTATCTGGATACGTTCAATTCGAGTTATATTGGTATTATATTGGATTTAAAGTTAAAACAACAAATTATTTTGTAGGGTTGAGTTTGAGATGGTTATGGGTACAATAATCAAGTAAATTTTTTAAGGCATTTCGTAATGCTTCTGCGAATTTTAATAGAAGAAAAAATAATTGCAAAGATTTTCATGTCATCAAAAGAATCCCTTTGTCGTGTCTCCTCAGTTTCAAGGCACTCCCCTTGCTGCCTCAGCTAGTATCGGAATCCTTGGTGTCGACATATCGAATAGTGTGCAGTTTTGTGGTCACTTGGAAGGGAAGGCCAAATTGGCCTCTAAAAAGCTTGGCGTGCTCAGCAGAGCGAGACAGTATTTCATGCCGGCACATCGCTTGCAACTTTACAAAACGCAAGTTCGGCCCCACATGGAATACTGTTCTCATCTCTGGGCCGGGGCACCCCAGTGCCAGCTCCTTCCACTTGACTGCATCCAGCGCAGAGCGGTTCGAATCGTCGACGACCGATTTCTTTCTGATCGGCTCGATACACTGGCAATGCGTAGAGATGTGGCATCTCTTTGCGTATTTTATCGCATCTATCACGGGGAGTGCTCTGAGGAATTGTTCGGACTAATTCCAGCCGCTCAATTTCACCATCGCACATCGCGACAAAACTCGCGTTACCATCCATACCATCTGAATGGTTTGCGGTCCACCACTGTGCGATTTAGAAGAAGTTTTCTCCCTCGCACAACTTCCTTGTGGAATCAATTACCACCAGCGAATTTTCCGGACCGATACGACTTAAGAACCTTCAAGAAAACAGCTTACACCTTTCTAAAAGGCGGGCAACGCATCTGTAATTCCCCTGGTGTTGCGGTTGTTCATGGGTGGCGGTAGTCACTTACCATCAGGTGAGCTGCATGCTCGTTTGCCCCATCTTCTATAAAAAAATCTGCGAAATATAATATAAGAAAGCTACACAGGCAGTTGTTGATATCACTGACAAAGATAGCAAAGAGTAAAGGCGCTAACAACAAGCCCTGAGGAACACCGCTAGGTACCTTGACCCAGCAAGAAATGTAATTTTTTACCACTACAGCTTGTGTTCTGTTTTCAATATACGAAGAAAACCAGCAAAGTAAATATCCGCTTATGCCAACACATTTAAGCTTGTAAAAGACGACTATGGTTAAGCCGGTTGAATCCCTTACTATAATATGTGTAAATGACATCAAGTTGAATGTCATTTAGTAATACAAGGTTCATGACAGTAATACAAGATTAATTTACCAGGGAGGAAACCGTGCTGGAAGTCTTGATATGATTGTCTAATAGCTAAGTATACTTGAGAACGCAATCACTACTTTATCAAGGATTTTACTAAGTATGTATAACTTGGAAAGGCATGTAGTTATTAACTTCAATTCTAGAGCCCTTTTTGTGTATTGGAGTGATGAAGGCCAATTTCCAGACAGCAAAGATAGTACATTCTGTTAGAGACTTATTAAATAGGGGGGTTACAGACGTTACCAATAACCTTGCGCAATTTATCAAAAATACAGCAGGCAGGTGATTTGGGCCAGCAGATTTACATGGTGATTTCTTATATTTACGCGAACACTACACATTTTTAAATAAAACTAATTTTACGGATTTTATCGCGTATATTAACTTATTTTTTAACTTATTTTTATATTCCCGACGTTTCGGGTGCTTTCTAGCACCCGTGGTCACGGGGGACTGAGTTGTTTGACGTCCTGTTGTCATAGTTAGCCCGGCTACCTTCAGTCTTTTAATACGAGTATTAATTTTTGGTTCGATTTACGCAGAATGAGCTTACAGTATCTTGAAGTCTAGCAGTGGTATACTTTCAAACCCAAGTATACCATGACTAACTATCCGATCCGACAGTCCGACGACTCCTTCTAATCATAAAGATAACTTTCACTTTCGCAGCTGACCCGGCAAACGTTGTTTTGCCATATACATTATTTCTAAGAAATATTTTTTAGTTTTAAAAATCACGATTAAAAACAGGGATTGATTGTAGAAGAATGAAAATTTTAATTTATATGTATTTTTCAATGTTAAATAAAAATGTTGTCAGAAAAATAAAAAAAATATTTAGGGGTCGGTCACCCTTATCATTTGAAGGTTTGAAAAATATTCTATATACATACTAGTACGTATGCGAATATATTTTATGTTTATTTAAAATATTATATTGATTTATTCATTTCAAAAAAGGTTTGTATAAAATTAGGGACAAAAGATTGTCTGAAACTTGATAACACCCTTGTAAGTTTTCGGTTAGAAACAAATAACACGTGATTAACGATACTCCAACCCTAAACAACTCCACCTGGTGGTAAGTGGTGATGAAGTGAAAATTAAGAAAAATCGTGTTCACTCTTGCCTGAATCGACGGATCATTGTAATCGGGCGGAAAGACAAACAGACAGACTTTGCTCTGCGCATTACGAATGGAGAAGCAAACCGTTTGATTCGAATCGACAAAAAAGGATTGAAGACCCGCCCATCGACTGGTTGTTCGATGGTGGAAAGAGGAGGTAGGAATTGAATAGTTTACTGGAGTACTACAAGATTACAAGGATTGTTTTCACTCTTCGTTAGGCCTTATTTTTACTAACAATCTGCGATCATTATCATTCCGAATGAGAAAGTTTTCATGTGATAACTTGTAAGCATGTAAGCTAAGTAGCATTGCCCAAATCGGGTCCCTACATGACGGGGCTACAAACTCTATGACCTCCGAGGTATTTTACATAACAACAGTAAAATATCCCGTAAATTTTTGAATTTTTTGAACACAGGTTAAATTACAGCCTATATACGTTCCATTGCTGGCCAATGGCCTCTACAATTCTGAGCGGCTTTTAGGACAAGGAAATGTCCGCCGCGCTGAACCAATGCGTGTTGGCGGACGTCACATGTTTGTAGCCCCATCATGTAGGGACCCGATTAGGGCAATGCTACTTAGGTGTGAGTCAAACAAAGACACAAAGAGCGCCATTGATAATAAAGACCCGCTAAACAACCATCGCAGAGACGCAAACCTGTAGAACTCAATCAGCATCAATACGACTATCGTCGGCCGACATCACCACCTGCGATACATCCATCAGCTAGAACCACAAGAGTTGTGTATCGCTAGCAACGCAAAGTCGGGAATTTGTATTTAGAAAAATCCAAAATTTGGGGCTTTTTAGGTGCTAATTAGGTGCCATCTTTAAAAATTAGAAGCTCTAAAATTTTCACCGCAACGAACTGTTGAAATTTGCGTTGCTAGCAAAACGTCTCGCTAGCAACGCAATGAAGTTATTAGATATACGATAAATATTAATAGCAAGGAATTAAGTGCTAATTAGGTGCTGCAAGTATAAGCAATAACAAGGCGCCCCTAATAAAAATAAAGTCGTTATTCAGAACATAGCAGATGCAAAATTCAGATTTCCTGAAAATCAAAATACAATCAAAATTGCTTTCAGAAAAAGTCCAAATTAGGGGCTTTTTAGGTGTTAATTAAGTACCAAGTTTAAAAATTAGTTGCTCCAAAATTTTCACCGCAACGAACCAGTGAAATCTGCATTGCTGGCAAAACGTATCGCTGGCAACGCAATGAAGTTATTAGATATACGATAAATATTAATAGCAAGAAATTAAGTGATAATTAGGTGCTGCAAGTATACGCAATAACAAGGCGCCCCTAATAAAAATAAAGTCGTTTTTCAGAACATAGCAGATGCAAAATCCAGATTTCCTGAAAATCAAAATACAATCAAAATTGCTTTCAGAAAAAGTCCAAATTAGGGGCTTTTTAAGCGTTAATTAAGTACCAAGTTTAAAAATTAGTTGCTCCAAAATTTTCACCGCAACGAACCAGTGAAATTTGTGTTGCTGGCAAAACGTATCGCTGGCAACGCAATGAAGTTATTGGATATACGATAAATATTAATAGCAAGGAAATAAGTGCTAATTAGGTGCTGCAAGTATACGCAATAACAAGGCGCCCCTAATAAAAATAAAGTCGTTATTCAGAACATAGCAGATGCAAACTTCAGATTTCCTGAAAATCAAAATACAATCAAAATTGCTTTCAGAAAAAGTCCAAATTAGGGGATTTTTAGGTGCTAATTAAGTACCAAGTTTAAAAATTTGTTGCTCCAAAATTTTCACCGCAAAGAACCAGTGAAATTTGCGTTGCTGGCAAAACGTATCGCTGGCAACGCAATAAAGTTATTAGATATGCGATAAATATTATTAGCAAGGCATTAAGTGCTAATTAGGTGCTGCAAGTATAGGCAATACACAACTAACCACAAGATGCATCGAATTATTGTCGTCGAACGTCGAAGTAAGCCCACCACAAGCCGCAATATCGCAAGTAGCAGTAAGCATACAGAACCATCGCACAGATGACACCGACTCACAACACACCGTATCGACATGATGCCTATCGACTTTGACAATAAAAAGTGTAATGTTGTAAATAGTAAAGCACTAGCGTATTAAATCCATTTATCACTAAGACATGGGGTTGAGTATGCTTGTTGGACATAAACTTGAAACCAAATACACTCTCCGTAATACGAAAGATGCCGACGTATCATAATGCTATGCGCTAAGAGCGGCGGCTCACAATCAAAATAAACTACACCCAGCTGATTTTATTTACGATGGCGCAACGGAAATTACATTGTGGTGCATTACGATTTTTATTTTATTTTAATCTGAAAATTAATATGGCACTTCGAAGTTTGTTTACACGCAATCGCAAATTCAGTTATTCATAAAAACACAGAAATAAAATTGCATTTTCGGTCTTTAATATCGAAGTAACTGCGTGACTAACCATTTTTGAGTTTTTATCTGTCTGTCTTTATAATTGTCATATAGATATTCAACATGATTTTGCAACAAAATATTTAGTGTTAAAAAACATAGTAAAATATAAAATATTTTAAATCACTCATCACATTCTCTTTTATCTTTTTAAGAAGTTTCATCAAAATCATTTCAGCCATTCCAAAGATTAGCCCAGACAGATAGATAGACGGATGGAAAGACAAAAATTTTAAAAATAATCATTTACGCCTTAATTTCTTAGTTGTTGCCCATAAATCACATTCGCATAAAACGGAAACCTTAAGCTATCACATAAAAACTTTCTCATTCGGAATGATAATGATCGCAGATTTTTAGTAAAAATAAGGCCTAACGAAGAGTGAAAACAATACTTGTAATCTTGTAGTACTCCAGTAAACTATTCAATTCCTACCTCCTCTTTCCACCATCGAACAACCAGTCGATGGGCGGGTCTTCAATCCTTTTTTGTCGATTCGAATCAAACGGTTTGCTTCTCCATTCGTAATGCGCAGAGCAAAGTCTGTCTGTTTGTCTTTCCGCCCGATTACAATGATCCGTCGATTCAGGCAAGAGTGAACACGATTTTTCTTAATTTTCACTTCATCACCACTTACCACCAGGTGGAGTTGTTTAGGGTTGGAGTATCGTTAATCACGTGTTATTTGTTTCTAACCGAAAACTTACAAGGGTGTTATCAAGTTTCAGACAATCTTTTGTCCCTAATTTTATACAAACCTTTTTTGAAATGATTAAATCAATATGATATTTTAAATAAACATAAAATATATTCGCATACGTACTAGTATGCATATAGAATATTTTTCAACCCTTCAAATGATAAGGGTGACCGACCCCTAAATATTTTTTTATTTTTTTGACAACATTTTTTATTTTTATTTTATTTAGCATTGAAAAATACATAAAAATTCAAATTTTCACCCTTCTACGATCAATCCCTGTTTTTAATCGCGAGTTTTAAAACTAAAAAATATTTCTTAGAAATAATGTATATGGCAAAACAACGTTTGCCGGGTCAGCTGCGAAAGTGAAAGTTATCTTCATGATAAGAAGGAGACGTCGGACTGTCGGATCAGATAAAATGCTTATTAAGATTCTAGAGCAATGCCTCTGACGAATAGCAAGCCATTTATGCTTGGAACAAACTTCAGTTCAAACTCTTTGGATGCTAATAGTACACAGCCCACCTCTGGTTTTGCCCATGTTAACTGTCCACTCTCTATTGCGAACATCTCCAAAATCTACGTCAGGGAACAAACTGTTCTCAATCTCTTGCTCAAACTTGACCCATGTAAATCTGCTGGCCCAGATTACCTGCCTGCTCTATTTTTGATAAATTGCGCAAGGTTATCGGTAACGGCTGTAACCCCCCTATTTAATAAGTCTCTAACAGAATATACTGTCTGTGCTGTCTGGAAATTGGCCTTCATCACTCCAATACACAAAAAAAGGTCTCTAAAATTGATGTTAATAACTACCGGCCTTTCCAAGTTGTGCATACTTAGTAAAATCCTTGATAAAGTAGTGAGTGCATTCTCAAGTATACTTAGCTATTAGACAATCACATAAAGACTTCCAGCACGGTTTCCTTCCTGGTAGATCAATCTTGCATTACTGTCACGAACCTTGTATTACTAAATGACATTCAACTTGATGTCATTTACACATATTATAGTAAGGCATTCAACCGGCTTAACCATAGTCGTCTTTTACAAGCATAAATGTGTTGGCATAAGCGGATATTTACTTTGCTGGTTTTCTTCGTATATTGAGAACAGAACACAAGCTGTAGTGGTAAAAAATTACATTTCTTTCTGGGTCAAGGTACCTAGCGGTGTTCCTCAGGGCTTGTTGTTAGCGCCTTTACTCTTTGCTATCTTTGTCAGTGATATCAATAAATGTGTGTGTAGCTTTCTTCTATTATATTTCGCAGATGACATGAAAATCTTTGCAATTATTTTTTCTTTTATTACAAATCGCAGAAGCATTACGAAATGCCTTAAGAAATTTACTTGATTATTGTACCCATAACCATCTCGAACTCAACCCTACAAAATAATTTGTTCTTTTAACCTTAAATCCAATAAATTTCTGTACTAGATTCGAGACCAATCGTTGCCTAGAGAGTGTTCCGTACGAGACTTGGGCTGACTTGGGATGACTCGAAACTTCTGTTTGACAAACAAATTGAAAATGTCATAGACTAGAGTTCCAAAGCAAAAACTTCAAACAAATTAAAACCTTGAAAATTTTATAATGTAAGAAGTATTTTGAAATATGCATCACAAGTATGGAGCCCACAATATGATACCAATATAACTCGAATTGAACGTATCCAGATAAAATTTATTAAACACCTTTGTTACCGAGTAAAAGACCATAACTCTAACCTCTATTACGGCAAATGTAGAAAGGTCTATCTTTTACCACTCGAAATACTTACCTTTCTACTTAAGAAAACTTCAAGCGAGTTCGACTGTCCAGATCTACTTTCGAAGTTAAATACCAAAACTCCAAGAAACGTTGGACGAAAGCTCTCACTATCGCCACCCGTGGTCAAGACTAATTACAGGCTATATGTTTCTTGTGAGTAAGAACTTTAATACTGTATCTCAATTGTTGAATTTATACCTACTGAACACAAATATCATTTCGTCAAGACGAGTTCTGAGTAAGGCATTTTTCGACTCCAGCTGATAATTTTGTTTTTGTTTTTGTTAAACTGAAATGTGTAGTTAATTACTACCAAATGTTACCTAGCTAAGCTTACGGCTTGTGCGACAATGCCCTATTAGCTGTCGGTAATTCACCGCATGCAAATATTTATATAATGGTATTTATCGAAAAAAAAAAACCATAAATGGTTTCCTGTAGCTTAATTATTTTCTACTTACTCTGAGTTTTTAGCCGAGGGTTTTCCGGTTAAATAAATGAATAAACACTCAAGCCCGTCACCCAGAGGTGTAGACAGAGACCCCACCAGACCACATCCAGAATGGGGTCTAATTCTTCTTGCAATGACAGGACTTGCCATTTTAGTCGTCATCGTTTTGTGTTGAATCATTTGCCTCTTCATCAATAAAAAGTCGTCTGTATCCTCATAAAACTCCTTTATTTCCTTCCGTAGAACAATTTTTGATTGGAAGTTTCGTCGTTTATCGAGGACTATTGAGCTAGTACTTACCAGGACTTTGAAGATAAATAAATAAGTTGGTCCTCTTTTGTAAAATACTTGTCGTAATAAAACAGCCAACTCTGCAGCCAACGCCGAAATTGAAATAACATTTAATATATTGATCATGAATTTTAAAGTAGCTTCTGCAGTAATAGGACTGGCATCTTACTGACAAAGAACCTCAACGTAGATCTTTACCGGTTTAAGTGTTTGTTCTAATTTTAACAATGTGTCCAGTTCATACTTCAAAAAATCCCGCAAATTCCGCGGATCCCGTATCCCGTAACGTCGTTGCCTGCAGGACTAACAATGATGCGGGATCTCGGTATTTCGAGATCTCGGTACACCGAGATTGGATGTCCTAGTGGCCACTATGACAAATATACGGGGTTTTATATGGGACAATATATGTTGAGCAGTGAAATAGAATAGAATAGATAAAGATGTGCTGCCGGGTTCGAACCCCAGGTCGGGTTTATCCTAAATTCAGGTATTGGATTTTTGATCAACAAAGTTTCAGTAACAACCTGGAGACAGGAAGTAGGTTGTTTAATCGCGTGTCTCGGAGAGCACGTAAATCGTCACTGTTTTATTTTATCTCTATCCATTATGGCCGTAATGGTATAAAATATTGGACTATGAGAGTGAAGGAACAGTAAGTGTACGTGTGCTTGCGCACACACTCTTGCACTATAATTCTGCCCTAAACTGATCCCTTTGAGATTATCCGCCGAGACCAAAATTCAGTATGGAGGACATAATTATTACTTCAAATTATTGAAAACGTTAATGTTGATTTAGGTGCACATAAAGTATAATTATTAAGACAATATTAGCATGAGTAGTTTCAAAACGGCGATAGTTAGCAACACCGAATAAGAATCTCACGGGACCGCTCGAGATAACTTATGTAGTCTCTGCAAATTTGTAACCATACTGAGTAAACGACGTTATTATGTCGATTTTGATTCGTTAGAACATTCATGCTTTTAATTATTGTTGTTTCAATATTAGGCTACGAAGTACATTATCATCATCGTTACAGCCCTTCACAAGTCTACTGGTGAACACAGGCCTCCCCCAAGAAATGCCACAAAGCACGGTCCTCAGCCACCATCCATCGACTTCCTGAATGTATTACCAGGTCGTAACTCCACCTAGGGGGGGGACGCCCTACAATCCGCATAAATAATAGAAGTAGATACATACATGACATATATTTTCATACGTGATAGAGTCACGCCGCCTTTATATTATAGTAGTAGTATAGTTGTAGCACGAATGGGTCGGCTAGTCCGGGGAAGGACCACGCTCTCACAGAATACCAGCGCAAAAAGAAGCTTAATACTGCTCCTGAAGCTTAATACTGTGTATATGTACGTGTTCTCTACAATCAACATACGTTGAACGTACCAACAGGAGATCCTATTGAAAACGTGACATTCCATCTTAATACTCAGGATGACAACGCATCTGCATTTTAAATCTTAGTCGAGTTCTCTGGGCCACCATCCACTTACCATTAGGTGGAATGTGTGCTCGTTTGTCACCTATCATACATTCTATAAAAATACTATATTAGATTACTGGGATTTCTATCAATCTTCACTTTTTTGTCAAATGAATTCCCCGAAATTTGCTGATTAAAACAAATTTTATGCATTTTAATGATGTTATAAACATGGGCTACTTTTATCATTATACATTCATTCATTACAGCCTATCAAGTTATGCTCATAGGGGGGATTTCGTATTCAATGTAGATTACGAGTATTCTCAATTCAAATATCTTATAGATTTAATTTAGTTTTATCAACGTTTCGGAAATCTGAATGTCCTGGAAAGAACCAGCAAGAAATTTAACGGGATTTCCTTTAAATATAAATTTTACAATAATGTTAAAAACTATATGTAATAAAAAATAAATAAACTAGAAACTTAATTATCATATAGTCCTACTCCCCGCGGTATCGTGCCAAAAACACTGGCTGCGTTTCCCCGCTGAATGGCTATACTTAGCCTTTGAGCGAGAAAAGAACCAGCCCTCTTATCACCAGCAGTAACGACCAGCCGCGTATGGAGTTCCTTTAAGAACTTCATCGCTCGTGTACCCCACGGACCGATAGTCTCTACAGCAAATTGCACAAATATGTAGTCATCTCTCAGAGACTCATATTTGCGCCACTTACTCAGTTCAGCTGCCTCTGATGCCGCCCCGGCTCTAAACGAGGTTCCCCTGCGATGATAAGCCGCCAGGGTATCTACGCAATTAGCATCCCACACTAAGGCTTTACCTCTCTCCCAAGGGACCAATGTCATATCATCGGGTCTCCTGCCATCGTCTCTAAATATTCCACAAGGCTCTAAAGCCGAGGGAACATTTATAGAGACAAGAGCCCTTCGGATGACATAGTTCAAAGAAATGTGTCGTGAAAACCTACCAGCACATTTCTTTCTTCACCACAGGGGCACTGATGGGGTTGACAAATCGCCACTCCTAGTCGGATCCTTTTATTTTGATTGTACAATAAAAACAGGCCGTACAAATTATTTACAAAATTTATTTTAAAAAAATGTACTTAGTGTTCAGTGTATTGCTGGGCTTTGGACACTCTCCATCCTTGTAATATAACTTCATTTTATAATAAGTCATATACATCGCAAGCAACCACACTTGAATTCATTACACCTCAAAGTAGATTATTTACACTCACCATACGAAAGACGCCAACATTAAACTGCTATTTCACGCTGGTTTTCTGTGAGGGCGTGGTCCTTCCCCAAATTAGCCGACTCTTTCCTGCTTTAACTTTATGGCTCTACAAAGTTAAAAATTGGATATTTACAAGACGAAAATAATTATAGTATTAGCATAAAGAAACACCAATAAAAACCTTATACGCTAAAAACTGAAAATATTCTGTAAGAATATTGTATTCATGAATAACAGATGAGTAATTTTCAGTGCAATACTGCGAACCAAAAACTAGATTTCAATAATGTTGGCCAATATCCAAGTCATTTTGAAGAGATTGAAAACATTCAAAGTTTTCTTTCCTTCATAAGCTGAATTTGCATACGAATCGGTTTACGTAAACACGTTGAGATTTTTAGTGTCAATTCAACAGCGCTTCTTTAAATATGATGATATTTAAAAGGTAATGTTGAATGAGAATGTGATGGTGAAGGTAATGCTTAACTACCTTCTAGTTGTTAGTCACTGATGGGTTGTTTTTGCACTTCCAAAGTTGGTTGAATTTGTTAGTTGGTTGTTTGGGTGACATTTAACGATTCAGAGTATTTTAGTTCTAGCTATAACTCGATACTCGCGTATAAGACAAGTAAAGGAATCCAACACCCCATTTTGACCTATGGGTGAGCTAAGAGGCGATGATGGACTTCTTGGCCTCCAATAGATGACGGTATACCGTGTATGGTTATACGATTTTTATTTTATTTTAATCTGAAAATTAGTATGGCACTTCGAAGTTTGTTTACACGCAATCGCAAATTCTACTTCTACTTATTTCAATTGTATTAAATCTAATTTAATTAAGACATTATTTGATTTCGATTGATTTAATTTGATTTTTTGTTTGATTGTATTTAACTTAATTTAATTTAATTTTATCATTACTATTATTTGATTATTATTTTATTTTTGATTTTATTTTGATTTAATTTCGGGTATAGATTTGATTTTAGTTTTGATTTACTTTAATTTAATTTGGTTTAATTAGATGTTCTAAATAACTAACCTAGTATAAGTCATACTAACAACTTATGGATCTTTGATATCTGAAATAAATAATTATTATTATATTATATTATATTATTTATATTTTATTCTATTCCCTCTTTAGAATTTTGGCGATACATAATTTGCAAGCTGGTGTTTAACTATTATCATCTTAATATGTGGATGCCAACACATTGTTAATCATGTCGCGTAACAATTATATGTAGTTGTTAGGGAATACTTGAAATTAAATCTTGTTACAGCTGCGAATGTTCATTTTGCCATCTGCTGATTCTGACATTATTAGGTGTATTTACGTACATTGCGAGAACAATTTTCAGTTTTTATTGAAGTGAAAACATCTTTAGCATCGTTGTCATTTGAAATAAATGAAAAGACAGATAAATATATAAATCTATAGGAGAGAATGAGATAGAATCTATACTCAATACTGCTGGCCAGGCAGACATTGCTCTGCCCTTTCCAACGACCCTTCCTATTAAAAAATCCTTAAATTCGCAATAAAAAATTTTGAGGGTCATTTATTGGGATAAAAACTATCCTATCTCTCAAGTTGGACCAAAATGCACACATTGTGCCAAATTTGATTGAAATCAGTTCAGTAGTTTAGGAGTCCATCGCGGACAAACAAAGTGACACGTAATTTTTATATATAAAGATAATAACACGAAGAGGTTTTCCGTTTGTTTAAACATGTTAATCGCTAGGACTACTATTTCGAATTGATCTCTCATCGCATTCTCTTTTATCTTTTTAAGAAGTTTCATCAAAATCATTTCAGCCGTTCCAAAGATTAGCCCAGACAGATAGATGGAAGACGCATGGAAAGACAAAAATTTTAAAAATAGTCATTCACGTCTTAATTTCTTAGTTGTTGCCCATAAATCACATTCGCATAAAACGGAAACCTTAACCTATCACATAAAAAGTGAAAACAATCCTTGTAATCTTGTAGTACTTCAGTAAACTATTCAATTCCTACCTCCTCTTTCCACCATCGAACAACCAGTCGATGGGCGGGTCTTCAATCCTTTTTTGTCGATTCGAATCAAACGGTTTGCTTCTCCATTCGTAATGCGCAGAGCAAAGTCTGTCTGTTTGTCTTTCCGCCCGATTACAATGATCCGTCGATTCAGGCAAGAGTGAACACGATTTTTCTTAATTTTCACTTCATCACCACTTACCACCAGGTGGAGTTGTTTAGGGTTGGAGTATCGTTAATCACGTGTTATTTGTTTCTAACCGAAAACTTACAAGGCTGTTATCAAGTTTCAGACAATCTTTTGTCCCTAATTTTATACAAACCTTTTTTGAAATGATTAAATCAATATAATATTTTAAATAAACATAAAATATATTCGCATACGTACTAGTATGCATATAGAATATTTTTCAAAACTTCAAATGATAAGGGTGACCGACCCCTAAATATTTTTTTTAATTTTTTGACAACATTTTTTATTTTTATTTTATTTAGCATTGAAAAATACATAAATATTTAAATTTTCACCCTTCTACGATCAATCTCTGTTTTTAATCGCTATTTTTAAAACTAAAAAATATTTCTTAGAAATAATGTATATGGCAAAACAACGTTTGCCGGGTCAGCTGCGAAAGTGAAAGTTATCTTTAAGATAAGAAGGAGACGTCGGACTGTCAGATCGAATAAAATGGTTATTAAGATTCTAGAGCAATGCCTCTGACGAATAGCAAGCCATTTATGCTTGGAACAAACTTCAGTTCAAACTCTTTGGATGCTAATAGTACACAGCCCACCTCTGGTTTTGCCCATGTTAACTGTCCACTCTCTATTGCGAACATCCTCAAAATCTACGTCAGGGAACAAACTGTTCTCAATCTCTTGCTCAAACTTGACCCATGTAAATCTGCTGGCCCAGATCACCTGCCTGCTGTTTTTTTGATAAATTGCGCAAGGTTATTGGTAACGGCTGTGACCCCCCTATTTAATAAGTCTCTAACAGAATGTACTGTCTGTGCTGTCTGGAAATTAGCCTTCATCACTCCAATGCACAAAAAGGTCTCTAAAATTGATGTTAATAACTACAGGCATTTCCAAGTTGTGCATACTTAGTAAAATCCTTGATAAAGTAGTGAGTGCATTCTCAAGTATACTTAGCTATTAGACAATCACATCAAGACTTCCAGCACGGTTTCCTCCCTGGTAGATCAATCTTGTATTACTGTCACGAACCTTGTATTACTAAATGACATTCAACTTGATGTCATTTACACATATTATAGTAAGGGATTCAACCGGCTTAACCATAGTCGTCTTTTACAAGCATAAATGTGTTGGCATAAGCGGATATTTACTTTGCTGGTTTCCTTCGTATATTGAGAACAGAACACAAGCTGTAGTGGTAAAAGATTACATTTCTTTCTGGGTCAAGGTACCTAGCGGTGTTTCTCAGGGCTCGTTGTTAGCGCCTTTACTCTTTGCTATCTTTGTCAGTGATATCAATAACTGTCTGTGTAGCTTTTTTCTATTATATTTCGCAGATGACATGAAAATCTTTGGAATTTATTTTTTTTCTATTAAAAATCGCGGAAGCATTACGAAATGCCTTAAGAAATTTACTTGATTATTGTACCCATAACCACCTCGATATCAACCTTACAAAATAATTTGTTGCTTTAGCCATACATCCAATAAATTTCTGTACCAGATTCGAGACCAATCATTGTCTAGAGAGTGTTCCGTACGAGACTTGGGCTGACTTGGGATGACTCGAAACTTCTGTTTGACAAACGTATTGATAATATCATAGGCTAGTGTTCCAGATTCTTAGGATTTATATGCGCTGATCCAAGAACTTCATACAAATTTAAACCTTGAAAATTTTATAATGTAAGAAGTATTTTGAAATATGTATCACAAGTATGGAGCCCACAATATAATACCAATATAACTCGAATTGAACGTATCCAGATATAATTTATTAAACACCTTTGTTACCGAGTAAAAGACCACAACTCTAACCTCTATTACGGCAAATGTAGAAAGGTCCATCTTTTACCACTCGAAATACTTACCTTTCTACTTAAGAAAACTTCAAGCGAGTTCGACTTTTCAGATCTACTTTCGAAGTTAAATACCAAAACTCCAAGAAACGTTGGACGAAAGCTCTCACTATCGCCACCCGTGGTCAAGACTAATTACAGGCAGTACTATATGTTCTGTGTGAGTAAAAACTTTAATACTGTATCTCAATTGTTGAATTTATACCTATTCAACACAAATATCATTTCGTCAAGACGAGTTCTGAGTAAGGCATTTTACGACCCCAGCCGATAATTTTGTTTTTGTTTTTGTTAAACTGAAATGTTTAGTTAATTACTTCCAGGTGTTACCTAGCTAAGCTTACGGTTGGTGCGACAATGCCCTACTAACTGTCGATAATTCACCGCATGCAAATATTTATATAATGGTACATTTCGAAAAAAAAACCATAAATGGTTTCCTATAGCTTAATTATTTTCTACTTACTCTGAGTTTTTAGCCGACGGTTTTCCGGTTAAATAAATGAATAAACACTCACGCCCATCACCCAGAGGGGTAGACAGAGACTACTGACTTACTCAGGACATTTTTATATACATAAAGTTTTATACTGGACACCCTGGACACCCTACGAGTCCAATATAATAATGTGTTCAGGATGTTGTTGGGATTGCCTCGTTTCTGTAGTGCATCAGCGATGTTTGCAGAATACAAAGTTGACGACTTTGCAGCCATTTTACGCAAAAAAAACCCATCGCTGATATTTAGAACGCGTGGCAGTACCAATAGCATTCTGCAAACCCTGGCAGATAGGTACACGTCTCCGCTTTGGGCCTGCTTTGTGAGGAGGGTTATTTCAAAACAGAGTTCTTTAAATTGAATCCAAATTGACTTCATTTGATTTTATTTTGATATTTTATTTTATTTCAATTGTATTTAATCTAATTTAATTAAGACATTATTTGATTTCGATTGATTTAATTTGATTTTTTGTTTGATTGTATTTAACTTAATTTAATTTAATTTTGTCATTACTATTATTTGATTATTATTTTATTTTTGATTTTATTTTGATTTAATTTCGGGTATAGATTTGATTTTAGTTTTGATTTACTTTAATTTAATTTGGTTTAATTAGATGTTCTAAATAACTAACCTAGTATAAGTCATACTAACAACTTATGGATCTTTGATATCTGAAATAAATAATTATTATTATATTATATTATTTATATTTTATTCTATTCCCTCTTTAGAATTTTGGCGATACATAATTTGCAAGCTGGTGCTTAACTATTATCATCTTAATATGTGGATGCCAACACATTGTAATGATGTTAATCATGTCGCGTAACAATTATATGTAGTTGTTAGGGAATACTTGAAATTAAATCTTGTTACAGCTGCGAATGTTCATTTTGCCATCTGCTGATTCTGACATTATTAGGTGTATTTACGTACTTTGCGAGAACAATTTTCAGTTTTTATTGAAGTGAAAACATCTTTAGCATCGTTGTCATTTGAAATAAATGAAAAGACAGATAAATATATAAATCTATAGGAGAGAATGAGATAGAATCTATACTCAATACTGCTGGCCAGGCAGACATTGCTCTGGCCTTTTCAACGACCCTTCCTATTAAAAAATCCTTAAATTCGCAATAAAAAATTTTGAGGGTCATTTATTGGGATAAAAACTATCCTATCTCTCAAGTTGGACCAAAATGCACACAGTGTGCCAAATTTGATTGAAATCAGTTCAGTAGTTTAGGAGTCCATCGCGGACAAACAACGTGACACGTAATTTTTTTATATATAAAGATAATAACACGAAGAGGTTTTCTGTTTGTTTAAACATGTTAATCTCTAGGACTACTATTTCGAATTGATAAATTCTTTTTGTACATGACAGCCAAATTCACGATGAATATTATAGGCTATTGTTAAATCTTGAACGCGTCCAAGAGTGACGTCACGCATGGGAACGAACTGGCCGGTCCCGGCCATTACGCTTCGAGCTCCGCACACAGCAACAAGCTTTAAATTTAATTATTTGTAATTACTAATTAAATAGCATATTAAATGTACTGCATTTCATTGCGGAGTTTTCATTGCAATATCCTCAAGAAATTGAAGACCAGCGTGATCAATATGGTGACCCCGACGTGATTTATGCGAGAAAAACATCCAGCATATCGAAGATTTCGAAAAATATACCGAACTAAGACGAACCCAACCTCAAGGAATCCGCCAGCCACCAGCTGCAGCCATTGTTCCGAGGGAAGTTCTTTTTTATTTTCCTTTCTATTTATCCATCCTACCTGTTTCAATTTGCGTAGTCTTTAACGTGGACAACGCCTTTGGCTACATACATCTACCGCCATCTTCAAAATATAAAAACGCTAAAATTATTACTTGTTAGTAATTGAATTACGTTCGTTGTACGTCAATTTAACGAATAATTTATTACATGCAACGTCAATTTAAGTATAAATAAGCATTCTTAACAAAACAATATATAATAGTAGTTTCATATCATTACGCAAACATTGCAATTCAAGTTAACTAGTGTTCATAATTGTAAAACAATTAAAATAACCTTAATATTTATTTTATTTATAGTTTGCAATTAAAGAAAACATATTGCATTCTAAATATAGTGGTATAATCTATATATTTATTTTGCAACGCCCCAATTTAAAAAGATTTAAAGGAATTGTAGACATTAAACATAGTTGCCGACTATTCCAGGCGTATTCCGGTAACGAAGATTTGCTGTTGCAACAAGAACAATATCAATCGTCGTGCAATCATCGCCTGCAAAACCGGTTTATTAACTCGTCGCTTCATTGAACGTAAAGTATTCACTGTTTATTGTTAACATTGTACATTTAGTGTGAACTAAATTACCTTTTGCGAAGTTATTTACACCGTCAAAATGAGTGAATTAAAAGAACTTATTAAACAAAGGGGTCATATTAGAGCTCGACTTACTCTATTTGAAAAATATTTAACACCCTTAATGCATTGCAAAGAAACTAATACATTGAAGATACATGAGCTCAATCTTCGATTAAATAAATTACGTGACCTTTCATGTACCTTTGAGGAAGTTCAATCAAAAATTGAGATGTTGGATGAAGACACTGGCAAACAAGTAGAAGAACGCAAGACAAAAGAGAATTCATTTTTTTATTTGATTGCTCAAGCTCAATCCTTGTTAGAGTTTTTCGAAAATTCAAATAGGGTTGAATCTTCATGCAACCAAACATGTAATAGTTATAGCAATTTAAAGTTACCGCCTTTAAAAATCCCACCTTTTGACGGCGCTCCAAATAAGTGGCTTTCCTTTAGGGATACATATTTATCTTTAATTCACAACAATGAAAATATTGACGATATTAGTAAATTTCATTACCTTAAATCATATTTAGAGGGAAATGTTTCTTCTGTCATTAACTCTGTTACTGTATCTTCTAAAAATTATGCAACCGCTTGGCAACTACTTTGCGAACGGTATGATAATAAGCGTTTATTGATAAATGAGCACATAAAGGGGTTATTTTCAATTGAACCGTTGCATAAAGAGACTGAGGCTGGCATTCGTAATTTAATTGATACGTTATCGAAAAATCTGAGTGCTTTAAATTCTTTAGGTGAACCCACTGACAAATGGGATACAATTATTATTTATATTGCCTCGACAAGGTTAGACAGTGCGACTGCTAGGAAATGGGAGGAATTTCGAAGCAATACAATTTCTCCTAACTTAGAAGAGTTCTATTCATTTCTTCGTCAACGCGCAATGGTTTTGGAAACCATGAATGCTAATAGGTCATGCAAAAATGAAAAACGTTATAGTGCAACAAAAACGAATTCATTTGTTACTTCTTTTACCCAGTCCTCCTTTGACAAGCAGTGTGCAATCTGTAACCAAGGTCATAAATTATATGAGTGTTTAAAATTTATATCTTTACCTGTTGAAGAGCGTATTTCTAAGATTTCCCTATCAAAATTATGTAGCAACTGCTTTCGCGGCGGCCATCAGGCATTTCAGTGCAAGTTGAGTGGCTGTAGAATTTGCAAGAAAAAACACAACACTCTATTACATAAACAACATTCCTCACAAATTATACGCATGCAACAACTTATACTACAACAAAGCAAAACTTCACCACAACAAAACCTACAAGAACTAACATCTACTAATAATAATAATTTTACAAAAACAAGTGAAGCAAACTTACCTAACATTACAGTTGACTCAAACGTACCCAGCCCCTCTTCTCTTGTTTCTATGTCTGCTGTCTCAACAAATCAAGCCGTTCTTTCTACTGCGTTGGTAAAAATGACAAACAATAACAAGGTTTTTATGCTGAGGGCTTTACTAGATTGTGGCAGCCAGTCATCTTTTATTAGTGAAGGGGCTCAAAAGAAAATGGGCTTTTACAAAATAAAGGAATCTTACAAATGTGTGTCAGGTATAGGTAATACTGTTTTAAATATTACTGAACATTGCTCAATACGGATACATTCACTATATAATTCATTTAATATATCAGTTAAATGCTATATTCTTCCTAAAATTACTGATTGTCTCCCTCATGCTACAATTCGTTATCAAGAATTAGGTATTCCAAACAATGTACAACTTGCAGATCCAAAGTTTTACCAACCTTCCGATATTGATTTACTATTGGGTGCTGACACATTTTGGGCGCTGATTGGAACGAATAGAATAAATTTGGGGCCTCAAAGGCCAATATTACTAGAAACACAATTAGGGTGGATAGTGGCTGGCCCCATGGGAGAAGGTTATTTTAACAGTAACAATTCAAATATACAATGTAAATTTTTGAATGAGATTAGCAAACAATTATCAAAGTTCTGGGAACTTGAAGAAGTTCCTAATGTTACGTACAATAAAGACAATTATTGTGAAACAGTATTTAATACAACTACTCGCCGTGAAGACGACGGTAGATTTTGTGTACAAATTCCACTAAAAGTTTCTGTAGAAATTTTAGGTGATTCATACAATATTGCAGAAAAAAGGTTTTTCCAACTTGAGAAAAAATTAAACAACAACGATAAATTAAAACAAGAATATCAACATTTTATTAAAGAATATGAGCATTTAGGTCACATGACCAATGTTTCTAAGCCTCTATTCGGTTGTTATCTTCCACATCATGCTGTAATTAGAGAAAATAGTGAGACTACGAAGCTTCGTGTAGTTTTTGATGCTTCTGCAAAAACGTCTACCGGAATATCACTTAACGACATACAACATATCGGCCCTGTAGTACAGGATGATTTATTTTCAATTTTGTTAAGATATCAGCAACATAAATAAGTTGTCACAGCAGATGTGGAAAAAATGTATCGCCAAATCATGGTAGATCCATATCAGCGAAATTTGCAAATTATTTTATGGCGTGACGAACCATCACAGCAAATTAAAATATATCAATTAAATACAGTGACGTATGGAATGGCATCGGCGCCATTTCTGAGTACACGTTGTCTATTGCAACTTTCAAAAGAATGCAAAGATAATAAAATAGCACAATTAATAAAGACAGACTTTTATGTTGATGACTTTCTTTCTGGCGCTGAAACTGAAAGTGAATTACAAAATATAATTAAATCAGTCACTACAGTTCTCAGTACAGCCTGCTTTCCGCTAAGAAAATGGCGAACTACTGCACATATTCACCTTCAAGGTGAATCAAATACATCGTTGCCAAAAAATTTAGATTTGACTTCGCCATCCAGCGTTTTAGGTCTGAAATGGGATCCAACTAAGGACGTTCTTCGATTTCCAGTTAACATACAGTTAGATCAAAATATTACCAAAAGAACGATTTTGTCCAATTCAGCCAAGTTATTCGACCCACTAGGTTTGCTTAGTCTTTGTACCATCATACCTAAAATAATGCTACAAAAATTATGGTTGACAAAACTTGATTGGGATGATTCGGTGGATAATGTATTAAAGGCAAAATGGCAAGGTTTCATAAATAATTTAAACACCGTATCGTTCATTGAAATACCTAGATGCGTCCTCATTAATAAACCTGTAGTGATAGACTTACATACATTCTCGGATGCTTCACAAGTAGCATATGCTTCTGCAGTCTATCTCAGATCAGTTGATGGTTCAGGTAATGTTCTGATCAGATTACTTTGTGCGAAATCTAAAGTTGCTCCAGTTAAACCAACGACAATACCTCGATTGCAACTGTGTGGTGCCTTGCTTTCGGCACGATTAAGTGTTAAAGTATTAAAGGCTATTCGTTGCAAAATTGATTCAGTCTATCATTGGACTGACTCTACAATAGTTTTGGGCTGGCTATCCTCTCAACCATGCGATTTGAAACCATTCGTTTCAAACCGCGTTGGTGAAATAAGAGAACTTACTAGTGCAGATGTTTGGAGGCACGTCCCTGGAGATAAATACCCAGCAGATCTAGCGTCACGCGGTTTAAATCCTAAATTAATTAATTCTGCCACGCTTTGGTGGCAAGGACCGTTGTTTTTAACCGAAAACTCGTGTAATTGGCCCAAAATTATAAATATTAAAAATATTGGTAATTTACCTGAAATGAAAGCTTATATACTAAAACACTAGAACCTACAACTACACTACACGCCTCAACTACAGTACAATCTACAACTACACTACAATCAACGTGTTCATCAAATACTACTTTAGCTATTAGCCAGTCAATGATAGTAAATGTGGAAAGATTTTCAAGGTTCACAACATTACAAAGATCTTTAGCTTACGTTCTACGTTTTATTCATAACCTCAAACATAAACATCACAAATTCACTGGCCCCTTAACAACCAAGGAATTAGAGTCATCTTTAGAAATATTAATAAAACAACATCAGAACGAATGCTTCGCAGATGAAATTAAGGTTTTAAAGTCTAAGGGAAACTTACCAAATAAGTCCCGCTTATTGGCATTAAGTCCATTTATCGATGCACGTGAAATAGTTCGCGTTGGCGGCCGTACTAAAAACTCCAATGAAGCTTACGAAAGAAAATACCCAATTTTATTAGAAACGAAAAATACCTTTTGTAAATTACTATTTGTTCACTATCATAAAAAACTTTTACATTGTGGACCTCAACTCTTACTGACCGATATAAGAAGCAAATTTTGGCCTTTAAGAGGTAGAGTATTAGCAAGATCCACTGTCAACAACTGCCAACTGTGTAAAAGAATAAAGGCAAAGTGTTTTATTCCTATAATGGGTAATTTGCCAGCAACTAGAGTTACTCCAAATCTTCCTTTTCACGTAAGCGGTGTGGACTTTGCCGGGCCTTTTTTTATTACTGACCGTAAAGGTCGCGGTTGCAAAATAACAAAATGTTATTTGAGTTTATTTATTTGTTTCGCTACAAAAGCCTTGCATCTCGAAGTAGCAAGCGATCTCACTACCGATATTTTTATACTATGTTTAAGACGTTTTATATCCCGAAGAGGAAAGCCTCTTAAATTATATTGTGACAATGGTAAAAATTTTGTCGGTGCAAATAATGAAATTACTAATTTTTTCAAATTTAACAGTGAAAGCATATCTGGTTTTGCAGCCGATGAAGGCATACAATTTAAATATTCCCCTCCGTATTCCCCGCATTTTGGCGGACTTTGGGAGGCAGGTGTCAAGTCTGCTAAGTACCACGCAACTAGAATATTAGGCGACAAACATCTTACGTTTGAGGAGTTGTCTACTTTATTTGCGCAAATTGAGGCAATCCTTAATTCCAGGCCATTAACCCCTCTTTCCTCAGACCCCAATGACCTCAATCCTTTAACACCAGCGCACTTCTTGATCGGCAGGCCGCTTACGTCACTACCATCGGAAAATTTACTAGACATTAATTTAAATAGACTCGATAGGTACCGATGTCTTGAAAAGCTGCGTCAACACTTCTGGGAACGCTGGCGAAAGGAATATTTAAGCGAATTGCAACAACGGACAAATGGCAGGTTAACCAACAAGCATTTAAGGAAGGGGATTTGGCAATTATAAAAGAAGCTAATTTACCACCGTTGAAATGGCGTATGGCGCGAATACATAAATTATATCCTGGTTCTGATGGAATTGTACGAGTTGCAGATGTATACACGAAGAATGGCATTGTGCGTCGGGCTGTCCACAACCTGTGTCCCAAATTCATCTACAACAGGAGCACCTCAAAATCCTGAAGACTTTGAGGGGGGGGGGGGGGAGGATGTTAAATCTTGAACGCGTCCAAGAGTGACGTCACGCATGGGAACGAACTGGCCGGTCCCGGCCATTACGCTTCGAGCTCCGCACACAGCAACAAGCTTTAAATTTAATTATTTGTAATTACTAATTAAATAGCATATTAAATGTACTGCATTTCATTGCGGAGTTTTCATTGCAATATCCTCAAGAAATTGAAGAACAGCGTGATCAGCTATCTTACATTAGGCAAAACCTCTCAGCTAGCCTTAAATGTTGATTTTTGTTAAGCAAGTTACACCGGAGTTTTTCAAAACGATTCGTAACGAACACTTTAAATTTGAGCGATAAAAGTTGTAAAACATAAAACGTGGGCCAAATTACAGTGGAACTTTGCAAAGCGAATGGTAAGGAACATTTAAATTTGTGTAGAAACTAACGTGGCAGTGCTACGCCGTAGGCGTTAAACAGATGTTAGTTGGTTTTGTTACGTTTTGCTCTACGTCATATGTAGGACTGATGAATATTGAGAAATACTGTTTGAGTACTACTTAATTATAAGTAACCATGGCGAGGTAAAAATAACATGAAGCCCATAACTAAAACACAAAAAAACTTAAAAAATAATGATATTAATGGTTGATTATAATTAATGGATACAAGATATCTCTTAGAATAATTACTAATAGTTGAGTAAAAGTCTATTAAACAATATAAAAATACAATATAAAAAACCATAATAATAATTAAAAAAACTAAAACTAGAAACCTAATTATCATATAGTCCTACTCCCCGCGGTATCGTGGCAAGAACGCTGGCTGCGTGTCCCTGCTGAATGGATATACTTAGCCTTTGAGCGAGAAAGGAACCAGCTCTCTTATCACCAGCAGCAACGACCAGCCGTGGATGGAGTTCCTTTTGTATAGATATAGATATGGAGTTGGCCAATAAAAATAATGAATTAACTTCACTCGTTCTAATTTATAACATCATGATAATTTAACTAGTATTACATATAGACAGTGCTTATCTTTAATAATTACATTTATTAAATCTTTTAACATAAAATGTCATAATAATGTTAATTAGCTTTTTATTATCCACGAAAAAGTTTAGACGCCATCATACAGCCACTTACGAGTATTTACACAGTAAACGTAATAATTTTAACAAGTATTACATTCTTCTTTAATAATTCCTTTTTTTAACAATTAATAAAAATATTAATTAGTATATACTATCTACGGAAAAACTTAGACGCCATCATGCAGCCATTAATATTTCACAGGAAATGAAAGCTAAAATTTACTGTTTTAATCAAAATTGCGCAATTTAGTCAAATTTATAATGATAAAGTGTACATATAATTTTTACTTTTATTACTAAAAGAAACATATTGATAAGTATCAATATGTTTATTTTAGTAATAAAAGAAGTATCAATTAATAAAAGAAGAAGAAAAGTGACAGGTGACAATTGTCCATATTTTGAAATATATTGTTTAAAATAACTATTTATTATAATATTATTTTATATATAATTATACATTTGATGCGAAAAAGGATGCTTTATACAGTGGTGTAAATTTCTATAAGCACAAATTTCACGAAAAAAATTTAGGAGTGAAAAACGGACATTTTCGTGAACACCGCCGGATTTTGATGTTTTCCGAACCAAATCAGAAAGCGGCAGATTGTGTATTATCTCATATAAGGAAAGATTCCACGCCACGCAAGCCTTACAATTCCAACCCTGACATCAATAAATCAGGTGAGCCTAGCAATATGACTACTCGTAAGCATAAACACGACAACGACTTCTCAGAGGCTCTCAATAATTTTACCTCAGAGATACGTAGAACTTTACATGACTGGAAAAAGGAAATTCAAGATGAAATATCACGAATTAAAAATAATTTAGACTTCGTATTAAAAACTGATCTTGAGAAACTAAATGCATCCTTTGCTGAGATCATGTCGAAACTAAGCAGCGTCCGTCAGGAATATCACGAGATTAAAAAGTCGGTCATATCTCTTGACCTAAAGTACAACGAGACAATGAAGCAAATCACAGTTTTAGAAAACTCTGTACAATTCAATTGCGACCAATATGACCATGTTCAAAAGAAAATGGAATTATTATCTGTTAACAAAAAAGCAATCGAATCACTAGAATCTAAAATGGACTTATTGACTAACGAAAACAGACTATTACAATTGGAAATTAACACAAATAATCAAAGAGATCGCCTTTTGAACTTAGAGATCGTCGGCGTTCCTGAAATCAAGGATGAAGACTTAACCAATTTAATTATATCCATTGCTAAGCAGTCTAATGTAACTATTTCCCCTAATGATATATTAGAAGTTAATCGTGTCACACCGAAAATCAAACAACAGGGCCGCCCGAAAAATATAATTGCAAAGCTTAAATCCCGTCTTCTAAAGGACAACATAATCTCTGGCACTCGAAAAAACCGACTGACCACCAAAGACCTTGCCATACATGGCAGCGTTCGTCCCGTATATGTCAATGAGCATCTTACACAGTGCAATAAACTTCTACTAAAGAAATGTAGGGAGACGGCGAAACTTAAGCAGTATCAATATGTGTGGACAAAAAACGGGAGGATCTACGTCAGGAAGAACGACACATCTCCGGCTTTGCATATATCACAGGAAAGAGACGTTTTAAAATTAATTTAATCTTACATTGTATATTGTTTTGTTCTCTTTTCAAGTACGTTATATTGCTTAAATTTATCAATTCCATCGTTGTAAAAGCAATTTATTGGTCTCTCTTATCTCATTTTGTCTATATTATATATCATTGTTTGACCGCACGTAAAGGGAGCTCAATTAATGAAATATTTTTGGTCTTAAGTGTATTAGTCACACGCGCGATAATTGTGCAGCTAAGTTGCATCCATATTCTTCACGAACGTTACTCAACTATATATATATTATGGTTTCTTTTACTATATCCTTTATATTTAATAAAATACCAATTATATTTTTTCTGGCGTCTTGTATATTATGTATTATTTTATTTTACTTTGTCAATCTATGAATTCATCTATTATATTGTTATTATTCATAATAATTACCCGTTCAATATTTATTTATTAAATCTAACAACAATACTTAAAACGTCTATATTGTTACATTCGCGATATTTATATATATATTTAATAACTGCTCTGCATATTTATAAGCTCGCACCCTTTTATGTTGACTCGACTATATTAATCAAATCGTTTAAGGATTCATTCTGTTATATCTTATTGATAAATTTTATACTCTACCACCTTATACAAAAAATCAAGTCACTATTAACTAGCAACTGCCGAAGTGATATATCATTGTTCGTACTACTTAAGTCTAACGTAAACAAATTATTAGTTCTGTTACTCTGTGTAGCTTTAAAGTACTATAAATTTAACACAATTGGGTACATATTTGATTTTGATTAATGGCTTTAAATAATTTGTACTGTTATTATCAGAATGTTCGTGGTCTTAGGACTAAATGTCTTGAACGACTAAATATTTTGACGAACGATTACGACATTATAATTATAACAGAATCATGGCTACACAGTGGAATTTTTGATGGTGAGTTGTGCGACGATAGGTATGACGTGTTCAGGGCTGACAGAGATTTACGTAATAGTGGTAAAAGTACTGGTGGTGGAGTATTAATACTGACACGACGTACACTCGGTGCCATGTATCGTGACCTCGGCGTATGCGGTCTTACTGAGCTATTGTGGATTACTATTCCTTCAAGCGCGTGCGCTTCAAATTCCAACTTACATATTTGTGTGGCATATATTGCCCCTGACCCTCATCAAATGCCATCGGATCTCGTTTTTATTAAACAAAAAATTAATAGTATTATCGAGCTTTCTCCAAATGATAATTTTGTAATATTAGGAGATTTCAACTTGCCGTTCATTTCTTGGAACCCAAACGGATATACAGCTTTAAAAAAAGGGCCTACTGAGGTACAAGAAGCGAGTATCCAGCTGATGGAAACACTAACATTTCACGGGTTAAGACAATTTAATACTTTAAAAAATCATGCTGGTAACACATTAGATCTTGCATTCTCTAATCTACCTCTGAATATCATCCCTGCGGCTGCGCCGCTACTCAGGGAGGACCACGCACATCCTTCTTTTTGCTTCATAGTTTTGGATTTAAACATTACTCCTCTACGGGAAACAGCTGCGCCGAGGCGAAATTTCAGGAGGGCTGATTATGAAAAAATTAATACATATCTTTTAGAACAGGACTGGAGGTCTCTTTTATGTACAGGCACTGTAGACGAAGCTACAAATACCTTTTATAACATACTGGATAGTTGTGTTCGTTTACATGTGCCTTTTAGTTATAACACAGGGAAGCGATCATATCCTAAATGGTACACACCTGCTTTAATAAAAATAATTAAGGAGAAAAACAATGCTCACACACGTTGGAAAAAATTCAGGAATAGATTAGATTACGATGAGTTTTCGTTACTCCGAGCAAGAGAACACCGTGTTCAGAGAGAATGCTTTAATAAATTTACGTCAAGTTGTGAAAATAGCATCAAAACACATCCTAAAACATTCTGGACTTTCGTCAAAGCCATTAGGGGTGGGTCAGGTTACCCTAAGAAAATGTCTTTGAAAGATATAGAGTACACCGATGGTATAGACATATGCAATGCTTTCAACTCATTCTTCAAGAGTGTATTTGGTATTCCTAGTAATAACTACATATATCCACATACGGAATCGTTGTGTACTGACACCGTTTCTAATGTACAGACAAACGCTGCAATAATTGAAAAAATGTTGAAAACTTTGGACACGAACAAAGGTGCCGGTAGTGATGGGTTACCTTCTTTTTTTTGGTCACGATGCGCTAAATCACTTGCTCTCCCCTTGACTATTATATTTAATCGCTCTCTACGTGAAGGGATATTTCCGCATCAATGGAAGTGTGCACACATAATCCCTGTACACAAGAAGGGATCACGTACAGAAATAAATAATTATAGAGGCATTTCTATTTTGAACACCGCGGCTAAAATCCTTGAACGAGTAGTATATAACGTAATTTACTCCACGCTTTCACGTGCCTTCCCTGAGCAGCAACATGGTTTTTTACAAAGGCGATCCACCACTACGAACCTGGCAAGTTTTTCTTCTTTTGTCCTTGAAAATATGGATCAAGGTGGGCAGGTTGATGTGATCTACACTGATTTTGAAAAAGCTTTCGATCGTGTGGATCACATGACCCTGCTCAACAAATTACAAATATTAGGGATTCACGGTGACTTGCTCCGATGGACTGAATCATATCTCACAAACCGCTCACAAGCAGTCGTGATAGGTGGTTTCCGTTCGAGCTACATAAACATACCTACAGGTGTTCCTCAGGGCTCTCACTTAGGTCCACTTTTTTACAATGCCTACCTATATGACATTGGTTCGTGCATTATTCACACAAATTACCTCATGTATGCAGATGATAAGAAGATTTTTTGTAAAATTAACACCATACATGACTGCCTATTGATACAAAAAGACCTGGACCGTTTATTTGAATATTACAAAATAAATAATATAACTGTCAATGCAAGCAAGTGCGAATGTATTAGTTTTACACGGAAATCTAAGCCAATTCTAAATAAATATCACTTTGACGGATTAGAAATCAGCCGAAAAGTAAGTGTTAGGGATTTAGGCGTAATTTTTGATCATAAAATGATACTATCCGAACACATTGATTACGTTATCAGTAAAGCCTATAAAAATGTTGGTTTTGTTCTTCGCATCTGTAAACCATTCTCGAATATTAATACAATTAAAATGGTTTATTTTGCATATGTCAGAAGTGTTTTGGAATATGCTAGTTCAATATGGTCTCCACAGTACAATGTCTACAAAAGCCGCTTTGAGCGTATTCAAAAAATATTTGTTAATCACCTTAACTTTCGCTGTCGGAATAAAATCGATACTTACACAGACAGTTGCACTGAGCACGATCTCTTATCTCTGGAACACAGGCGCATTTTGCTTGACATGGCTTTGTTATATGATATAATAAACAGTAATATTGACTGTCCATATCTTGTCTCAAAAATCACCTTTCGTACTCCAAAATTCCGTACCCGCAATACTACATTGTTACAAACTACCTGGCATCATTCAAACTACTGTCGAAACACTGTTCTTTCGCGGCTTGCTCGTACATATAATGAACAATTTGGACACATTGACCTCTTTACGAAATCTAAACTTACGTTTAAAGATTACATCAAGAAAACTATTACGAAATAGAGCAGTTGAAGTTAAAATCACATACAATCATATATTCTCTCATCTTTTTCTTCTATATGTATTTTTGAGGCTACTAATATAAATATAAGTACTTAAGTTATTTTATTTAATATATATTATAATTAATTATTTGTATTATGTTTATATATTTAAACATTTAATATGTATATATACACAAGTAAATATATATGTATATAATATATATATATCTTATATGTTTATATATATATATATTTATATATATATATATATAAAGGTAATGTAATATATCATTCTACCTGACTATCTCTCCTGATCTGTAAACTTATGACCACCTTCATTACATTGAATTGCTTATAATTTTGCTTATAATTTATCTATTAGATTGTTCTTTTTCCTTTTCTTCTAACAACAATACACCTACCATCAAACAATATAAGGGAAACCTGTTATTGGCCATACTTTTAGTTTGTTACATTAATGTTAATATTTTCTATATACGCTGTTGGTTTTCTAAATAAATAAATAAATAAAGTATCATCCCAAAAATAATGTAATGCATCCCACTTATATAAGACTATAAAAGAGCACTTAAAATTTCAATTAGCTATTTCATTGGTGAAAGTAGAACTTAGTGCACTCCGCAATATGACATTTATAGGGAAGTACTTATCCCTGAGCAACAACTCGGCTTTAATTATATTATTTCCTTAATATAACTTATCAACAAAAGGAACGGGACGTCAAAGTTACGAGACATCTGTCATTACCGTAACATAATCAACAAGCGCAACAAAGAAGCTAATGAAGTCTAATGAATCTTCCGGTCATTAGATGTCGCCTGTTGGAACTGAGGTGAAATTATTTGTTATACAATGTCAATATAATAGAGACGTTGCGTTTCAAATAGTTTTTCAGTTTCTAGAGAGTATGCGTGCGATGCCTGTTTCAATTTCCTTCTATCGCCTCTTACGTCCACGGGACGATATGGGTTAGAGGCTATTCTTACATCGCCACTACAAGGTATGTTTATAACTTAATAGCATTCAAATAACTGATTTAGCTTAATAGAAGCCAGTTATTTCAATATTACGAAGAGTCCTTTAATTTTATTTATATGTATAGATATATTATACTGTCCTTAAACTTGAGCAAAAGGTTGAGGTTGAGTGACATTTTTTTTTAATATTATTTAGGAAAATAAACAAATTCATAAAAAACCTGTTCACACGCGGTAGAAGTGAAATATTATAATCCTTATTTTTAGACACGTAGAGCATAAATTTTGGTTTATCAAATCAAAATAATATTTTCGTTCACCTGAAATTGCTTAACAAGAGCGACGCCTACTGAAGTCAATCTATTTTTTGTCGTCAAAACGATTTTACCTATTCAATAAATTCTATATATAAAATAATTTTATGGAATAAGGAAACAAAAATTTATTGATTATCAAGGTTGTTTGTAAAATAGATCAATTTAATATAAATCAGTAAGATATGAAGTCGTGCATTGTTAAGACTAGTTTATATATTATGATAATTTTATTCAGTATGACAAATTGTATATAATTGATAATAAATTTGTAAATCTTTTAATTCTTTATTTTAAAAGTTAAAAGTTATATTAGCAATTTTGAAAGCATCGCAGAACGCCGAGATATTAGGAAACACTATACTGAACTAGCGGTTCCCCGCGGTATCACCCGCGTATATCACGCTCTGAGCTATGCGACAATAATTTTTCATTATCTCTTAAACTATGCGTCCAAATAACATGCTATGAAAGCAAAGTTTATCTTCATAAAATTGTCTTGATGATGAAGTAACTTTCGTTCTCATGTACGAATATGCTGTGCCTAATAATGACGCTCATAAATCACTTTTAGATTTTCAATATTTTTTTGTCACAAAATACCATATTTTGGCTTATGTATAAGAAAGAGGACTATGTTATCGTGGCCTCTTTTTTTATTTAGATCTATATTTTTGTACAAAATAGTATTAACGTATCACTAATCACTACGCCAGCTCACGGATTAAGCAGTTCGGGAGCGGTTTTTCTTCCGACTTGCTTAACAAAAATCAACATTTAAGGCTAGCTGAGAGGTTTTGCCTAATGTAAGATAGCCTATAATATTCATCGTGAATTTGGCTATCATGTACAAAAAGAATTTATCAATTCGAAATAGTAGTCCTAGAGATTAACATGTTTAAACAAACAGAAAACCTCTTCGTGTTATTATCTTTATATATAAAAATTACGTGTCACGTTGTTTGTCCGCGATGGACTCCTAAACTACTGAACTGATTTCAATCAAATTTGGCACACTGTGTGCATTTTGGTCCAACTTGAGAGATAGGATAGTTTTTATCCCAATAAATGACTATGTAGAGAATTCATTGAATAGGTAAAATCGTTTTGACGAAAAAAAAAAATAGATTGACTTCAGTAGACGTCGCTCTTGTTAAGCAATTTCAGGTGAACGAAAATATTATTTTGATTTGATAAACCAAAATTTATGCTCTACGTGTCTAAAAATAAGGATTATAATATTTCACTTCTACCGCGTGTGAACAGGTTTTTTTGAATTTGTTTATTTTCCTAAATAATATTAAAAAAAAATGTCACTCAACCTCAACCTTTTGCTCAAGTTTAAGGACAGTATAATATATCTATACATATAAATAAAATTAAAGGACTCTTCGTAATATTGAAATAACTGGCTTCTATTAAGCTAAATCAGTTATTTGAATGCTATTAAGTTATAAGCATACCTTGTAGTGGCGATGTAAGAATAGCCTCTAACCCATATCGTCCCGTGGACGTAAGAGGCGATAGAAGGAAATTGAAACAGGCATCGCACGCATACTCTCTAGAAACTGAAAAACTATTTGAAACGCAACGTCTCTATTATATTGACATTGTATAACAAATAATTTCACCTCAGTTCCAACAGGCGACATTTAATGACCGGAAGATTCATTAGCCTTCATTAGCTTCTTTGTTGCGCTTGTTGATTATGTTACGGTAATGACAGATGTCTCGTAACTTTGACGTCCCGTTCCTTTTGTTGATAAGTTATATTAAGGAAATAATATAATTAAAGCCGAGTTGTTGCTCAGGGATAAGTACTTCCCTATAAATGTCATATTACGGAGTGCACTAAGTTCTACTGGCACCAATGAAATAGCTAATTGAAATTTTAAGTGCTCTTTTATAGTCTTATATAAGTGGGATGCATTACATTATTTTTGGGATGATACTTATCAATATGTTTCATTTAGTAATAAAAGTAAAAATTATATGTACACTTTATCATTATAAATTTGACTAAATTGCGCAATTTTGATTAAAACAATAAATTTTAGCTTTCATTTCCTGTGAAATATTAATGGCTGCATGATGGCGTCTAAGTTTTTCCGTAGATAGTATATACTAATTAATATTTTTATTAATTGTTAAAAAAAGGAATTATTAAAGAAGAATGTAATACTTGTTAAAATTATTACGTTTACTGTGTAAATACTCGTAAGTGGCTGTATGATGGCGTCTAAACTTTTTCGTGGATAATAAAAAGCTAATTAACATTATTATGACATTTTATGTTAAAAGATTTAATAAATGTAATTATTAAAGATAAGCACTGTCTATATGTAATACTAGTTAAATTATCATGATGTTATAAATTAGAACGAGTGAAGTTAATTCATTATTTTTATTGGCCAACTCCATATCTATATCTATACAAAAGGAACTCCATCCACGGCTGGTCGTTGCTGCTGGTGATAAGAGAGCTGGTTCCTTTCTCGCTCAAAGGCTAAGTATATCCATTCAGCAGGGACACGCAGCCAGCGTTCTTGCCACGATACCGCGGGGAGTAGGACTATATGATAATTAGGTTTCTAGTTTTAGTTTTTTTAATTATTATTATGGTTTTTTATATTGTATTTTTATATTGTTTAATAGACTTTTACTCAACTATTAGTAATTATTCTAAGAGATATCTTGTATCCATTAATTATAATCAACCATTAATATCATTATTTTTTAAGTTTTTTTGTGTTTTAGTTATGGGCTTCATGTTATTTTTACCTCGCTATGGTTACTTATAATTAAGTAGTACTCAAACAGTATTTCTCAATATTCATCAGTCCTACATATGACGTAGAGCAAAACGTAACAAAACCAACTAACATCTGTTTAACGCCTACGGCGTAGCACTGCCACGTTAGTTTCTACACAAATTTAAATGTTCCTTACCATTCGCTTTGCAAAGTTCCACTGTAATTTGGCCCACGTTTTATGTTTTACCACTTTTATCGCTCAAATTTAAAGTGTTCGTTACTAATCGTTTTGAAAAACTCCGGTGTAACTTGCTTAACAAAAATCAACATTTAAGGCTAGCTGAGAGGTTTTGCCTAATGTAAGATAGCCTATAATATTCATCGTGAATTTGGCTATCATGTACAAAAAGAATTTATCAATTCGAAATAGTAGTCCTAGAGATTAACATGTTTAAACAAACAGAAAACCTCTTCGTGCTATTATCTTTATATATAAAAATTACATGTCACGTTGTTTGTCCGCGATGGACTCCTAAACTACTGAACTGATTTCAATCAAATTTGGCACACTTGTGTGCATTTTGGTCCAACTTGAGAGATAGGATAGTTTTTATCCCAATAAATGACCCTCAAAATTTTTTATTGCGAATTTAAGGATTTTTTAATAGGAAGGGTCGTTGGAAAGGGCAGAGCAATGTCTGCCTGGCCAGCAGTATTGAGTATAGATTCTATCTCATTCTCTCCTATAGATTTATATATTTATCTGTCTTTTCATTTATTTCAAATGACAACGATGCTAAAGACGTTTTCACTTCAATAAAAACTGAAAATTGTTCTCGCAATGTAAGTAAATATACTTAATAATGTCAGAATCAGCAGATGGCAAAATGAACATTCGCAGCTGTAACAAGATTTAATTTCAAGTATTCCCTAACAACTACATATAACTGTTACACGACATGATTAACTTAACTACAATGTGTTGGCATCCACATATTAAGTTGATAATAGTTAAGCACCAGCTTGCAAATAAATTATCGCCAAAATTCTAGAGAGGGAATAGAATAATATATAAATAATATAATACTAGCTGTGCCCGCGGCGTAGCTCGCGTATATAGATTTTACATAAAGAATTTGTCGTTTAGGTAAGAGAATATTAAACGATTTATATCATTACTGTATCAATAAGTGGTAACAAATAAATCATTATCATCAAAGTTCTAAGTAGTTTATGATAGAGCTTCGGTGTAAACGACGTTAGAAGTAGACTTAGACGGGGTGTACACAAAAAGGTTACGGGGGCTACTAACGCGGGAAAAAGCAACATAGAGTTGGCCATGTGCAAAACAGTCAGTACTGAGGTCCACTCTTACAACGCGTAAATTTTGACCTTGCGCTTTATTTACGGTCATCGCATAACACACGCTGACTGTATCTGGGAACTGAACGCGCTTAAAACTGAAAGGAAAGTTACTTCTTAATAGAGGGTTTTTTGGCAGTGCTGCCAGATCAAAAAAACTCCTTCAGCGCTAGGACAACACAAAAAGCGCTAGATTTCATGAAAACAGCGCTTTAAAAAAGCCCTAGATTTCGCGCTAAATTAACTACAAACAAAGTTTGTGTTTTTTATTATAATTTATAATTCAAGAAAATATAATCATAATAAAGAAAACAACATCAACAACAACAACAACAGTTTTTTTCTGGCAATAATTTTTGATGTATCAATACTTCGCAGGACATCGACTTATAATTATGGCAATTGCTGTCAACAGTAGTTAGTACTACTCTAAGTAACTTTTAACTTAGCTGTGCTCTAAACAACTGACTAAAACTGAATAAAGCAAAATAAATGCGTTGCCAAAACCATGAACGAAAACTTTAATGAAGGGGATTTCCCCGCTTATAGTCGTCGATAAAAAAAAATCAAGTTGATCATCCTAAAGGGGAAGCCGGGGGATCCATAGCACAGGGTATCCTAGTTTGGACTCGTCTCCCATGCTCTTTGTTTTGTAAAAAAAATATGTTTGAAAAAGATAAACTGCAATGTACTATTTGTGGAAAAAATAATAAAGGTCATTATTATTATTATCGGTAATGTGGACTAACAGTGCTGCTATAAAAGAGTTAATAACCCGTAAATTAAAAATTTTGAAATGTGTGCTAAATACACCAAAAAGCGCTGGATTAAGTGCTAGGTGCTAAAATTTCGAAATGCGCGCTATACATTCCAAAAAAGCGCTAAATCTAGTTCCCAAAGCGCTAAAATGGCAGTACTAATTTTGCGTATATTATAAATACAATATCACGACATTTCGTTGCAATTTTGTTATTTTTCTTCGGGTTCCGTTGTATGGCTTCGATAGATACAAATTTCTTCAGTAAGTCTCAATACGATTCATGGGCGAAAAATCTCAACACAGCAAATCAGAAAAGTTTGTAATTTGTACAACTGCATCTATTACGTCCTTTGTGTGAGAAAACATCCTTTTTTAAATCTCTTTTTATGTTTTAAGTATAAATATATTAATTATTATGGAACGTTTTTTTTACACACAAATCTTTTCATTACTATTTCTGAGGTTTTTATGGCGCCATTGAACAAATTCGAACCTTCATTTTAAAATAATAATCATTACTTTCGATAGAATTAACCAATTTTAATAAAACGAAGATTAAATGTAACTTGAAGATACGCTTTATGATTTTCTTAACGATTTCATTTGAAAAAAAAAGATGTTTACTTTAGACGTGATGCATTCATATAAAAACAGACAAACAGACAGACAGACAATTCTAAAAATTATAAAAATGTACTTATTTAATTATTTTTAGTTCCCCATAATGATTTTAGTCACCAAAATATACAGAAAGAGACACAACATGTTATCATCATTTTTATTATATGTATATAATTAATTAAAGAGAGATGGCGCTGCTAACATCCACTTGATGACTCAAACAAAGCCACCGTTGAGCAAATTCCCTACCCATACTTCAGAATATTTATCATAACTTTTGATGGAATAAACCGATTTTAATGAAATAAAGACTAAATGTAACCCGAAGGTACACTTTAGAATTTCCTTAACAATTCTTATGATATAAATTAGTACTTTAAAAGTGATACGTTAACAAACAAACAGACAGACAGACAGACAGACAGACAGACAGAAAATTCTAAAAATGGTAGAAATGTATTTAATTACTTATTTTTAGTACCCCTCAATCACTTTTATTACAAAAATATAAAATGTACAGACATCTGCTATTTACAGTTTTATTATATGTATAGATAGATAATAATAATAATTCTTTATTTCAGACATCAAAGATCCATAAGTTGTTAGTATGACTTATACTAGGTTAGTAATTTAGAACATCAAATTAAACCAAATTAAATTAAAGTAAATCAAAACTAAAATTAAAACTATACCCAAAATAAAATCAAAATAAAATCAAAAATAAAATAATAATCAAATAATAGTAATGTCAAAATTAAATTAAATTAACTTAAATACAATCAAACAAAAAATCAAATAAAATAAATCGAAATTAAAATAATGTCTTAATTAAATTAGTTTAAATACAATAGAAATAAAATAAAATATCAAAATAAAATGAAATTCAGTCAATTTGGATTCAATTTAAAGAACTCTGTTTTGAAATAACCCTCCTCACAAAGCAGGCCCAAAACGGAGACGTGTACCTATCTGCCAGGGTTTGCAGAATGCTATTGGCACTGCCACGCGCTCTAAATATCAGCGATGGGTTTTTGTTGCGAATAATGGTTGCAAAGTCGTCAACTTTGTATTCTGCAAACATCGCTGATGCACTACAGAAACGAGGCAATCCCAACAACATCCTGAACACATTATTATATTGGACTCGTAGGGTGTCCAGGGTGTCCAGGGTGGCGATAGTGAGAGCTTTCGTCCAACGTTTCTTGGAGTTTTGGTATTTAACTTCGAAAGTAGATCTGGACAGTCGAACTCGCTTGAAGTTTTCTTAAGTAGAAAGGTAGTATTTCGAGTGGTAAAAGATGGACCTTTCTACATTTACCGTAATAGAGGTTAGAGTTGTGGTCTTTTATTCGGTAACAACGGTGTTTAATAAATTTTATCTGGATACGTTCAATTAGAGTTATATTGGTATTATATTGTGGGCTCCATACTTGTGATGCATATTTCAAAATACTTCTTACATTATAAAATTTTCAAGGTTTTAATTTGTTTGAAGTTTTTGCAGCAGCGCATATAAATCCTAAGGCTCTGGAACACTAGTTTATGACATTTTCAATACGTTTGTCAAACAGAAGTTTCGAGTCATCCCAAGTCAGCCCAAGTCTCGTACGGAACACTCTCTAGGCAACGATTGGTCTCAAATCTGGGACATAAATTTACTAGATTTATGGTTAAAACAACAAATTATTTTGTAGGGTTGAGATCGAGATGGTTACGGGTACAATAATCAAGTAAATTTCTTAAGGCATTTCGTAATGCTTCTGCGATTTTAATAGAAGAAAAAATAATTGCAATGATTTTCATGTCATCTGCGAAATATAATAGAAGAAAGCTACACAGACAGTTATTGATATCACTGACAAAGATAGCAAAGAGTAAAGGCGCTAACAGCGAGCCCTGAGGAACACCGCTAGGTACCTTGACCCAGAAAGAAATGTAATTTTTTACAACTACAGCTTGTGTTCTGTTCTCAATATACGAAGTATGTGTAAATGACATAAAGTTGAATGTCATTTAGTAATACAAGGTTCGTGACAGTAATAAAAGGTTGATTTACCAGGGAGGAGACCGTGCTGGAAGTCTTGATGTGATTGTCTAATAGCTAAGTATACTTGAGAATGCACTCACTACTTTATCAAGGATTTTACTAAGTGTGCACAACTTGGAAAGGCCTGTAGTTATTAACTTCAATTCTAGATCCCTTTTTGTGTATTAGAGTGATGAAGGCCAATTTCCAGACAGCACGGACAGTACATTCTGTTAGAGACTTATTAAATAGGGGGGTTACAGACGTTACCAATAACCTTGCGCAATTTATCAAAAAAAAACAGCAGGCAGGTGATCTGGGCCAGCAGATTTACATGGGTCAAGTTTGAGCAAGAGATTGAGAACAGTTTGTTCCCTGACGTAGATTTTGAGGATGTTCGCAATAGAGAGTGGACAGTTAACATGGGAAAAACCAGAGGTGGGCTGTGTAATATTAGCATCCAAAAAGTTTGAACTGAAGTTTGTTCCAAGTTTAAATGGCTTGCTATTCGTCAGAGGCATTGCTCTAGAATCTTAATAACCATTTTATCCGATCCGACAGTCCGACGTCTCCTTCTTATCTTCAAGATAACTTTCACTTTCGCAGCTAACCCGGTAAACGTTGTTTTGCCTTATACATTATTTCTAAGAAATATTTTTTAGTTTTAAAAATCGCGATTAAAAACAGGGATTGATCGTAGAAGAGTGAAAATTTGAACTTTTATGTATTTTTCAATGCTAAATAAAATAAAAATAAATATGTTGTCAAAAAAATAAAAAAAGATATTTAGGGATCGGTCACCCTTATCATTTGAAGGTTTGAAAAATATTCTATATGCATACTAGTACGTATGCGAATATATTTTATGTTTATTTAAAATATTACATTGATTTAATGATATTTTATTAAATCAATGTAATTAACGGTGGTAGAGCCCCGCAGCAGTTTTTTGCTGTTGCACGTGTGGGCAGGCTCGAGCCGGGTTGGTACCACGACCTCACAGAATACCGGCGTGAAGTAGAGGCTCTGCTTCTGCGTTTCGTCTGGTGAGTGCAGGTGGCCGGAGGCCCAATTCCCCCCCCCCCCATCAACATGGTAGCGGAATTACAAAGTAGACTACCCCAGGAGGGTACCAGTACCCCTGGAGAATCCCTCGCTGAGCATCCACGACCATGTTATTCCAATCCTGAGCGTGGGTGCTCAGGCTGCCCCGCGTATTCTGGGGGGGGGCAAAATTCCGCTCAAAAACAAAACTGCTTGGGGCAAACTGAGCAACAATACCAAGGCGACCCCTGCCACGCTATCCGTGAATTTCTGCAACATCAGGGGACTTCACTCTAACCTAAACGCCGTCCACTACCATCTCGAGACGGCGAAGCCGGCCTTGCTCTTTCTGACCGAGACGCAGGTTTCCTCTCCGGCTGATATTTCGTATCTCTCCTGCCCGGGGTACAAATTGGAGCACTCCTTTGTGCCTCGGGCTGGAGTTTGCGTGTATGTCAGAGAGGACATCTGTTCTCGACGCCTCGGCAGTCTTGAAGGTTCGGACCTGTCCATCCTTTGGCTACGCGTAGACAGCGACGACCATCCGCGCGTCTACGGGTGCCTCTATAGGTCCCATAGCGGTAATGCCGAAACAGACCGACTCATCGACCACGTCCAAATGGCTACAGATTCCTTGCTACAACAGGTCCCATCCGCAGAGATCGTGATCCTTGGCGATTTTAACGCCCACCATGCCGAATGGCTCGGTTCACGTTTAACCGATCATGCGGGGAGATCTGTTTATGACTTTGCTTTGGCATATGGTCTGACACAACTGGTTACTTCGCCTACGCGGATTCCAGATGTGGAGGATCATACACCTTCCCTGTTGGACCTTCTGCTGACCTCTCATCCGGACGGATATCAGGTTTCCGTCGATGCCCCTCTCGGCTCTTCGGACCATTGTCTGATCCGGAGTATGGTGCCACTCACGCTCCCTTCGCGGTTGCGTTCTGCAGGTTGCCGCCGTGTTTGGCATTACAGGTCGGCGGATTGGGACGGAATGCGGTCTTTCTTTGCATCCTACCCATGGGGGCGGGTTTGCTTCTCGCCGGATGATCCCAGCGCTGTTGCTGACTCTGTCACTGATGTGGTGCTACAGGGAATGGAACTATTTATTCCATCATCTGTGGTACCCATCGGAGGCAGATCTCAGCCTTGGTTTGGTCGCTCCTGTAAGACTGCATTGCGCAGAAAGCAGGAGTGTTATCAAGCCTGGGCTGCGGCTTCGGTGACTCGGGATGTAAACACCAGCACACTTAAAAAGAAGTATAACTTCGCCTCCAGGTCCTTCAAAAGAGTTATTGCCAGGGCAAAGTCAGAGCACATAGGCAGAATTGGCGAGAAACTAGTTCGCCTTCCTTCGGGAACCCGTGCATTCTGGTCTCTCGCCAAGGCTGTCCAAGGGAATTTCTGTAAGCCATCACTACCATCTCTGCACAGGGAGGACGACTCACTGGCCCACGACGCAAAAGAGAAGGCCGACCTTTTAGGCTCCCTTTTTGCGTCCAACTCGACTGTTGATGACGGGGGGAACACACCGCCGACCATCCCGCGGTGTGAGTGCTCTATGCCGGATGTGCTATTCTCACAGCGCTCGATTCGCAGAGCACTCCTCTCCCTTGACATCCACAAGTCGAGTGGGCCTGACGGAATCCCCCCAATTGTGCTGAGGACGTGTGCTCCGGAGTTGGCACCGGTTCTAACGCGTCTTTTCCGGTACTCCTACTCCCATGGCGTTGTCCCGAACTCATGGAAGACAGCTTTTGTCCACCCGATCCCTAAAAAAGGCGACCGCTCAGACCCGTCCAACTATAGGCCTATCGCGATCACCTCCTTGTTCTCCAAAATAATGGAATCCATTATTAACTGCCAGCTCATCCGGTACCTTGAGGATCACCAGCTGATCAGTGACCGCCAATACGGTTTTCGTCGGGGTCGATCAGCTGGTGATCTTCTAGTCTACCTGACCCATAGATGGGCGGAGGCAGTAGAGTCCAAGGGGGAGGCATTGGCCGTTAGTCTGGACATTGCGAAGGCCTTTGATCGGGTTTGGCACAAAGCGCTTCTTTCGAAGCTCCCTTCCTATGGGCTTCCCGAGAAATTGTGCAATTGGATCACCAGCTTCCTTGCAGATCGGAGCATCAAGGTCGTTGTAGACGGTGCATGTTCTGACTACAAGCCTATTAACGCTGGTGTTCCACAAGGCTGTGTGCTATCACCAACGCTGTTTCTTCTGCATATCAATGATATGTTGCTAACTGGTAACATTCATTGCTATGCGGATGACAGCACTGGTGATGCTCTATACACCGGCCGGGCCAATATTTCTCGGGAAAACGTCGCCGAGTACCGGAACAAACTTGTGTCTGAAGTCGAGTCTTTGCTGGACAAAGTCTCGGATTGGGGGCGACTAAATCTAGTCCAGTTTAATCCTCAGAAGACACAAGTTTGCGCGTTTACCGCTAAAAAGAACCCCTTTGTCGTATCTCCTCAGTTTCAAGGCACTCCCCTTCTTGCCTCAGCCAGTATCGGTATCCTCGGAGTCGACATATCGAGTGACGTGCAGTTTCGTGGTCACTTGGAAGAGAAGGCCAAATTGGCCTCTAAAAAGCTTGGCGTGCTCAGCAGAGCGGGACAGTATTTCATGCCGGCACACCGCCTGCAACTTTACAAGGCGCAGGTTCGGCCTCACATGGAATACTGTTCCCATCTCTGGGCAGGGGCTCCCCAGTGCCAGCTCCTTCCACTTGACCGCATCCAGCGCAGAGCGGCTCGAATCGTCGACGACCGAGCCCTTTCCGATCGGCTCGATTCATTGGCACTGCGAAGAGATGTTGCATCTCTTTGCATTTTCTTTCGCATCTACCATGGGGAGTGCTCTGAGGAATTGTTCGGATTAATCCCAGCCGCCAAATTTCATGAACGCACATCGCGGCAGAACTCCCGATACCATCCACACCATCTGGATGATTGGCGGTCCACCACTGTGCGATTTAGAAGATGTTTTCTTCCTCGCACGACTTCTTTGTGGAATCGATTACCATCAGCGATTTTTCCGGACCGATACGACTTAGGGACCTTCAAGAAAAGAGCCTACTCCTTTTTAAAAGGCCGGCAACGCATCTGCAATTCCCCTGGTGTTGCGGTTGTTCGTGGGCGGCGGTAGTCACTTACCATCAGGTGAGCCGCATGCTCGTTTGCCCCCTCTCCTATAAAAAAAAAAAAAAAAAAAAATATGACTTATTATAAAATGAAGGAGAGTGTCCAAAGCCCAGCAATAAACTGAACACAAAGTACATTTTTTTAAATAAATTTTGTAAATAATTTGTACAGCCAGAGTTTGTGGCCCAGAGAACTCGATTAAAATTTAAAATGCAGATGCGTTGTCATCCTGAGGACTAAGATGGAATGTCATGTTTTCAATAGGATCTCCTGTTGGTACGTTCAACGTATGTTTATTGTAGAGAACACGTACATAAACACAGTATTTAGCTTCAGGAGCATTATTAAGCTTCTTTTTACGCTGGTATTCTGTGAGAGCGTGGTCCTTCCCCGGACTAGCCGACCCATTCGTGCTACAACTATACTACTATTACTATAATATAAAGGCAGCATGACTCTATCACGAATGAAAATATATGTTATGTATGTATCTACTTCTATTTTCTATTTTTATGCGGATTGTAGGGCGTCTCCCCACTAGGTGGAGTAACGACCTGGTAATACATTCAGGAAGTCGATGGATGGTGGCTGAGGACCGTGCTTTGTGGCATTTCTTGGGGGAGGCCTGTGTTCACCAGTAGACTTGTGAAGGGCTGTAACGATGATGATAATGTACTTCGTAGCCTAATATTGAAACAACAATAATTAAAAGCATGAATGTTCTAACGAATCAAAATCGACATAATAACGTCGTTTACTCAGTATGGTTACAAATTTACAGAGGTTACACAAGTTATCTCGAGCGGTCCCGTGAGATTCTTGTTCGGTGTTACTAACTATCGCCATTTTGAAACTACTCATGCTAATATTGTCTCAATAATTATACTTTATGTGCACCTAAATCAACATTAACGTTTTCAATAATTAGAATTAATAATTACGTTCTCCATACTGAATTTCGGTCTCGGCGGATAATCTGAAAGGGATGAGTTTAGGGCAGAATTATAGTGCAAGAGTGTGTACGCAAGCACACGTACACTTACTATTCCTTCACTCTCGTAGTCCAGTACTTTATGGCATTACGGCCATAATGGATAGAGATCAAATAAAACAGCGACGATTTACGTTCTCTCCGAGACACGCGATGAAACAACCTACTTACTGTCTCCAGGTTGCTACTGAAACTTTGTTGATGAAAAAATCCAATACCTGAATTTAGGATAAACCCGATCTGGGGTTCGAACCCGGCACCATATCACAGATTTCAAAAAAGGTTTGTATAAAATTAGGGACAAAAGATTGTCTGAAACTTGATAACACTCTTGTAAGTTTTCGGTTAGAAACAAATAACATGTGATTAACGATACTCCAACCCTAAACATCTCCACCTGGTGGTAAGTGGTGATAAAGTGAAAATTAAGAAAAATCGTGTTCACTCTTGCCTGAATCGACGGATCATTGTAATCGGGCGGAAAGACAAACAGACAGACTTTGCTCTGCGCATTACGAATGGAGAAGCAAACCGTTTGATTCGAATCGACAAAATAGGATTGAAGACCCGCCCATCGACTGGTTGTTCGATGGTGGAAAGAGGAGGTAGGAATTAAATAGTTTATTGGAGTACTAGAAGATTATAAGGATTGTTTTCACTCTTCGTTAGGCCTTATTTTTACTAAAAATCTGCGATCATTATCATTCCGAATGAGAAAGTTTTTATGTGATAGCTTAAGGTTTCCGTTTTATGCGAATGTGATTTATGGGCAACAACTAAGAAATTAAGACGTGAATGACTATTTTTAAATTTTTTGTCTTTCCATGCGTCTATCTATCTGTCTGGGCTAATCTTTGGAACGGCTGAAATGATTTTGATGAAGCTTCTTAATAAGATAAAAGAGAATGCGATGAGTGATTTAAAATATTTTACTTTTTAGTATGTTTTATAACACTAAATATTTTATTGCAAAATAATGTTGAATATCTATATGATAATTAGAAAGATAGACAGATAAAAATGGTTGGTCACGCAGTTATTTCGATATTAAAGACAGACAATGCAATTTTATTTGTGTGTTTTCATAAATAACTGAATTTGCGATTGCGTGTAAACAAACTTCTAAGTGCCATACTAATTTTCAGATTAAAATAAAATAAAAATCGTAATGCACCACAATGCAATTTCCGTGGCGCCATCGTAAATAAAATCAGCTGGGTGTAGTTTATTTTGATTGTGAGCCGCCGCTCTTAGCGCATAGCATTATGATACGTCGGCTATCTTTCTTATTACGGAGAGTGTATTTGGTTGCAAGTTTATGTCCAACAAGCATACTCAACCCCATGTCTTAGTGCAATATTTCTGTGATAAATGGATTTAATACGCTAGTGATTTACTATTATTTCCTTCCGTAGAACAATTTTTGATGGGAAGTTTCGTCGTTTATCGAGTCCTGTTGAGCTAGTACTTACCAGGACTTTGAAGATAAATAAATAAGTTGGTCCTCTTTAGTAAAATACTTGTCGTAATAAAACAGCCAACTCTGAATAGAATAGAATAGAATAGAATATTTTTTATTCAATATACAGTACATGTGTAATTCTTATTGAAAGTCATTTTTTACTTTACCACTGGTTCGAAAAAACCCTCTGTCCTGGGAAGAACCAGCAAGAAACCCAGCGGGACTTTTTTTTAAAATAAATTTTACAATATAAATGATTACGAACTATTTACAAAATTTATTTTAGAAACTGCTTGGAAGCGATCACCTCATTCCCAGGAGTTATTATCAACCATGTATTCATTTATACTATAATAACCCTTTTTATACAGTTTCAGCTTAATAAAACATTTAAACTTGGTAATAGAGAGAACCTGTACACTTTCCGGGACCTTGTTGTAATAGCGTATACATTGCCCCAAGAATGAATTACTGACTCTGTGGAGTCGAGAAACTGGTATCACTAGCTTGTGTTTGTTCCTAGTGTTTACAGAATGTATATCACTTCTTTTACTAAAACTATCTTTGTTTTTGTGAACATACATTAAATTTTCGTAAATATACTGAGAGGCCAAAGTTAATATATTAATTTCTTTGAATTTATCTCTAAGAGACTCTCTCGGTTTTAGATTGTAAATAGCTCTAATGGCCCTCTTCTGTAAAACAAAAATAGTTTCTGAATCAGCCGCATTTCCCCATAGCAAAATCCCATAAGACATTATGCTATGAAAATAACTAAAATAAACTAATCTAGCTGTCTCGACACTAGTGAGACCTCTAATCTTTTTTACAGCATAGGCTGCAGAACTTAGTCTGCTTGCTAATTTGGATATATGGGGGCCCCACTGGAGCTTTGCGTCAAGAGTGATGCCAAGAAAAACAGTGGATACAACAGGGCTCAATTCCTCCCCATTTAAAAACACATTGGTATTCAGATTTTGAACATTCGTTGTTGTAAATTTAACACAATTAGTTTTATTTCCGTTCAAATGCAGATTATTAACGTTAAACCAATGCACTAATTTTGATATAGCATTATTCACTTCGTCACATTTAAATGATTGACGTTTAAGTTTAAAAATCAAGGAAGTATCATCAGCAAATAATACTATATCATGACTATCCCCTACAAGGTGAGGTAAGTCATTAATATACACCAGAAACAGGAATGGGCCGAGAATCGAGCCCTGAGGGACACCCATTAGTACAGGTGACCCGGAAGAACTTTTACCATTGATAATAACCTTCTGTTTTCTATTACTTAAATATGAAATAATAAGTTTAAGCGCTGTGTTCTTGACACCATAGTACTGTAGCTTCCTGATTAATGTCTCATGGTGAACACAGTCGAAGGCCTTGGAAAGGTCACAAAATATACCCAAAGCATCCTCTGAATTCTCCCATGCACAAAAAATATGTTTAATAAGCTCAACTCCAGCGTCAGTTGTCGAGCGACCCCTTGTAAAACCGAATTGATTATTATGTAGCAATTTATTAATAGTAAAGAAACTTAACATCTGATCTAAAATAATTTTTTCAAAAATTTTACTTAATGTTGGTAGTACAGAAATTGGTCTAAAATTGGCGGGGTCTAATGTACTACCAGATTTAAATATAGGTATGACTTTACTATGTTTCATTAAATCAGGAAACACACCAGATTCGACGCTTATATTAAATATAGTGGCTAGATAAGGTGCTAATGTATCTATTATAGATAAAATAACTTTAACTGAAATCGCCCATAAGTCTGCCGTTTTCTTAACATCAATAGTTTTAAAATATTTAACGATATCTTTTGGCAGTACCCTATGGAATTTAAAAGTATTTGAACAAGCCTTTACATTTTGTTTGAGCAATGATTCGGCGACAGTAGGAGAAGAATTTAATGATTTTGTTGTCAAAAAAGGAACATCAGTAAAATGTTTCTCAAAAGCCATAGCAACTTCTTGATCAGATTGCGTTAAATTATTGTTAATATTCAATTGAACATCCGAGTTGCGCGGTTTGACCTTGCCCGTTTCACTATTTATTATTCTCCAGGTCATTTTAATTTTGTCGGATGCAGTTTTAATTTTGTTGCTTAAATGTAAAGCCTTAGCAGTGGAGCACACTTTTTTAAATATTTTAGAATATGTTTTTACATAATCTCTAAATATAACACTACTATTATATGATCTTTCATCATAAAGCTCGTATAACCTTCGCCTACTTTTATAAATTCCTACTGTCGCCCATTCATTAAATGATTTGCGACTGTTAAAAGAGAAAGTTTTAGAAGTAAATATTCTACTAAATTCACAACGTATAATTTCAAATAATGTAGCATACAAATAATTAGCACTATTTTTAAACGAAAGTGATGGAAGTCTTTTTATTATATTACTTCTAAACCTCTCCAAGCGATGTTCATTTATTGGAACAAACACAACTTTCTTATTTTTCTGTTTTTTGTGTATGTAAGGTAGTGATACTAACTGTCCACAGTGATCTGAACTTAAATTTTGAATAATTGATTTATGCAAGGGCTTAACATCTGTAAAAATGTTATCTATACAGGTCGCACTAGGCCCAGCAATACGTGTTGGTTCTAAGAATAAATTTACAAGATTATACGATTTAAACAATGAGCTAAACTTAATACTAATGGAAGAAGTTTCAAGGAGATTGATATTAAAGTCTCCACACATTACAACAGACTTGTTCTGTTTACTAAGTTTAAGTAAAACTTCTTCCACAATCCTTTCAAAATGGTCATAAGTAGCACATGGGGGTCTGTAAACACTTACAACAATGAGGTGCTCGAGCTCGACACAAGCCATTTCTACAGTTCGTTCAACAGAGAGGCTCACAATATCCTTACGTTCTTTATATAATAATGATTTATCTGCTAATATTAAGGAGCCACCACGTAAACTTTTTTCTCTATTGAAGGAACTGACCACCTGGTGATTTCTGAAATTAAACATGAAATTATAATCTTTTAGCCAATGTTCAGTAATACAAAGGATGTGTATATTGTTACTATTTAAAAACAATTCAACTTCCAATTCTTTGCCCAACATGCCTTGTATATTTTGATGCACCAGGTGTAAACAATTTTTATTACTTATTTGTGGGCTGTATTCAAAATTAATTAAACTCTTATTATTGCTAGAGATTGCCTCTATTGTCACATTCTCTAATTTAAATTAGTTGGAACTGATTCCAAATTAAATGTCAAATGATTATGCTCAATAAAAGCAGTCTTGGTAGCCAAAAACTTGGCTGAGTTAAAAAGTAAATAATAAGATAGCACATTTGCTATCAGTCTTAAATTATATTTGGATAGGTAATACCTATCTTTTGTCCAAAACTTTTTTATTAAATTATTTATGTCAATTACATGAAATTTATGATTATTATCATTAGAATTATATGTCAAATTTAAATTATTATTACATATTAAATTATGCATTTGTATATTTAAATTATGTCTTAAATTATTTTCTTGTGGCAATCCCTGTATATAAGGCAGTGTGAACAAGACAATTTTGTGTACATTTAAGTTATTAAGTTGTTCAATATATCTTAATAACTGTTTGTTGTTGACACTGCCTCTTCTACCAACAAAAATTATTATTGTACTATTTGGGCAAAATTTAGTAACAATAATTTTATTTAGGATGTCACTAAAAGATGCTCCAGGCATGCAGCAATTTGTTGTCTGCAGCCAACGCCGAAATTGAAATAACTTTTAATATATTGATCATGAATTTTAAAGTAGCTTCTGCTGTAATAGGACTGGCATCTTACTGACAAAGAACCTCAACGTAGATCTTTACCGGTTTAAGTGTTTGTTCTAATTTTAACAATGTGTCCAGTTCATACTTCAAAAAATCCCGCAAATTCCGCGGATCCCGTATATGTAACATCGTTGCCTGCAGGACTAACAATGATGCGGGATCTCGGTATTTCGAGATCTCGGTACACCGAGATTGGATGTCCTAGTGGCCACTATGACAAATATACGGGGTTTTATATGGGACAATATATGTTGAGCAGTGAAATAGAATAGAATAGATAAAGATGTGCTGCCGGGTTCGAACCCCAGGTCGGGTTTATCCTAAATTCAGGTATTGGATTTTTGATCAACAAAGTTTCAGTAACAACCTGGAGACAGGAAGTAGGTTGTTTAATCGCGTGTCTCGGAGAGCACGTAAATCGTCACTGTTTTATTTTATCTCTATCCATTATGGCCGTAATGGTATAAAATATTGGACTATGAGAGTGAAGGAACAGTAAGTGTACGTGTGCTTGCGCACACACTCTTGCACTATAATTCTGCCCTAAACTGATCCCTTTGAGATTATCCGCCGAGACCAAAATTCAGTATGGAGGACATAATTATTACTTCAAATTATTGAAAACGTTAATGTTGATTTAGGTGCACATAAAGTATAATTATTAAGACAATATTAGCATGAGTAGTTTCAAAACGGCGATAGTTAGCAACACCGAATAAGAATCTCACGGGACCGCTCGAGATAACTTATGTAGTCTCTGCAAATTTGTAACCATACTGAGTAAACGACGTTATTATGTCGATTTTGATTCGTTAGAACATTCATGCTTTTAATTATTGTTGTTTCAATATTAGGCTACGAAGTACATTATCATCATCGTTACAGCCCTTCACAAGTCTACTGGTGAACACAGGCCTCCCCCAAGAAATGCCACAAAGCACGGTCCTCAGCCACCATCCATCGACTTCCTGAATGTATTACCAGGTCGTAACTCCACCTAGGGGGGGGGACGCCCTACAATCCGCATAAATAATAGAAGTAGATACATACATGACATATATTTTCATACGTGATAGAGTCACGCCGCCTTTATATTATAGTAGTAGTATAGTTGTAGCACGAATGGGTCGGCTAGTCCGGGGAAGGACCACGCTCTCACAGAATACCAGCGCAAAAAGAAGCTTAATACTGCTCCTGAAGCTTAATCCTGTGTATATGTACGTGTTCTCTACAATCAACATACGTTGAACGTACCAACAGGAGATCCTATTGAAAACGTGACATTCCATCTTAATACTCAGGATGACAACGCATCTGCATTTTAAATCTTAGTCGAGTTCTCTGGGCCACCATCCACTTACCATTAGGTGGACTGTGTGCTCGTTTGTCACCTATCATACATTCTATAAAAATACTATATTAGATTACTGGGATTTCTATCAATCTTCACTTTTTTGTCAAATGAATTCCCCGAAATTTGTTGATTAATACAAATTTTATGCATTTTAATGATGTTATAAACATGGGCTACTTTTATCATTATACATTCATTCATTACAGCCTATCAAGTTATGCTCATAGGGGGGATTTCGTATTCAATGTAGATTACGAGTATTCTCAATTCAAATATCTTATAGATTTAATTTAGTTTTATCAACGTTTCGGAAATCTGAATGTCCTGGAAAGAACCAGCAAGAAATTTAACGGGATTTCCTTTAAATATAAATTTTACAATAATATTAAAAACTATATGTAATAAAAAATAAATAAACTAGAAACTTAATTATCATATAGTCCTACACCCCACGGTATCGTGCCAAAAACACTGGCTGCGTTTCCCCGCTGAATGGCTATACTTAGCATTTGAGCGAGAAAGGAACCAGTCCTCTTATCACCAGCAGCAACGACCAGCCGCGTATGGAGTTCCTTTAAGAACTTCATCGCTCGTGTACCCCACGGACCGATAGTCTCTACAACAAATTGCACAAATATGCAGTTCAGCTGCCTCTGATGCCGACCCGGCTCTAAACGAGGTACTCCTGAGATGAGAAGCCGCCAGGGTATCTACGCAATTAGCATCCCACACTAAGGCTTTACCTCTCTCCCAAGGGACCAATGTCATACCATCGGGTCTCCTGCCATCGTCTCTAAATATTCCACAAGGCTCTAAAACCGATGGAACATTTATATAAACATACAAAGAACTGTCTCGTAAAAACCTACCAGCACATTTCTTTCTTCACCACAGGGGCACTGATGGGGTTGACAAATCGCCGTCGGTAGTAATAGTTGGATCCTTTTATTTTGATTGTACATTAAAATCACGCTGTACACATTATTTACAAATTTTATTTAAAAAAATGTACTTTGTGTTCAGTGTATCGCTGGGCTTCGGACACTCCTTCCTTGTAATATAACTTCATTTTATAATAAGTCACATACTTCGCAAGCAACCACACTTGAATTCATTACACCTCAACGTAGATTCTTTACACTCACCATACGAAAGACGCCAACATTAAACTGCTATTTCACGCTGGTTTTCTGTGAGGGCGTGGTCCTTCCCCAAATTAGCCGACTCTTTCCTGCTTTAAGTTTATAGCTTTACAACGCAAAAAATTGGATATTTACAAGACGAAAATAATTATGGTATTAGCATAAAGAAACACCAATAAAAAACCTTATATGCTAAAACTGAAAATATTCTGTAAGAATATTGTATTCATGAATAACAGATGAGTAATTTTCAAGGCAAAACTGCGAACCAAAAACTAGATTTCAATAATGTTGGCTGATATCCAAGTCGTTTTGAAAAGATTGAAAACATTCAAAGTTTTCTTTCCTTCATAAGCTGAATTTGCATACGAATCGGTTTACGTAAACACGTTGAGATTTTTAGTGTCAATTCAACAGCGCTTCTTTAAATATGATGATATTTAAAAGGTAATGTTGAATGAGAAGGTGAAGGTGAAGGTATTGCCTAACTACCTTCTAGTTGTTAGTCACTGATGGGTTGTTTTTGCACTTTCAAAGTTGGTTGAATTTGTTAGTTGGTTGTTTGGGAGGCAAAAGCTTCCTACAATGGGAAAGATCGGAAGGAGTTCCGACGCGCGTGCTTCGTGGTTTGTGTATTTGTGTCTGTGTATGTGTGAGTACACACACATAGTATTTGTGTATGTGTATGCATACAGCGACTATATGAGGTTACTATATTATGCAAGCACACCAATGCATTTAGGTGTGCGTTTTTCTTTTTTAATTACATATTGCAACTAAAATTTGAATAATGTTTCAGTAATAATGTCCTCTAGACCGAGTTTCGGTCACGGTCAGTCTCGACTGTGAATAACTATCTGCGCAGGACATAATTATGGTGCCCGAGTGTACGCGCAAACACATGTGCACTCTCTATTCCCTCACTCTGATTGTTCGATAGAATTTTAACCCGACACGACCGGAGAGTGATAAAGCCTGACGGAAGGATGAAACATCGCCAACTTCCGCACTCCGGGGTGCTACTGAGAATTTCTTGATAGAAAACTGATTTTTTGACCCGAACCGGGGATGTATGAATAGCAGCTCTTATAAGTATGAATACTTTGATAAATAAACTATAATTACCTTTAAACTTAAATATATATTAAAGATGTTAAAATGTATTAGCTTAGATCTACGTAAACATATTAATTAGAAGACTTACTTAGTTTAAAGAACACCACCCGCACTCCCGCAATTTCGTACACCATCAACGTCACCACTTATCTTAACATCACAACTCCCGACACTACTACTCAAGGAAACACGCTCCACCGTCGATAATACGACATATGTTTCGCCACAAATCGAGGTATCATCAGAAGAAAATAATGGATTTCCGCAAATTAACAACCGATTGTTTTAATTAAAATTTATTAGAGATAATGCCCATTCCAAACACGCACTTGAAAATTGTTGCCATAACTATTTACAGACACAAATAGAGGTTAAACGCTTCATTTCGTTATAAACGGTATTCGTTCGAAGCAAAAAGGGTCGCCCTTGGCAATATAGGGATTAACTTATATTGGATTAACACGGAGAGCAGAGAGCTCTCCGATTTAAATTAGACGATTTTAATACAAATTTGATGTATATTGCATGGTTCTTAATTTATATTTATAATAAAATTAGTTAATGTGCCCCATGTTTGACTAAGATTTCTTTCTGCCTACCTGCGATCTGGGAGGGTATTTCTGCTGCCGAACAGCAATGCTGTGCAAGCATTGCTGTTCGCTAATGCTGTGTTTCGGTCTGAAGGCATAGGGAGCCAGTCCAATTACAATCTATGAGACATTCCAATTAGTCCTGACTTTTTATAGTGTGAACATTGATAATTAAATAAATAATGTTTTTTTTTTTTTTTAAATAGGATAGAGTGACAAACGAGCACACATTCCACCTGATGTTAAGTGGTTGCTTTGGCCCATAGACATCTACATTTATCCTCGTTTGCGAATCCATATGCAGATGCGTTGTCACCCGTGAGGACTAAAATGGAATGCTTCATTTCCAGTAAAATGGGTCTCCGGTTCTCTACACTCACCATACAAAACACAGCAGCATTAAGCTGCTATTTTACGCTGGTATTCTGTGAAAGCGTGGTCCTTCCCGGTCGAGTCGACCCATTCGTGTTACAACTATACTACTAATATAGCTGCAGCATGGCTCTACCACGTTAATGTAAAAATATACTGTTAAATATTATGTTTTCATTTCTCAATTTTCTTTCACCTACGAACACATTAGAAATCTAGAGCAAGTACACCAATATTGCAGCTATTCTAATCCGAAATCACGAGACAAATTGGCTTTAAATTTGTTTTAAGACCTAATAAAAATCTGTAGTCTTCGTTGTAGATAGCCTAAGTTTTAAATGAAAAATGTTCAAGTTTGCAAGCTGTTGTGAAAATTTGAAAATAAAATTTCTACTGCCGCGTGTAAGACAAATTTAAAACAATATTATATTCTAACTTATAATATCTTAAGTTTCCCTTTTAACTGTTTGAAATTGTGATTCTTTGTTAGTTGAGTACTTAATTATTTTTTTCCGTTTCAAGAGCCCTTAATTTCACTGCTGGGGATAGGCATTTATCAAATGTAGCAATATAATTTAAAATTAAAAATGTTGTACAGCCGACTTTAATATAAGCGACTTCAATGTAAGTTATTTAAGAATAACTCAATAACCATTGGTCGGACCTTGATCAAATTCATATGGAACCACACGAGAACTATCAGGTTTCATATGAAAAAAGAATCATCGAAATCGGTTCCCCCAGTACAAAGTTATGAGGTTACACACATAAAAAAAACATACACTCGAATTGAGTACCGTCTCCTTTTTGAAAGTCGGCAGAAAAAGCATCTTTTGGCAAGCATTACTGGGACGATAAGCTCGCTGCTGAGCTGCGGTTTACGCTGGTATTCTGTCTACAACCATTATATATTTCAAGTGTAGCTTTACCACGTATATATTTTTGTAACTTATTATATGAACCAAACACAAAACACGTTTTTTAATAGAATCAGTGTGACAAACACAGTCCACTTGATAGTAAATGGATACTTTGGCCCATAAACATCTATTCTCGATTAAGAATTACCGCCTCTGAGGACTACGGTGGAATGCCTCATTTCCAGTAAAATGGGTTTCCGGTACTCCATACCCACCAAAAGCAACACATAAAACTTAAGCTGCAATATTACGCTGGTATTTTGTTGAGAGCGTGGTCCCCCGTGGTTGTGGTTCCCTGGTCGAGATCGGCTCTCCCACGTAACAAAACATATATAATACGTAAAATATACAAACAGTACTTTCCTTATATAGATATAATTATAAGAATAAATCTGTAAATATTCAAAAATCTATTTAATGTTGTTTACAGTTAATTTTAATTCTAAACGTCCGATTAAGATAAAAGTCCTCAGATAACGATAATTAATGTGCCTGCCATCTAGCGCTAAAATGAAATAACTTTTCTTCTATCATAAGCAAGATCTAAGTTATTTGATTTCCTCGTTTGATTGCATGAATGTTTTGTAATTCGATTTAAAACTGAGTCCCACGATTGTTTGATGTTCAAATGGAGTGTTGTGCTTGCTACCTATTCCGGTAACAATTGTTGTATAGGTTATCTCTCTTCGGTCAGATAGTCAATCATCTAAGAGGTTTTCCTCAAGAAGATAATTGAAATTCAGGAAAATTTTAAGATGTGTTTATACAATAAGGGCGTTAAAAATAAAAAAAATCACGAAAAGGATAGTTGATATTAAAGTATTAGAGGTGAAGACGGTGAAAATGTAAAAAGATAAGTTGAAAAAAAATATTTTGAGAACAATGAAAAGTCACGTTGTTCAAATAGAACCAAAGACGACCACGTGCTCGGAGGTAAAGGAAAACATCGTGAGGAAACCTGCATATCTGAGAAAAAAAAATTTTTTTTCGAAGACATGTGAAGTTCAACAAGTCAGCGCGGCAAACCCGTCTCGGCGGAGGTCTGTCCCCAGCAGTGGGACGTATAAAGGCTGTAACTTTAACTTTAAAACCAAAGAATCGATAGTAAAAAATAAAAAAAAAATCAGGTGTTCAATCCTAAACAAATTTTTAACAGATAACAGATTTATCCTAGTTCAAGTGACTTTCTTTATAGCCTATTGTAAATTAAAACATTTGCCGTGTAGTGGCGGTTAAGAATATCCACTACACCATATCCTCCCGTGAATGTCGTAAAAGGCGACAGAGGGAAACAGGCAGGAGATGGGCAGCAGCATCTTCCTGGTAACGGAAAAAATACAATAAAAAACTGCGGTTGCCAACCCGCTCGCCAAGTGTGGCAACTATGGCAATATACCCCCCATGATGAAAGTTACGAAGAGACGGCCCCCAGTCCCCGGCGGCCCCGCTATTCCTGGCTACGGTGGTGACCATGGTAACGGCGGGGCAGGGGGTGCTAAGAATCTCCGGTGGAGGTTCGGTGGCCACCTACGACGACTCGACCTGGCAACATACAACGCACGCACCCTGAGGACTGACGAGAAGATTGTGGAGCTGGAAGAAGAGATAGACAAGTTACGCTGGCATATTATAGGATTATCCGAAGTCCGAAGAGAGGGGGAGGACACGGTAATCCTCGAATCCGGCAACTTGCTCTATTACCGGGAGGGCGACCATCTGTCCCAAGGAGGTGTCGGATTTATCGTTCACAAGTCTCTCGTTAACAATGTTGTAAAGATTGAGAGTGTGTCGACGAGGGTTGCGTACCTTATACTCAGAATCACCAAACGATATTCGCTGAAGGTCATACAGGTTTACGCACCAACCTCAGCACACCCCGATCAGGAGGTGGAGGAAATGTATGAGGATATGACTAGAGCCATGCATTCCTCCAAAACCCAATATACGGTGTTAATGGGAGACTTCAATGCAAAACTAGGCACAAAAGAGAACGGTGAGCTGAAAGTGAGGAAATTTGGAAAAGGGCAACGGAACCCAAGGGGCTAGCAGCTGGCCCACTTCATGGAGAAAGAAGGACTCTTTATGATGAACTTTCTTCCATAAGCGGCCCCACAGGAAGTGGACCTGGTTGAGCCCCGACGGTTCGACAAAAAATGAGATTGACTTCATTATGGCGACCAGACAACAACTATTCAGTGATGTCTCAGTGATCGCGAGGGTGAAAACCAGCAGCGATCACCGAATGGTTAAAGGCACACTGAACCTAAACGTTAAGTTGGAGAGGTTTCGTCTTATGAAGTCAACGCTCCGTCCCCCTCGTGCTCTAATCCAAAGTCCCGAAACCTTTCAGCTCGAGTTACAAAACCGTTTTCAGTGCCTAGAAGACTGCAATGAAGTGCACGATTTGAATGACAAGCTCGTGGAAACTGTCCATGCGGTCGGAGCTAAGTTCTGCAAGACCCGCCGCAGAAGAACACAAAAACACTCCGATCACACTCTTAATCTCATGGCTGTTAGACGGGAGATGAAGCTACATTCTTCAACAGATTTGACAGCATACAGGCAACTGAACAGACAGATCTCCAAATGCATGCGGCGGGACTTACGCAACTTCAATACAGCTCGTATTGAAGAAGCGATCGAGCGGAACCAAGGCTCCAAAGTCTTTGCCAGAGATCTGTCTGCCAGAAAGAGCCAACTTTCAAAGCTGAAGACCGAATGTGGCAGCATCGTTTCCGGGCCACCTGAGATTTTGAGTGAGATTGAGAGGTTCTATGGGTAGCTGTACACGTCATCGTTGGAGCCGTAGAGTGTGAGTAACGATCCATGAGCGAGTCTTATCCGACATTATTCCGATGATATCCCGGACGTCAGTCTGAGCGAGATTAGAATGGCTCTCCAGCACCTTAAAAACGGCAAGGCCCCAGGCGAGGATGGAATTACAGTGGAGCTTCTGAAAGCGGGTGGAAAACCGGTACTTGAAGTCCTTCAGAAGCTCTTTAATTCCGTCCTCCATGGTGGCATTACACCGGAGGCGTGGAGCAGAAATGCGGTGGTTTTGTTCTTCAAGAAAAGCGACAACGCTTTCTTGAAGAACTACAGACCGATTTCCCTTATGAGCCGCGTGCTGTTTTCGAGAGTCATTACGAATCGTTTCGCGCGCAGACTTGACGACTTCCAGCCTCCCGAACAAGCCGGTTTCCGAAAAGGCTTTAGCACCATAGACCACATACATACCCTTCGGCAAATTGTACAGAAGTCCGAGGAGTACAATTTGCCACTATGTCTGGCGAATGTGGACTATGAGAAAGCCTTTGATTCCGTCGAAATTTGGGCGGCGCTGCAGTCCCTTCAGCGGTGCCAAGTTGACTGTCGGTATATCGAAGTGTTGAAGTGCTTGTACAGTAGGGCTACGATGGCTATCCGAGTACGGAACCAGAGTACGAAACCTATCCAATTGCAGAAAAGTGTAAGACAGGGTGACGTCATATACCTGGGGGGGCCAAACGCCTCCTGCCGGAGGCTCTACGCGGGGATTGTGCGGTCCATGGCCCTCTACGGGGCCCCGGTGTTGGCGCGTGGTTTGGCGCGGCTTGCCGTCCACCACCTGAACGCGCCCCAAAAGGTGGTTGCCGTGAGAATGGTTCGCGGCTACCGCACGATCTCCCGCGAGGCAGCGTGCCTCCTTGCCGGATTGCCGCCGTGGGATCTGGAGGCGATAGTCCTCGCGCGCCTGCACGAATGGCGCGCGGAGGCACTATGCCGGGGGGAAACCCCGCTGCCGCGGCAAGTTGTCGTGCAGCGGACAGACTTCCGGCATGATCTCATGGCGACATGGAGAGAGCGACTGTCGCAACCCCGTGCTGGGCACGCCACTATAGCGGCGATAAGACCCCTCTTTGAGGAGTGGCTTGAGAGACGCCACGGCGTCCTTACCTTCCGCCTGACGCAGGTCCTCACCGGACACGGTGTGTTCGGGAGGTTCCTGCACCGAATCGGGCGGGAGGAAACGCCCGGGTGCTCCCACTGCGAGGATCGACCGGAGGACACGGTGGTGCACACCGTGGAGGTGTGCCCTGCCTGGGCGGAGCACCGCCGTGTCCTCGTAGCGGCGATATGCGGCGGCGACCTCTCGCGTCCGGCCCTGGTCGAAGCCATGGTCTGGAGCGAGACGGAATGGGATGCCGTCACCACCTTCTGCGAAGCAGTGATGCTAGCGAAGGAGGTGGCGGAGCGGGAGAAGGAGAGAGCAGCAGCTTTCCTTCTCGGCCGCCGCGGGAGACGCCCCGGGCGTCGGGGGCCACGTCGTGGCCCCCGGCCACCGTAGGCGCGGGCCTGTGGACGGCGAGCAATGGGTAGCTCACCGTCCGTCCGTCTAACGACGACAGGCCGTGTCGACGGCGCGTTTTGTTCCACGCGCGCCTCAAAGAACTGTCAGCAGCGTGAAGGGGCCCGCAAGGGCCGACGCCTGCCGGGGCTGCGGGCTGTTCGAAAGAGATACCGCGGCACCGGAACGTAAGGGCACTGAAGGAACACGGATGGTTTTTAGTCAGTAAAAGTCTGACACTCCCTTCCGCTCCACCCAGAGCGAAAGGCGTCATTTGATGATTTTCCATCCGCAAAAAAAAAAAAAGGGTGACGTCATATCCCCGAAACTCTTTACCGCTGCATTGGAAGATGTTTTCAAGCTTCTGGACTGGAAAGGATACGGTATCAACATCAATGGCGAGTACATCACTCACCTTCGATTTGCCGACGATATAGTCCTTATGGCAGAATCCCTGGAGGACCTAAGCACTATGCTCAATGAACTCAATAGTGTTTCCCAACGGATAGGTCTTAAGATGAACATGGACAAAACAAAGACCATGTTTAATGTCCATGTCACACCTATGCCGGTAGTTGTTGGGAACACTAGGCTCAAAGTTGTTGACGAGTATGTTTACCTGGGACAAATAGTCCGACTAGGTAAGTCCAACTTCGACCGAGAGGTCAATCGACGGATTCAACTCGGTTGGGCAGCGTTCGGGAAATTACGGCACATCTTCTCATCAGGTATACCTCAAAACTTGAAAACGAGACTGTACACCCAGTGCGTGTTGCCAGTGATGACATACAGAACTGAGACGTGGTCCTTCACTGCTGGCCGGATGAGGAAGCTCAAGGTCGCTCAGCGAGCTATGGAGAGGGCTATGCTCGGAGTTTCTCTGCGTGATAAACTCAGAAATGAGGATATCCGCAGTAGAACCAGAGTGACCGACATAGCCCAACGGATTAGTAAGCTGAAGTGGCAATTGGCCGGCCATATAGCTCGAAGAACCGACAACCGATGGGGAAGAAAGCTTTTCGAGTGGCAGCCTGGTACCGGCAGGCGAAGTGTAGGGCGTCCCCCCACTAGATGGAGTGACGACCTGGTAAGATATGCAGGAAGTCGATGGATGCAGGTGGCTCAGGACTGTACTTTGTGGCATTCTTTGGGGGAGGTCCTCTTCTGCAAAACAAAAATAGTTTCTAAATCAGCCGCATTTCCTCGTAGCAAAATCCCATAAGACATTTTGCTATGGAAATAACTTAAATAATCAATTATAGCTGTTTCATTGTAGTCTGTATCTGTAGTCTGTCTAGTAAAATCTCTAATCTTATTTTACAGCACAAGCTTAGTCTACTTGCTTTGTTGCGTCGAAAGTGATGTCAAGAAAAACAGAGGATTTAACAAGGCTCAGTTTTTCCCCATTTAAATTCACATTGGTATTAATTTAGCTTTATTGCCGTTTAAATTCAAATTATTAAGGTTAAACCAATGAACTAATTTTGATATAGCACTATGCACTTTGTCACATTTAAAAGATAGACGTTTAAATTTAAAAATTAAGGAAGTATCATCAGCAAATAATACTATATCATGATTATACAAGGGAAGGTAAGCCATTAATATACACTAAACATAGAAATGGGCCCAGAATCGAGCCCTGAGGGACACCCATCTTTACGGACGACCCGGAAGAACTTTTAACATTGATAATAACTTTCTGCATTCTATTACTTAAATATAAAATAATAAGTTTAAGCGGTGTGTTCTTGACACCATAATACTGTAAAATGTAAATTTTGATCCACCAGGTTAAAACAATACTTAATACTTATTTGTGGGCTGCATTCTAAATTAATCAAACTCTTATTATGGCTAGAGGATGCCAGTATTGTCGGATTCACTAATTTAAATTAGTTGGAACTGATTCCAAATCAAATGTCAAAAGATTACACTGCTCAATAGAAGCAGTCTTGGTAGCCAAAAACTTGGCTAAGTTAAAATGTAAATAATAAGATATAACATTTGCTACCAGTCTTAAATTATATTTGGATAGGTAATACCTATCTTTTGCCCAAAACTTCTTAATTACATTATTTATGTCAATTAATTGAAATTTGTTATTATTATCATTATAATTATATGTGAAATTTTAATTATTGTTACATATTAAATTTTTCATTTGTAAATTTAAATTATGTCTTAAATTATTTTCCTGTGGCAATCCCCGTATATAAAGCAGTGTGAACAAGATAATTTTGTGCACATTTAAGTTATTAATTTGTTCAGTATATCTCAATAACTGTTTGTTGTTTACACTGCCCCTTCTACCAATAGAAATTATTGTTGTACTATTTGGGCAAAATATAGTAACAATAATTTTATTTAGGATGTCACTAAAAGATGCTTTAGACATGCAGCAATTTATTATTTTTTGTCACTTTAAAGTGGTATTTAAAATTATACCCATTTATTTCCCATGTGATCGCTATACACTATTAAATTATTTTTGCAAATATTTAAATTATTGTTTCATTTAATCATCTCTTCTATGGTACTGTCGTAGAGTTTTGGTGGTGATATAATATTATCAGTACACACTGACTATGAAGAAACTGGTCATGGCCGCTGACACTTACATTATTGTTTTACTAAGGAGTCAAAACGCTCCTTATTATATTTATACATGTCTTTACCAGATTATACATAGCCAGTATGTGTTCCTTTATTTCATTTTGAGCTGATTTATATTTATTGGACACAGTTTCAAGGGAGTTAGAAAGTAGTAAAATTTCTTATTTAAGGCACTTAGACGTCAGTATCATAGCATTTTTTAACGTTATCCACCATATTGTATTCAATGTATATAATTAAAGTTAATATATAATAAATTTAATATAAAGAAATCAATTTAAGTTCATATACCAATGCTTGCATTTCTTCACATACATTAACATAATTTTTGGTATTAATCTTATTTTTTATTGTTTTTGGAATTTTTAATACAATTTCTTAATACAAGCTGGTAGTAATTATTAACTATAACATAAATTGAGGTGGATATTATGAATTTACAATATTTAAATTATTAAAATTTTTCGGGACCAATTAGTTTTACGTTGGGTTTGCCACAGCAATTAAAATGCTAATTATAAACTAATCTAGCTGTTTCAAAACATATAAAGGCTCTAATATTTTTACAGCATATACTGCCGAAGTAAGTTTACTAGCTAGCTTAGATATATATGAGGGCCCCATTCAAGTTTCACGTCAACTGTTTCCGAGAAAAACAGTGGATTCACAAGGCTCAGCTCCTCCCCATTTAAAAGCAGACTGGTATTCAGTTGCTGAACATTAGGTGTGGTGAATTTAATTTAAACATTTCGTTTCATAAAAGCCGTTCTTGATAATTTATATTATGCAAAAAGTGTATTCTGGGCAAGTTTTATACCTATATAAGAGCTGTAATTTGAAAATGTGATTTTTTTTAATTAACGCCCCCGCAACGCGGGTGTTATTTCGTAAAAGTTAAATACGTTCTTAGTTGACTCCTCTACTCGGTAAAAGTAATATTCCACCTAAATTTTAAGTCTCTAGGCTTTATGGTTCGAGATATATCGTGATGAGTCAGTACATAGGTAGAAATCCCTAAATATTATTGTTGCAGCAAGAATGGATGGCTCAATCGCGCTCTCACAGAATACTAGCGTAAAATAGCAGCTTAATGCTGCTGTATTTCGTATGGTGAGCGCAGAGAACTGGAGCCCCATTTTACTAGAAACGGGCTATTCCATCTTGGTCCTCAGGGGTGACTCCACATTTTAATTCTTAGAAACTCATGATAACGATCGATCATAATAAAGATGAGGACAAAATGACTATGGGAAATCAAGCGGCTAACAAAATATTTTTCCTGTGCGATTGGCATTAGGACAATAACGTGAACACGATTCTTCGCTTAGCTCGAAATGCATTAGTTTTGTTCTTGTAAGAAATAATATATTTTACTTATTAATAATATATTCAAGTTATGTCAATTAATAATAAAACCTTTGAAATTGCCGTTCTGCAATACCGGCCATTTCAAATAAAAATAATTTTTGTTCGGCTAAGAATTCTAATTGCGAATTAATTTTATTCTTAAAATATAGAATTATTTTTTCAAATTTAGTCATTTGTTTACTGGTAAGCGTTATGTTTTCATCGCATATGAACCTTCACATTTTTTGGCTTATATTATGCTCGGCGATACAGTTGACACAATATTGCTGGAATTGCAAAATAACTTTGAGGTAGTTGTCAGCAAAATATCGACCAAGTTCAAATTTTTAGTCTATAAAGGTCCAACTCAGCCGCACCGTAACCTACTATCGTTAATATTAAAATATAGGTGCAATGTTTTATTAGACGCATAGGTTACAAGCATACATGTATTTTTATACGTAGTAAATCCTCTATATATATCCTATTATAGCTGTGTTACTAACAGTGCGGCTTTACCGGACAAGGATATCGTTATCACAGAATAACATAAAATAGCAACATGATGCTGCTGTATTTCGTATAGCTGTAAAATTAGAAAACTGAAAACCCTTTGTAATGGTTACGTCTGTATTTTGATTATTCGAGGTAAATAATGGGTATCTATGGACTACATCATTCATTTACCATCAGATAGATTGTGTGCTCGTAACATAAAATTGTTTAAAAATATATTTATTTCCAATACCATTATACATCAAAATATTTTGTATATTTACATTTCATTTTACGGCGTAACATTCCTTAGTGAAATTCATTGCAGATTTTTCTTTTTGCTTTATCAAAAACTCAATAATGAAATACTTGGCGAAGTAGTTGTAGGAATGTAGAGTAACAAACAACCGAAGCTTGTATTACGTAATGAATAAACAAAATAAACAAAAAACTAAATAAGATACTTAGTTACAAACAAAGTTTTATTTATTGCATTACTGAAGCGGTTAATGTTAACAGTAAGTCGTAACATGCTCATTAGGATGAAAAATCAAAGTGTTTTAGAGTTACGAAACATCGTCCAAATCTTATTTTCCTTGTTGTATTTAGTCTATGTCTGTTAGGTAAGTATGTAATTAGTAAAGTTTAGTTAAACAATTATAATAAATTAATTTAGTATATATAATGAAACAAATAAAGAAAAATGAAAGAAAGAAACATTCATTGCAAACATGCCAAACACATAAATTAGACACTTAAACTTAAATATTTGTACCACTAACCTCTATTATACAAATACGCTAGACTGGCTATAACCTACAAAATGTTTGTGCCGATTTGAAGCGCCGCCATTGTTCGTACCGAGAACTAAAATTGACATAATTTGGGAAAGTCTGTTGTGTTTTTTAAAACGTATCTTGGTTTTTTGCAACCTTTAAACAAAAACATTTAAGTATTTTGTGTGTTTGTGTGTTATGTTTAATTTTAGTTATTTTATAAGATTTTTTTAGTAATAATTAGAGTATATTTTGTAAAAATTTGTAAAATTCGTTACCAAAATTTTAGTGTGATAACATTCCATACGTAAACTTACAGCTACTATTAAAAAATTAAAACAATTTGATAATTTATTATGTACTAAAAATTCGCTACAAATATTAACATTAATTATCAAGCGTTACCGAGTTTCTTTTCTATAATACTTATCGATGTTCTTTTCTACGCACATCTGCTAACAACCAAAGTTGCCGACCACAGATAATTATCAAATGCTTATTAATTTACAGAATTCCAACTGACCCCAAACTAAATGTATATAGCTAAAATGCATAAACTTGTGAATTGGCGTCCGAAACAAAATGATTATCTTTGCTCAAAACACTTCACAGACTATATTTTAATAAACATAAGACACGCACCACTTTTAATAAAGTACAGTACAGTATTTTATTTTTTAGTGCCAGTACCACTAAGCTTAGTATCTGTGGCTTCGTAACTAATGGTGAACATAGGGAAACCCACATGGCTGGCCCGAAGTGAAAGGGCGGCCCGGGGCCACTCTGAGTGGGCTGGGAGGAACGTCGGTATGTTTTTATTTTTCTATATCTTACTATCTGTTATCCGGCGCAATGCTACCAGTGAAAAAAATAAATGTGGTAATATCGTTTTGAATTTGGATGAGTTATATTGTATAATTAGGAACGATAATACAATAATTAAAATTGAATGATCTATAACTTTCAAATAAATTATCAGTACGATACGCGCGCCACCTCATGTAAGTTAATTGTGCGATGCCTATAATAGCCGAAATCTGATGAACGGTATAGCAGTGCATAAAATACGAACAAATAAACATTAAGTTTTATATATTAGATAGTTTAAGTAGACATTAAACTTTATTTGAAATATAAGATAATACTAGAACAGTCACAACGGTTGACAATATATTCTTTGCGAAATTATGTTTTGGTAGCTGTTGACCGCGACTTCGCCCGCGTGTAGGTTTTTTTTTTGGGCGAAATCCTAATTCTGTTTCTAAAATAAAAGTAGCCTAAGTTACTCCTGATAACATCAGCTAGCTATCTACCAGTTAAAGCCCCATCAAAATCGGTTCAGCCATTTCAAAGATTAGCCGGAATAGACAGACAAATATTTTAAAAATCGTATTTTTGTTATAAGCACCGTATATACTTTCATATACATTTAGTAAGAACCTGTTATTTTGACATTGCAAAGAGACACTTCAATTTTATTTATTTGTACCTACTCCAGTTAAATATTTTCTAGTACAAATTGAATATTTAAGTCTCGCGAATAAACCAACATATCTAATGGTGTAACCTGGAACAAAATTCGTTTTGTAATTACAAATAAAAACTTTGTTGACTTGGTTTTATATGAGGTATAAAGCTTGCGTCTAAGGCCTATTATTAATTGAAACTTATATTCATATATTTTATGGAATCATATAAATATGATGAATAAACTGGACGTTACGTATAGGCCTGTGTATAAAATTTTTATCGATATATTTTGTCACACTGTCTTATCTCTATTATTAGTTACGTGGATGCTCATTTCTGCTGTTAGCGCCAAAAAGGCGAAAATCAAATCGCCTCATTATGTCACGGTGCATAGCTAGTCCATATATAGAGGTCAGTGATTTGTACATATATCAATTAGAGGAATAACAAAATAAAAAAACGCAACTTGACACATACATTCAAAAAAAAGTATGTATAAATATAAATTAATCTTAAAATATGTTCGTCGTGTGTGTTGTAGCACGTTAGGCAAATGAACCTCACTCAGCTTTTGGTGTCACCGAAACAACAGCGCTGGCTTTCAGTGTGCCTGAACGGATAATATTATGGATAATAACATATTATATTTTATTATACCAAAGAGTAGCGTTGACAAATGCAAGTGTCGACGACTATATTTCGTTGTATGTATATAATTTCATATAAACATATACACTTTTTTTTATATAGAAATGGGGGCAAACAAGCATGCCACTCCCTTGACGGCAAGCACGCACTTAACGAAAAGAACACGAGATTTAATTCACCAAAGTTTGAATGTGATTTATTGTGTCTTGGCTACCGTAAAAGATAAGGGAAGAAGAATATTTTGTCGTAGCGAAATATAAACGTTTTTCAGGATTACGATTGACTCATATTTCACCGTTACATTTACTCACGTTCTGGCATATTATTGAATAAGCTAAACGCCTTTTTGTTGTTTTAAGTTTTTTTTTGTATTAAATGCGATAGATTATATTATTTGAAAAAGTTGTGTGATTTTAGGAAAGTTTTCTTAAAACTTTATAATGCAAGGCAAAAAGGTCGGTTTACTGGGAGATGGCAACGAATACCGGTGTTAAATAAAAGAAATTCTCAAGGCCCAATTACGAGTAGCCTTAACCAACGAGCATGTTTGTAAGTAGGTAAAATGGGCGAGAGAGGTGTGTCAGGTACGTGCCAAATAGAAGTTCTAGCTACCTCTCTGGGTGACAGGTGTCAGTGTTTGTTTTTTATGTTTAAATTCTTGCTTTAAACAAAAACAATTCAACGCTCCAAAAAAAGAAATATATTTCAATACATAACTATTTTAAGTAACAAAATATACACTAAAAAGAATAAACAGGCATTCCATCTTAGTACTCACGGGTGACAACGTATCTACATTTTGATTTGTAATAGAGGATAGATGTAGATGTCTATGGGCCGCAGCAACCACTTACCACCAGGTGGACTGTGTGTTCGTTTGTCACCCTTATCCTATTCTATATATATATATATATATATATATATATATATATATATATATATATATATATATATATATATATATATATAAAAACAGTAACAGAAACCAACATTTTGAATTAAGTTGTGTTAACTCGATTTTCGTGTGGATAATGCATCGTTCGGGCCATAAATAACAACAAATCGTAATGCCAAACTATTCTATCGCAGCAGTTTATAGCCTCTCTAGAAAATATATTAAAACGTATCTAATATGTAGCTAAATTAATTAAAATACAAAATTCAACTTAGAACTACTAGCGGGGAAAAACTCGCTTGTATTCGATTCACTATTATTTGTCAGCCTTGGGTACCACCAGCTCCTTCTGCTATCTGGCTGTCTACGACCCTGAGGGAACAGCGCTTGGACTCCGTTTTTACGTCAGGCCAGTGATCCCCTTCATAGAAACTTACTTGTACGTGTGCGGAAATAAGATAAATAAATAATTTACTATAAATCTTGACTTTTTTAAGAACTCTCCTACTTCTGAACCCCTAACAGACTTATAATTTTTCCAGAATTTGGATAACATTTTGGAAAAAAAAATCAATACCCGAGAGGCAGTACAAAATGCCTTACAAAAGGCCATTTCATAAGTAAATACCTAATAATTACTGTATATTAGTGCTGTGTAGTGGCGGTGTGGAAACGTCCACTGCCCTGGGAATTGAAACATACACTAAACTATTATCCCGTGGGTGTCGTAAGAGGTGACATAGGGAAATAAAACAGAAGATGAACAGCAGCATCTTCTAATTGTGGCAACTGTAGCAAAGTTCATCAAATGAATTAATAAATACATAATTACACTGGCTTTCTAACAATTCAAACTGGAATACAGCAATGGGTGCACCACGGCATGGCGCTAGAAATAAAGGTTAGTTTTATTTATGTGCACACAGCTCAACTTACGTAAATGGATGGTGTTGCCCATTTACAAATAAAATCATGTTTAGAAAAAAAACACTGTCGTCGCGGGAGAAAGCTTTGTAAAACACAGCTATGGTAAAGCTAAATTCCGACTACTAAAAGGGGGGTTAGTATGAGTACGATGAATTAAATGTATTTTTTATAAGATGGACTAACGCTTGCAGCGATGCAAATCGCCCAAGATATTTTAATAAATTGTTTCAAGCACATTGGTAAGTATGAAATAGGTCCTTTAATAAAAACGTTTTATTTTACAATAATTTGAGATCATTTGTTATCACAGTCAAAAGAGGTGAGGCGGAATATTCCATCTTATTTTTTTTAATGAAACTTAAGTGACATAAGAACTTACAGTCCACCTTATGTTAATTGGGTTCTGCAGTCCACGGACACATGCAGCCAAGATCAAACAAAGAAGGCTACAGATGAACACAGCAGTGCAAGCACTGCTATTTAGCGGCAAGAGGATTAGGTACCATCCTCTAATTTATTTCTGCTTAGCTTGTAATTGTACTTGCTCTCTATACCCGTGTGATGAGAATAAAGCAGTGCAATCACTGCTATTTGGTAACAAGTAACAGGGTGGGCAGCTACCCAGACAGATTTCTAAGCAGAAAAAGAGTCCTACCACATAGTAAAAATTCATTTAACTTATTCATAATCATCATCATCACAGCCGTTCACAAGTCCACTGCTGAACATAGGCCTCCCCCAAGGAATGCCACAAAGCACGCTCCTGAGCCACCTGTATCCATCGACTTCCTTCATGTCTTACCATATCGTCGCTCCATCTAATGGGGGTTCCCCATCGGTTGTCGGTATATGGCCGGTCCATTGCCACTTCAGCTTACCAATCCGTTCGGCTATGTCATCTATGTCGTTGGCCTACGTTGCTTTTATTTATTATTATGTATTAATTAAATTACACGAATCAAATAACACAACACTCGCAGCATTTACAGCTGTCAGGAAATAATTAGAATCAAATCTTGTTATAGTGATATGCCTTTGCCTTCCGCTAATTAGTCTCGCTTATCTCATTCGTGAATTCAATACTGAAATTGCTGTTAAGCCATGTGTACTCCCCTTTATTAATAATTGTGTTAATATTAAGATAATAACATTATTGGCGAGTATGTAACTTACATTCTTTACCGACGATATATTTATTTATAGGATAATTTTTGCATTCCTTATAATAATAGGAATAGAAAGGACGGACTTAATGCCTAGAGGCATTCTCTACCCGTCAACCCTTGGAATGGTTAGAATTTGACGTAGGTTTAGCAGTATAGAATAAAAAACAAAATAAAAATAATAATTAACTACGTAATATATACTCGTACACTCTAATATTAAATAATTTATTTACATCGTAACGATATAATAATTATGAAAGAGTATCTAGAGTTTCTATGCATTATGCTTGCTAAGTACTAACAATAAACATACGCCGTCTGTCAATCCATGTAACGTAGTTGTTTGTAAGGTAGTTGTTGGAAGTATTAAGGTCGAAGTTGTTGACAAATATATTTACCTAGGGCCAATTGTCCGACAAGATACATCCAACTTTTACCAAGGTATTAAAGCTGGACGTATCTAGTCGTATCTAGACGTATTTAGACGCTTGAAGGATCCAACACGACTGGGTAGCGCTAGGGAGGATAAAACACATCTTCACACATATATTTCAAACTTGAAATATATAATGTGTCTGCATAGCATAACTTCATAAATTAACAGTTGGTTGACATTTTGGACGCCTTATCGTTAGCTGAATATCGCCGCACATGGTTCCAGCATGATGGTGTACCTCCACATGTCGTGAGGTTCATCCATGAGCGCCTCACCGAGCTATTTGATGATTGCTGGATCGGCAGACTAGGCCCATACGCTTGGTCACCTCGCTCTCCAAAACTGATCCTGTTAGACTTCTTTCTGTGGGGTTATGTGAAAGAATGGGTTTTCGTTCGTAAGTGTGATAGTTCTGGCAAAATACGCCAAAGGATCGTGGATGTTTTCGATAAATTACATGCAAACTGCGTCGAAGACCGCACGATGATGCCCCTCCTGCATGAAGAGACGCAACGCCGGGCCCAAATCTGCCTCTTAATGAATGGGGCGCAATTTGAGCCGTATCTCATAAGGCCACGGAGGATTTTGATAGGTAAGCTGTTTTATACCTAATTTTTTAAATAACTTAGTACTGAACTGCTCTGAATAGGTACATAACTGAATACATCAGAATAATAAACATACCTACGCGATGGATAAAAAAGCATGACTCTATCCTTGTTAACTTTCTAATCGGACCAGTTATTTGGTATATTTAAACTGTGAATTCTAGGTGGAGCCAAGCGCAGTGGCAAAATAGTAGGTTAAGTAGATAAGTTAGGTATTTAGACAAGTGTTGTACATTATTAGGTATTGGTATGATCGCTAGCTGCGGGCCGAGTGAATTCGGCGTCCGCGAGAATATTGACTCTATCTTCAGCTGATTTATTCAATTTAAATTCCACTGCTGTATTTATACTTAAGTATTTTCAATATGTTTTTTTTTTATAAAATTATCGTTTGATTTAGCTGCACTAACATGATGGAGGGTAAATGGAGCTAATAAAACGTTGTGAAGATTTTTTTTATAGTAATCGATTTTCTTTCTGACTCATCATCAAAGGTATCGTTAATACTATATTCTGCCTTTGTTTTTGGGAGCGTTTCACAAACTTCGGTAAGGTATGTATAGACTTCTCGTAATTCAAGGAACTTACGCTTGTTCCATGGAAGGTTGCGCTTGTTTAATATCAACGGTTGCTATTACTATACTCAAGTGACAAACGAAGGTAAGTGGCTACTGCAGCCCATGAATATCTTTTTTATAATGACGGCTTATGACGGACTTACGCATACGCAAGCCCAGGCCTTCCTGACCCCAGCTACGCATCTAGTCTATGGCTTCACCGACATCGAAATTTTGGCCAAGGAGGGTAGATAAAGCGGCGTCTCGCAATGCTGACACTCGTCTACCCTAGCGGCTCCACCACCACCTCATCAGCGGTGTAGCCCCACCAGAGTCGCGAAAGATAGAATTGTCCTATTCTATGGCGCATCGCCATGACAACATTCCTCTTCTCTACGACTTCATCTCGGTTACGGCGGTAAGAAAAGAAGGAAAAGATTAGGCTCGCTAAGCCCACTCGGCGGCCCTGTACCTTATGCCAGCCCTGCACCTCAGGCCAGCCATGTGGCGAGCCTCTTTGTTACCCGTGGCTTCGTCACCTCCGTAACTAAAAACCTCCCTCCACAAAAAAGCAAAACACGTTCGGGGAGGGGGGGGGGAGAGTTCATGAATACCTGCAGATAACTTCAAACAAAGCAGGTTACACATGCATTGTCACTTCGGTAGACCAAGGTGAAATGTTTCACAGTTTGTAATTGTACTGAGTTTCTATACCCTTCATACCGAAACATGGCGGTAGTAACACACTGCTATTTGGTGGCAAAAATAGGTAAGAGGATAATAGCTACCTAAACAGATTTTTAGGCAAAAATTTGTGTTATCACCTATGTAAATTGTTAAATTTTTTAATATTTTATCCACTGTTACATCATTTTTTTAAAGAATAGGGTGACAAACGAGCACACAGTCCAACTGATGGTAAGTGGTTACTGTGACCCGTAGGCATCCACATCTATTCTTAAAAAAGAATCAAAATGCAGATGCATTGTCACCCATGAAGACTAAGATGGAATGCCTCTTTTCCAGTAAAAGGGTCGCCGGTTATCTACACTCACCATACGAAACCTATCAGTGTTAAGCTGCTTTTTTACGCTGGTATTCTGTGAGAGCGTGGTCCTTCCCCGGTCGAGCCGACCCATTCGTGCTACAATCATTCTATTAATACAGCTGCAGCATGGCTCTACCACGTACAAAACTTTTCTATTTAAGTTGTGGATTGAATCAACTTTATTTAAATGGACTTTGTTTGTATTTTAGTATAAATTAAGTTGATGTTATAATGTTATAAATGTAAATATATTTTTCAATAAGAAAATATATTTCGTTACAAATTATTTCTCACTAAAATATTCTACTTTGCATGTCTTCGTCGCCTTCAATTTACGCGCGTACTGATATATGTAATTTAATATTTCAGTGTACCATATGTTGCCAACTCGATAGATAAATAAATTATATAACTTTAGATTTGTTCCCAATATAAGTAATCACGAGGATCAGCTAGTGAGACAAAAATTACCTCTAAGCTACGTACATATGAAACTGGTCTAGATACTACTGACGATGATGATGAATGATTATAACTCGGCCTGTGGCTAAACGTTAGGTGTTTAATACAGAGTACTCCTATTCACGAGACAGTGTATAGATAAGTTAACTAGACGCCATCCGAGTAGAGGTGAATGAGCCCCAGGTCGTTCGACTCAAGGCTTACCCCGTGTCGGACGAGCCGCGTACCTGGGTGATGTTTCGGTATTTACTGCATTTTTTTATAGAATAAGGGTGACTAAAGAGCACACAGTTAACCTAATAGTAAGTGGATGCTGTGACTCACATACAATACATTCAAGAATTAAAATGCAGATGCATTGTCACCCTTGAGGACTAAAATGTAATGTCTTGTTTTCATTAAAAAAGGTCTCCGGTTCCTCCGGTCCTCTCCATACGAAACACCGCAGTATTTAGTTGCTATATTACGTTGGTATTCTGTGATTGCGTGGTTTTTACCCGGTCGAGACAACCCATTCATGCTAATATCATGATATAGATGCAGCGTGGTTCTACCTTGTATTAAAAGGGTACGTAGTGTGCATCAGTAGTCCCATCAGTGTTTGTAATACCATTTGTGTGTGATGGATCTGCGACATTTGTGACGTCCGGGTGGGAAGGAACCGGGTGTTCGATTAAACCGGGTTTTCGATTATTGAGTGTGAAGTGATCCATCTCAACACAACATCTGACACGACACGCGGAGCACGAAGAGCGGGGGCAACGCGGCGTTTTGATCGATGGCAGCTATTTAAGTTGCACACAGTACCTTCTTGTGTAATTTCAGCTGTATTATTATTATTCTTAATTCTTAGTTTTAAAATAAATATCTACACGACTTTCTCCTGTATCTTGGTGACAGTTTACATACATGAATTTCACAAGGACAAACATTCAGACCCGAAACAATTATTTGTAGGCCATACAAATAATTGTTTCGGGACATACATACTTGTTCCGTGCGGGATTCGAACCCGCAGCCCTTGCTGCTGCAACTTATTGCCAAGCCACTGCGCCACGGAGCCGCAAATAATAGCCGTATGTAAAGTGCACTGTGGTCAGCTCCTACACAGGAATCCACACTTAGCGTTCACGCATTCATAACCTTTTTTTTTGTAGTTTTCAAAATTTAAACTGCAACCATAACTTAGCATAAGTTATTGTTGTAAGTGCTGAAACCACGATGCTTTATTTTAGTTGCAGTACAAATTGAATGGACTACGAAACTACCACCTCGTCAACATTCTCACAAAATACTAATGTGAAATATAGCATCTTCATGCTATTGTAATTTCGTATGGTGAGTGTAGAATTTTATTGGATGCGAGGCAATCCGTCTTAGTACTCAGAGGTGACAATGAATCTGCATTTGATTCTTAATCGAGGATAGATGTCGATGTCTATGGGCGACAGCATCAGCTTACCGTCAGGTAGAACGTGTGCTCGTTTGTCACCCTACCCTATTCTATATGGGAACATTAAACAGCAACCATAGCATAGTCCATTACAGTAACCTGTCGAAGTCTGCAATAAATAGTAGTAATACGTGTAGTAATACTAAGGTATATTGTCTTTATGCGGTAAAAAATTAGGCTCTAAGCCAACGGTATTAAAAGATACGGCCATTTATGTTCCATTTTATACATACAACAAGACCTATAGGTTTTGGCGTGTGACACATTATAATCATCGTCATCATTATAGCCCTTCACAATTCCACTGCTGAACATAGGCCTCATCCAAAGAATGACACAAAACACGGTCCCGAGCCACCTGCATCCATCCACTTCCTGCATGTCTTATCAGGTCGTCACTCCATCTAGAACAACGTACGTCAAAACAAATAGGGTATTTGTCGCTGACCAAGAATCAGGAAATTCGACAAGAAGCAAGGTCCCACAGCACAATTAAAAGAAAATATTCGAAAAAATTAATTTGTTGATGAATCACATAATAAAATATTATTTTGCGATTACAAAGTTATATTTGCAGTGTGATCGTCGATCATAATGTAAACCGATGTATGAGAAAACATTTCTTCCACTGCAAATTAAGTTTGTTCTTCAATCCGACATACCTATTCGTTAAAGAAATTTTCGGTGCTCAATTTACCTATAATTATGTACTAATTAATTATTTTGGTGAAAGAAAATACTTATCGTATATAAAGGACCTATGGATAATGGATCTTTGTTAATTTATGGCAGTCGTAAAAATCGTAGAAGCAATATATTAAAATGAATTTTCTCTATATTATTAATAATTTATTTTATTTGGAGCCCTTGTATCTCATTACCCTCGTCCTGCTCCCTCTTATCGGTTTTTTTAAATGGTACCATCTAAAACGTTTTACTCCTATATCGTGACGTCCGAGAGACGTGCTAATAAGCTTATTATTGGTAACCTTGATTTGGTTAAAACCAATTTTGTCAACCTAGAGCACAGGCGTAGATTAGCCAGCCTTTCGGTATTCTATAGGATGCATTTCGGAAAGTGCGCGCAGGAATTAAATGATTTAATTCCTCCATCGTCTATCTATCATCGATCGGGACAAGGCGGTCGGCGAGATTCTGAGAGCGAGAGAGAGAGAGAGAGATAGAGAGAGAGTATTCTGTGAGAGCATGGTTCATTCCCGGCCGAGTCGCCCCATTCGTTCTACAATCATAATATTGCTTTATCACATAAGCTGATGAAGAAAGAGAATAAAACGATCAAAAATTATTGTTTTAAAATTCAAATTAGTGATTGAATATTAAATATTTAACATATGTAACACAGAATCTTAAAAGAAGTGATTTCAGTTAAAAAATCCAATATATAAAAATATATTATTAATGTAAACATGATAAATCCATTTGCCTAAGTAAAGGCTAAAAATTGCGACATCTGGTTTTATAAACTCAAAAATGTTCTCCGTCCTTTGTTGTATTAAGATAAAATTTTCCAGATCTTGATCTCTGATGTTCCATAATTGAATTGGGGATATAGAATACCCGTACATTTACAAAATACTCTTAACGAAATGAAGGCACGTTCTCTTACGTTCATAATAAACATTTGGCGAATAAAAGAAATGAAACGTTCGTTATATATTGATATACAACATGTAACAAATACCTTGTGGTTCACGTTAAGTGCGTTATCAGAAGCAGTAGGCAAACGTATAGAAATAACCTTACTTCAGAAAATTCGACTATAAAAAAAAATAAAAAAATTCATGTGCAAATTGTATGTGGTTATAATAACTGCATTGGCTGGGGAGTAACAGTATTGTCAAAGACCCTGCTTTTACGATGTGCGTGTCAGTTAGAGGTAATAAAACCACATACAATTTGCAAATAAAAATGTATTTAAACTTAATTAACTTTTCTTGTGGTTGAATTTTCTGAATTACAGTTATTTCTATTGGTTTGAAAGAAAAAATGTTTTTATTTCAGTTTTAGCAAGCAGCATAACATCATCATTTCATCATTACAGCCCTTCACAAGTCCACTGCTGAACATAGGCCTGCCCTAAGGAATGCCACATAGCACGGTCCTGAGCCACCTGCATCCATCGACTTCCTGCATATCTTACCAAGTCGTCACTCCATCTAGTGGGGGGACACCCTACACTTCGTCCACCGGTACGAGGCCGCCACTCGAGAACCTATTCTGAATATAATACCTTTTTTACATAACATGTAAAAAAGTAATTATATTAAAAAAGATAAATAAAACTAAATATTATATACTAACATTACAAATTTAAGAAAATACACTTATAAACAAAAAAGACCCTGTGCTGCAGCATGAAACTGCGAAAAGAACCGGACACAGTGATGCACGTTAAAAACCAATTCAAAGTCTAACCAGCCCTCTGTCACTATTGCTACTTGCGTGAAATAATTACCTACAATGTCGAGCCGCCCCAGGGGTAGATCGCAGTCGGGGCTAGCGCGCTCTAGGCGATTGAATGTTAAAGATTTTTTAAGGCTGTTTACGTAAATAATTTTTTGTAAATACTCGTCGAAATAGTTTATGTTTAGTATATTTAATTGTAGGATATAATACCTATCTATTTGATAAATTATAATGGCACAACGTCATTTCTACTATAATTATTGCGGGGATGGATAGGTAATGAGCAATTAAAAGGATTCAGATATACCGTTTTTTGAGTTACCGAAGTATAATGAAAGGTAAATTTTTTAATTTTTTTGTTAGATAGGTACTTAATAATAATTAAGTAATAAATTAACTACAGAAGTAATACCTAAGTACTTTATTACACACTTAGTTGAATTTTACTTCACTACCCAAGTACCTACTTACATACCTATACTCGTCTTTGTAATTAAAATATTTTAAGTTATAATAGTACAAAATACTGAAATTAAAACTTTGTTTACAGGATTTTCAACTAAATAGATTAAGATCATATTACTATTAGGAATCGTGTTTCAGGTTTATTTGTTGTTTACGCTATCTACCTATACGAACCAAGCATCACGATTCCCGGCGAATGGCCTTGCAAGTTGCATGCGTTGGGCATCACAGAACTTTATATACGTGGTAGAGCCATGCTGTAGCTGTATTACTGGTATAGTTGTAGCACGAATGGGTCGGCTAGACCGGGGAAGGACCACGCTCTCACAGAATACCAGCGTAAAATAGCAGCTTAACTCTGCTGTGTTTCGTATGGTGAGTGTAGAGAACCGGAAACCCTTTTTACTGTAAACGAGATATTCCATCTTGGTCCTCACGGGTTACAACGCATCTGTATTTTGATTCGTAATTGAGGATAGATGTAGATGTCTATGGGCCACTGCAACCACTTACCATCAGGTGGACTGTGTGCTCGTTTGTCACCCTTATGTTATAAAAAAAACTCACTACTTTACCTAAGTAAATTACCAATTCACAATGTATTTTTTCAAACTTTATTAACAACCCTTAGCAACCACGGAAAATCCGTTGTGAAGTAGTAAGGAGAAAAGATGCAAAATATAACGGACACTCGCGCGCAGCGATAAAGTTTTATTTAGCTTGCGTGCGCGATTTATCTGATTAATTTTAACTATGTAAGCCATTAAAACATCGGCAAGCAGTCAATATCAAAAGGGTGCAACTTCTGTACGTTAGTACTATTATTTATTCTGTGGTCTAACAGCTGATTGTGGTGTTATGATCAGCTGATACGGGGTCAGCTGATTAACACTTAACACAGTTATTTTTACCACTATAACATTGAACCACTCCCTGAATCACGGAACACTACTGAATTGTTTTATAGTATACTTATTCACTCGATAGTTTTCATCCCGATAAATGACCCCCAATTTTTTTACTACGAATTTAAGGATATTTTATAGCACAAAAGATCGTCCGAGAGGGCAGAACAACGTCTGCCTGGCGAGCTTGTATGATTATATAAAGTACAATTGACAGCTTTTTATAAATTATAACATGGTTATTTTGTAAAGACTTGAGGTAGTTGTTTATATGTGTTTGTGTAAATATATGTGTGTATGAGTAAAATAAAGTAAAATCGTTTTTTGAAACTGTGAAGTAACAATAAATATTAAGTGTGTGATTTTGCTAAACCTTACCTTTAAAGAACGCCTCAAAGTGTTTAGTATATATGCACACAGCAAGCATATATCATGAGTACAAATTGAAGTGATATTTGAAACAAACACACTATACTTATAATAGTAACACTAAGAGCTTGAACATAATGTCACTGGATAGTCATGTTTGTTATATAAGGTTATGTACATGCACTTCGTTCCTTATCGGGATAACAGGGGAGTCGGTTGTCTTCCGTATGTAGACACGTCCGTACGATGTCCAGCAAAATTTATATGAATTTGTTTTAGCGAGGTCGCGGGCAAGGAAATGTAATCTAGCCCCTTTAGACGTCAGTTGTTCTGATACATATATTGGAGTGTCTTCTCTCGTTCTAAGGCCCAGGTGTTTTGCTCGCAGCTTTTCTGAAGTGAGTGAAGCAAGAAATTATCATACTGTCATGTAATCTATGAGCAAAATAATTTACTACATAAATTATTATTATAAATTTAGTAAATCACTACGTGAATGAATTGTGAAAAAATTGCTTGAACAAAACGAACACTACATTTGAACAAGAATCTAAAATCTAATTTAAACATTATCTTATTTCTTAACCACTCACCTTGAACGAAGAAGAGGTAATCCAGTCACCGGGATTTTAGCCGCCTGTACAGAACTTTGAACATGCATGTTGTTGTATGTGTCGACTTTAATACTCCGGGAATTCTCTCAAGCTGGCGCAAACATTCCATTTGGTGATGGGTCCCATCTGAGCCAATGATGTAGTAATTCCAATCTTCCGAGCTTCCAGAACTATATCGTCGGCAAATCGAAGGTGAGTGATGTACTCGCCATTGATGTTAATACCATATCCTTTCCAGTCCAGAAGCTTGAAAACGTCTTCCAATGCAGCGGTGAAGAGTTTCGGGGATATAACGTCACCCTGTCTTACACCTCTCTGCAATTGGATAGGTTTCGCACTCTGGTTCTGTACTCGGATAGCCATCGTAGCCCTTCTGTACAAACATTTCAACACTTCGATATACCGACAGTCAACTTGGCATCACTGAAGGGACTGCAGCACCCCCCAAATTTCGACAGAATCAAAGGCTTTCTCACAGTCCACATACGCCAGACATAGTGGCAAATTGTACTCCTCGGACTTCTGTACAATTTGCGGAAGGGTATGTATGTGGTCTATGGTGCTAAAGCCTTTTCGGAAACCGGCTTGTTCGGGAGGCTGGAAGTCGTCAAGTCTGCGCGCGAGACGTTTCGTAATGACTCTCGAAAACAGTACGTAGACGCGGCTCAGAAGGGAAAGCTTTCTTCAAGAAAGCGTTGTCACCTTTCTTGAAGAACAAGACCACCGCACTTCTGCTATACGCCTCCGGTGTAATGCCATCATTGAGAATGGAATTAAAGAGCTTCTAAAGGACTTCAGGTACTGGTTTTCCACCCGCTTTCAGAAGCTCCGCTGTAATTCCATCCTCGCCTGGGGCCTTGCCGTTTTTGAGGTGCTGGTGAGCCATTCTCATCTCGCTCAGACTGACGTCCGGGATATCAAGACTCGCTCTTAGATCGTTACTCACACTTACGTGTGGCTCCAACGATGATATGTACAGCTGCCCATAAAACCTCTCAATCTCACTCGAAATCTCAGGTGTCCCGGAAACGACGCTGCTATACTTGGTCTTAAGTTTCGACAGTTGGCTCTTTCTGGCAAACAGATCACAGAGAAGTTTGACGGCTCCGTGGCGCAGTGGCTTCGCAATAAGTTGCTGCGCTGGGGGCCGCGGGTTCGAATTCCGCACGGAACAAGTATTTGTATGGACTACAAATAATTGTTCCGGGTCTGTATGTTTGTCCTTGTGCAATTTGTGTTTGTAAACTGCCTCTGCGATACAGGAGAAAATCCTAGTGTAGGGTTTAAAAAAAAAACAAAGAGATCTCTAGCAAAGACTTTGGAGACCTGGTTCCGCTCAATGGCTTCTTCAATGCGAGTAGTATTAAATTTGCGTAAGTCCCGCCGCATGCATTTGGAGATCTGTCTGTTCAGTTGTCTGTATGCTGTCAAAGCTACTAAAGACTGCAGCTTCATATCCCGTCTAACAGCCATGAGATTAAGAGTGTGATCGGAGAGTCTTGTGTTCTTCTGCGGCGGGTCTTGTAAAAATTAGCTCCGACCGCATGGACAGTTTCCACGAGAGTTTCCATAAAACAAATTCATATCTTCCATATAATTTGTGATTGCTTGTAAACAAATATCATAATAATTTTCTGACTAAAACAAAAAAAAACCGTAATGCACCGCAATGGTTGACTTCATGAATGTCGCAGGTACTTATTTATAGTTGTAATAAAACAGGTGCAAATTACCTCAAACTGAAACACTGGCACGAAATATCAGCATATAACAAAATAGAAGAAATTAATACTTTTTAGAAAAAAATTACACATTACGGATTATAATCTATTCCTCGTATAACTGTTGAATAAAGAGTGAGTTTTGGTTTTTTTTATATAGAAGAGGGGAAAACGAGCATGTGGCTCACCTGATGGTGAGTGACCACCGCCGCCTATGAACAACCGCAACACCAGGGGAATTGCAGATGCGTTGCCGGCATTTTAGAAAGTTGTAAGCTCTTTTCTTGAAGGTCCCTAAGTCATATCGGTTCGGAAAAATCGTCGGTGGTAAAGAAATCCACACAGAAGTTGTACGAGGAAGAAAACTCCTAAAAACTGGGTCTTCGACGATGCAGTCAAGTGGAAGGAGCTGGCACTGGGGTGCCCCGGCCCAGTGTGAGAACAGTATTCCATGTGAGGCCGAACTTGCGCTTTGTAAAGTTGCAAGCGATGTGCCGACATGAAATACTGTCTCGCTCTGCTGAGCACGCCAAGCTTTTTAGAGGCCAATATCGCCTTCCCTTCCAAGTGACCACGAAACTGCACACTATTCGATATGTCGATGCCGAGGATTTCGATGCTAGCAGAGGCAGCAAGGGGAGTGCCTTGAAACTGAAAAGATATGACAAAGGGGTTCTTTTTAGCGATAAACGCGCAAACTTGTGTCTTCTGGGGATTGAACTGGACTAAATTTAGTCGTCCCCAATCCAAGACTTTGTTCAGCAAAGACTCGACTTCAGACACAAGTTTGTCCCGGTACTCGGCGACGTTTTTTAGAGAAATATTAGCACGGCCGGTATATAAGACATCTTCAGTGCTGTCGTCTGCATAGCAATGAATGTTACCAGTTTACAATATATTATTGATATGCAGGAGATATAGCGTTGGTGATAGTACGCAGCCTTATGGAACACCAACGTTGATAGGCTTGAATTCAGAGCATGCACCGTCTACTACGACCTCGATGCTCCGATCAGCAAGGAAACTGGTGATCTATTTGCACAATTTCTCGGGAAGCCCATAGGAAGGAAGCTTCGAAAGGAGCGCTTTGTGCCACAACCGATCGAAAACCTTCGCTATGTCCAAACCAACGGCCAATGCTTCCCTCTTCTATGAGTCAGGTAGACCAGAAGACCATAGCTCGAAGTACCGACAACCGATGGGGAAGAAAGGTTCTCGAGTGGCAGCCTCGTACTGGCGGACGAAGTGTAGGGCGTCCCCCCACTAGACGGAGTGGCGACCTGGTAAGATATGCAGGAAGTCGATGGATGCAGGTGGCTCAGGACCATGCTTTGTGGCATTCTTTGGGGGAGGCCTAAGTTCAGCAGTGGACTTGTGAAGGTCTGTAATGATGATGATGAATGATGATTCTGTGAAAGCGTGGTCCTTCCCCGGTCGAGCCTACCCATTCGTGCTACAACTATACTACTAATATAGCTGCAGCATGGCTCTACCACATAGAAAAGTCCGTAATCTCTGCCTACCCCTCTAGGTGACAGGCGTAAGTATTCATGTATTATTTATGTATGTCCTGAGTATCTACTCGTACCAACGCACAAAAAAAAACCAAAACACGTAGAAATCTGAAATTTGGGGAGTAGCTGTCTTTTATGATGTAGGCATGCACTAAGAATGGATTTTAGAAAATTCAACCATTATACTCGCGATAATCTAAAAGGCCCGATTTGACGTTTCTCATTATACATGCCGCGATAACTTTGCATAAACGTGAGAAATCGAAAAATCTAATTCATAATCCTAAATAATTACTATGTTATCCATACAGTATAAAAATGAGTATCATTCGTAAGCACAAAGTTTCACTTAATATTGGAAAAGTGCACTCAAAAACACGAATTTATCGTAAATTAATATTTCGACAGGACGTTTTTATAATAACATGTCGGTTATATATTTGGTTTCGTTCCCGTAGTGTTGTCACCGTTATAAACCGTTTTTTGATAAAATAAAATCGATGTTCTGAAAAATCGATACTTTTACATTTATAAAATAGAGAAACGTATTATTTAATGTTTAAACATATAAAAACAAAATCTAACCACATATATTTCTAGCTTTATGTTGATATTGAATGTGTTAATATTGGAAATAGTTTGGCTAAAAAGGCCGGAGTCCATATTTTGATTTTGAAAAATTAGTTTTCTGTGAGAGCATGGTTCATTCCCGGCCGAGTCGCCCCATTCGTTCCACAATCATAATATTGCTATTTCACATAAGCTGATGAAGAAAGAGAATAAAACGATCAAAAATTATTGTATTAAAATTCAAATTAATAATAGAATATTAAATATTTATCATATGTAAACAAAGAAACTTAAATAAGCGATGTCGTTTAAAAAAATCCAATCTATAAAAATATATTATTAATGTAAACATGATAAATCCATTTGCCTAAGTAAAGGCTAAAAATTGCGACATCTGGTTTTATAAACACAAAAATGTTCTCCTTCCTTTGTTGTATTAAGATAAAATTTTCCAGATCTTGATCTCTGATATTCCATAATTGAATTGGGGATATAGAATACCCGTACATTTACAAAATACTCTTAACGAAATGAAGGCACGTTCCTTTACGTTAACAGGTTCAAAATAAACATTTGGCGAATAAAAGAAATGAAACATTCGTTAGATATTGATATACAACATGTAACAAAAACCCCGTGGTTCACGTTAAGTGCGTTATCAGAATCAGTAGTCAAACGTATAGAAATAAACTTACTTCAGAAAATTCGAATATAATTTTTTTTTTAAAAAATCATGTGCAAATTGTATGTGGTTATAATAACTGCATTGGCTAGGGAGTAACAGTATTGTCAAAGACCCTGCTTTTACGATGTGCGTGTCAGTTAGAGGTAATAAAACTACATACAATTTGCAAATAAAAATGTATTTAAACTTAATTAACTTTTCTTGTGGTTGAATTTTCTGAATTACAGTTATTTCTATTGGTTTGAAAGAAAAAATGCGTTTATTTCAGTTTTAGCAAGCAGCATAACATCATAATTTCATCATTACAGCCCTTCACAAGTGGACTTGCTGAACATAGGCCTGCCCTAAGGAATGCCACAAAGCACGGTCCTGAGCCACAAACATTACAAATTTAAGAAAATACACTTAAAAACAAAAAAGACCCTGTGCTGCAGCATGAAACTGCGAAAAGAACCGGACTCAGTGATGCACGTTAAAAACCAATTCAAAGTCTAACCAGGCCTCCGTCGCTCTTGCTACCTGCGTGAAATAATTACCTATAATCTCGAGCTGCCCCAGGGGTAGATCGCAGTCGAGGCTAACGCGCTCTAGGCAATTGAATGTTAAATATTTTTTAAGGCTGTTTACGTAAATAATTTTTTATAAATACTCGTCGAAATAGTTTATGTTTAGTATATTTAATTGTAGGATAAAATACCCATCTATTTGATAAATTATAATGGCAAAACGTCATTCATACTACAATTATTGCGGGGATCAATGCGTAATGAGCAATTAAAAGGATTCAGATATACGAGTACCATTTTTTGAGTTACCGAAGTATAATGAAAGGTAAATTTATTTAATTTTTTGTTAGATATGTACTTATAGCGAAAAAATAATTAAGTAATAATTTAACTACAGAAGTAATACCTAAGTACTTTATTACAAACTTAGTTGAAATTTACTTCACTACCCAAGTACCTACTTACATACCTATACTCGTCTTTGTAATTAAAATATTTTAAGTTATAATAGTACAAAATACTGAAATTAAAACTTTGTTTACAGGATTTTCAACTAAATAGATTAAGATCATATTACAATTAGGAATCGTATTTCAGGTTTATTTGTTGTTTACGTTATCTACCTATACGAACCAAGCATCGCGATTCCCGGCGAATGGCCTTGCAAGTTGCATGCGTTGGGCATCACAAAACTTTATATACGTAGTAGAGCCATGCTGTAGCTGTATTACTGGTATAGTTGTAGCACGAATGGGTAGGCTCGACCGGGGAAGGACCACGCTCTCACAGAATACCAGCGTAAAATAGCAGCTTAACTCTGCTATGTTTCGTATGGTGAGTGTAGAGAACCGGAGACCCTTTTTACTGTAAACGAGGCATTCCATCTTAGTCCTCACGGGTGACAACGCATGTGTATTTTAATTCCTAATCGAGGATAGATGTAGATGTCTATGGGCCACTGCAACCACTTACCATCAGGTGGACTGTGTGCTCGTTTTTCACCCTTATGTTATAAAAATAAACTTACATAGTAGATAATATGGTCGATTATAGGCAGCATAGGTACTTTACCTAAGTAAATTACCAATTCACAATGTATTTTTTCAATCTTTATTAACAACCCTTAGCAACCACGGAAAGTCCGTTGTGAAGTAGTAAGGAGAAAAGATGCAAAATAAAACGGACACTCGCGCGCAGCGATAAAGTTTTATTTAGCTTGCGTGCGCGATTTATCTGATTAATTTTAACTATGTAAGCCATTAAAACGTCGGCAAGCAGTCAATATCAAAAGAGTGCAACTTCTGTACGTTAGTACTATTATTTATTCTGTGGTCTAACAGCTGATTGTGGTGTTATGATCAGCTGATACGGGGTCAGCTGATTAACACTTAACACAGTTATTTTTACCACTATAACATTGAACCACTCCCTGAATCACGGAACACTACTGAATTGTTTTATAGTATACTTATTCACTCGATAGTTTTCATCCCGATAAATGACCCTCAATTTTTTTTATTACGAATTTAAGGATATTTTATAGCACAAAAGGTCGTCCGAGAGGGCAGAACAACGTCTGCCTGGCGAGCTTGTATGATTATATAAAGTACAAGTGAACAGTTTTTTATAAATTATAACATGTTTATTTTGTATAGACTTGAGGTAGTTGTTTATATGTGTTTGTGTAAATATATGTGTGTATGAGTAAAATATAGTAAAATCGTTTTTTGGAACTGTGAAGTAACAATAAATATTAAGTGTGTGATTTTGCTAAACCATACCTTTAAAGAACGCCTCAAAGTGTTTAGTATATATGCACACAGCAAGCATATATCATGAGTACAAATTGAAGTGATATTTGAAACAAACACACTATACTTATAATAGTAACACTAAGAGCTTGAACATAATGTCACTGGATAGTCATGTTTGTTATATAAGGTTATGTACATGCACTTCGTTCCTTATCGGGATAACAGGGGAGTCGGTTGTCTTCCGTATGTAGACACGTCCGTACGATGTCCAGCAAAATTTATATGAATTTGTTTTAGCGAGGTCGCGGGCAAGGAAATGTAATCTAGCCCCTTTAGACGTCAGTTGTTCTGATACATATATTGGAGTGTCTTCTCTCGTTCTAAGGCCCAGGTGTTTTGCTCGCAGCTTTTCTGAAGTGAGTGAAGCAAGAAATTATCATACTGTCATGTAATCTATGAGCAAAATAATTTACTACATAAATTATTATTATAAATTTAGTAAATCACTACGTGAATGAATTGTGAAAAAATTGCTTGAACAAAACGAACACTACATTTGAACAAGAATCTAAAATCTAATTTAAACATTATCTTATTTCTTAACCACTCACCTTGAACGAAGAAGAGGTAATCCAGTCACCGGGATTTTAGCCGCCTGTACAGAACTTTGAACATGCAATGTTGTTGTATGTGTCGATTTTAACACTCCGGGAATACTCTCAAGCTCGCGCAAACATTCCATTTGGTGATGCGTAATTCCAATCTTCCGAGCTTCCAGAATTATATCGTCGGCAAATCGAAGGTGAGTGATGTACTCGCCATTGATGTTAATACCATATCCTTTCCAGTCCAGAAGCTTGAAAACGTCTTCCAATGCAGCGGTGAAGAGTTTCGGGGATATAACGTCACCCTGTCTTACACCTCTCTGCAATTGGATAGGTTTCGCACTCTGGTTCTGTACTCGGATAGCCATCGTAGCCCTTCTGTACAAACATTTCAACACTTCGATATACCGACAGTCAACTTGGCATCACTGAAGGGACTGCAGCACCCCCCAAATTTCGACAGAATCAAAGGCTTTCTCACAGTCCACATACGCCAGACATAGTGGCAAATTGTACTCCTCGGACTTCTGTACAATTTGCGGAAGGGTATGTATGTGGTCTATGGTGCTAAAGCCTTTTCGGAAACCGGCTTATTCGAGAGGCTGGAAGTCGTCAAGTCTGCGCGCGAGACGATTCGTAATGACTCTCGAAAACAGCACGTAGACGCGGCTCAGAAGGGAAAGCTTTTTCAAGTAAGCGTTGTCACATTTCTTGAAGAACAATGCCACCGCACTTCTGCTCCACGCCTCCGGTGTAATGCCACCATTTAGGATGGAATTAAAGAGCTTCTGAAGGACTTCAAGTACTGGTCTTCCACCCGCTTTCAGAAGCTCCGCTGTAATTCCATCCTCGCCTGGGGCCTTGCCGTTTTTAAGGTGCTGGTGAGCCTTTCTAATCTCACTCAGACTGACGTCCGGGATATCAAGATTCGCTCTTGGATCGTTACTCACACATTATGTGTGGCTCCAACGATGATGTGTGCAGCTGCCCATAGAACCTATCAATCTCACTCAAAATCTCAGGTGTCCCGGAAACGACGCTGCCACACTCGGTCTTAAGTTTCGACAGTTGGCTCTTTCTGGCAGACAGATCACAGAGAAGTTTGACGGCTCCGTGGCGCAGTGGCTTCGCAATGAGTTGCTGCGCTGGGGGCCGCGGGTTCGAATTCCGCACGGAACAAGTATTTGTATGGATTACAAATAATTGTTCCGGGTCTGGATGTTTGTCCTTGTGCAATTTGTGTTTGTAAACTGTCTCTGCGATACAGGGGAAAATCCTAGTGTAGGGGATTTTTAAAAAAAATATACAAAAAGATCTCTAGGAAAGACTTTGGAGACCTGGTTCCGCTCAATAGCTTCCTCAATACGAGCAGTATTAAAGTTGCGTAAGTCCCGCCGCATGCATTTGGAGATCTGTCTGTTCAGTTGTCTGTATGCTGTCAGAGCTACTGTAGACTGCAGCTTCATATCCCGTCTAACAGCCATGAGATTAAGAGTGTGATCGGAGAGTCTTGTGTTCCTCTGTGGCGGGTCTTGCAAAAATTAGCTCCGACCGCATGGACAGTTTCCACGAGAGTTTCCATAAAACAAATTCATATCTTCCATATAATTTGTGATTGCTTGTAAACAGATTTCGTAGTATCATTATAATTTTCTGACTAAAATAAAAAAAGCCATAATGCACCGCAATGCAATTTCCGTTGCTCTATCGTAAATAAAATTAGCTCGGTGACGTTTATTACAAACCGGAATGGAATGGTTGACTTCACGAATGTCGCAGGTACTTATTTATAGTTGTAATAAAACAGGTGCAAATTACCTCAAACTGAAACACTGGCACGAAATATCAGCATAAAACAAAATAGAAGAAATAAATACTTTTTAGAAAAAATTACACATTACGGATTATAATTTATTATAACTGTTGAATAAAGAGTGAGTTTTGGTTTTTTTTTTATAGAAGAGTGGAAAACGAGCATGTGGCTCACCTGATGGTGAGTGACCACCGCCGCCTATGAACAACTGTAACACCAGGGGAATTGCAGATGCGTTGCCGGCCTTTTAGAAAGGTGTAAGCTCTTTTCTTGAAGGTCCCTAAGTCTTATTGGTTCGGAAAAATCGTCGGTGGTAAAGAAATCCACAGAGAAGTTGTACGAGGAAGAAAACTCCTAAAAACTCGGTCTTCGACGTTTCAAACCGCTCTGCGCTGGATGCAGTCAAGTGGAAGGAGCTGGCACTGGGGTGCCCCGGCCCAGTGTGAGAACAGTATTCCATGTGAGGCCGAACTTGCGCTTTGTGAAGTTGCAAGCGATGTGCTGGCATGAAATACTGTCTCGCTCTGCTGAGCACACCAAGCTTTTTAGAGGCCAATATCGCCTTCCCTTCCAAATGGCCACGAAACTGCACACTATTTGATATGTCGACGCCGAGGATTCCGATGCTAGCTGAGGCAGCAAGGGGAGTGCCTTGAAACTGAGAAGATATGACAAAGGGGTTCTTTTTAGCGATAAACGCGCAAACTTGTGTCTTCTGGGGACTGAACTGGACTAAATTTAGTCGTCCCCAATCCAAGACTTTGTTCAGCAAAGACTCGACTTCAGACACAAGTTTGTCCCGGTATTCGGCGACGTTTTTCCGAGAAATATTGGCACGGTCGGTATACAGGGTATTTTTGGAACGCTCCCGAAAACTAAGACAGGCGACAGCACCAAGTATACCTTTGATCATGGGTTACAAATAAAGTCGATCCTGATGAAAAAAAAATCATCTTTTAACAACGTTTTATTAGCTTTACTCACGCGCCATCATGTTAGTACAGCTAAATGAAACGATAATTTCATAAAAAATATCATGAAAATACTGAAACATAAAACCAGCAGTGGAAACTGAATTGATATCACCTGACTAATGGAGGTTAATGTACGCGCGAATGGTGAAAAACAAACGCTGGCCTTGAACTTGGGCACTGAGCGATTTATCACATATTGGTACGAAAGGCGCGCGACGGGGGAACAATCCGCCAGTATTAGTGTGCCTGCATGCTATTGGTTCCCGCGCTTTGTTCGCTCCAAAAATACAGTCGCATACACAGCTTACTTTGCGACTCGCGACGATGTTTTAAAAAGGAAGGAAAGAAAAATTATTTATATCTATTGTTTTATGACTAAACTAGTGAACGAAAAGGTAAATATGATAGGAGAAGTTGAATGGGGAAAATTGTGCAGTAAAGTTAAAAGTGTGGAGGAAGAATACCGAAAAAATTACCATGTGATCGACCTGATGACGGAAGCTCAAGCGAAGATGAAAGTGATGATCAAGTAGCATCCAGTAACACCAACACACCATTAACATCTGGCTTCCATGTGACCCAAGACTTCATAATGGACGGCGTGTTACCCTTAGCTAAAGTTTTCTTGTTACAAACTACTTTATATTTTACGATAGAAATAACAAATAATGCTCATGTAAACATTATCCATTTTTAATTCCCACCTCTTCCAAAGTTCTAAGTAGCTAGTAAAACACCTATTATGATTCTACATTAAAACAATTAATTACTATAATATTATAAAACAATAGCCCAATACCATGTAGTACTTTAGAACGCGATTGTACCCACACCCCCTCCGCTATCGACCTGTATCTAGCTCGGTACGAAACACGCGGTCGTAAGAAAAAAGGGCGCATCTAACAATTTATGAATAAATGAGTTAAATATACCATTCGATTCATGATAAGAAGGCGCATCTACTAAATTTTTTTAATATTCACAAATATCAATATTTTAGAAATTATCGTAAGAATTTTAGACGTAACTGTTGATCACAGATGACTTTTTTTAGTAGAAAAGACTTATACAAATTCAACATAAAAGAAAAGACTTATTTAACCAGTTGCTACGTCATCTTTAACAATATTTGCATCGATTACTTAAATTTCAATTATTCTTGGTCTTGTCTTATTATTCTATATCTTATTATTAAGAGCTTATATCTTATTGTTAAGAGCTGGTGTTTCACATGTGGTCCCATATAAATTTGATCGAGGTCAGACCAATAGTTTTTGAGTTATCCTTAATTATTTATATTAAAGTCGGTTGTACAAAATTTTTAATTTTTAATTATTATCGTAGTAAGTCTTGTATGATATCCCCTTTAAAATCATTACTTTTTAAAATTATTATTTTTTGTGTCTCACTACCAATGCTTTTCTAATATTTATTTAAAAAAAAAGTAGAAAATTACTATTAGCGTCCTTTCAACTTCAAATGACCTTTCCAAAATATGTAAAATTGTTAAATGAATGGCAGTTTTTTTTTAATTTATTAGGTTGGAAAGACGCAAATAGTTATATGCGTCTTTCCTTCGATGTTTTTGTGTTGCCAGGTGTATGTTTTAAGCTAAGATGAAAAGGAAAATTCGTTTTATTTAAATAAATAAACAAATTTAAAAAAAAAATAAGTTTGTCCTTAAAATCTTCATGTCTCTACGTATATATTTCAATATAGATACCTTTTAATATACTTTAGACACGGGGTCTGAAAGAAAAATTCATCAATTTATTTTTTATTTCCATTTTACGTTTTTGTTAGTTACTTCCTTTTTTATTATGACGGCAGAATGCCTAACCCTGTCGCCTCACGCTTGTGACGCAGTAATTTTCAGCCTTGACGGGGTTCGTTGGTTTTAGTTTTTGAGACAGTTTCGTGTTGATTTTGTACACGCGTGCGCGAGCGACAGTTCAATCGTTTTGTTTAATAAATTTACTTGTGATTACGTGTTGATATTAAAGTTTTTGTTACGTTTTTGGATTCTTTTTTGTTTTAATAATGCCTAACGCGTACGTTTATAGTGGTTATTATACTGCCGTTGGTTATTATATCAGCAACAACGTGTGCCTGGTTCCATTGAGCACATTATCTGGACGGATGAGTCGACATTTACCAGAAACGGCCTGTGGAACCGAAGAAATACACACGTGTATTCAGAGGTTAACCCGCACGCTGTTCGACAAACCGGGCACCAAACCCGATGGTCGGTTAACGTATGGACAGGTTTATTTAAGGATCGCATACTGGGACCAGTGTTTCTGCCAGAGCGACTGAACGGACAGCGATACCTAAACTTTATAAATGAACAGTTGGTTGACATTTTAAACGACCTATCGTTGGCTGAATATCGCCGCACATAGTTCCAACATGATGGTGCCCCTCCACATTTCGTGAGGTTCGTCCGTGAGCGCCTCAATGAGCTATTTGATGATCGCTGGATCGGCAGACTAGGACCACACGCTTGCCCACCTCGCTCACCAGATCTGACTCCGTTAGACTTCTTTTTGTGGGGTATGTGAAAGAAAGGGTTTTTAATCGTGAATGTGATAGTGCTGAAGAAATGCGCCAAAGGATCGTGGATGCTTTCGAGAAACTACGTACGGACTGTGTCGAAGACCACACGATGATGCCCCGCCTGCACCCAAGTCTGCCTTGAAATGAATGGAGCACAATTTGAGCCGCATCTCATAAGACCACGGAGGATTTAGAGCAGTAAGCTGTTTCATAACTATTTTTTTTAAATAACTTAGTACTAGACTAATCTGAATAGGTACATAACTGAATACACGACAATAATAAACATACCTACACGATGAATAAAAACGCATGACTCCAACCTTGGTTACATTTCATTTAAGTATTTCTTCATTAGCGGGGAATCGAACCAGTTATTTGGGTTATTTAACCTGTAAATTCGGATTAAAGTGGCTACGTGGAGATAAGCACAGTGGCAAAATAGTAGGTTAAGTAGATAAGTTAGGTATTTAGACACGTGTTGTAAATTATTAGGTATTGTTGGAAGGCCCGCTAGTTGCGGGCTGCGCGAATTTGTGTTCGCGCGTACATTGACCTTTATCTAGCTCAGGTCAGGTGATATCAATTCAGTCATTCCACTGCTGGTTTTATGTTTCAGTATTTTCATGATATTTTTTATGAAATTATCGTTTCATTTAGCTGTACTAACATGATGGCGCGTGAATAAAGCTAATAAAACCTTGTAAAAAGATGATTTTTTTTTCATCAGGATCGAATTTATTTGTGACCCATGATCAAAGGTATACTTGGTGTTGTCGCCTGTCTTAGTTTTCGGGAGCGTTCCAAAAACACCCTGTATAAGACATCATTAGTGCTGTCGTCTGCATAGCAATGAATATTACCAGTTTACAACATATTACTGATGTGCAGGAGATATAGCGTTGGTGATAGTACGCAGCCTTATGGAACACCAGCGTTGATATGCTTGAGTTCAGAGCATGCACCGTCTACTACGACCTCGATGCTCCGATCAGCAAGGAAACTGGTGATCTATTTGCACAATTTCTCGGGAAGCCCATAGGAAGGAAGCTTCGAAAGGAGCGCTTTGTGCCACACCCGATCGAAGGCCTTCGCTATGTCCAAACCAACCGGCAATGCTACCCTCTTCTATGAGTCAGGTAGACCAGAAGACTATAGCTCGAAGTACCGACAACCGATGGGGAAGAAAGGTTCTGGAGTGGCAGTCTCGTACTGGCGGACGAAGTGTAGGACGTCCCCCCACTAGACGGAGTGACGACCTGGTAAGATATGCAGGAAGTCGATAGATGCAGGTGGCTCAGGACCATGCTTTGTGGCATTCTCTGGGGGAGGCCTATGTTCAGCAGTGGACTTGTGAAGGGCTGTAATGATGATGATGAATGATGATTCCGTGAAAGCGTGGTCCTTCCCCGGTAGAGCCTACACATTCGTGCTACATCTATACTACTAATATAGCTGCAGCATGGCTCTACCACATAGAAAAGTCCGTAATCTCTGCCTACCCCTCTAGGTTCATGTATATTTTATGTATGTCCTGAGTATCTATCAACGCACAAAAAAACCAAAACACGTAGAAATCTGAAATTTGGGGAGTAGCTGCCTTTTATGATGTAGGCACGCACTAAGAATGGATTTTAGAAAATTCAACCACTATACTCGCGATAATCTAAAAGGCCCGATTTGACGTTTCTCATTATACATGCCGCGATAAGTTTGCATAAACGCCTACGTGAGAAATCGAAAAATCTAATTCATAATCCTAAATCATTACTATGATATCCATACAGTATAACAATGAGTATCATTCGTAAGCACCAAGTTTCACTTTATATTGGAAAAATGCACTCGAAAACACGAATTCATCGTAAATTAATATTTTGACAGGACGTTTTTATAACGACATATCGGTTATATATTTGGTTTCGTTCCCCGTACTGTTGTGACCGTTATAAACCGTTTTTGACAAAATAATATCGATGTTCTGAAAAATCGATACTTTTACATTTAGAAAATAGAGAAACGTTATGAAGAAAAATTATGTTGATATTGGAAATAATTTGGCTAAAAAGGCCGGAGTCCATATTTTGATTTTGAAAAAAATGTATTTTAACCGCCATTTTTTCTCTCTACGTCATTGATTCGTCAATGCTTCACGCGATCTCTTTCTATCTTGGAAGTTTTTGTGTTATTGGTTATTATTATATTTTCTGACTCGGCTATCACTCTTGGACTGTTTCTGCTATATTCGTTGACCTTTGCTTGCTAATTCCGGACCTTGATTACGCATTACGTGATTTTGGTATTATCGTGTGAACTAGACAACATGTATAAAAAAAGGACGTACTCTTCACAGCCAGTCTCGTGACTTGGTTTTGAAGTTGCACGAGTATTTTGAACGAGAGTCAGCAAATGGAGGGCCTCTTTTAGAAGTTACCCAAGTATGAGAACGAGTTGCACAAGCACTTGGAATTGGCATAAAAACTGTTCGAAATATTATAAAGGAAAGTTACAGGCCCTCTAGCTGAGGATAAAATACTGCACACACCCAAAAGCGAAAAAAAAACAAAAACCTGTGACAGGTATCGATTTGATGCTGATGCTATTAGATCCCATATTTACGGCTACTACACAAGACAAGAATACCCCACCGTAAGTAAATTACTTGTCCCTTAAATATGCAAAGTTATATGATTGCAGTGGAACTTGTATTAAAACGATTCTAAAAAATATTGAGTTTTCATACAAAAAAAGCGACAAACGGAAAATATTGATGTAAAGGTTAATAAAGTAACCAACTGAACCAACTGGGAAAAGGTAATATTTATTGACGAAACATGGTTAAATGCTAATAATACTGTGCCGCAGTCTTGGACGGATAATACGCAAGCATCCAGCTCAAAAGTTCCAATGGGAAAAGGTGGACGCCTCATTATTTGTCTTGCTGGATCTGCCGGGGAAGGTTTCATAAAAAAGAGTGTACAATAATTATGGACATTGCTCCCTATCACTCTATTCAACTAGACAACCCTCCCACACAAGCTAACAAAAAGGCGCATCTAGTGGCATGGCGTTGATGCTGACATGAATTTATTGAAAGCAGAACTATTAAAATCAGTCAAACAAAATAAACCTGTGAGGCCAAAATACACCATCGATGAGTTAGAAAGGGAACATGGGCATAAAATTATAAGGATCCAACTATACCACTGTCAATACAATGCTATAGAGATAATTTGGGCTCAAGTTAAAGGTTTCGTTTTAGATTAAAATATTTTAATCTAAAACGAATGATTGTATACGTATTTATAGAAAAATAATCTAGGAACATTATAATATTAGTAGATATTTTTCGTCTTATATAGCAGCTGACTGCTGTCGTATTTTCATAGTTAATTAAATGGCATATTTATTAGAACCCATCTAGCCGTTTGACTGCACAAGGGAATAAAGTCAAATATTTACTTTTAAAAAAACACTTTTTTAATGAAAAGTTTAAATAAGAAATTAAGCACCCCGTGTGTACACGCGCCGTAAGCAGCCGCAAGCTGCAGACGAGCCAGGCAAACAATATGTACGGGGAACGAACAGCAAGTTACATTGTTCCACGACTTATAAACAACCTATCCCCAGATTTCCGCGATAACTTAAATATAAAAAACATTAAAAAAAACTTAAAATGTACTTTTTGTGAAATTCATAAAAAAAATACTACATGAAACAGCGTATATGCGTTTGCTCAGGTCCTAATTAGGCTGTAATGTTTCCTTTTTACAAACAATATTAATTATACTTAATGTAACGTCGACTCTGGTCGCGTCATCACAAACCTTAGTGGTTTTCTGTATGCGACTTTTAGTATAGTTTTTTTTTTGTAATGCTTTGTAATATGGTAAATAAATTAAAACATAAAAAAACAAAATAGTCATTATAACTTTACCTCTTTTACGGGCGTCAGAATACAAAACCTCCATTCATCATTAAAAAAATGCTTGGTTTGCTTAAATAAGCATGTGCAAACGTCACAAAAGATGATTAGATTAATGTAGTAGAAAGGACAAAAAAAATTTAACGGAAGACTTTAGAAGAGACGTACATTTTGAAAATTTGTTAGAAAATGATTTTATTATAAGGTTAACCGATGAAGACTGTTCAACTGATGATTATTTTTCTGAATCTTCCAGTGACGAAAGTGATTAAAAATGTTACGAACTCAGTGAATTTATTTATTTGCCTGCCCCAGCTACACTTATTTATTGTTAATTTTATTCTTGACTAGCGACCCGTCTCGGCTTCGTACGGGTGCATATCAGTGGCGTGCCTACATAGTATGTCGGGTCTTAGTTTATGTCTTGGCTTTGAAACTGGCCCAAATTTAAACTTAGTTTGGATATATGTAATAACTGTTAAATATTATACAACTCGTAAATGTATTAAGACGATATGCCTTGAGAACCAATTTTAAACGATGTAGAAACATTGTCCATTACAAACACTAAATAATCGATATGCGTTGATAATCGGTTTTTAAAGCAACAAATTTTTTTCCCGTCATTACACAAAGTATTTTTATAGCTCAAATCGGGATTCTTAGATTGTCACGAGTATAAGTGGGTGAAATAGGGGCGGCACTCTGCGAATTAAATAAATAAATACGGGTATTGCTATTTTAAAAAACAAACCCCTTAAAGAGTGTTAAAATTGGTTAAGAGAAAAAAAAGTCTTGCCTGAATCGACGGAAGATTGTAATTGGGCGAAAAGATAAACATCAAAAGATTATTCCTCTCCTTTTGCTGCACGCATTACGAATGATGAAGCAAACAGTTTGTTTCGAATGGTTGAAATATTAACACTAAAGTTTCTAAGACCCGGCGACCTCTGAGTTACAGAAGGAAAGGGAAGGAAAGATTACTGTAGATAATTTCTGCCCACAATCTCGGAAATGTACGTTATAGAATACCGAGGTGCTGGCTACTCTGCGCCTGTGCTTGAAACCAATCTTGTCAAGATTGGTTTCAAACAAATGATGGGATGAAAGCTATTATAAAATTGTGACTTATTTGGTGAATACATTCAGTCAATGAATCAATTAATCATTAAGTCATTTTTTTATAGGATAAGGGTGACAAACGTGCACACAGTCCACCTGATGGTAAGTGGTTGCTGTGACCCATAGACATCTACATCTATCTACGATTAAGAATCAAATGCATTAGTCCTCAAGGGTGACAACGCATCTGCGTTGTCACCCGTGAGGACTAAGATGGAATGCCTCGTTTCCAGTAAAAAGGGTCTCCGGTTCTCTACACTCACGATCACAGCAGTGTTAAGCTGCTATTTTACGCTGATGTTCTGTGAAAGCGTGGTCCTTCCCCGGTCGAGCCGACCCATTCGTGCTACAACCATAATATAGCTGCAGCATGGCTCTACCACGTACAAATATATTCTTTACTGTCGAACAAAACACATTGATACAAAAACAAAGTGAAATAAATAAAGAAGGTACAATGGGCGGTTTTATTACTCTCGAAGCGATTTCTTCCAGGCAACCTTATTACGCAAATAATTGTTCACAACGAATGACTAGGAAGTGGGGCTAAATTATGAAATTAAGTTAGGTATTAATATAAAAACACAAGAATGAATGATTAAAGTATGAAATATACTTTATTGTACATCAGAAGTACATATGGGAGAGAAAAAAAAACATAAATCGACGGCCCCTACGTACATAAAGACATGTCTAAAACCGAGGTTTACAGGAGAGCGTAATTTATGTTCAAACTGCCCTAGAAATAATTCTGTGTACAAACATAAATACTTTTTTTCTACAAAGTTTTATTATCTTTAGGAACTTTATAATGGCATTTATACATATTTAATTTTTTTATATTTTCATAGAAAAACTGATAGATGACTGCTTCTACGCTGATATTAAAGTGTAAGCATGCCAGACATGTCTATGATACCTTTATGTACGCAGGAAAGAATAAAACTGTGTCTAGAATATAATTTAAATAAAATGTTTTATAAAACCATAGAATAATGTTTTTGTTTTCTAACGGATACATTAACCATCCTAAGATCGCCACCTATGAATTTAAAAAATGCATCAATGAAGACATATCGCTGTATACGCGGTTTCATTCATTCGAGGTAGGACTATATTTCTTAAAATGTAAACAAAGACATGTCCTTAAATAAAATTATCAGGACTGTGTTTTATTAATTAACAAGGTTTATAATTGAAAATTATTTTTTCTCAAATAACAATCTTCTTAGCATCCAAACAATAGGTACTTGTAGTTTCATTGCAGTAGGAATTAAACATTAAAAATCACAGTTGTTTAAGGTTAATTATTAACAATTTTTATTTAGCAAGTTTTATTTTTGTTATTGGTAATATTTAATATTCATCACATCTTTATTTAATTAAGTATGTACCTTAGCTTAATTATCTATCTATCTAATTAGTACCATTAAATCAAAATCACAGCGTTATTTAAGTATGTGCCTCATATTCTATCTACCTAATTGGTAATATTTAATAATCATCACAGTTTTATTCAGACTGATTCATCTTATTACTATTAAATTTTTTTGGTAACTAGTTAAATAAAAAAATAAAATTTATATAAAAATTAAGTATAGACTATTTTAATCTTCTTCGTCATCACCCTGTTCTTCTTTACTGTGCTTAAGATTCTTGTAGAAGTCATGATATTTTTTTGGGATGATCATTGTATCGCATAAACTAACCAAGTCTTTATATTTCACTTCGGTGATAGGAATAGGATTATTGTACAACTTGTCTAGTTTTGGTTCTTGTTCCTTCTTTTTCCTCCCTCTAGTTAATTTCAAATTCATGCCACAGTTCAGTTTTCTATAATTTTCTTCAATATAATCGTATTTAAATTCAATAATGTCTGGATTATTCCATTGTACTTTTACTTCTCTTATCTTATTCCAAGAAATTTTCTCTGAATTTGTATCTTTTATCCAGTTTTTAGTATGTAGCCAAGCTTTGAAATTCAAAACTAAGTCTTGATTTACTTCTACGACTGTATAAGCTGGGCTATTCTGTTTTGCCCAGCGAACCAGGGTGTACCATTCATCTGGTGTGTAAATAAGTTTATTTTTTGCTGTTCGCTCTATTAATGCGTGAACGCTATCTGCCTCATTTTGAGTATGGCCTTTTTCCAAGAATCGATGGCAAACGTCTACTTTGAATGTATTGCTTACATACAGGTACATAAAAAAAACAATACGATTGCGATTCTGACCGGCACAGTTGTCTGACCAGAATCTAAAATCTTTGACGCCAGCTTTAACTTTGTTGTTAACAAAAGAAAACAAACAACTAGCCACTTCATTGGCGCCACGTTTAGCAACTGTCTCATCCCACATGTAACAAGTAGCTTCCTTTAACCCAGCATCAAACACTGTAAAATTATAAACTGATAATTTCCTTTTGTAATACAGCACACTAATTTCACCATGTGGAGTGTTATTTATTTTTTGAAAATCGAACATCGCTGTGCAAATATCAGAAGGATTTGATTGAGATTCAATTTTATCAACATTTTTTAACTCCCTGGCAATTTTTTTGTTATCAATATGTGACTTATGCTTCAGTTTATCATCATTGGTTGGCGAGGTGTTGTTTTTCATTGCGTGACACAGGTCACATTGGTCCTTTTTAGGTATGTGAAAAGCTATGTTAAGTTCTTTGTTAACAATATCTTTGTATTGTCTTACAGAAGTAGCTATATTTTCAGTTATATTCAGCTCTTTACACCATACAGTATACAGGTCATACATTTTTTTAAAAGTCAATTCACTATCTAAATACTGTTTACTTGAGTCTTTGCGCGTATAATGACTTTCTATGGGCGCAAAACATTTTACATGTTGAATTACATTTTCTTTCATTGCCGCGTTTATAATAGTTGGATGATTTGAATGTAATCCCCTCATGTCCTTAGAACAAATACCCGTATTTTTGTCATGCTTGTCGATGGCAGATTGTATGAAAGTGTTACTTATAGAAAACGTATTTTTAAACATGGTTTTGCATACCATAATCTTCTCTTCGTGGCCACTACCAGACAAAAGCGGCAAAAAAAACTTATAAACATTTAACCTCTTGGAATCCTGTGTCCATTGTTTTTTTCTTATTTCTTTCACGTGCGACGCTATAAAAGACCACTGATGAGAATGATCACCTAGATCCCAAAAGGTTTTGAATATATTTTGGCGAGCTACCACATCAAATTTTTCAAAACATTTTAATCGACAATTAGATGGACATGGAATCTTCATTTGTTTTGCCATTTGTAGTTTTCCGGATCGAGATCTATGAGCTTCACCTAAATTGACAAGCACCTTCCTTTTTTCATCAAGCCAGATAGATTTGTTAGTAATTCTGTTCCTTGTTATTGCTTTTTTCACATACTGACGCTTTTTTTTCGTTGGTGCGGTGTTGATGAACCAGACATTTCACTGGATCCTAACGGGCTTGATCTTAAGGTTGCATCAGATAGGAGAACAGTACTTTCGCTTAAATAGTTACATTCGTTTACAGTGTCCCCAAAGGACATGCATGGACTTGGCATTGGTGTTGAACCACAATTTTCAGGTATTGATTGTGGTGTTTCATTTTCACAAATGGGCGTGGTGAGATCGTAATTTTCAATTTCAACATTCGAAATTTCCCCTACCGTATCGATTATATAATTTAAATCACTTTGCGATAGTATATTAGCTGATATAATATGATTTTGTTCTCCATCACTATGTGCTTCGGCAGCTTGTCTTTCGTCGATAGAAACTTCCAAATGCTGATTCTCAAGATCCATTGATACATCTTTTTCGGTATATGCATGTGTATCTAAAAAATAAAAATGTAATGTATGTTTATCCAACAACATTAATAAACGTACATGAAAACAAATTCATACATAAATGTTCAAGTTACACGTATATACAAACATGTAAGACATGACTTCATATACTTCGATAACAATAAAAACTTTTTCTTTATTATAATTATTTCATAGAAATCATATTTTAAAGAAGCATGCAACTTATTATAATTATTTGTGCAATAATGATAATTTAATGACTATATCATAGTATAAGCGGATATGTCTGATTTGTCTGCTTTTACACTGCGATCGGTTAGAAAAACAATAAAAATACTTATTGTTATCGGTTTTGTGTATTATTGAGTGTTTAATATATACTTATTTAAATAACTACTTACCCTCATTAGCTTCAGCAATATAATTAATTAAATCTTGTGCTTCAGAAACGCATAAAACATTATTTCTGGAGTTTGCAATATCCACCAATAACTTTGATCTACTGTTATTCATGTTTTACAGTATTATGCAGGAAATATTATGAATACTTTTAACTAAATACACACCACTAAATCATAACTGTATTAAAACAATCATTTCACCACGCAAACAAGCATCGACACGTCTTCTCCAAGTGAATGAAGTTAAGTCAGACAAGACCGCGCTCGCACCGTGTGGCGCGCATTTTAAAACGCCGTACGAAATGATAGGTATAGATATCCACATCTACGACATTTATTCGTAGTAATTATCATACTTATTCTCTTATACGATTTGTAAATGAAGTTAAATACGTAATATTTAGAAAAAAATCTTATACAGGTATGTGCATAAGGAAAATTTAAAGCCAATTATGCAATAAAAAAAAATGCCATTTTTGACATGACTTTATGTACGTAGGGACCGTCGAAATTATTTAAAGGTACAACTGGCGGCCTTATCACTTAGAAGCGATTTCTACCAGACATCCATTGCAGAGGACAAAGTTACCTGTGAGAAAGGGTAAGGGTGTATGTAGGTTGTTTGAAAATACACAAGACATACATATAATTATATAATCGATAAATACATACATACTATAATAAATAAATACATTTTAAATACAAAAATATATACACACATATACGAGAGCAGAAAGGATTAAACAAGTGAAGCCAAAGCCTTAACGTAAGGAAAAATTACTAGGTAGTAAATTTTAGAGGAATGACTACTTAAGGAGGAAAGAAGTGCGCTTTGGTAAGTTTTTAAACTTTTCAATAGACTGCGCACTTCTAATGTCCAGCGGTAGGGAGTTCCAGAGCCAAATAACTTCAATAGAAAACGATTTAGAATAGAAGGAAGTGATACAAGATGAAATTTTTAGCGTGATATATTTATCAGAGCAAAGAGAGCGACAGTGAGTGCCATCAAGAAACTCAAATCGCACTTTAAGGTAAGTAAGAGAAGTTGGATTGAATAGAATACAGCATAAAAGAGAAAGAATGTGAGTATTCCTGCGAAGACGCATCGGAAGCCACTTGAGTTTTTAGCGATATTCGGAGACATGGTCATATTTTCGAAATCTAGATGTGAACTGTTTGCAAAGATTCTGAATGCGCTTAAGTTTATTAAACAAATCCTCATTTAAATTGAGATAACACGTGTCAGCATAATCGAGATTCGGTAAAAGAAGTGATTGTGTAGTTTTGGTAGGTATGGGTAGAAAATTGTTTAATCTAATGAGAGATCCGACCGACGCAAACACCCTCCTACTCACCTTGCTTACCAGCGGAGCCCAAGATAAAAAATTGTCAAAAGTAACACCTATATTTTAACGGCGCCACTATATGGCACAGGTGTCCCATCTAAAACAATACCAAGTAGGGAAGAAAAATATGTAAGATAAGCCAATTTTGACTGCCTATAATTATTGTTTTTGTTTTTGATAGATTTAATTTAGGAGGTATTTGCTTTTTTGTGTATAGGAGTGAGCTGGGCTTTTTTCCAGGAAGAGGGAAAATTTCCGGACGAAATGGAATAATTAAAGATGGATTTTATAACAGGAGTCAAGATATCGAGAATGGGAATAATAATTTTACATAGAATGAGGCCTGTACCAATGGCATCAAAGTTAACATCAATAATGCTTTTCTTAACATCATTATCAGTGATTTGATCTAAATTAATAAGTTTAAGCACTGTGTTCTTGACACAATAGTACTGTAGCTTCCTGATTAATGTCTCATGGTGAACACAGTCGAAGGCCTTGGAAAGGTCACAAAATATACCCAAAGCATATTATTCTGAATTCTCCCATGTACAAAAAATATGTTTAATAAACTCAACTCCAGCGTTAGTTTTCGAGCGACCCCTTGTAAAACCGAATTGATTTTTACGTAGCAATTTAATAATATTAAAGAAACTTAACATCTGATCTAAAATAATTTTTTCAAAAATTTTACTAAATGTTGGTAGTACAGAAATTGGTCTTAAATTTGCGGGGTCTAATGTACTATCAGATTTAAATAAAGGTATAATTTTACTGTGATTCATTAAATCAGGAAACACAGCAGATTTGATGCTTGTATTAAATAGAGTGGCTAGCTAAGGTGCTATTATATCTATTATAGATAAAATAACTTTAACGGAAATCCCCCATAAGTCTGCTGTTTTCTTAACATCTATAGTTTTAAAATATTTAATAATATCTTTTGGCAATACTCTATGGAATTTAAAAGTATTTGAACAAGTCTTTACATTTTGTTTAAGCAATGATTCGGCGACAGTTGGAGAAGAATATAATGGTTTTGTTGTCAAAATAGTAACATCAGTAAAATATTTCTCAAAAACTATAGCAACTTCTTGATTAGATCACGTTAAATTATTGTTAATATTCAATTGAAAATCCGAGTAGCGCGGTTTGATCTTGCCGGTTTCACTATTTATTATTCTCCAATTCATTTTAATTTTGTCGGATGCAGTTTTAATTTTGTTGCTTAAAAGTAAAACCTTAGCAGTGGAGCACAATTTTTTAAATATTTTAGAATATGTTTTTACATAATCTCTTAATATAACATTACTATTATATTATGATCTTTCATCATAGAGCTCGTATAATCTTCGCCTACTTTTATAAATTCCTACTGTTGCCCATTCATTAAATGATTTGCAACTGTTAAAAGAGAAAGTTTTAGAAGTAAATATTCTACTAAATTCACAACTCATAATTTTAAATAACGTACCATACAAATATATATATATATATATATACATATAATTAATATAATCGGGAAAGGATCATGCTCTGCACAACACCAGTGTCAAATAGCAATTTAATGCTGCTGTGTGGTATGATGAACGTCTCTACACTCACCATACAAAACAGCTGCATAAATTATTCAGTAGAAAGGGTTTCTGTGGGTCTACTGGGGTCTGAACTGGTTTTCTAACCGAAGACCCTCTCGTTCTACTGCGGATATCCTCATTTCTAAGTTTATCACGCAGAGAAACTCCGAGCATAGTCCTCTACATAGCTCGCTGAGCGACCTTGAGTGTCCTCATATGGCCAGCAGTGAAGTACCACGTCTCAGATCCATAAGTCATCACTGGCAACACGCACTGGTTGTACAGGTTTTGAGATATACCTTACGAGATGATGTGTCGTTACCCAAACGCTGCTCAGCCGAGTTGAATCCGTCGATTGACCTCTCGGTCGAAGTTAGACTTCCCTAGTCGGACTATTTGTCCTAGCTAAATATACTCGTCAACAACTTCGAGCTTAGTGCTTCCAACAACTACCGGCATAGGAGTGACATGGACATTAAGCATGATCTTTGTTTTGTCCATGTTCTTCTTAAAACCTATCCGTTTGGACACACTATTGAGGTCATTAAGCATAGTGCTTAGGTCCTCCAGTGATTCTGCCATAAGGCGTATATCATCGGCAAATCGAAAGTGAGTGATATACTCGCTATTGATGTTAATACCTTAGCCTATCAAAAGTGCACTGTTGAACATAGACCTACCCCATAGACTGCCTCATAGAGGAATATTTGCCATAATTGCTAGCTAAGCATGTGTGTAGACAACTGCAGTTATTTTCTACATTTTATTAGAAAGACGATGCTGCCCATGCTCTAGTTTATTTTCCTCTATCGACTCTTACTACATATGGCGTAGTGGATATCTTTAGACCACCAATACATGATTGACCTGTCTATGCCGGTAGTGGTCGGGACCACTACACTCCAATTTGTCTCTAAGTTACGACCCGACACCCACGAGATAATAAGGCGCAGTGGATTCCCTTACGCCGCCGTTAAACGGCAGCAATCTGCAAATAATCTCCAGAATTTAATGCTTGAACTATACGCTACTACCATTATTACTTAACTTGTATTTACATACATATTTCTTTAACGTCTTCAAAACAAGTGAGTGAGAATACCCAATTCGCCAGAGGTATCTCATAATAAGCTTAAAACAATTAATAATAATACAAACAAACACAATAAATAAAATTACAAATAAATAATATAATTAATAATTACTACAAATGATAACAAGTGGGCATAAACCTGTCACGGTATAAGTGTTGGTATGACCTACAAAAATATTCCGGGTCTGATTCATCATATGAAAAGAAGTCGTGAGAATAACTCTTTTTCAAGGAAAGAAGAGTGACAAGCGAGCACGTAGTCCAGTAAGGCAATTCTTTAAAAAGTGTCAGCAGTTTGCCATACACTCACTTTACGAAACAGAGCAGCATTAAGCTACTGTTTTACTCTGGTATTCTGTGAGAGCGAGGGTCATTCTATTCTAGAATTAATTTATAGTAACTTTAAGTGAAAACAATTTAAACTATAATTAATGTATTAATTTCCGGTGTTTAAATTTAAAACTTAAGTATAATTTATGAAACACTAAATAATGCTCCCACTTGAGAGGAGAAAAATTGTGGAAATATCGTTTTAAATTTAGAAGTGTTATATTGTTTCAGTAGGAATGATAATACATCAATTGAAGTTGAATGATATATAACTTTCAAATAAATTTTTCAGTACAACCTGATAAACGGTATGACAGCGCATAAAATACGAACAAACACACATTAAAGACTAACAATTACGCATCCGTTTGTGTTTGGTTTTTATTATACAAATCTTTGAATGGGTGATAATATGAATGTAAGAGTTCATGCATCAATCCCGTTAACACATTAAAAGGTAAATTCGAATTAACAAAAAGTCGTTGAAGCTTGCCAATTACTTTTTTTGTAAACAGTGTTTCGTAATATCAGTGAACGTCATTTCTGCTTACTTGATGTTCATAGAAATGGCGTTTGATAACAGTAAAACTCATCACAATGCATTTCCTAAGCGACAGTCCTGCTACCTTATACCGAAATAAGTCCATGTTTTATTTCATAGTGAACATTAGAAAGAAAGAAAGAAAGAGAGTAAAAGTAAGTAACAGATAACGCAATGGTCGTAGGACAAATTCACGGAACTAATAGACTGCTCACAAGAAAATTATAAGAGGATTCAAATGTTTGCTGTGGATAACTTTGAAATCGTTGACCAATCGTTAAAATAAATTAAATAAAATACATTGCAAAGAAAGAAAGACATTCAGATTACTTAGAGGAGATATTCGTCAAACCTTTTTGCAAGCTATAAGTCTGAGCTGTTGAAAAAATCGGTTTGATAAATGTGGAACCCCAATTTGTAAGAAATAAAGCTGAAATTGTCTAGTCGGGAATAAATGCAATCACAACAAGCTTTTCAAAATTTAAACAGATTAAAATCAAGTATTTTCGTTGTCTCCAGTTTGATGGTTAGGTGAGTTTTTTATATTTGCTTGCTGCTTTACCAAAGATTTCCATAGCTATTACTTCAGAGACTGACGGCGGTCAATCAAGCGATGATACTCCAGAAAATCTCCAACTAAGACGATTTGATTAGTCACGATATAAAATCATCATCATCATCGCCACTTAGGGATCCACAAAGTAAAAGTTCATTCGATTTTGTACTAAAGAGAAACAAAAATACAAAACCAGCTTTTTTGATAAGACTTATAACGACTAGTTTCTAAAGACAAAAGATTGGTTAAAGAAGAACCGTTGTCGGTTCTCATCAGGTCGCCTTTTTGACATCGAATGGGTAAACCCTTAGTCTTCCAAAGAAACGTTTAATTTTTTTGCGGTTCATCAGATTATGAAGTATTTTTTAATTATTTAAAAAATAACATCAAGGACAATAAATCACACAATTTTTGATTTATATAGAAGATATGTAGTAACTTTAACAAAAAAAAATTAAAGGCAGATAGTTTAAAAGAATAAGAATTATAAATAAATTTACCAAAATTGACATAATACATAATTTCTATTACATCATAAAACGATTTATGGTATTTTACGTAAATGTCAAAGTACAGTTAAGATTCCGTATCCTTGGTTTATATAGATTTAAATATCGTCTGTTACAGAATACCAACGGTGACCTGAAACCACCACATAGCCGAGTCACATGTCAACTTGTTTTTCGAAATCTTTTGATCCTGGGTTCATTCAAAATCAGGTTTAAAAAGTACTGTTTACTCCTTTTTTCCCGCAAACTGTTATAAAAACTAATACCGCAAAATGCCTGCGTACAGTTATTATTTAAGTAGAAATTTAAGGAAAGGCAGGTTTGAATATAAAATTGTTTTAATATTACATTACAATACTACAAATTTGTAGCTTGATATAAATCGTAATGTTTACATTGTGAGTATACTATGTAAATTCTTTTAAGAATCTTAATTCATCTCGATCATTCTTAAGTTTAGGAACATTAATAATAGTTTGGTCAATGTCGCCACAAGTTAATATCACCTCAGATTTTAAAGGATATTTGTAAGGAAGTAACACTCGAAGTAAGCTGTCCTCGAAGTACCATGTAGCATCGGTCGTTTTAACGGAATCTGGCAAAATCCGCAAATCTTTAAATGTAACAATGCCATTTTCTTGCGCCGTGACATATATAACCCTATGTTTAATCATCACATTAATGCTGTTTTCCGTGAATTCTTGGAGGTAATATTTGAGTACGTAGAAATCCAGCCCTTGGTACACTCGCGTTCGATTATGCACGTTGTTGACACAACTGGTCTTAAGCAGATTGTCAGCAGAGATCACGCATTGAGCAAGACTTTCGAAATCATTGTCATCATTATGATGGTGATGCCATGAGTGTCTATGGTGACCATGTCCACCACAACAATGGTTGTGTTCATGATGCCAAAAACAAGATGCAAAGTTGACGAAAAGTAGAAATGCGATTAAACGGAACATTGCCTTACTTTGATTTCACAACTGAAACAATTTAAACCAAGACAACATTTATAAACGCGCGTTTATCTTCGACACAAAATGAACCTTAACCTATGCTAAGATAACAAGAATAAAATATAACGTGGGGTTTTGCTCGGGAAAAACATAGTTTTAGCAATATTATTGTATGATGTTATTATTAACCAACCTCAATATACAATTGATTGGGTTGTTGACACCATCATTGATACATTACTACATTATAGAATTTAAATTTGCTACTTTAAGTCGTGACTTAAAACTTGGTCAATTAAATATTTTGAGTTTGATTTTTAGTATTTAAAAATATGCAAATAGGATAATTTGACTCTATGATACTATGAACTTATTACAAGAAATTGTTTCTTTTAACAATTTCAAAAAGTTTATAGTTAATTTACTTACAAGAAGATACAATTCAATAAAGAATTTATCAAATACGAGTGCATTTTAATAAATGTAACACAGTCATCCAAGATTAGTATTTTTATTAAAAAAGAGTATACAGTATAAAAAAGAGTGTTATTTATTCTTGAGAAATGCAGTTTTACTAACGATGTCGTTATCACCGACGAGAAAATGCTAAATCAGCATTTAAAATTGTAATTAACAATTTCGTTGTGGCGTCAGGGATCGCACCCGTTTGATTGTAATGAGTACAAAAATTTTAATTCAAAGTGTTTTTAGATAGCTGGTAGCTGATTAAATTTTTATCAAAATAGGTAAATGTACTGGGTGGCAGAAATAGTTAGCCTCTTTCCTATTTTGATTTGATATTTGAAGTTGTGCTTGTTTATTTGCACAAACTATTTCTAGCCATTATCTACCGCTCCATAACTCTAAGCCTATTAGACTGTTTTAATTGTTCTTTTTTATACGACAAACAATTTAGTTGGATAAAAAACTTGCCAAGTTACTAAATCAGTAACAAAGAACGTAGCCAATTTTCTTAATCTAATCTAAATCAACTGAAGAACGTTTCACATTAATATACCTATGATTTATACTATATTTATACATACTGGTCGGGAGTCCCCCAAACCAGCCGAGGCTGTCAGGGAGTTGGTGTGATTCTTTCATCTCGAATGGTTGAATGTGTGATGGAGCATGAATGTATAAGCCCAAGACTCCTCTGGATTACGTTAAAAGTCGGACTCACTCGCTTGTTTATCCTTAGGGTCTATGCACCAACGGATCTGCGTGGAGGTGGGTCATTAAAAACACAACAAGAGAGAGAGGAATTTTGGGATAGCATGAGAGAGGTCTTGAATAAATGCGGAGAAAATGAACGGATCGTGATGTTAGGGGACTTTAATGGATGGGTTGGAGTAAAGCGTGATGGGTATGAAGGAGTTCTGGGTACGTTTGGGGACGAGAGAGTGAATGACAATGGGAGAAGCCTGCTTGAAGTATACTTGGAATGGAATCTGTGCGTGGCCAACACAATGTTTGACCACAAAAAGATCCATTTGTATACAAGAGATGAGGGTGAGTCTAGAAGTATGATTGATTTTGTAATTGTGGATGAAAGACTGCGGAAGAAAGTGCTAGACACTCGGGCATACCGCGGTGTAGGCCTCGACACAGACCACTTCCTGGTCATAGCCCGAATGCGTGGCCTCTTTAAACGGTGGCGACACCGAGTTGCCGAGCCTACGAGTGTTTTGGACAGAGTAAAAGTGGAAAATCTACAAGAAAAAGAAAAGAAAGACGAGTATGTAGAGAAACTGAAAGAAAGTTTTAAAGGGATAGAAGAGATAGGAGTGATTGAAGATTTGTGGGAGACATTTAAGAAAGGGGTCGTAAATGTTGCTATTGAGGTATGCGGGGTAGCTAAAAGAAGGAAAGGAAGAAAGAATGATAACGTGTGGATGGATAAAGATGTACAAAAGGTTGTGCAAGAAAAGAAGAAAGCGTGGTTGGATTGGTTAGCAACAAAAGCTAACCAAAAAGTTCAAAAGGCAACGGATGACGAGATAAAGGAAGCAAGAACGAAGTATAAAAGATTGAAAACAGCAGCGAAAGAAATTGTGTCTAGAAAGAAAGAAGAACGAAAGGATGATTTCGATAGGAGGCTCACTGAAGATTTCCAGTCAAACATTAAGTTTTTCTGGAAAACCATCAAAACAGCCAGAGGAAAAACTTCTACCTCAGAGCTGAGTACAATCAGGAGTCAAAATGGGAGCATTATAAAAGGAGAAGAAAGTGTGTTAAAGAGATGGAAAGAGTATTCTGAAATTTTGTTTGAAAGAGAGGAAGTGCAGGTACAGCATCTGCCACCTTCCACGGAAACTAATATAAATGTTGATGAAAATGAGATAAGCATGGATGAAATAGTGAAAGCGTTGAAAAGTATGAGATTAGGTAAGGCTGCAGGATATGACAGGATTACCGTCGAGATGCTGAGGGCTGGACAGGGCCTGGTGGCTAGTCAGCTGTACCGCCTTTTCAATCTGTGCTGGCGAAATGGGCAAGTACCGGGAGACTGGTGCAAAGCCGTAATCGTGCCATTGTATAAGGGAAAAGGGTCACGGCAGGACTGCATAAATTACCGCGGTATAAGCCTTCTCAGCGTCGTCGGTAAATTGTATGCGAAAGTGTTGATTGAAAGGATTGTGAATGAAACAGACAAGAAAGTATGGGATGCACAAGCGGGATTTAGAAAGGGAATGGGATGTACGGAACAGGTCTTTTCCTTGCGGTGCATAGCCGAAAAGTATTTGGCTAAAAACAAGAAAGTCTACTGCGCGTTCGTAGATCTAGAAAAGGCCTATGATAGAGTGGTGAGGAATGAATTGTGGTCAGCACTGTCCGTGAACGGTGTGAGCAGTATCCTCATACGAGCAATGCAATCTCTTTATAGGGATTCTAGTGCTTGTGTAAGGATAAACGGGGCATACACTGAATGGTTTAATATCGAAAAAGGTGTTAGACAGGGATGTGTAGCGTCACCGTGGCTGTTTAATCTGTTCATGGACAATTGTTTGACAGATTTAAAAGACAATGAAAGTGGGTTGAGAATGAATGAGTTACTCGTCAAATGTTTTCTCTATGCTGATGACCAAGTATTACTTGCGTCTTCGGCTGAGGAGTTGCAGGAGATGGTAACTGCTATGAGTGGAGCTTTTGTTAGAAAGGGAATGAAGATGAATGTAAGGAAGACGAAAGTGATGGTGTTTGAAAAAGATGAGGCAGTGACAGACTGCAACATTGTGATTGAAGGTGAACAAATTGAACAGGTGAAAGAGTTTGTGTATCTGGGTTCAAAGTTTACAAGAGATGGAAAGTGTAAGAGTGATATCGAAAGAAGAGTGAATGCAGGAAACATGGTGAATGGAGCTTTGCACTCCTTTATGAGCAGTCGGAAGGTGTCTAACAAGGCTCGTTTGGCTGTGCATGAGGGGGTGTTGGTTCCGACAATCATGTACGGAAGTGAAACTAGGGTATGGCAGAAGAAACATGAAAGCAGAATAAATGCAGTTGAGATGAGAGCATTAAGATGTTGATAGGAGTTAAACTGAGTGACAGGCTAAGAAATAGTGAGATAAGGAAACGTTGTGGTCTGAAAGAAGATGTAGTGACAAAAATTGAGAAAGGTATGCTGAGATGGTTTGGCCATGTCGAGAGAATGAATGAAGAACGATTGACGAAAAAAGTGTATAAGGCGAGTGTGAATGAAAGTGTTGGAAGGGGTAGACCTAGGCGGACATTTCTAGACCAAATTAGTGACGTCTTGAAAAAAGGCCAGGTCAAGAGTACCCTAAACCGTAGAGCATGTATGAAGGGAATAATGAAAGTAGACGAAGCAAAACAAGTATGTAAGGATCGTAGCAAGTGGAAAGAACTGGTCTCTGCCTACCCCTACGGGAAAGAGGCGTGATTATATGTATGTATGTATGTATTAAAGGAACTGTTGGATTTTGCCAATTGAGAACTCAACTCTTTTAACGGCAAAACGAAACGGAATTTCATCCAAACCCAGTTTACCTTCTACTTCTTCTTCTTTACCATCTCAGAAAGTCTACTGCAGGACATGATCCTCTCTCCTATACCCGATTCTTATAATTAAAAAAAGTTTCGTTTTTCGTAACGATCCGTTTTATTTCATAGGAAGTGCATATTAAAAAGTTTATATTAAAAAAACAGTGCTTACAGCAACTAAGAATGATATAAAATGAGAAAAAAAACTTTAAGCGGTTTATTAACAGTCAAACTGGTATTTTGCTTTAAAATTGGGGTTTTCATAAACTTCATTTACTGCAAAACAGCTCGTAAAAGAAAACGAGACATTTTTAAATATAGAAACCCGGCATTAACCGTGACTCTGCTGCTCGTATGGGTATTTGACGTCTGCATTAAATGAGACGATTATATACCTAAAGTTGTCTGAAACGACACCCTCGCGACAAAATAGGGTGATGTATATACACCGCCACCATAAGATAGTGTATCGAATACTACATAAAATGACATCACAATGCTGTCATTTTGTATGTTGAGTGACTTGAACTGGAGACCCCTTTTTCTGGTGTAGTAGGTATCTATGGGTGCCATAATCTTGAAACAATCTGACGTGGACACTGTGTTCGTACATCTACCTCACTTCATCAGCATCGTCATATCATTATTACAGCCAATCAAATTCCCCAGCCAAAAGTAGGACTTCCCCGTAGATAGATCTATCTCATAAGAGAAGTATTGGCTTTAGTTGCCACGTTTAGCATGCGGGTTACAAAAGTTGTTAGGTTATTTTTTACGTCGCCACAAACGATGAAAAATAAAGGCGAATTAATAATTTTCGCATTATCATATTTCATAAATTTGAATAACCGTTTTTTTTTTTTTGTGGTACCGGATATTCTATTATATGTTAATATTAAACAGATTCCAGGTAAATCTGTTCGCTTTGCTAAAATTTACAATTTTATCGGTATTCGCGCTCGTTCGTTATTTAATAGCTCATTTTGATGCATTTTAAATGAATCAGGTTTAACTCATAACAGTCCCTGTCAATAATGTAATCGAATTTTAGATAAAATGTTTTGTTTCTACTGTAACAAATTTGTAACCTTCTTTTTTAAGCTCCAGTTATAAACGAATTTACATTTCACCCCATAATAAGTGGCTGCAGTCCAAAAAAAACTTTTGTTTACATGGGAAAACCTTCCATGGCCTTCAACTACATCTACAAAATACATCCCCCCACCCCCTCCAGTCAGATACGTGGAGGTCATGGGAACAGGAAAAGCGAGTATCAGCGTTCCTGATCCCAGCGGCGGTTCTGGTTCCAAATTACTCCCGCGGAGGGTAGACAGAGTGGCACCTCGCAATACCTACACTCCTCTCCCCCGGCGGCCTCGCTTTGGCTTTGGCGGTAGTGGGAGAGGACACCCTACTCGCTTCAGTCCACCAACGCACATTCAAAGTAGGCTCGCCAAACCCACTCGGAGTGAAGACCTCGGGCCAGCTCCAACCAATAACGACACCTGCCTAGCTAACTTCAATCAAAGAAGGCTACAGATGCGCTGTCACTTCTGCGGACTAAGATGAAATGTCTGACAGCAGGCCTCTGTCACTCTTGCTACCTGCGTGAAATAATTACCTACAATCGCGAGCTGCTCCAGGGGTAGATCGCAGTCGGGGCTAACGCGCTCTAGAGAATTGAATGTTACATTTTTTTTAACGCTGTTTACGTAAATAATTTTTTGTAAATACTTGTTGAAATACTCGCCGAAATAGTTTTTGTTTAGTGTTTTGTTTTTTTTTTTTAATTGTAGGATAAACTAGTTGAAAATGTTTTAATGTAATTTAAGAATCATATACATTATGTACATTATCTATCTATTGGATAAATTATAATGTCAAAACGTCGTTCCTGCTATAATTGTTGCGCGGATGGATGCTTAATGAGCAATTAAAAGGATTCAGATATATCATTTTTGAGTTACCGAAGTATAATGAAAGGTAAATCTATTTCATTTTTTCGTTAGATAGGTACTTATAGCGAAAAATAATTAAGTAATAATTTAACTACAGAAGTAATATCTAAGTAAGTACTTTATTGTAAAACTTAGTTGAAATTTACTTCACTACCCAATTACCTACTTACATACCTATACTCGTCTTTGTAATTAAAATATTTTAAGTAATAATAGCACAAAATACAGAAATTAAAACTTTGTTAACAAGATTTTTAACTAAATAGGTTACGATCTTATTTCTGTTAGAAATCGTATTTCGGGTTTATTTGTTGTTAACGTTATACGAACCAAGCATCGCGATTGCCGACGAATGGCCTTGCAAGTTGCATGCGTCGGGCACCACAGAACTCACGTAGTAGATAATACGGTCGATAATAGCATAGGTATTTTACGTCGGTAACTTACCATTTCATAATGTATTTTTTTACTCTTTATTAACAGCCCTTACCAACCACGGACAGTCCGTTGTGACGTAGTAAGGAGAAAAGATGAAAAAGTAATACGGACACTCGTGCTCAGCGATAAAGTTTTATTTAGCTTGCATGCGCGATTTATCTGATGAATAATAACTATGTAGGCTAATAAAACGTCGGCAAGCAGTCAACATCAAAAGAGTGCAACTTCTGTACGTATTACTATTTACTAATTCTATTTAATGTACTAATTCTGTGCTTACAGCCTGTAATTTTACTGGCTCCCTATAACTTGCAGACCAGAACAAAGCGGTGCAAGCACTGCTATTTGGCGGCAAACATATAAAGCTATCTTACTTTCCTATTTAAATTTTAGTAAAAAATGGATCTTTTATAAAAATGACCTTTCTTTTTAAATATACAATGGCCTTTGTTGCTTAGGCACGGATTAAATAACGTTATTACGTATATTTAGAAGTTACCCCGCCGTAAATGTCACAGTACGCAAGCAACCCGAATTCGATCCCTACCTTTCTTTATTATGCTTTTTTATCTCTGAGCACATTGTCAATGAGCACCAAAAATTGGAATTAACTGTTTCATCTGTGCCAACGGAAACCAACCCGTGTTGCATAAATTTCACATTACGCACTGTAAAATTTACGGCGTTCGTGATTTTTATAGCATATGCGTGACAAACGAGCACACAGTCCACATGATGGTAAATACCTGTAGTAAGTGTTTAATTCTAAAGCGCTAAGTAATACAAAACAAGTTCACGTAATGGCTGCATGGAATGGCAAAAATGGGAATATTTACACATACTTTCCGGTAATAAAATGCATCAGGTGGCCGCGGAAAGCAAAAATTACTGTAAAAACGTTTCCCGTATATCCAAGTCCACATAATATTAAAATAAAACACTTTTCCAACTTATATTTTTTTAGTAGCAAAAGTTTCGTGTACTTTCCAATATAAATAAAGAATATAAAATAAAGAAGGCAACAGAGGTGGTGTCAAATCTGAGGACTAAGATGGAATTTCTCACAGCCTGTGATTGTACTGTCTCTCTATACCTAAAACAGGAAATAAACGATAAAACAGGAATGCAAGTACTGCGATTTGATGCATGAGCATGGGCTATAAAAATAAGTAAATAAATCGTGATAAAATCTATAAAAACAAGTTACATTCAATGTTTATTTTTTTATAGATCAAGCGAATATACATCTACATCTATCCTGAACTAAGAATCAAAATGCAGATGCATTGTCAACCCTAAGGACACACACACATACACTTTCCAACTGAAATTTTAGCTTTATCTTTATTCGAGCGATATATTTGCAAACCGACGTTGTGAAGCAAAAGTTTTCAGAATAACTTTTCGAACGTAAACGGATGAAAGAACAATGGCAGACTTTCATACATAAAATTAGTTGAGAAGGAACGGTGGCGTCTATAAATCAAAAATATCTTAAAATGTTAAGCGTCAGTCCCTTAATAACTCTGTCAATGAATTTGGTCCTGAGAAGGCGTTAAAAAAAGATATTTAGATTTGAACCTTTTTAGATTATGTCTTGTCACTTGTAAAAAGTCATGCGTCTTGTGATTATTTCATGTTAGCTTAATACATTCTCAACATACTGTACCTTCCTACATAGTTGAGAGTTTTTAGATTATTGTATCTCTATTATATATTTGCATACTATAAAAATGTATATTTCTGGCATGGCTCCAGGACCTTTGTGTCATACAGTAACATTCTCAGAAGGACTAGAATCCAGAGCCGTAAAGCCAGTAAAAAAACAGTGATATTTTCTTTAAGCTAGTATTGCCATAACATTAAATGGAATTGTTACAAAGTAATATGATTGAGATAATGTATTATTGTAGTAAGTTCTTTGTAAGAGACTTATTTTCAACCATATCACTTTTATTTTTATTATTACTGATAGTATAGTTGTTAATCTAAAAATATTTTGTGTTTGTGTGTTATGGTGGTTGGTAGTCTTACAAAGTTATACGAAAATAGTATGAATATAGTAAATGGCAACACTTGAATCGAGTAAAATGATTTAAGTCATTTGATATTCCCAAAAATGCTTGTTTTTTTCTGTAGCTTTAATTAAAATACATTTTTATTTGAAAATTCATAGAAAAATAATAAAACTCATTTTATATACAACTTATTTCCAGACGCAATAATTTTTGTCAACTATTATTCGGCCATTGTTCTTTGATACGTGGAAGAGCCATGCTGCAGCTATAATAGTAGTATAGTTGTAGCACGAATAGGTCGGTTCGACCGGGGAAGGTCCACGCTCTCACAGAATATCAGCGTCAAATAGCGGCTTAACACTGCTGTGTTTCGTATAGTGAGTGTAGACAACCGGAGACCCTTTTTACTGGAAAGAGGCATTCCATCTTAGTGTTAGTTAAATAGTTAAATGATATTCCTTAGTAAACAAAAAGGTACCATTTTTAGTTTATGTAACTATTTTGTAGTTTTTCTCAATACTTTTAAAGCAACTACTGTCAACTTTTGTTATTTTTACCATTTACTAATCGAAATAAAAAAGTGTCTTTATTCGATGCGTATGTTTTTTTTCTAGCTTATATGATTATTTTTTATGAAATAGGTTATGGCTCAGCGGTAGTTTGATATATAAACATAAACATATACACTCACGTTTGTCACCCAGAGGTGTAGGCAGAGACTCAAAGAGGGCGGACTTCCATTTGGCACGATGCTGAAACACCTTTCTCTCCTGCTTTACATCGATATACGTACGCTCGTCGGTTAACCATATCCTTAACTTGGCCCATCTGCAATACATCGCCAATTTGGTCGATAAGCTTTCGCCTAGGGCGTCCCTTGATAAGTCTGCCGTTCATTTGTGCAACATAAATATGCATTGTCACTCTTTCCTCCTTCATTCTCCCTACGTGACCAAACCACCGAATCATTCCTTTTTTAATCTTGGTCATATCATCATCTTATTGTGCAGTCCTATATGAATTTAATATAGTCCCGTGGGTATCGTGGGACGATATAAAGTAGACGGTATTCTTACATCGCCACTACATGGTTGGAGAATACATAACTTACATTATTTATATAAATTATTTTCTTTTAATTTATACAATTACTTATCTAAGAAACAACGAAAATAACTCACATTTAATATTTTAAAAACTGATAATATTAAGAAGTTAATGTAACTTGACAGTAGTGCAGCACGCTCGTTTGCCCCCTCTTCTGTAAAATATAATAAAGCGCCATCTCTTGGAATTGGATACTATAATATAATGATAACTTTTATTTTGTAATTTATTGGAGGTGGGAGGATGGGGGAGACTATTGTCTTCGCGGTGAACTCAATATTAAAATTTATGAAGTTCAGATTATCGCAAATGCAGTCAGACTCAGACTATGATCACAGTACTGCAAAGTACTCAAAAGTTAAAATGAAACTAGTTTCATTCAACACATTTTACGACCTCCTCCCCTTCGTTGTGGACATAGAATGCATTCGAACCAAACGGTTTGCCTATTCTAGTCTTGTTGTCTTGTATAGTCTAGTCTAGTCATTCAGTCTAGTTTATTTTCTGCCGACTTCCAAAAAGGAGACTGTACTCAATTCGAATGTATGTTTTTTTATGTGTGTTACCTCATAACTTTTTACTGAGTGAACCGATTTCGATGATTCTTTTTTTGTGGTACTTTTTGTGTAGTTCCGTATGAATTTGATCAAGGTCAGACCAATAGTTTTTGAGTTATTCTTAATAACTTATATTGAAGTCGGCTGTACAAAATTTTTAATTAAAATTATTTTTATTTAAAACAATTATTATATGAATACGCCCTGATCATGGCAGTGTATATAAATATTGCTCTCAGACTGGTCTAGTCTGGTGAAGGACGGTACCTGTAGACGGAACATTGCTGCGACGAACAGCACTGTAATTATAATATATTCACACTAAATTGAACAGTCTTTTGACCAAATATACCATACGTGAGGGTAATATGGTCATCTAGTTAATATGGTCACTTTCTTATAACTCAAAAACTACAGCCTTTTTGCATAGACATATCTGTAATACGATAGCTCTTTATCAGTTCATCAAATAGTATAAGGTCAAAATTGCTCTGCTTTATAGATACTATTTTGATAGTTGACAGTAAAGTATAGAGCGTTTCAACAAATAATTCCTATTCTTTAATTTTTCCTTCCGTTAATTTTATTTCTGGCTGAAAACCATACCCGAAACTTTAAAAAGTAGTGAAATATTTATGTTGTTAAAGGTGAAGATCTTTTATGAACGTGAAAAACGTAACGATGCCCCTTTAATGCCTTTACGATGTGTTCAGGCTCGTGTCGTCGTTATTACAGGTTAGTGAAATAGGGTTACCAGTGGCAAATAATAATTTCCCCACTCAACCAGTCAAAATATGTATTTTTATAATTATAATGTCATAATAATTTGTAAGAATTAAGCAGATGTACTACGACTTTTGTTTGCATAGTCGTAAGAATTTAAAAATTGGTAATTGAAATGGAATATTTGTTTTAGGTATATCCAAATAAACTGTGTCCTAAATAACCAAAGAAGTTGAGGTGGTAGCCAGCACGTCGACAAAGATTTCAAAACCACGCAAACATTTTATTCCGTAAGAACCTGCCTACTCATGCCTACTCTTTACAAAGTTATTGCATGATCGATTTTAAAGGAAGTAGTACCACTTTGTGGAGAATTATAAAAGAGATGGTGTTTATTTAAAAAAAATGTAGATCTAAAAGGAAAATACTAATGGAGAGATACGACATTGTCACCCGGCGATATCGATACCTGGAAGAATTACGGAATAATCGTCTTGGAAACTAGCGCCCAGTTGTTTATTTGGACGAGACATATACATGCAACATATTGCGCCAGAAATGCCAGTGAATCTGAAGAAGGTATATTGTCTTCAGACTCTAAAGGCCTGCGGTGGATTATCGTCCACGCAGGTAGTGCTAAAGGTTTCATACCCAATGCGCAGCTGATCTTTAGATCTCAGTCACTAACAGCCAATTATCATGATGATATTAACAAAACCAGTTTCATGAAGTGGCTTAGTGAAAAGCTGATACCAAACCTACCTTCCCAGTCAATTGTGGTCATAAATAATGTCTCTTATCACACAGTAGAGGTAGGCAAAGCACCTACAGAAACAAGTACAAAACCTGAAATGCAAAACACAGGTAAAGAAAGGATTTTCGTATTTGCCGACGATTGTAAGGCTCAGTTATATGAAATTATTAAATACTACTAACAGCCGCCTGGTATATGAAGCAGATAAGATATTGGAAGAGCATGGGCATAAAGTGGTGAGGCTTTCACCTTACCACTGTGATTTAATCCTCATAGAGCTCATATGGATTCTCAATTGCAGAAAAAAATGTGGCTGGCTTAATAATCAAACTAAATTGTACAAGTAACAGAAGAAGCCTTTGCAACGATTACCGAAGAAGAATGGCCAAAGGAATGTAAGCTATTCAGAAGAATTGAAGAAAAATATTACACCGATGGTCCAGCTATTGATAGCGAAATTTACCGGTTTATAATTGAAGTAGGAGACGTATCGCTATCGTCTCATGATGTCTAATGACAAGAAATATATGGAAGACGAAAGTGTCGAAAACTGGTATAAGTCCATTGAATGAGCATACTTAATTCAAGTATTAAGTACCTATGAAATTGCCATTACAAATCAAATGTTTTACTTAATCATACTTATAGTAAAAAGGATCAAATTAGTTTTGCTTTTCATTATTTCCTATTTCTTGAATGACGAAAATCATTTGTAAATATATATTAACATCTTGATGATAATTTCCGTAATATATTTTCTCTACCGTTTTAGTTCACAAAAAGAAAATACACAATCACCCAAACTCTCAGGTGAGTCATTGAAGGTAGTTTGGAAACAATGGAAAACATTACTGTCAACGTGACGACAAAGGGAGAATTTGATGAAACACACTATATAATATCTTTAACTGTTTTTTTTATAAGTTGATTTTTCGAAATGTCCCTAATTATTGACAAGGCTTGTTAGGTTTTTTTAATACATTAGTTACTGTATACGACCTTATGTATTTGTCTCTATATTCCTTCTAGTTTTAGTTTTATGGATCGACAAAACTTAAGGTGGCCAATATTACCCTCACGTTACTAAGGAATTCATGGTAGAGTCAGATACCCAGTATTTAATTTATGTATTCTTTATTGGAGTCATCCCAGATGGAAGTTCTCGATATCAGTCACATGACTTCAAATGGCAAAGAGATGTACCTGGTCTCTCCACACAAAATCAGGCTTATTCGGAAAATAGTCCTGCCTGATGAGGGCCCCAGTTGAGCCCGACATGATCATTTTCAGGCACGGCTTCGGAAGGGCACTTATACGGTACGGTCTCGTGGATCCGATTTCCGATTCACGTGACCGTACTTAAGAGAAAGCTCCAAGTGTAGGATCTCCGCTAACAGGTTGTGCTCGTGCTTCCGTGTTCGACGCTTTCAAACCATGTTACTCACGATTAGAAAGCGTCAAACAACTGGAGATGATATGCATAAGTGACTCACCGGTAATGAGACAAACTCTACAGATATCGAAGGTGCCATCCCTTAGGATGTATCTCCGATAATTGTTAGTCTTATTTTTAAATATACGTAACTTTTTTTAAAGAAAAATATAAGAATGAACAAGTGATAAGGAAAGCAGAATTCCACATATTCAATGATTTTCGGAGCCTTAACCCTTTCGCTGTCCCGTGCACTTCATATATGTAGGTCATTGCTATTGTCTTACTATTGTGTCTGAAAACCGGACAGTGAAAGTGTTAAGTTTTTATGAAGGTTCGCCATGTGCGGAACTGGTAATAGGCCATTCTTGTGGATGACCTCGGGTCATCCTTAACTGGATACTGTGCTAAAAGCATCCTTTATTTGGACTTAGACAAATTACTTGTGCAAGTTAATTTGACAATAATTATTAAACATTTTAATGAACTTTTCTGTGTTCGTTTTATATTTTATATTCTGTCATTGTTAAAAATACGAACTTTACGAATGAAAATTTAAAACATCTAAAGTAAAATGTAATTAATATTTACACAACATTATACATTATGAGTTTTAATAAGTCACCTTTATAATATGAAAGGACTTCAAAGCTTCAAAAAGGTTCGCTTTTGAGAGAAACAGTTTTAATAGTTGAAAGAATAATAAAGTCCATTAATGGTATAATATTTATATTTGTAAACGTTTCTTATTCTTAAAATTATAATTCTCTTTATCAATGCCCACATCTAACAATGAATTTTTATGGCTTGAATAAAAAGAAGAAAGTACATTATCGAATTAAGTAACAACCAAAGCACATGGTATATGGGTTTAGGCCCTTTAACACGGTTTCATTAGTTTTGCGTATATCTATCTATCTATCTATGTAACGAAGTCTTTCACCAACTTGTAGACGGCCGATTGACTTGAAAATTTGCTTGAAAATTATCAAATACCGATTACAATAAACTTTATCATTGTATCCTGATCCGGATCACCAGCAATATATACAGTTTCGGATCGATGAGTGTTGTTAGGTTTTCCTAAAGTCTAATATTATTTTAATTTATTCTAGCATTATTCCAATACATTTGAAATAGGTTTATTTTTCAGATATGTAGTATGCTCATGATGTTGTATTTCACCGCCAAAGACGTGCTAAATTAGCAAATTAAATTGAAATTAACACTTTCAGAAATTACACTTTCATCGCATACTTGAAAATAAACTACTTGATAATTGCACACCTCGAACGCGAAGAAGAGAGGTTGGGTTTTACTGTCGACTAGTCAAGATCACGCTACCCCATATAGTTATCCTACAGAAATCCTATATCCCACCTAATCTCATGGGTGCCGTTTGGGAAAGGCCAGCAAAATATTATGGTATCTCATAGATAATGGTATCACCATCATTTAAGCCATGCCTAAAATAAGCAGCTCGACAACGAGGAGCCGCATCAAAGGTGCGAGGATGTCCGGTACTGCAAGCATCAATTCGCCTACCAAGCGGTAATCTCTCTACAAAAAAATAGGCAGATAGACAGGTCAGATGACCTAGCGAAGAACTTTTGCAAGCTGATATAGAAGACAAAGAAAGGAAACGAGTGAATCTCATAGTCTGTACGCGCTCCTTGAATTCTTAGCATGCGTATTTTAGTATAAGCCTATAAAAGTCCGCTGCTGAACATAGACCTTCCCATAGATTGCCTCATAGTGCTGACTACTAGTATGATTGCTCTTTTGGTCTAGTAATTCTAAGCACGATTGCTGATCATGTAGTCCCGGGTTCGTATCCTGGGTCGAGTCAAAATTAGTTAATGGGTTTTTTTGTCAAAGAATTTTGAGTAGCAGCCTGGAGTCAGAATATTTGGAGTGTTTCACCTCCGCGATGAGTTCCCTCCGACCGCGACTGTTGCCCCTCATCGGACTTCGAGATTGAGGGAATAGAGTGCAGAATGTTAGTCACTGTTGATACTGGCTGTCTAGATTGAAATTCGGTCTGGAGGACATTACTAGTATTTTATTTATAAAACTGAATTGACACCCAAGCTGCAGCTATATTAGAAGTGTAGTTGTAGCACGAATGGGTCGGCTCGACCGGCTCGACCACGCTCTCACATAATATCAGGGTAAAATAGCAGCTTAACAATACTGTGTTTCGTATGGTGAGTGTAGAGAACCGGAGACCATTTTTACGGGAAAAGAGACATTCCATCTTAGTCCTCACGGGTGACAACGCATCTGTATTTTGATTCTTTATTGATGATAAATGTAGATGTCTATGGGCCACAGCTAGCACTTACCATCAGGTGGACTGTGTGCTCGTTTGTCATCCTTATCCTATAAAAAAAAACGTGACACCCTGCTAATAAACGGATGTGGCTTTTGTGACCGACTAACTGCGGCATATCTGAGGACGGTAAATTTGATATCTAAAATATCATACAATCGACAGCTCCTTGGCGTAGTGGTTAAGCAATTAGTTGCAGTACGGGTTCAAATCCCGCACGGAACAAGTATTTATATGGCTTGCAAATAACTGACATGACAAACTATAAAAATTGTACTTTTATTGACATAAAAAAATTATTGAATAACTACAATACCGTAAACATGACATCGTCTAAAAATACGAAATCGAATATAGAAATGGATGACCTAAAATATGAGCACGATTATATCAAAAATGGGGTAAGATTTAAAAAAGATTCAAATAAGATCAATTACATTTCAAAAAATAGCGCGAACATACAAGTATCTAAAAAAGGCACAATACCATATTACTTCCCTGTTAAAGCAAAAGTAATATCAAATAAAACAACACATACACCTGAAAACAAAATTCCTGAACTTTTTCGTTCCTAAAAATAATAAAATTAAATTCGTAATCTTACATCAAAATATACAGGGTTTATCTTCAAAAAAAGAACTTATTGAAGTCACTCTCTCGGAACTAAATAATGACTTGTCCCCGGATGTGCTTTGTTTTTCAGAGACTTTCATAAAGTGTGGTGAGGAAAAAAATATCAATATACACAATTACGAACTTGCGGCCCACTACTCACGAAACAAAAAAAAGGGGTGGAACCTGTATTATGGTTAAAAAAGGTATAGCATTCAAACAAATAACCATTTTTGACGAGGCGTCAGCCAACTTTCATTTTGAATGCTGTTCAATAAAAATACCTTATCACAACATAATTATTGTCTGTGTATACCGTTCTTCATCTGCTACAAAACAAAGGCATTTTGAATGCTTTTTCGATAAACTGGAGCTTGTGCTTAGTAAATATTTGCTTAAGCACTCGAAGCAAAAAATTGTGATTGTGGGAGATATCAACATAAATACTTTAATAAAAATATTGTAACCAACAACTTACTAGATATTCTCCAAAATTATAATCTCACTCAGCATATTACGGAACTCACTATAGACCTATCATGTATTGACCATATATTCAATAATGTTAAAGATGCAACTGGACTTACCCTCCCTCTCTGTTTATCGGACCATGATACTGCGAAAATTCTTGGTTTTAGTATTAAATCAAAGATTACTCCCCCAAAAACCTTATACACCTATAGGAGGGACTATTCATCTGAAAATATAGAGAAGTTTAAAAGATATATGGTGAGCCTTTCCTTTTCCGATGTTTACAGCGAAACAGAACCTAACGCTGCGTTTAATAAATTTCATGATTGGCTATGCCTTCTTTACAAACTCTGCTTCCCTTATAAAAAAGTTAAACTGTCTACAAAATCCCATTTAAAATGGATATCTAAAGGAATTAGGATTAGCTGCGCGAAAAATAGAGTCCTAAGAAAGAATTACTATCGAAGAAAAACTCCTCAAAACAAACACAAATATAAAACCTACTCAAAACTACTTAAAAATACATACTATGTTCTAAGGAAACAACTAATAATAAATATGTGTTAAACAGCAAAAATACCTGCAAAGCTACTTGGAAGGTCATACAGGATGAAATAGATACCAAGCCGCAATATAATTATCACATTGATTTTATTGAATACGACAACGAAGTTATTACTTTTCCTATACAAATCGCAAATACTTTTAATAATTTCTTCATTGAAGTGACAAACATAGATATCCAAGATAATATATCAAATAATAAATCCAATCAAATCCTAAATAATTCTATTTATCTAAGCCCTACTGACGAATATGATATAAATAAAGTAATTATGACCTTGAATAATAGTAAATCAGAAGGGTATGACGGCATTTGTATCAAAGTAATTAAGGCCTGCAATAAAGAAATAGGCAGGGTCTTGGCATTTTTAATAAACTTATCAATGGTCTCTGGTATCTTCCCTGATAAACATAAATTCTCTTTGATTAAGCCATTGTTCAAAAAGGACAAAAAATCAATTTTGGACAATTACCGTCCTATTGCGCTCGTACCGATTTTGTCAAAAGTGTATGAAAAAATTATGCATACTAAACTCACATCTTTCTTTTACAAGTAACATGTCCTGAATCACAGTTAGTATGGGTTCCAGATGGGTAAATCTACTACACATGCTGTTTTCGATATGGTAAAGGAGACTCTAACATGTCTAAATGCTAATAATTATACAACTGCTCTTTTCTTTGACATGTCGAAGGCCTTCGATTTTGTATCACATAGTTTACTATTAGAAAAATTGGAAAAATGTGGCATTAGAGGCACTGCTTTAAATTGGATTAAAACCTACTTGCAAAATAGACGACAATCTGTTGAAATAAGCAGACCAGACTGCAATCATGTAGTCCTAAATTACATATCAGATTTTAAAGAAAACATATATGGAGTTCCATAGGGCAGCGTTTTGGGACCACTGTTGTTCTTGGTTGTTGTTGTTGTTGTTGTTCAATAATCTTCCGGATGTAATTAAACACAAAAGCATTTTATTCGCTGATGACATATCCGTAATAGTTAAAGCAGATCGTAAACAATCTCTAAAATACCATATTAATGACATTAATAGCACAGTGAAAACAATAATAGAATGGCTTAAAAATAATAATCTAATTATAAATCTTGACAAAACTTATTTCATTAATTTCAATGACATATTATATCAGACAATAAACATTAATTTTGAAGGACAAAACCTAAAAAGTACAAATATGACAAAATTCCTAGGTATATGGGTAGATAAAAAACTTAATTGGAAAAGTCAAGTTGAAAATGTTTGTAAAAAAATGAATAGATTTTTTTTATAGGATAAGGGTGACAAACGTGCACACATTCCACCTGATGGTAAGTGATTGCTGCGGCCCATAGACATCTACATCTATCCTCTGTTACAAATCAAAATGTAGATGCGTTGTCACCCGTGAGGACTAAGATGGAATGCCTCATTTCCAGTAAAAAAGGCCTCCGGCCACCTGCACTCACCAAGCGAAACGCAGAGGTAAACCTCTACTTCACGCTGGTTTTCTGTGAGGTCGTGGTACTACCCCGGTTCGAGCCGGCCCATCCGTGCGACAGCAAAAGCTGCCGCGTGGCTTTACCACTGTTTTCGTACTGATTTTCGTACGCACTTTACAAACTACGCAAAGTAGCCACAAAAATACGGCACTTACTGCGTACTTTGCCTATGTGGAATCCGTTTTGCGATACGGACTCATTATATGGGGTAATAGCATAGATGTAAAAAAGGCATTCATTGCCCAAAAAAAATGTATTAGAGCAATATGTGGCACTGCACCCGATGAGCCTTGCAGGCCGTTATTTATATCTCTGAAAATACTACCCCTCCCATGCCTGTACATCTTTGAAATTGCAAAGTTTGTAAAACAAAACATGTATTATTTCAGACAAGCGAAAGAGATTTACACACGAAATACCAGAAATGGCAATAGACTTGTTGCTGAAATAATACCCAAGAGTGCTCGATTTAAAACAAAACTGCTACTGGATATATATTCTCATATTTAATAAAATACCCCAAAATATAAAAGACTTACCCCTTAATAGATTTAAAGGCGCTTTTTACAGGTGGCTAAATGAACATTGTTTTTATAATGTGAATGACTACCTAAATTTGACATGATGTGACACAACAGTAGTTATATATTTTTAATTAAATTTTAATCTTAATTATATTTAAATTTTGTATGTTTTGGTATTGCTCATTTGTAAACATTGACATAACGATAAATATTTTAACTGAATTTTATATTGTAATATGATAAATTTAACTATAAAAAATGTATTTGCATGCTATTATAGATGGCTGAAAAAGCTGATCTACACTATATAATAACCACCCAAATGTACCCCTTTTTCAAAGCAAATAAATCTTCATTTCATTTCATTTCATTTACATATAGTTGCTGTGGGGACCGGGGGGAAGTTATTGGTTGGTATACATTATGCTATATTGGTATACATTATGCTACAGCGGGTTTTTATGTCATTTTCATCTAATATACCTAACTAGCTACATAATCCTTGCTTTATCGTTTATTTAATTTGCTATTTCATATTGTGTAATAACGTATGTTGTCCGCTTATGTATATTTCTGTTTGTATATTTTTGTTTATAAGTAAGTCGTTGTTATGACCGTTGTATATTTACATCCTTTTTTCTCTTTCAATCATTCAACAGACTCACTTATAATGTGTCATAAATCACGACAAAAGCCCTGTTTATTTATTTAAAGCGTTTATAATATTTATCTTTATATTTATCTGTTAGTAGGTTAACGTCATTTCCTTACAACAACAGTTTTATAGATGGATCTCGTTATACGTTATGGGATCTATCATAAAATATTTATGAATGCAAAATAGAGTTGTAACATAATGAACAGTTTTGTTGGAATTGGTGAATGTTTCATAAATTTTCTTAAACTGCGGTACATAAAAAAAATTCAAGCCATAATATGATAGCAACGTCGTATTTTTATCGTTCTGATACAGCCTATCCAAAAGCCACTGCTAAACAAAGGCGTCGCCCAAAAATTGCCTCATACAATCGGTTTAGCCATCCGAAGATTAGCCCGTAAAGACAGACAAAATTTTAAATATGTTTTAATTTTTTTAAAGGCAGCTCTTTCAAAATTACAGACAGACACTTCAATTTTTCTACCGACTTCAAAAAGGAGACGGTACTCAATTCTACTGTATTTTTTTATGTGTGTTACCTCATAACTTTTTACTGGGTGAACCGAGTTCGATGATTTTTTTTTATTTGAAAGCTGGTACTTCTCATGTGGTTCCATATAAATTTGATCTAGGTCTAACCAATAGTTTTTCAGTTATTTTTAATAATTTTTATTGAAGTCGGTTGTACAATATTTTTAATTTTTAATTATTTATATGTATTGTAAGAAATTTTCATTGTAAAGCTACAGGAAAAGGCTTTAATCCCAATTCTGATGTAAGAAACTATTCCACTTCTGATGTTAGAAATTATTCTCAAAAGTATTTAAATAAAAGAACACAACTCAATAACAAACCCTGCTTACTATCAGGACACCAATAACATAATAACACCAAAGTATGCAAACCAACATCATCCCTACCCATCTTGTTGTAACACAGGGCGGCCTCTCAGCAACACAACCTTCCTTGCCTACACTAGAAGAATACCCCAACGGGCATAGTTACGATAGACAGACTCGTAAAATTACTGACTATTGCCTCTTAGTCGCCTGTGCGATACTTTATACTGCTAAAACAAGTGGGAGATTACCATTCTACCTTCACTTGTTCATTATCTACAGTATATATATTAGAATACTACTCTTAAAGTGGAGCAGACGATTGAGGTCGAGTTACAAATAGGGACTTAAAAATGAAATGAATTTCGTTTCGTTACACTAAATGTTATCTCATAACGTTCCAAACTTTGTACCGATACTATAACGTAGAATTAAGCTCAGGGGTTATTTAAATGCTATTAAACATAAACAACCATTTTCGTCTATCTGTTTGTCTGTGTTTGTCTGTCTGTCCGTCTGTCCTGGCTAATCTTTGAAATGGCCGGCCCGATAGTGATGAAACTTTATGAATAGATAGAGTGCAACGCCAGGAGCTATCTAGCTATTTTTTACATATACAAAAAAGTTAAGTTTTTATTTAAAAAACAAAAAGGAAACAGTAATGTTAATTATTAATATTAATAAGCCACATTAATAGAATCTATCCTGACGAAGCCGAGGCATAAACACTAAAGTTTTAATAAGCAAATAAAAAAGTAAAATGAAAATATATTAAATTTAAAGTTGCTTATGTAGCGTGTAAAAAAGTAAAGTAGCCTATATACGTCCCACTGCTGGGCACAGGCCTCCTCTCATTTCCGAGAGGGTTTTAGGGCAAGGAAAGGTCTGCCGCGCTGCCCCAATGCGTGCTGGCGAACTTTAGATGTGTTGGAAATTTTTTTTTATTTGTCAGACATGCAGGTTTCCTCACGATATTTTCTTTCACCGCCGAGTACGTGGTAAATCAGCACTTAAAATTGCAATTGACAATTTCATTGGTGCCGACGGGGATCGAACCCGGGTTTCTCGCGTACTGTGAAACTTACAGCGAGCGCTAACCATCTGAGCTACCACGGCTCAGCGTGTGTCAAAGAGCATTGTACTACTGAATATGCGGAAATTAGGTTTGTGAGCTTCGGACACGTTTTAAATTCTGTGAGCTTACTTACTACATATAGTTTTTGACGGCTTCGGTTACTTAATTATTATCAATAAAACATTTTTAAATTGATTGCTGGTTGTAAAACTTGCTAAGGATATTCTGGGTGATATGCAATTGTTGAAATTTCAAACTGGACGTCATGCTGTTACGCGTTGCTAACAGTACTTAGCGCACAGTGCGGAACGCGTTCGGTGGAAGTGGGAAGGTTGATTACTAGCAGAGTTCCTGTATGCGATTTGTATGAAACATGTGCTGACAAAGTCGATTAACATTTCTAAACATTTCTTCAGGCAGTCAACTGTTTAAATCATGTCTTAATTCCACTAGACCATTTAGATGCGGCTTAAAAGGGTAAAGATCATATTCTCATGTTGTCTTTGTAGTAATGCCATTGCAACATGTATTTTAAAAAAGTCATATCTAACCAATGAACAGATGTATATATGATGTAAAATATTAGCCTTGACCAATAACGAGTTTTCTTTTCAAATTTTTTATGTAACGACAGTATTCAACAGTACTCAAACAGAATTTCTCAATATTCATGAGTCTTATGTCGTAGATCAAAATGTGACAAAACCAATTAAACGTTCATTTTTTACTTCATAGAAATTTTATGTTTGGCATGTGCACAAAAACATTGATTAAAATTTTGATTTAAATTATATCATACAATTTTAAAAGTGCATATTTTCCTTAAATTCAGTGGGGTAGAGGTAGTTAATATTTGCCGACTGGTATCATTGTTACGGAAATAGAGGTCATGTAGAGGTAATAAACCTTTTTTGTAATTATGTTAATAGAACTTGTTACGGCCTACGGCTGCTCCCATAAAGGTCAAATCCTCTGGAGCCCATTCAGCAGAGTTTTAACGAACAGACGTAGGTCGGGCCTCCTAAGGCCAAAGTGGAAAATCTCTAGTTACACTAAACAATAAGGGGGAGCGTTCTGTACTACGGCCATTCAACAGGGGAATATTAGATGGAGCTTACTTACCTATATCCAAGGCGACTGCTCCCTCAGGATTCGGTCAGGTCACATGTGGTTATGTAGTGCAAGGGAAATAAGGTGCTGTGATGTGTATCTGAGTGTGACTGATGGTGATTGACCTTAGTAGACCTTTGCCGTCGGCAGCAGCCCCGGCGTCAGCACCGCTCCAAATTGAGGTAATCTTCCGCGGCGCCGTCCACAGTCACTTTCTTCGTTCGTCACGATGACAGCCCATTAACTCTATCGTACTATTAACTAACTTACAGAAGCCACTAACTCTCGTTTGTTATAAAGCCTAACACACAAAACGAACAGGGAGTGTCCGGATCAAAGGTCACTACCGCTTCGCGTAGCAACAGTTATTTCTAGAATATCAAAGGACGCACTAGCTAATATTATCGAATGCACTAATTCAGATTCTGAGTCAGACACGATGAGTCCCGGGAAAGCTCTCCATCACGGAATGCGCGTTGCAAATCCTAAGCAGTATATTTACTAGCCGCGCCTAATTATTCCGTGTTCCCGAACAAAATTGACAGCGTGCTGGCGTTAGCACAGCTGGCAGACGACTGCTGCGCTTCCGCGTTCTACGCACGACCGAATGTCAAACCGGTATGGCACCGAGCCGCGCGCCCTCTGACGTCGATTCCGAAAACAGCGTTTGGCGCGAACAGAACTAATGTTAATTAGAAGTAAAACCATATTTGAAGATTATGAATCAGGATATATAAATTTTGTAAAATACTCACTGCCTTTTTTCTCATTATTCTTACATGTTTTAGTGAAATATGTATTAGGTTCCTTTATTAGTATGTAATATTATGAATGTGGAAACTTAACCAGGCTCACACAGTGGTAGGGCCACGTGGCGGCTTTCGCTGTCGCACGGATGGGCCGGCTCGAACCGGGGTGGTACCACGACCTCACAGAATACCAGCGTGAAGTAGAGGTTTACCTCTGCGTTTCGCTTGGTGAGTGCAGGTGGCCGGAGGCCCTTTTTACTGGAAATAAGGCATTACATCTTAGTCCTCACGGGTGACAACGCATCTGCATTTTGATTTGTAATAGAGGATAGATGTAGATGTCTATGGGCCGCAGACATAGATTGTCTTGGCCTGCAGACAATCTATGTCTACAGGCCATGTATCAACCTTGGCATTCCTGCCAAGGTTGATACATGAGGCTGTTGAAATTAAAAAAAAAAACATCCTAATTTCAATAGAGAGGGAGGCTGGGTACAACCACCTGCTTGGGATCCCGTAATTAATAAAATTAAAAGTAAACCCAACCATACCACCGCAAGACTTCAAGACACAGTAAATTCATTCTGCGTAGATCGAACCAAAATTAATAATTAAAAAAGCTGATGGTACTGCGGGTTAACTCTGACATCGGGACGTCAATCACCTGAGTCTCCCGTGACCATGGGTGCTGTAAAGCACCCTAAATGTCGGGAATTAATAAAAACAAGTAAATTAAACGCGATAAAATCCGTAAAAGTAGTTTTATTCAATGTGTAGTGTTCTCGTAAATATAAGAAATCATTATTTCAGATGTTTTAAACATACTTGGGTTTGTTTAAAAAGCAGTTTTGAAATCAAACTTACAAACATTCCCGCGTAGAAAGAATTTAGTTATGTTAAATCGTTAAAATTTGCAGGATATGCTATAGATTTTATTCACCATCGTAAAACAAACTACCTATCTATATTTTTCCGCAGACACATAACTTACCGTTATCTTTATAAAATTTCGCCAAAATCTGTTTAGTAGTTTTGGTATGAAAATGTAACATAACAAACTTTTTTTTCAATTTGCCTTTTTTTTATAGGATAAGGGTGACAAACGAGCACACAGTCCACCTGATGGTAATTGGTTGCTGCGGCCCATAGACATCTACATCTATCCTCTATTACAAATCAAAATGTAGATGCGTTGTCACCCGTGAGGACTAAGATGGAATGTCTCATTTCCAGTAAAAAGGGCCTCCGGCCACCTGCACTCACCAAGCGTAACACAGAGGTAAATCTCTAAGAATGGTTATTATAATATCAAGGAATACATAAATGAAAAAAACCCCTGGGAATAAGGTGATCGCCACCATACTGGTTCTATGAAAAATCATTTAAAATTGTATAAACGAAATTATTGTTAAGTGAAATAAGTTTTAAAAAAAAGTACCGCTGGGTTTCTTGCTGGTTCTTCCCTGGATAGAGGTATTTTCCGAACCAATGTTAAATAAAGAATGACTTTTAATAAGTATTATGTAATAATCAATATTGAATAAAAAATTATTCTATTCTATTATGTATATATATATCTAAATATATAATGGAAAATTATTTATCTATTTATTTATTTATATATGTATAACCTGTGCGTGTTGCTAGTGATGATCTATGGAACTGAGACGTGGTCCTTCACTGCCGGCCGGATGAGGAAGCTCAAGCTTGCTCAGCGAGCTATGGAGAGGGCTATGCTCAGAGTTTATCTGCGTGATAAATTTAGAAATGAGGATATCCGCAGTAGAACCAGAGTGACCGACATAGCCCAATGGATTAGTAAGCTGAAGTGGCAATCGGCCGGCCTTATAGCTCGAGGAACCGACAACCGATGGGGAAAATAGGTTCTCGAGTGGTGGCTTCGTACCGGCGGACGAAGTGTAGGGCTTCCCCCTACTAGATGGAGCGACGACCTGGTAGGACATGCAGGAAGTATTGAATGCAGGTGTCTCAGGACCCTGCTTTGTGGTATTCCTTGGGCGAGGCCTATGTTCAACAGTGGACTTTTGAAGGGCTGTAATGATGATGATCATAATGATGATGATGTTTGTTAGGGTCAAATCTTGCAACTGTATTTTAAAACGGTTATTCTCAACCGACATTTTGCACGCATGTTTAGTTTGGATGATACATGTTAAGGACGCGTTTACAAAATTGATAGGTATAGAATCGAACTATTTCATGGACACGGGTCACACACACAAGTGTACGCACGGTTAACTGCGGGAATCGCAATCAAGTATAAACATTTTGATTATTTTAAAGATTGTTTTTTTTTTCACATTTCTTATAACTACAAAAATATACGTATATACGAAATATAAATGGCTGCTCCAGTGACATCTAGGCACTAGAAGCCCTCTACTGGGAGTGAGATGTTGGCTGTGGTCTTTGGGCTGGTTTTGTTAGTTATGATAACTTCAGCTCCGCACTTGGTGAAGTGACTTGAAGGTATACTTGGGTGACTGCTACTGGAAGTCCGGGACGAGTAGTACCATGTGTGCCGAGTTTGGGCTCGTTTTGTTAGTTATGTTCCCCCGATAGATGGAGTGACGACCTGGTAAGACAAGCAGTAAGTCGATGGATGCAGCTGGCTCAGGACCATGCTTTGTGGTATTCCTTGGGGGAGGCCTATGTTCAGCTGTGGACTTGGGAAGGGCTGTAATGATAATGACGATGATGATGCGCATTTTAGAAATGAAAACTTTTTGCATAAATATTATTAATGTTACCGCTATCATGGCGCTCCAATAAAATAATTAAATTATATAACTTTGTTCGGTAAATTATTTGCATGATAATTAATATTAATAATGAACTCCTTACTTTAAGCGAGTATTTCTTGTATAAAGGTTTATAAATGTTTAATTTAATTGCTTTGTCAATAACGGCCTAACGATTTGGATGAAATTTGGTATTTAGGTAAGGTTTTATTTTTCTGAGAATAAATAGTAGTATTAAATAGAATAGGAAGGATATTGACCTTATTTAGATAGAGGTGAGTTGGCAACCACAATTGTTTTATTATTGAGTTGTTACCACAAAGATGTGGCTGCCTATCTCCAATTACAGTTGCTTCCAGTCGCCTCTGATGCGGGATTATAGTTTTTGTTGTATACCAGCACATATCTACGTTACGCTACAGTGTTTCAACATTATGCTACAACGGGTTTTTATTTGTCACAACTAACAAGCTTATAATATACCTAGCTTGCCTCAAAATCCTAGCTTTATCGTTTATTTAATTTAATATTATTATTTATATTATATCAAGTTTTTCTTGTCGGCTTAGGTAAGTCATTCGTCATAATGACCGCGGTCTTTTACATCCTTTTGTCCCTTTGTCAGTCATCAAACAAGCTCATTCATAGTTCATTAACCACGACAAAAGCCCTGTTCATTTATTTAAAGAGTTTCTTTATCTTTATTTCTCAGTAGGCTAACATCATATTCAGTCATTTTCTTACAACAACGGTGTTACAGTCCAAGCTCTTTCGCGTTATGGGATCTATCGTAAAATATAAAATAGTCATATTATAAACAGTTTTTTTCACATTGGTGAATTGAATATTTTCAGATATGTCTTCTTTATTGAGGTATATAAAGTCTTTTTACTTGGTTTGTTTCCATCTGTCGTCTCTTACTAAACCAACGGGATGATATGCAGCAGTGGATACTTTTACACCGCCGCTATACGGCTTACATCGTATTACCGTTCCAGCCTATTAGTCCACCGCTCATCATAGGTCTCCCCCATAGATTACCCCACAGTTTACCTCATATTTGCCACGCTTGGCAAGTGGGTTGAAATCGTAGTTTATTTTAATTTTTAGTCGTTATTATGAAAACGCTGCTGCCCATCTCCTGATTTCTTTCCTTTTGTTGCCTCTTACGACACCTACGGGATAATATGTATCAATAAAACATTTTTATATTGATTGCTGGTTGTAAAATTTCCTAAGGATAATCTGACTGATATGCAGTTGAAATTTCAAGCCGGACGTCATGCTATTACGCGTTGTTGACAGTACTTAGCACACAAGTGCAGAACGCGGTCGGTTGAAGTGGGAGGGGTGATTATTGGCAAAGTTTCTGCATGCGATTTTTATGAAACGTGCTGACAAAGTCGATATACATTATAAATATTTCTTATATATATAAATACATATACACACATATATAGATACATATATATATATATATATATATATATATGTGTGTGTGTATTTATATGTACAACCAGTGCGTGTTGCCAGTGATGACCTATGGAACTGCGACGTGGTCCTTCACTGCTGGCCGGATGAAGAAGCTCAATTTCACGCAGCGAGCTATGGAGAAGGCTATGCTTGGGGTTTATCTGCGTGGTAAATTTAGATGGGCTGCGGCACTATTTAATTACGACTAAAAACTGCGGTTGTTAACCTGCCTGCCAAGCGTAGCAACTATGCAAAATCCCCCTTTGGAGGCTATTTTTAGGGCAAAGCAATGTTAAGTATTGGCAATTCGAGAGGCTCTAACGGTACGATGTTGCTGTAATTACTACTTAATGGCTTGAAAAGACTTTATATACCTCACTTAAAGAAGATATATTTGAAAATATTCAATTCAAATTAATCTGAAACAAACTGTTTATAATTGTTAGCGATGGCCTGACAACGTTTAAAATCGAAGTCATTAAAGACAATATTAAAAGAAAAATCGAGTGAATAATGTATTAATACAGTTTCACAGTGTGTTTATAACACTTAATATATTTGTATAGAATGTCGTTTTGATAATAGTTAATGTAAACAACTTTAATTGTATAAGAAAAAATCGACCAATTACAGCGCGTCGTATTGTAGAAGTTTTTAATTAACTGCGCAATAGTTTATACTAAAAATAATGAGAATAATTTTGTGTTCTAGAAGAGTTGTAAATGTGATATTTAGTTAGCATATTGTGTATAGATTACGAAAGTGAAGAAATAATTTGTATAATTAAACGCATTTGAGAGTTATAGAAAAATTAATGTGCCCAAATATTATGAAAATTTGGGACATTTCGCTTAATAACTTCTTAATTTGTTAATATATTGAGTATCATATACTGACAAAGGATAGACATGCCGAATTTATGATGTATAGCATATTAGTGTAGGATTTAACCTTATATAGAAAATATTGCAATTTCTGCCAATTGTATAGTGAAAATTTGATGCAATAAAGAGGCAAAGTAGAAAATGGCAAGCAGCTCGCTATAAAGTATAGCCGAAGTCTACCTTATGAGCGCGAAACCCAGAAACGTTGTAGTATGAAGAACTACCAGTGACAAGCAGTAGTATCCGGTAGCAGCTGAAGTGACTAGCAGCAGTATATAGTGAATAGTGAAAGTGTTAGCTAGCCGAAAAAAGTGGTAACTGAAAATTCACAGTTACATATAGTGAAAAAGTGTTAGCTAGCCGAAAAAGGTGGCAACTGAAATTCGCAGTTACATATAGTGAAAAAGTGTTAGCTAGCCGAAAAAAAAAGGTAACTGAAATTCGCAGTTTCATTAGTGAAAAAGTGTTAGCTAGCCGAAAAAAGTGGTAACTGATATTCGCAGTTACATATAGTAAAAAAGTGTTAGCTAGCCGAAAAAAGTGGTAACTGATATTCGTAGTTACATATAGTGAAAGTGATAGTTAATCGCAGAAAGTGGCAACTGTCACTCGCAGTTGTACAAGTGATAAAATCAGCTAGTTTTAGTTGATTAATAGCTGCTAGTCAGTAGTGTTAGAAATCCAGCTACTACCAATTAGATATTTTGATACTACCGAACAATTTCGAGAAATATTTCGATATATATAGTGACCAACCGATAGTGAACAACCGTAGTTGAACAACCGTATTCAACAACCGTGGTCAATAAATAATAGTTATAAAATTCACCCCCTTGTTATTTGTATTTATAAATTGTGCATTTTAATTTTGAACCTCAGTCCACAGTATCCCAGCAGCACCCGCAAAGACAGCAGTAGAAGTATCCTCCGGAACCTATAGGTGTAGGTGAGCGACTCGCGGAGTATCTTCGACAACATTTACTCCGGAGAGATACGCCCGTCCGGCACAATAATATTTTATATTTATATATATATAAAAATAACCGACGAGGAAAAAAGTTTCTCGAGTGGCGGTCTCGTACCGACGGATGAAGTGGGAGTCCCCCAATAGATGGAGTGACGACCTGGTAAAACAAGCAGTAAGTCGATGGATGCAGGTGGCTCAGGACCATGCTTTGTGGTATTCTTTGGGGGAGGCCTATGTTCAGCTGTGGATTTGGGAAGGGCTGTAATGATAATGACGATGATGATGCTAGCTAAAGATTTAATATAAACCGTATTTTAGAAATGAAAACTTTTTGCATAAATATTATTAATGTTACCGCTATCATAGCGCTCCAATAAAATAATTCAATGGTATAACTTGGTTCAGTAAATTATTTGGATGATAATTAATATTAATAAGGAACTCTTTACTTTAAGCGAGCAATTCTTGTATAAATGTTTATAAATGTTTCATTTAATTGGTTTGTCAGTAACGGCCTAACGATTTGGATGAAATTTGGTATTTAGCTAATGTTTTATTTTTCTGAGAATAAATAGTAGTATAAAATAGGATGGGAAGGATATTGAGGTTATTGAGATAGAGACGAGTTGGCAACACCAATTATTTTATTATTGAGTTGTTATCAGAAACATGCGGCTGCATATCTCCAATTACAGTTACACTGGTCGCCTCTGATGCGGAATTATAGTTTTTGTTTTACATCAGCACAGATCTACATTATGCTATAATGTTTCAACATTATGCTACAGCAGGTTTTTGTCAGTTTCATTTAAAACACACATAACTAGCTTATAATATACCTAACTTGCTTTACAACTTTATCGTTTAGTTTATTTACTATTCATATTATATCAAGTTTTTTCTTGTCAGCTTAGGTATATTTCTGTTTGTGTATTTTTGTTTGTAAGTCATTCGTTATAATGACCGTGGTCTTTTACATGCTTTTGTCCCTTTGTCAGTTATCAAACAAGCGCACTCGTAGTTCATAAATCGCGACAAAGGCCCTGTTCATTTATTTAAAGAGTTAATCTTTATTTCTCAGTAGGATAACTTCATATTCAGTAATTTTCTTACAACAACAGTGTTATAGTCAAAGCTCGTTGCGCGTAATGAGATCTATCGTAAAATATTCAAGCATACGTGTAGCGTAATATTATAAACAGTTTTGTTCGTATTGGTGAATCGAATATTTTTAGATATATCTTCTTTAACTGAGGTATATAAAGTCTTTTCAAGCCATTATATAATAATTAGAGCAACATCGTACTGGTACAGCCTCTCAAAAGTCAATACTGAACATTGGTATGCCCTATAAATTGCCTCAAAAGGGAGATTTTGCCATAGTTGCCACGCTTGGCAGGCATGTGTACAACCGCAGTTTTTAATCCTAATTAAATGGCGCCGCTGCCCATGTCCTGGTTTTTTTCCATCTGTTGTCTCTTACAAAACCAACGGGATGATATGGAGCAGTGGATATTCTTACACCGCCGCTACACAGTTTACATTGTATTATCGTTACAGCCTATTACTCCACTGCTGATCATATATCTCCCCCATACCTCCATAGATTACCTCATTGGTTGCATCATAGTTGCCACGCTTGGCAAGCCGTTTGAAACCGTAGTTTATTTTTAATTTTAGTTGTTATTATAAAGACGCTGCTGCCTATCTAAAAAAATAAAAAAAAAATAAAAATAGTTTATTCAGTAAACGATCATACATTAATTATAACCGGGGACGGGATCTCCTTTTTAGTATAAAAACTTGTGTTAGGAGATTCCGCTCTTCCATAGCACTTACATTAACTACTTGCATGACCTTTATACATAATAATTGACTATAAAAATTAAGATAATAAAAGTAATTACATTCACGCCAAAGGTGCATTTACGCGCAAAGGCGTGCGTGCTTGCGCGCGCAATTGTGTGTGTGTGTGTGTGTGTGTGTGTGTGTGCGTGTGTGTGTTACAAATAAATAACATTTTTTATGATGCTTAAAAGAGCCTCAGTATCATCATAGCTCTTATTCAATAGCCATTTCTTTAGACAATATTTGCAATTTCGGTAATTAAGGTGGTAAATATTTATATTTTTATTAATGACGTTGTATAGAGTCGCAGACTGTTTTACATATTGCCTCCTAGCTAAAGCGGTTTTAACAGTGACAGCGGTAGCTGCTACGTTTTTTCTTCTTTTGGCTACAATACAACGGTCAAACTTTATACCTTTATGCAGTCTCTTAGAACGTAATATAAGATGTACAGTTTCCTAACAGTGAGTACATTACTTATAGCATAGAGATGTATGAATATTGAGAAATACTGTTTGAGTACTGTTAAATACTGTCGTTAAATATAATTATGTTTATCATCAAGGAAATCGCGTTTAGTAATAAAAAAATTAAAAAGAAAATTACGTCATTGGTCAAGGCTAATATTTTGCATCATATATATATATATATATATGTACACGCCCCTAGCTGTCCCGACAAAGGTCGATCAAACAGGGGCCCATAGCTGTAGACTCGACGGACAACTAAGGACGGGGCCGAATGGCCTGGTGGAAATGTTCTATACTACTACACTTTAAGGGAGAAGGCTAGGGAAATATAGTACGTACGGTGTATGAATATCGGCTACCTTATATCGTCCCACGATACCCACGGGACTATATTAAATTCATATAAGACTGCACAATAAGATAGTGATGTGACCAAGATTAAAAAAGGAATGCTTCGGTGGTTTGGTCATGCAGGGAGAATGAATGAGGAAAGAGTGACAATGCAAATTTATGTTGCAGAAGTGAACGGCAGAGTTACCAAGGGACGCCCTAGACGAAAGTTTATCGACCAAATTGACGATATATTGAAAATGGGCCAAATTAAGAATATCATTAATCAACGAGCTTGTATGCGTAAGTATAGGGATGTAAAGCAGACGAGAAAGGCATGTCAGCATCGTGCCAAATGGAAGTCTGTAGTTTCGTCCTACCCCTCTGGGTGACAAGCGTGTGTGTTTATGTTAATGTTTATTTGTAGAACTACCCCTGATCCATAACCTATTTCATAAAAGAAATCATATAAACTTCTAAAAAAAAAACATACGCGTTGAATAAAGACACTTTTTTTGAATTAGGTTAGTAAATGGTAAAAATGATAAAAATTTGACAGTAGCAGTTTTTAATAGTATTGAGAAAAACTTCAAAAAGCTACATAAACTAAAAGCCGATTTTCATTGTGTCGTCGGTAGGCAGTAAAAAAACCGAACCTTTTCGTTTACTAAGGAATTTCATATTTCATCCGTTTACGTTCGAAACGTTATTCTGAAAACTTTTCCTTCAGAACGTCGGTTTGTAATTATATCGCTCGAATAAAGATAAAGCTAAAATTTCACTTGGAAAGTGTATATAATAAGTTTTGAGTACTTCTCGTAAATGAGTACTTCCTTAAGCTCAAACAATTTTAATAAAATCTTTATCATAATGTTATGATTAAATACTTTTTATTGCATTTAGACCATCATCACTTAAAACGTTTTCCTAAAATATTTTACCTGGTAGAGCCATGTTGCAGCTCTATTATGAATGTAGCATGAATGGATCTGCGTAATGTAGCAACTGCTGTATTTCGGGTTTTGTGTTATGGTGAGTGTAGAGAATCCAAAACTATTTTTACTGGATAACGAGGCATTCAATCTAGGCCCTCAGGGTTGACAATGCATCTCCATTTTGATTCTTAGTTGAGGATAGATGTAGACGTATACTCATTGTTTTATAAATAAATCAACATTGAATGTAACTTGTTTCTATGGATTTTATCACGATTTATTTACTTATATCTATGGCTGCAGTAGTAGTGCTACGTACAATCAGATGGAGTGTATCAAATAGCAGTACTTGCATTGCTGTGTTCTTGTTTATAGAGTATAGATAGACTGAACAATCACAGGCTGTGAGACATCCATCTTAGTCCTCAGATTTGACAACGCCTCTGTTGCCTCCTTTATTTTATATTCTTTATTTATAACAGAAAGTACTTGAAACGTTTGCAACTACAAAAAAAATATAAGTTGGAAAAGTGTTTTATTATATTATTATGTGGACTTTGATATACAGGAAATGCTTTCACAGTATTTTTTGCTTTCCGTCGCCACCTGATGCATTTTATTACCGGGAAGTATGTGTAAATATTCCCATTTTTGCCATTCCATGCAGCCATTACGTGAACGTGTTTTGTGTTATTTAGCGCTTTAGAATAAAACACTTACCACAGGTATTTACCATAGGGTGAACTGTGTGCTCGTTTGTCACTCATATGCTATAAAAATCACGAACGCCGTAAATTTTACACTGTGAAATTTATGCAACACGGGTTGGTTTCCGTTAGCACAGATTAAACAGTTAATTTTAATTTTAGGTACTCATTTAAAATGTTCTCAGAGGTAAAAAAACATAGTAAAGAAAGGTAGGGATCGAATTCGGATTGCTAGCGTACTGTAATATTTACGGCGGGGTTGAACTCCTAAATATACGTAGTAACATTATGTAATCTGTGCCTAAACAATAAAGGCCATTGTATATTTAAAAGGAAAGGTCATTTTTGTAAAAGAGCCATTTTTACTAAAATTTAAATAGGAACGTAAGATAGCTTTATATTTTTGCCGCCATATAGCAGTGCTTGCACTGCTTTGTTCTAGTCTGCAGATTATAGGGAGCCAGTATAATTACAGGCTGTAAGCACAGAATTAATAATAGTACTACGTACAGAAGTTGCACTCTTTTGATGTTGACTGATTGCCGATGTATTAAAAAACTTGCGTGCGCGATTTATCTGACTAATAACATAGTTGTTATTAATCAGATAAATCGCGCACGCAAGCTAAATAAAACATTATCGCTGCGCGCGAGTGTCCGTATTACTTTTTCATCTTTTCTTCTTACTACGTCACAACGGACTGTCCGTGGTTGGTAAGGGCTGTTAATAAAGAGTAAAAAAAATACATTGTGAAATGGTAAGTTACCGACGTAAAGTACCTATGCTAACTATAATCGACCGTATTATCTACTATGTGAGTTCTGTGATGCCCGACGCATGCAACTTGCAAGGCCATTTGTCGGGAATCGCGATGCTTGGTTCGTATAACGTAAGCAACAAATAAACCCGAAATACGATTTCTAACAGAAATATGATCGTAACTTATTTAGTTAAAAATCTTGTTAAGAAAGTTTTAATTTCAGTATTTTGTGCTATTATAACTTAAAATATTTTAATTACAAAGACGAGTATAGGTATGTAAGTAGGTAATTGGGGAGTGAAGTAAATTTCAACTAAGTTTTGCAATAAAGTACTTCGGTATTACTACTGTAGTTTAATTATTACTTAATTATTTTTCGCTATAAGTACCTATCTAACAAAAAAATGAAATAGATTTACCTTTCATTATACTTCGGTTACTTAAAAAATTCGTAGTTTTATTTTTATATTTAATAAAAGTTATCTTGTAGTCCATTATTTTCAAATTCTTAAAAAGAAAAACAAAACGTATTATTTTATAAAGTATAACTGTATAAGAACAGATTACGATACTGTTATTGCCTGTTATTGTTAGCACAGCACTACAAATATAAAGCGCTGAAATAACCTTGTAATAGCGCAGTATAGATTTAGAAAAATATTGTTTACCAAGTTATTTGACACTCAGTTTGGCACAAAATTATAACATTCATTGATTATTGATATAATAATGTTGTTTTAATACTCATCAATTGTTAAAACGGTAAACAACCAGCAAAAATATTTTTATCGTAACTGCAACGCCATTACAAAGTTACGTCGTCAGTTCAATCGCAACGTGTCAGGAACGCATTCTCTGAACGGCAGAACTATAATTTATCCTATAATTAAAAAAAAAATAAACACTAAACAAAAACTATTTCGACGAGTATTTCAACAAGTATTTACAAAAAATTATTTACGTAAACAGCGTTAAAAAAATTTAACATTCAATTGTCTAGAGCGCGTTAGCCCCGACTGCGATCTACCTCTGGGGCAGCTCGCGATTGTAGGTAATTATTTCACGCAGGTAGCAAGAGTGACAGAGGCCTGCTGTCAGACATTTCATCTTAGTCCGCAGAAGTGACAGCGCATCTGTAGCCTTCTTTGATTGAAGTTAGCTAGGCAGGTGTCGATATTGGTTGGAGCTGGCCCGAGGTCTTCACTCCGACTGGGGTTGGCGAGCCTACTTCGAATGTGTGTTGGTGAAATGAAGTGAGTAGGCTGTCCTCTCCCACTACCGCCAAATCCAAAGCGAGGCCGCGGGGGGAGAGGAGTGTAGGTATTGCGAGGCGCCACTCTGTCTACCCTCCGCGGGAGTAATTTGGGACCAGAACCGCCGCTGGGGTCAGGAACGCTGATATTTGTTTTTCCTGTTCCCATGACCTCCACGTATCTGACTGGGGGGGATCTGTTTTGTAAATGATATTGGAGGCCTTGGAATGTTTTCCCATGTAAACAAAAGGTGTTTTTGGACTGCAGCCACTTATTATCAGGTGAAATGTAAGTTCGTTTATAACTGGAGCTTAAAAAAGAAGGTTACAATATTGTTACAGTAGAAACAAAACATTTTATCAAAAATTCGATTACATTATTGACAGGGACTGTTATGGGATAAACCTGATTCATTTAAAATGCATTAAAATGAGCTATAAAATAACGAACGAGCGCAAATACCGATAAAATTGTAAATTTTAGTAAAGCGAATGGATTTACCTGGAATGTGTTTAATATTAACATAAAATAGAATATCCGGTGCCATGGAAAAAAACGGTTATTCAAATTTATAAAATATGACAGTGCGAAAATTATTAATTAGCCTTTATTTTGCATCGCCTGTGGCGACGTAAAAAATAACCTAACAACTTTTGTAACCCGCATGCTAAAGGTGGCAACTAAAGCCAATACTTCTTTTATGAGATAGATCTATCTACGGGGAAGTCCTACTTTTGGCTGGGGAATTTGATTGGCTGTAATAATGATATGACGATGCTGATGAAGTGAGGTAGATGTACGAACACAGAGTCTACGTCAGATTGTTTCAAGATTATGGCACCCGTAGATACCTACGACACCAGAAAAAGGGGTCTCCAGTTCAAGTCACTCAACATACAAAACGACAGCATTGTGATGTCATTTTATGTAGTATTCGATACACTATCTTATGGTGGCGGTGTATATACATCACCCTATTTCGTCGCGAGGGTGTCGTATCAGACAACTTTAGGTATATAATCGTCTCTTTTAATTCAGCGTCAAATACCCATACGAGCAGCAGAGTCACGGTTAATGCCGGGTTTCTATATTTAAAAATGTCTCGTTTTCTTTTACGAGCTGTTTTGCAGTAAATGAAGTTTATGAAAACCCCAATTTTAAAGCAAAATACCAGTTTGACTGTTAATGGTTTATTAAAGTTTTTTTTTTTCATTTTAAATCATTCTATGTTGCTGTAAGCACTGTTTTTTAATATAAACTGTTTTATATGCACTTCCTATGAAATAAAACGGATCGTTACGAACAACGAAACTTTTCTTAAATATAGGAATCGGGTATAGGAGAGAGGATCATGTCCTGCTGTAGACTTTCTGGGATGGTAAAGAAGAAGAAGTAGAAGGTAAAATGGGTTTGGATGAAATCCCGTTTCGTTTTGCCGTTAAATGAGTTGAGTTCTCAATGGACACCAAGTTCCTACAATTCCTTTAATAATATTTATAGTAATGTGCAACGTTCTTCAGTTGATTTAAAAGAAAATTGGTTGCGTTTTTTGTTATTGAATTAGTAACTTGGCAAATTTTTTATCCAACTAAATTGTTTGTCGTATAAAAAAGAACAACTAAAACAGTCTAATAGGCTTAGAGTTATGGAGCGATAGAAAGTGGCGGCAGTGGAGGCAGAATCAAAATAGGAAAGAGGGTAACTATTTCTGCCACCCAGTACATTTTTCTATTTTGATAAAAACTTAATCAAGTACGAGCTATCTAAAAACACTTTGAATTAAAATTTTTGGACTCATTACAATCAAAGGGGTTTGATCCCTGCCGCCAGAACGAAATTGTTAATTACAATTTTAAATGCTGATTTAGCATGTTCTCGTCGGTGATAACGGCATCGTTAGTAAAACTGCATTTCTCAAGAATAAATAACAATCTTTTTTTATACTGTATACTCTTTTTTAATAAAAATACTAATCTTGGATGACTGTGTTACAGATATTAAAATGCACTCGTATTTGATAAATTATTTATTGAATTGTTTCTTCTTCTGTAAGTAAATTAACTAAAAAACTTTTGAAATTGTTAAAAGAAACAATTTTTTGTAATAATTTCATAGTATAATAGAGTCAAAGTATCATCTTATTTGCATATTTTTAAATAATAAATATCAAATTTTATACGTGTCAGAGCCATGCTGCAGCTATATTAGTAGTATAGTTGTAGCGCGAGTGGGTCGGCTCGACCGGGGAAGGACCACGCTCTCATAGAATACCAGCGTAAAATGGCAGCTTAACACTGCTGTGTTTTGTATGGTGAGTTTAGATTACCGGAGACCATTATTACTGGAAAAGAGGCATTCCATCTTAGTCCTCACGGGTGACAACGCATCTAAGTTTTGATTCGCAAATGAGGATAGATGTAGATGTCTATGGGCCACAGCAACCACTTAACATCAGGTGGACTGTGTGCTCGTTTGTCATCCTATCAATGTTAATTGACTAAGTTTTAAGTCACGACTTAAAGTAGCAAAGAAGTTTGGCCAAATCGTATCAGACGATGAAACGATGGCGTCACTATATGAAATATTTATGAAAAATAGCCTTATTTTCTAAGTTTTTAAAAAACACAAAATATACCTCTCTAAGTAGCCACAAAAAAAGTTATCCTTTTATTTTTGTTTTTTTAACTGTTCTGAAATTATTTAAAATAATAGTTTCTGAACGCACTGGAACGCACCTAATGACGATTCATTTCACGTATGAAAGGACTTTGTATTCAAAGATTCACGTTTTTCTGAATAGTTGTTAATTGAAATTTAATTAAATTAGTATAAAGGAATCAAATCAACTAATATACTGATTTATTATGTACTGGATTCATGCCAAAAAAATGATAATGTAGCTTCATAGTAAGTTAAGCGTTTTGTTCCATTACGTACAACGGGACATCATGTGTCATCGTCAAGTTACATAATCTGTGGTCATCGATCGACATTGATTGTCACCCGGCAATCATCTACATATCTATATATCTTATTTGCTTCATTCGTTGTGGATTGTGATACGTAGTGTACTATTTTAGATTTCCTTCTGTTGTTTTGACCTCGGCATTGTTTTACGGACTGATAACTACCACTTGTAACGATTATTCTGTGCTTTCGATTTCTGGACACCGATTTTACATCTTGCATATTTGTGAGAGACATCATGCAGACTACAGCTACACAACAACGACAACTAGCCCTGCGATTGCTATGTGTTAATTGTAACATATGCATTGATACACTTCGCCGTCATCTCGTTTTTGAGCTTGATACCAGCGTAATTTCTAAGATCCGCGAGTGGAATTCTTGAATAATAGTACATATTTACATACCTACTTTTTTATTACACTAACATAAGCCATCACATACAATCGTACATCATAATACAAATCTAATTCTTATTTTATATCACTGAAAAAGATTACATATGTGATGCTAACCTCAAAAGTATTGTTGACGTTGTTATAAAAAATTGTGGCTATTTAGATATGATTTTCATACGGGATGGTGCTTACAACATAAAAACAAACCAATCTAGCTATAGCTTGTTTTGGGACATGAAAAATAAAAGTCAAGTCCAGCTCCTAAAGAAATTTGGCCATTGTTCTTTAAATTCTATAATATTAATGTATCAATGATGGTGTCAACAACCCAATCAATTGTATATTGAGGTTGGTTAATAATAACATCATACAATAATATTGCTAAAACTATGTTTTTCCCGAGCAAAAACCCACGTTATATTTTATTCTTGTTATCTTAGCATAGGTTAAGGTTCATTTTGTGTCGAAGATAAACGCGTTTATAAATGTTGTCTTGGTTTAAATTGTTTCAGTTGTGAAATCAAAGTAAGGAAATGTTCCGTTTAATCACATTTCTACTTTTCGTCAACTTTGCGTCTTGTTTTTGGCATCATGAACACAACCATTGTTATGGTGGACATGGTCACCATAGACACTCATGGCATCACCATCATAATGATGACAATGATTTCGAAAGTCTTGCTCAATGCGTGATCTCTGCTGACAATCTGCTTAAGACCAGTTGTACCAAGAGCGTGCATAATCGAACGCGAGTGTACCAAGGGCTGGATTTCTACGTACTCAAATATTATCTCCAAGAATTCACGGAAAACAGCATTAATGTGGTGATTAAACATAGGGTTATATATGTCACGGCGCAAGAAAATGGCATTGTTACATTTAAAGATTTGCGGATTTTGCCAGACTCCGTTAAAACGACCGATGCTACATGGTACTTCGAGGACGGCTTACTTCGAGTGTTACTTCCTTACAAAAATCCGTTAAAATCTGAGGTGATATTAACTTGTGGCGACACTGACCAAACTATTATTAATGTTCCTAAACTTAAGAATGATCGAGACGAATTAAGATTCTTGAAAGAATCTACATAGTAAACTCACAATGTAAACATTACGATTTATATACAATTATTTACGATTAATATTACAATTATTATTACGATTTATATTTGTGGTGTTGTAATGCAATATTAAAACAAATTTTATATTCAAACCTGCCTTTCCTTAAATTTATACTTAAACAATAAGCGTATGCAGACATTTTGCGGTATCAGTTTTTATTACAGTTCGCGGGAAAAATGAACAAACAGTCTTTTTATACCTGATTTTGAATGCACCCAGGATCAAAAGATATCGAAAAACAATTGGCATATGACTCAGCTATGTGGTGATTTGAGGGCACCGTTGGTTTTCTGTCACAGACGGTATTAAAATCTATATATGTAAATCAAGGACACGGAATCTTAACTTTACTTTGACATTTACGTAAAATAACATTAATCATTTTATGATGTAATAGATATTCATATTATGTATTATGTAAATTTGTGTAAACTTATTCATAATTCTTATTCTTATATAATATCTGCTTTTAACTTTTGTTCTTCAAGTTACTATATATCTTCTATATAAATCAGAAATTGTGTGATTTATTGTCATTGATATTATTTTTTAAATAACTGATACAAAAATTTGGCTAGTTTGTTGCTTGTAACTTCTGACCTTCTGTGTCAAAAATTACCTCAATATAAAAGCTTTTATCTAAATAATAAAACAAGTCAGCTGCTTAGGAAAAGTATAGGATTAAATACCCATTGCGGCTAGTGGCAGTAAGAAATCATTTTACAAATATTTTAAATAGTCTCTCAGTTCTTTACGCGGTAGAGCCATACTGCAGCTGCGTTATACTACAAAACCTAATATTTTTTTCAATTTTAGTCATTAATTATCTTACACCAATGAGATTACGGAGCGGAAATTAAAGGTCGTTAAACAATTAAGAAGTTTAAATCATTGAAATTATAAAAATGGCTGATAACAGACAACAGGACAATCATGCAAATGTTGACAGAAAATTCTTAGCTATCTAAAAAATATTAACAATATTTATGTGATTCTGTGTACTAGTGAGATATGTGCATACATAACATCAACAATAATCTTATTTATAATAATAATCAACAGGCAAACCAAAAATAAAATTATAATGTTAACAGAAATGATGATAAAAAAAATTAAATAGGTAGGAACGATAACTTCAAAAATGGATACAAAGTAAATAACTTCATCATGTGATGAACCGAAAAAAAATTAAACATTTCTTTGGAAGACGAAGGGTTTACCCATTCGATGTCAAAAATGCGACCTGATGAGAACCGACAATGGTTCTTCTTTAACCAATCTTTTGTCTTTAGAAGTCGTTATAAGTCTTATCAAAAAAGCTGGTTTTGTATTTTTGTTTCTCTATAGTATAAAATCGAATGAACTTGCAGTTTGTGTATCCCTAAGTGGCGATGATTTATTATGTCGTGACTAATCAAATCGTCTTAGTTGGGGATTTTCTGGAGTATAATCGCTTGATTGACCGCTGTCAGTCTCTGAAGTAATAGCTATGGAAATCTTTGATAAAGTAGCAAGCAAATATAAAAAACTGACATGACTGGAGACAACGAAAATACTTGGTATTGATCTGTTAAAAATTTGACAAGCAGTTTGTGATTGTATTTATTCCCGACTAGACAATTTCAGCTTTATTTGTTACGAATTGGGGTTCCACATATATATAACCGATTTTTTCAACAGCTTAGACTTATAGCTTGCAAAAAGGTTTGAAGAATATCTACTCTAAGTAATCTGAATGTCTTTTGTTCTTTGGAATGTATTTTATTTACTTTATTTTAACAATTGGCCAACGACTTCAACGTTATCTACAGCAAACATTTGAATCCTCTTATAATTTTCGTGTGAGCAGTCTATTAGTTCCGTAAATTTGTCCCACAACCATTGCGTTATCTGTTACTCACAATGCCACTTTTCCCGTCGTAGTTCCCTTCCGCGTTCAATTCTGTTCAATTCAGGTGCAATAATGTGCGCAATGAAATAAAACATAGACTTATTTTGGTATAAGATAGCAGGACTGTCGCTTAGTAAATGCATTGTGATGAGATTTACTGTTATCAAACGCCATTTCTATGAACATTAAGTTAGATATGACTTTTACTGACATGACGAAACACAGTTTACAAAAAAACTCGGCAAACTTCCTTTTTATGTGTTAACAGGATTAATGCATACACTCTTACATTCGTAATGATTTCTTAAATTTACGCGAACACTACACATTTAAATAAAACAAATTTTACGGATTTTATCGCATATATTAACTTATTTTATAATCCCGACGTTTCAAGCACTTTACAGCACCCATGGTTACGGGGGGACTGAGGTGTATGATGTCTCAATGTCATAGTTAACCACGGTTACCTCCAGATTAAAAATTATTAATTTTTGTTCTGATCTACGCAGTATGAACTTACAGTATCTTGAAATCTTGCAGTTGTATGCTTGGGTTGGGATTTAATTTTATTAATTATGGTATCTCAAGCAGATGGTAGCACCCAGCTACCTTCTCTATTGTTTTTAATGGTAATCTAATATCTAAAAATTAATGTGTATTTGTTCGTATTTTGCGCTGCGCTGTCATACCGTACATCAGGTTGTACTGAAAAATTTATTTGAAAGTTATATATCATTCAACTTCAATTGATGTATTAGCTATCCTACTGAAACAATATAACACTTATAAATATAAAACGATATTTTCACAATTTTTCTCCTGCGGCTGCAACGCGCCGACCACCATCTATTATTTCATAAATTATACTTAAGTTTTAAATTAGAACACCGGACCTTAATGTATCAAACGCAGTTAATATTGCTTTAACTTGAGGTTACTATAAATTAATTCAAGAATAGAATGACCCCCGCTCTCACCAGCGTAAAACAGCAGCTTAATGCTGCTCTGTTTCGTATGGTGAGTGTATGGCAAACTACTGACCCTTTTTAAAGAATTGGGCTTACTAGACAACTATGTGCGCGCTTATTACCCTTATTCTTTTCATATGATGAATCAGACCCGGAATATTTTTTGTAGGCCTACAAACACTAATACCGTTACAGGTTTATGACCACTTGTTATCATTTGTAATAATTATTAATTTTGTAATTTTATTTATTGTGTTTGTTTGTATTATTATTAATTGTTTTAAGCTTAATATGAGATATCTGGCGAATTGGGTATTCCCACTCATTTGTTTTGAAGACGTTAAAGAAATATCTATGTAAATAAATGTTATCGGTAGGTGCGTATAGTTCAAGCATTAAATTCTGGAGATAATATTTGCAGTTTGCTGCCGTATAGCGGCGGCGTAAGGTAATCCACTGCACCTTATTATCTCGTAGGAGTCGATAGAGGAAAACAAACTAGGGGATGGGCAGCATCTTCTTTCTAATAAAACCTATAAAATAACTGTAGTTGTCAACTCACGCGCCTAGCTGGCAATTATGGAAAATATTCCTCTACGAGGCAGTCTTAGGGGTAGGTCCATAATAATAATAATAATAATAATTCATAAAAGGTCTCCCCTGCCGAGGGCTTCCATCTGGTTGGGTTTTTATATATTTATGTATTTTTTATGTATTTATTTTATTTTATTGATATTTATGTACGTTTACCATGATTATTTACAATTATATATTTATATTTCCTAACCAGATGTAAAAACGTTACACTTACCACATAATAATTCATAATAATAATAATAAAAAAATAATAATAATAACCATCTCAGTACTTTACTGGAGGATTTCAGCTTCGGAAAGGAGGTACAAAAGTGACCCACCTTTTCTATATGGATGATCTCAAGTTATTCGCCTCCAGTCGCTCCCATCTTATGGAATTGCTAAACATCACTTGTGATTTTAGTAATTCTATTGGAATGGAGCTGGAGACGGATAAGGGTGCGATACTCCATGTCGAAAGGGGAAGGGTTGCTAACTCTGAGGGCATAGACTTATCTATGCCCATAAGCATAAGGACCGTTTCCGAGGTGAAACATACCTATACCTGGGTATGTCACAGAACATTGGTGTGGATGAGGCGGGTATGAAACGGTCAGTTAGCGATGTGTTTTATGCACGCTTGACCAAAGTGCTTAATAGCCTTTTGTCCGGTGTAAATAAGACGCAAGCATATAACGGTTGGACATGCCTGTTCTTATGTAAACCTCAGGTGGACTCAGACCGAACTGAACGCCCTGGACAAAAAAGCCCGCACTATAATGACGTCCCACAGCATGCATCATTCGTGATCGTCAGTAATGAGGCTGTACTTGCCGCGTAAACATGGTGGGCGCGGCTTCTTAAGCGCGCTTACCATGCATAATTGCGAAGTGTGCAGCCTTCGTAATTACTTTCGGACGAGAGCGGATGATCCATACTACAGGGACGTTATTTCTTGTGATAAAAGGCTAACCCCCCTATCCTTAGCCAACGAGCAATGGCAAGACCTCGGTAGTACAGAGCATTTCCGACCAGGAGAACGTATGGAAGGAGAAAGAGCTCCACGTGAGGTTCTACAAGGCCCTTCATAAGCCTTTCGTAGACGCAGTCGCCTCCCTCCACTGGCTACGTTTCGGTGATCACTTTGGGGAAATTGAGGGTTTTGTCTGTGCAATACAGGATCAGGTTATTAAGACAAATATTTATCGGAAATACATCCTAAAGGATGGCGCCGTCGACATCTGTCTAGCTTGCCATCCCGGTGAGTCACTTAGGCATGTCATCTCCGGTTGATCGGCGCTTTCTAACTCTGAGTATTTGCACAAACACAACCTAGTAGCCAGGATTCTACACCAGGAACTCGCTCTGAAATACGGTCTCGTGGAATCGGAAACTGCCATATTATAAGTACTTGCCAGAAGCCGTGCTCGAAAATGACCGCGCCAGGCTCTACTGGGACCGAGCCATCATCACAGACAATACTATTCTTGTGAATAAGCCTGATATTATGCTGATGGACCGGGCACAGTCAAGGATATTTTTGATCGAGATTACCATTCCTTATGACGAGAACCTCGTGAAAGCCGAAACAGATAAGCTGACAAAATATCTGGACCTGGCTCACGAGGTGACCGACATGTGGGATGGTCTGCCGGCCGAAATGATTCCTGTGGTCGTTTCTGCGAACGGGTTAATCCCAGTCAGCCTCTCGGGTCATCTGAGGCAACTGGGACTCCGTGACGGACCGCTCCAAGCTCAAATGGAGAAGGCTGTGCTCCTCGATACCGCCCGCATCGTCCGCTGGTTTCTTTCCCTTTCCCTCTAACCCTCGGCAATTTGGTCTCCCCTGCAGAGGGCTCCAATCTGGTTGTGTTTTTATATATTTATGTATTTTTATGTATTTGTTTTATTTTGTTGATATTTATGTATGTATGTTTATATCTTCCGTTTACAATTATATATTTAAACAGCCCGACCAGATTAGAGAACTTTATAGATAACCCAAATAATAATAAATATTTATTTCATTTCCAAGTACACATGTTTACATACAGATAAAAATATGATTACAATTAAATAAAGTAACAAAAAGTCTAACAAAAATAACATGCATACATAAAATTAAAACTATGTGTAGCTTAGTAATGAAGAATTTACAAAAGAAAAACAGTAAAGTCAAGTTTATAATATTAGCTACCTACCTGTACTAGGTTGAGTACCTGTGTTTCAGACATCACTTACACAATGGGTTTAATAATGTAGGACATAGACATTTAAATAATTAAACTACATTATAATATATTTAATAAAATAACTAAATAACAAATATTTGTTACCTACAATTAATACAAACTATTTTGGAATTTCTAACAACTTCTCTGTGTCTTTGTAATTTAATTTATTTAAAAATTCCCTTACACTTACATTACAATTCTTATAACTTACACTATATAACTTTAGTAACTTGTTCAGCTTGTTATATAGAAATGGTCCTAAAAATATGTAAAATCTGTTCACGTTTTTGGTTTGAGGGTTTACACAAACTAATTCCATTCTTCTCCTGTCTATGGATTTTAAGTTAAATGGAAGTTCGGTATGCTGTTTTATATGATGTTCAGGATAAAAACCTGACGGACAGTTAGTACACTACATGCCAAGTAAAGTTGATTACACATCAACTTTACTTGGCATGTAGTGTACAAGTAAAGTTGATGTGTAGGAAACATGAATGGACAGAAAGTGGTTACCTTTAGAACTGCTCTCTGAGCACGTTTTAGTGGGAGCAATATTGTTTTAGAAGCACCACCCAAGGAAATAATGCCATAAGTGAGTATGGATTGACACAAAGCTAAATAGACCTGTCTTATCAATTTGCAGTCAGCGATGTTACGAAGATATTTAAAAATCTATATTAATTAACGAACTCTAGCACAAAGTAAATCGATGTGCTTGCGGAAATTTAAATTTGTGTCAAGCATGATACCTAGATATTTTATTTTGTCTATTTTTGTTAATGCGGGACATACACATGCAGTATCATCATACGAGTTACAATGATGAGCGTAAATATTAAGGCGAGTAGGTATGTTATTGTTTCTCATTAAAAATAACATATATTGTGGTTTATCTGCGTTTAAACGTAGGAGATTATTAAGATGCCAATTAGATACTATGTTAAAGCCTTGCTGAGCGTATTTATAAACCTCATCTCATGATTTAGCTGAGAACAACAGGGCTGTGTCATCCGCATACGACATTATGACATCATTTTAAAGTTGAAAATTGCACAAGTCATTTATATAAATTAGGAACAATGTAGGCCCCTTGATACTACCCTGTGGGATTCTATAAGAGCTGTATTGTAATTTAGTACTTGTATACTCACCGATTTTTACACATTGAAAGCTATCACTGAGGTAATCGAAAAAAAAATTGTAGTTGAGTTCCCCTTATGCCAAGTGTTTCAAGCTTTTGCAATATAGGGCAAGAGATAGTATCAAATGCTTTGGCAAGGTTTAAAAAGATCCCAATTGAGTGCATACCATTGCCAAGAGTACTTATGATATAATCTGTTAATTATTGCAAGAGATCATTACATGATCTCTTAGGCCTAAAACCAAATTTTCTATCTGACAGCAAGTTGTTAGTTTCCAGGTATTTTATTAACTGGTATTATGATCTTTTCTAAAATTTTAGATAAACCAGATAAAACTGAAATCGGCCTATAGTTACTTAGTTCTTATCACCAGTTTTGTATATAGGAGAAATCACTGCTTTTAAGCACTTTCGGGAAACTACCTTTTGATAGGCATAATTGAATGATATGTGTTAACGGGGCGGCCAGTAAATTTTTAAATGTTTTGAGTATGCGATTAGGTATATTGTCCCATCCAACTGCACAATCTTCCTTTAAGCCAGATATTATACTTAAAATCTCATCAATGTCGGTATTTAACAATACAAAAGAATTTAACTTTGAAAAGGATGTGGGCATAAAAATTGGATTACGAGTGTTGCTTAAGTTTAAAGTTGTCTGTGCTATATTTTTGCCGACATTAATAAAATAATTAATTACTTTATTAGTTGCTTTATTTAGGCTTCTGTCTAACGACAGTAGATCAAGTGGGGATCCAAGGTTTTTTGAACTGAAGGTATTAATTTTAATGAACTTCCATACAAGTTTACTGTTTTACCGGCCTTTTGTAAAACATTTTTAATATTGTATTTTGAGGTTTTTTAATAGTTTATTGCAAAAATTCCTTTATCTTTTATAAGTAGCAGAAAGTATTAAATTATCAGGAGAAAGATAAGATTTTTAATGAAGTTTGTATCTATTTCTTAAACAGCGGACGAGACCAGGTGTTATCTAAGGTTTAATATTATAATACTTACGAGACAGTTTTATTATTGATGTATTATTCTTTATTGCGTATTGTAAAGAATTTATAAAGTAACTCAAGGACGTATTTGCGTCGTCAGAGTAATAAACAAAGTCAAAATTAATGCTACGAATGTCATTTTCAAGGTTTGTCATATGAAATTTAGTGTAGTTGCGTATGTAGTTTTTTCTAGGAAAGGTTAATTGTAATGTTAGTAAAATTGCTTGATGATCAGTAAGCGAGGAATTAGTAACTAATGTTAAAGAGTTTAGTAATTTTTTTTTCTAAAATAAAAGTAGCCTAAGTTACTCCTTGTTACATCATCTATTTTCCAGTGAAAATTCCGAATCTGAAATCCGAAAATTCAAAATCGATCCAGCCGTTTCGGAGATTAGCCGGAACAAACAGACAGACAGACGGACAGACAGACAACAGACAGACAAAAACTTTAAAAATTGTATTTTTGTTATAAGTACCATATATACTTTCATATTCATTTAGTAAAAAGCTGTAATTTTGACGTTACAAACAGACACTTTAATTTTATTTATTTGTATAGATTGATGTAGATGTCTATAGGTCACAGCAACCACTTACCATCAAGTGGACTGTGTGCTCGTTTGCCACTCTATCTTATAAATAATAGTTACAAAACAGATCAGTAAGGTATCACATACCTTTTAACTTATGCTCACATTTTAAAGAAATAAATTTTCCCGCGGTTCCGTTACCAAACAGAGTGTTTGTAGGTGATATTTCAACTACATTATTGTCCCTATTAATTAGCTATTTTTGTTTTTATAGAATAAAGATAACAAACTAGTACACAGTCCATTTCATGAAAAGGTGATATTGTCACCCCTGAGGACTAAGACAGAATGCCTCTTTACCAATAAAACGGATAACTCTATACTTACTACACGAAACACAGCCGCATTAAGCTGCTATTTTATGCTGATATTTTGTGAGAACGTGGTCCTTACCACATACTACAACAATAATATAGCTGTAGAGTGGTTGCTGTCTATACATAATAGGCACTTCCATATACATAAATAAAGGGCAAACAACTTCATGAACGTCTTAAGTAAATCACCTTCAAGCAGACGACGCGGGAGCTTTATTCTGTCATTAGGAACTGAATGATAACGCAACCCATTTTACTGAAACAGTAATTTCCTGTAGAAATATTTCAACTCACTATTTTTGTCACGTACTCAACATTAGCTGGCCAGAAAGCGCTGCAATGAATTTCGTTGTATTTTTGGTAAAAACATTCACATAATTATGATAGTACTTAAGGAATATGTATGAGGAAAAAGTCATATTATATTTAGTTACAAACTAATAAAACATGTTGAGCTTACAGTGCCCATTTCAAATTAAGCGAACACAGCTTGCTTTCACAAAGTTCATAAAATTATAATAAGCTAGGTGCTAGGAAATATTGCAATAATTTATAAATGATATTGACCTTGGCCAGAGCCAAAAATCGGTTAAATATAACAAAAGATGAACAATAAAATGAATTATTTATTTCAAAATATATTTTCATGCAAAAAGTTGATATAAACAAGGGAATTGAAAGGAAAATTAATGGCGGCGAGAAATTTTCTAGAAACTTTAAAGAATAGACATCCTTTTCTATTAAAAATAATATTTAATACTTATAAGTGGCCCATAAACAAATACGTCTATCCCCAATTATCAATCAAAATACAGATGAGTCGTCACCCTTGAGTAATAAGATGGCCTTGTTGCCATTATAAAAGGTTCTTCGGTTCTCGACACTCGCATAAATAAAAATTTTGTTTTAGCATAGAGTACTTACTCCACTGTAGTATTATGCTGCTATTTAATTTTTGAAAGATAATCTTGTGACACGTCAAATTGCAGATAATTGAAGCACTATTTAAAAAATATTATTCATTGTTTTGTGCGTAATTTTTATTTCACATTAGCTGGTACCCGGCGCGTTGGTTCCACAAAAGAAATATTGTGGAAATATCGTTTTCAATTTGGAAGGGTTATATTGTTTAGTTAGGAATGATAAGACCTTCATTTCAACAGAATGATATGTAACTTTCAAATTAATTTGTCGGCACGTTACCCGCGCCACCTACTGTGTATTTTTGTGCTATGCCTATAACTTTCACACAAGTGCAAGCAAGAAGTTGACAAAGTTTTACCGCAATCTGACGAACGGTATGGCAGCGCATAAAATACGAAAAAATAAACATACATTTTTATTTATTAGATTAATCAAATTGGCATAATTTATTAATTATATTTTTACCTTTTTTATTTATTTTATCAAAATATTTATATAATATTTTGTTTTGCATAATGTGGCCTGTAAATAGTTGATACACATTGTCAATGGCCCCATTAATTGACACCAATAAATACAGGTTTTTCACGTTTGCGTCGGTTCGATACGTGGCACAATCAAGTAACTTTCCAAAATTACATGAGAGTATAGTTTTACTCGTATTTAAAGTATTTTTTCCTTTATTTTAAATTCGATATTTTAAATATTAACCGTGGCTTAAGTTGAAATCCCGTTAATTTGAAGTAAGCAATGAAAACTGCTTAATGTATTCAAAACTGAAAATCTTATTTACTATTAAATACTGCGCTAAAACATACTGTAGAGTAATTGATTCCCAGACCACGGAAGATTTTATGTGGAAATAATTTTTTTGAAAATGGCTTTTATATTTTATTACAAGTCTATCTTTTGTCACTTTTGTGTGGTATAAGGAATCACAAGATTATTTAGACAAATTTAAAACTTAGTTTTAGTACTGCTATTTAGCAGCATGTGCACTGCACTATTCTGTTCAGGTCCAGAACGTAAGTAGTAGTGAAGAGTATAGTGTGCCGGCATAATTGCAGGTTTTGAGGCATTCAATCTTAGTTCTCACGAATAACAAAGCGCCTGTAACCTTGTTTGTAAGATGTTGGTCGCAGGTGTAGGTGCAGGACCACTACCGTACCATAGTAACCACTTGTCATCAGATGCACTCTACGTTCGTTTATTACCACATTTTAATTTAAAAAAAAATGAATAAACTCAAAGTCGCTCAGGAGGCTATGGAGAGGACTGTGCTCGGATTTTTTCAGCGTGATTGACTTAAAAATCTGAGTATCCGTAGTAAAACCAGACTAAACCAATGTCATGAGTGGTCTCATATAAATTTAAAGAAAATAATACAACTTCGAAAGCTGAAAATATAGAAAATCTATTTTATGTCTAAATTGTTACATTTTGAACCATTTAGACATAATTCGAGCTTGCGATTCCTAAGACCACTCAAAAGTGACAAAAAATTGGACTTGTAATAAAAAGTAAAAGCCCAAATAATCAGTAAGCGGAAGTGGCAACGGGCTGGCCTTTGAAGGAGGCCTATGTTCAGCAAGGGACTTCCTAAAGGCTGTAATGATGATAATCACGGTAAATTTAAACTGAATTTAACTTAAATATCATAATTTAGTTAAGCAGTGTTTCTTCGGTGACCATAATATAGTAATGGACTCCTTAATCTAAAATTAATTATCCTAAGTGGTTTCTAGGTTAACTTCTTTGAAATGTCTTTCTATAAATAATAAATTTTAGAAAAAATTAAGAAAAATACGTATTAGAAGATAAATCGCAGCTGATAGAATTTGAACCTACGCTCCCAGAGGAAATCTGATTTTGAGTCAGCCACGACTGCTATTGCCCTTGAAGTCGCATTTTGTTGTTAGAAGTGTACTTTATAGAATAGCGTATAAAATACGTTTGTAAAGAAAATTTAGACGATAGGTATCTTTTCAGAAACACGTATTATTATAAACATGCAATACCCATGTTAAAGCACTAATCCGCGAAATATATTAGTACGTCTATACTATTCTATACATAAACTAAATAAACCGAGTTTTATGTGTGACTAGGTAGTGGTATTTTACTTAGGAGCTCGTCTAGGTAGGTTATTACCCTTTCACCTATTTCTGCTGACACACAGCATACAATAACAGTTAGTATAGTAAGATATTCCATCTAGGACCTAAGAGGTGACAATGCATTAGTAGACTCCCTTTTTGTTTGAAGTTAGTTGCAGTTGCCATGGACAGATGGACATATTGCGTTTGTCACATCAGTTTAATAGGAAAACAACGTTTCAGAACGGGTCTTTTCCTCCTTTTTAAGAGGCCTATAAAGCAGTTAGCCCGCCGCTGTACCAGTTTATAATGGCGGTATCACTGAAATCAAGAATTCAAATAAATTAATGGTAAAAAAACATTTTTAAAAACAAGCTTAAATTGAAATGCTCTAAAAAGAAGAAAATAAACTTTGAATTAAATGGAACCTATCAATGTATTTATTACTTCACACAATTTATATGATACTGATACAAATAAATAAAATTGAAGTGTCTGTTTGTAAAGTCAAAATTATAGCTTTTAACTAAATGCATATGAAAGTATATGTAATATATACATATAACAAAAACAGAATTTTTTAAATTTATGTCTGTCTGTTTGTTCCGGCTAATCTCCGTAACGGCTAGAACGATTTTGACAGGATATTTACTGGCACATAGCTAATGCTATAACGAGTAACTGAGGATAGTTTTATTTTAGTAAAGGAATTAGGATTCCGCGCAAAATAAAAAATAAAATCCATAAAATCCAATTGCAATAAATAATACGCGGGTAAAGTCGCAGGGAACAGCTAGTATGATATAAAAGCTTGTCGAGAAACCACCATTTTTTACCATTTCTTAGAAATACCTACATTTTATGTCAATATAAAGTTACATATTCTATACTTGTTTATGTATACAGATAAATCTCGCGACAAGCTTTTATATCATATAAATTGTGTAATTTAATAAATTGTTGGGAAAGATTTAATTTCAAGTTTATTTTCTTCTTTTTAAAGTATTTCAATAAAAACTACTTTTAAAAATAGTTTTTTACTGTTAATAATATTTTTTATTTTTTAGTTTTTTCAGGACATGTTTTTAAGTCTGTTAGTTCAATTTCATGCGTCATTCTTGGTTTTTGATCGCCATCTTAGATCCACCATTTTGATTTTTTATCGTCAGAAGTTGACCCTTTTCGCTTTATACAACATTTATTTGAGCACCATCAAACTATGTCTAACCTTCGCCGAGATATAATTCTTTAAAATTGGTATGGCGGTCACCTTGTTTTCCGTCTTTTTGAATTTTGTTTCACCACCGCTAGAATTTGCCAGGGTATACGCCAATATTAATTAAGACGCAACCCCGCTAAGTCTTATCGTTTAGTTGGGTAGTAGTGCACCATCTCCTTGAAGAGCTGAACGCTAACGTCATTTTATTCGTATTATTTTCAGCAAAACCTTTCATTTGATATCCATATCATGAGGTTGAATAAAAAAATAGTCCGCCAACTTTGGAAATCGACCATATTGCACCATGCTGTAGCTATATTAGTAGTATAGTTGTAGCACGAATGGGTGGGCGCAACCGGGGAAGGACCACGCTCTCACAGAATACCAGCAGTTTCAAATGTCAGCTTGAAACTGCTGTGTTTCGTGTGGTGAGTATAGAGAACCGGAGACCCATATTACTAGAAAAGATTTATTCCATCTTAGTCCTCACGGGTGACGACGCATCTGCATTTTGATTCTTTATTGAGGATAAATGTAGATGTCTATGGGTCACAGCAACCACTTACCATGAGGTGGGCTGTATCCTCGTTTGTCACCCAATCCTATAAAAAAAATTATTTGATTTAGAGTGACTTTATTTTTGTATTATTCTCAGCAAATCCTTGCATTTGAAATCCATATAAGGGTGCATAAAAAACATATTCCACTATCTTTGGGTGTCCACCGATACTGGATTTAGAGTGAAGTTATTTTATTTTTCGTATTGTTCTCAGCAAACCCTTTCATTTGATACTCATATCACTAGAGTCCATAAAAATAACTTTACCGCCATCTTGAGCCATCCGCCATATTGGATATTTTTTTAAATTTACTTTAACTTTATTGAACCTTACACATCAAGTAAAGGAACAACAGGCGGACTTAATGCTAAAAGCATTCTCTGCCAGTCAGTTAGTATGACGTCATTTAGCTAACAAACTTAACATGTATCATCCAAACTAAACATGTGTGCAAAATGGCGGTTGAGAATAACCGTTTTAAAATACAGTTGCAAGATTTGACCCTAACAAACATTATCATCATCATCATCATCATCATCATTCCAGCCCTTCAAAAGTCCACTGCTGAACATAGGCCTCGCCCAAGTAATACCACAAAGCACGGTCCTGAGACACCTGCATTCAATACTGGTACTGCTATGTTGGTACAGTCAGTCAACGCCCTGCCAAAAGGTGTGAGTGCCATGCCTTAGCAAAATTGAGGGTACAAAAGTCCGTTTGTGCATATGGCCGAACCGTGAAACGGTGCCGGGCCTGGGCGTTTCCCGTTAATTGACACCCAAAAATGGATGTTGCCACAACCAGGAATCCGTATAGGGCCACTGCCTGGATGTTGCCAGGGTGCGTCTGGAGCTGGAGCTGCACTTGACAGCATGCGGATCGCCAGCCGAGCCCGAGGGGCTGCACGAATACCTCGTAGCCCCTCGTATCCATCATCCCCATCAGATGGCTTGGTGTCGGCAGGGTCCTCCCGGACTCAGCAAGAGACACCCGCCGAAAAAATTGATTTGTATCTCGTGATGTGTTTTGGGTCCGTATCAATAAAGGAGGAAATAAGTGCAATTTTTTTTATCCCTAAACAGAGTTATGTGTGAAGATCATAATGCAATAAATATCTCTACATTGGCAAGCATAGAAAAGAGGTAAATCTCTTGTTAAAAAAATTCCAAAAATATACTATCTTAAACTATATTGGTTATTTTTTGTTTAATTAATTAATATAATATAATATATTTACGAAAAATTTGGAGAAGCATATAAACACTCCAAAAAATATATTATAAGTACTTTATTATATAATACTTTTATATTTGTTTGGAAAACTTTCAAGTAATGTGGCATTGAATCGTAAGAACCTATTTCGTCAAAATCATCTAATCGAACATTACTAAGATATGATGCTCATTTATACTTATGTTAAACATACCAAATAAGATAAAAATAGCTTAAAAGAAACTTTATTTATAATAGTATATTAATTTCTAACTTTCAACACGTAAGAACAGCTTCTATTAAAACAGTTATGATTCGGCTTTGTATGGGGATTTCCCATAATGCACCGCCCCGACATCCATTTTGAGCACGCGACATCACCTGATTTAAATCCAGTTACCGTATGATTCGCGTAGTTGAAGTGGATGTCTGTGTCTTATATATGGTGGGGAAAAGGGGAGATCTCCCGCCGGGCAAGGTGTTCTGCCGGGGAGCAGCCAACGCTCCGAGTGGTTTTTTTTTCTGAATGTGTATGCTGTTGACCCTGCGGCCTTGACAGCTTCATCTAATTAGGCTCGTAAGTGAGTACTTACGAACTATTGAGTGCAACGATTCTGCCGTCGGCAAGGCGCTTCGCCGACTGCAGTCCCGAGGCACCCCGACCCCTGCTTTTGGAATGAGGCTCCTGGAGCTAGGGGGGGGGGGCTCGATGCGATTCAAGGGCCCCTCAGAAGGAGGTACGAACCTCGGCTTGAATCACTATCGCAATTTTGTTAACGAGTCGCAAAAGTTAGAAATGCCCCTTATGCGTGTCTGTGACGACGCATTCGCCAGGCGGATGCGGTGTGCCCTAGTGTTCTGTACTAGAGTAGTGTCTAAGTGTGTGTGAGTGTTTATGGTTACTAAACTAGTTCCCTCCCCTGTGGAGGGGGGGACGGGATCGACCTATTCATGTAAGTGATCTTGTAGTCGGGATCAAGAAGAACGTTCTTGGGACGTCTCCTGCGGGGGGCAACATCCCTCAGTGGGGAGTACGAGCCCGCCTCATTCACCAAAGGATTTTTGTGTTCCTTTATCGAATCGAAGTATCTTAAGGATAGTTCCTTAAGATACGTGTGTATAGTGGGCATATCGAGGTCGCGGTAAAGATCCGCGTTCCTCACATAGAAGGGAGCTCCTGTGATCTGACGCAGCAATTTGTTTTGAACAACTTGAAGTTGTTTCAGACTCGTTTTGGAGGCGTGAGCAAAGGACAAACCCGTGTATGTCATAATAGGACGTACGCAGGTTTTGTAGAGATGCAGTTTGTGTCTTAGGGACAGCTTACTGCGTTTGTTGGTTAAGGCGAAGAGACGATACACCACGAATTTTGCCTTATTTCTAACTGTTGTAATGTGCCGAAAGAAGCTCATTGCACAATCTAAGGTCACCCCCAGGTATTTTACCTCTCGGACCCATGGTCCTCTACGGCAGCCCAATAGCATGATATTGGGCTGCCGTAGAGGGAGATCGTACCTATTTTATATTTTTTAACTTGTGCCAATAAGGTGTTATAAAAACACCTTCTGTTGAAAAAGATGGCTTTGCTCTTATCGGGGTTCAGTTCGATTCTCCGTTTTCTGCACCAATCGCCTAGTGCGTTTGCTGCAGCTTGGAGTCGATTATAATAGGGTGGGTGTCTGAAGAATAGATGGTAGTATCATCCGCGTATAGTGCGAGATGAGTACCTGTTAACGAAGGGATGTCACTTGTGTAAAATGAGTGTAGGATCGGGGAGAGCACCGAGCCCTGGGGAACTCCTGCTCTGATTGGTCTGGAAAAGGAGAATGTACCCCCCACGCGAAAACGAAAGGATCTATTTGCAAGAAAATCTTGAACGATTTTGACAAGTCTTAAGGGCACCCCTGTATGGCTAAGTTTGAAAACTAGTCCGTTGTGCCAGACTTTGTCGAAAACCTTGGCCACATCGAAGAACAGTGCTCATGTGTAAACAGGGCGCCTGTTCGCCTTTGCGGCCTGAACTAAAATGTGCTCCGTGAGGCACACTAGAGTGTTTGGCTCGAAAGCCAAACTGCTCGTTAGGAATTAGACTTTTACTTAGCACTGCATCCTTCAGACGGCTGGGATGATGCGCTCATAGATTTTCCCCGTGGCACTGAGGAGACTGATGGGCCTATACCTAGATACCCTATCTCTAGGTTTGTTCGGTTTGTGAATACCGATTACTTCTGCTTCTTTCCATATTTCTGGAAAGGTGCAGGTGGACAATACGACATTGAAAATAGCTACTAGAAGGCAGATCAACTTTGGAGGAAGGGCTTTAAAGACTTTGTTATTAATACCGTCAGTGCCTGGCGCTTTTTGAGGTGTGAGGTTTGATGATGGTTTTCACCTCATCAAAAGTAACGGAAGGGAGTGGATCATCTGTTGATGGTGTGGCGGACAGATTAGCCGCTTCCTCGTCCACCTTGTTCAGGTGGACGGGGTCGAAGGTCAGGGTGCTTGGAGAACATTGGCTCCCGATGCTATCCGCCATGCACTCGGCCTTCTCCGAGTCATCGAACGCTAGCTGACCATCACGAGGGCGCGGGCAATTGATGGTGCCGGTGCGCGCGCAAGAGTCAGAGCTGGGAGAGGAGTGGGCACACTCTTTGTTGCTCCACTGGCCAGGCTCAGTGGCTTAGCCCAAGCACTTTGCTTGGGGGCCGGAGCCGGAACGAATGCAGCGGGAGAGGGACCATCCTTTTTTGGAGGGCCCTGTGCTCCCTTCTGCTTAGGGGGCTGCTTGCGAACCCCAGCGTTTCTTCCCCTCGGCTTTTATGCTTTGGGGGCTTTTGGGCAACTGCGGAAATTCGCAGTGTGCCCTACCGCCCCGCATAACACACAGCTCGGGGAGGACGAAGCGCCACGGGTGCACTTCTTTGTGCCGTGGTCCCCTGTGCACTTTACGTACCTGGGATGGGCGAAGCAGTTGCGGGCCGAGTGTCCATAGAGTTGGCATCTATGGCACTGTCCAGGCACCTTTTTCTTGTGCGGGGGTTCTATAATCACCCCCGAGAGATGACATACTGTGCGCATGTCGAAGATTTTCTTGCCCTCTTCTGAGAAGTCAAGGATAACCAACACCAGGTTGTACGGGGTATTGGTATTTTTGTTAACAATGCGGTGCACCTCTTTTACCGACAGGCCTTGCCTCAACAGATTCTCCCTCACGAAGGCTGTTTCAAATTCTTTGGGAATTCCGCGAATTACAACGCGGAGAGGCTTTTCCTCCTTCAAGGAGTATGTCTGATAGGGGATGTTCTTTCCCCTTAGGAGGCTCGTGAGAGCCCGGAAATCATCGACCGTAATGGCCGAGACGATGATGCCCTGACCGGAGGGCTTGGCTTTTGAGTAGCTAATCTTCTTTTCGGCAATTATGCGGGATATTCGATCCCACTTGGCCATGTCCTGAATGATAACAACAAATTCTCGCTGTGGTTTACGGGCTCCGACCACAGGCCGCGCAAGAATGCGATAGTGTCGGCCTGATTCGGTGCTGGGCCCGTTCCGCGTACCATTGGTCGCTCCAATGATTCATAGAGTCTCTTCTGATCACTCTGGAAGAGACGATTCTGGTAGAGTCTGAACCGTATCAACCTCTCGGTATATCGCCGAATCCGCTTCCCCCAAGCAGCGATTCTCTGTTTCAGGTCATCTATGTGCTCCGCCAGATTTTGCGTTATATCCGGCTGGGACAAATTGATGTTTTTCCCAGCAAACGCCATTCTGACGGTGCGCACAATTCTCGGCCCATTATTGCCTGACGTGAAGCTTATCAGTATCCCGATGAAGACCCTTGCCTTTGGAATACGGTCCTCAATCCTTCTTCTCCAGGTTGGGATGGCGCGATTGTCTAGTAGCGCGTCCAGCCGTGGGAAGTTTGGCGCCAATAATACGGCAAACTGCCAGTGCGGTGCGAAAAAGAATTGAGTCCGTCTCGCAATGGTCCCGGCTGGCTTCCAAGTAGGTCCAAATAGCCTTCACGACAGACCGATTCTGCTTGCTTAGGGGTATGCGCAGGAGTCACGGTCGATTTTCGAGAGGCGTATTATGCGTTTCCACAATCGCCTCCTCCAATTTACTTCTCATCTGCTCTTGTTCTTGGGTGAACATTCTATCATCGTCTGAATCAACCCCAACAGGAAAATCCGCGGCAGTATCCACGTGTGCAGATTGCTCTGCAGTTCGTGGCGTGACATTTTCATCCGATGAGGGAACAGCCTCACTTCAAAGTCGTTCGGGTTCGGCGTCACCAAATATGTTGGAGCGCAGGATGTACCGAACTCGGTCTGCCAGGTTTTGGTCTGATACATGAACAGATAGCTCCAGCTCCGCGAAAAAGCGATGGATCCGAGCCCGATACGCTAACATTGCAGTTTCTTCCCCTTTTGCCCTAAAATACGCTCGCAATGCGTTTGTGTTCATCATTTCTGTCCAACGCGTGCGACGTGTTCCACCAGCGGCGGGTGCCGCTTGCTGAGTCCGAGAAGACCCAGCCGACTTCAAGCCCTCTGGTGGGGATGATGGATGCGGGTGGCTACTAGGTGGTCTTGTAGCCCCCCGCGCTTGGCTGGCGACCCAGTCCATGTCGCGTCCGGCGCCAGCTCCAGACGCGCCCTGGCGACCTCTTGGTAGCGGCCCTTTGCGCACTCTTTTATATATATAATGTTATTATTATTATTCACTTTTATCTTGCTTTATTTAAATAATTGCAATGTATGTTTGTTAAACGAGGATATTCGCAGTAGAACCAGAGTAACCGACGTAGCCCAAAGAATTAATATGCTGAAGTGGCAATGGACCAGCCATATAGCTCGAAGAACCGACAACCGATGGGGAAGAAAGGTTCTCGATTGGCAGCCTAGTACCGGCAGGCGAAGTGTAGCGCGTCCCTACACTAGATGCAGTGACGACCTGGTAAGACATGCAGACAGTATTGAATGCAGGTGGCACAGGACCGTGCTTTGTGGTATTCCATGGGCGAGGCCTATGTTCAGCAGTGAACTTTTTTTATAGGAGAAGGGGTAAATGAGCATGCGGCTCACCTGATTGACCTGTGACTACCGCCCACGAACAACTGCATCACCAGGGGAATCAGGGGAATTGCAGATGCGTTGCCGGCCTTTTAAAAAAGAATATGCTCTTTTCTTGAAGGTCCCTAAATCATATTGGTCCAGAAAAATCTCTGATGGTTATCGATTTCACAAGGAAGTTGAGTGAGGAAGAAAACATCTTGTAAATCGCACAGTGGTGGACCGCCAATCACCCAGATGGTGTGGCTGGTAACGGGAGGTCTGCCGCGATGTGCGTTCGTGAAATTTGGCGGCTGGGATTAATCCGAATAATTCTCCAGAGCACTCCCCGTGGTAAATACGAAAGAAATACAAAGGGAAGCAACATCTCTTTTGCAGTGCCAATTAATCGAGCTGGTCGGAAAGGACTTGGTCATCGACGATTCGAGCCGCTCTGCGCTGGATGCGATCAAATGGAAGGAGCTGCCACTGGGGAGCCCCAGGCCAGAGATGGGAACAGTATTCCATATGAGGCCGAACCTGCGCCTTGTAAAGTTGCAGGCGGTGTGCCGGCGTAAAATACTGTCCCGCCCTGCTAAGCACGCTAAGCTATTTACAGGCCAATTTGGCCTTCTCTTTCAAGTGATCACGAAACTGCACGTCACTCAATATGTCGACTCCGAGGATTCCGATACTGGCTGAGGCAAGAAGGGGAGTGCCTTGAGGAGATACGACATAGGGGTTCTTTTTAGCGGTAAACGCGCAAACTTGTGTCTTCTGAGGATTAAATTGGACTAGATTTAGTCGCCCCCAATCCGAGACTTTGTTCAGCAGAGACTTGATTTCAGACAGAAGTTTGTTCTGGTACTCGGCGACGTTTTCCAGAGAAATATTGGCACAGCCGGTGTATAGAGCACCACCAGTGCTGTCGTCCACATAGCAATGAATGTTAACAGTTAGCAACATAACATTGATATGCAGAAGAAACAGCGTTGGTGGAACTGCAAGGCAGCTGGTGATCCAATCGCACAATTTCTCGGGAAGCCCATAGAAAGCGAGCTTCAAAAGAAGCGCTTTGTGCCAAACCCGATCGAAGGCATTCGCAATGTCAAAACTAACGGCCAACGCCGACCATCTATGAATCTGGTAGACCAGAAGATCACCAGCTGATGGATCCTGACGAAAACCTTGTTGGCGGTCACTAATCAGCTGGTGATCCTCATGGTACCGCATGAGCTGGCAGTTAATAATGAATTCCATTATTTTGGAGAACAAGGAGGTGATGGCGATAGGCCTGTTAGTTGGACGGGTCTGAGCGTACGCCTTTTTGGGGGATCGGGTGGACAAAAGCTATCTTCCATAATTTCGGAATTACGCCTAGGGAATACGAGTACCGGAAAAGACGCTTTAGAACCGTTGCCAACTCCGGAGCACAAAGCTTTTCCAGTAATATGGGTCTCGGGTTCTCTACACTCACCACACGAAACACAGCAGTTTCAAGCTGCCATTTGAAACTGCTGGTATTCTGTGAGAGCGTGGTCCTTCCCCGGTTGCGCCCACCCATTCGTGCTACAACTATACTACTGTTATAGCTGCAGCATGGTGCAATATGGTATATTTCCAAAGTTGGCGGACTATTTTTGTATTCAACCTCATGATATGAATATCAAATGAAAGGTTTTGCTGAAAATAATACGAATAAAATGACGTCAGCGTTCAGCTCTTCAAGGAGATGGTGTACTACTACCCGACTAAACGATAAGACTTAGCGGGGTTGCGTCTTAATTAATATTGGCGTATACCCTGGCAAATTCTAGCGGTGGTGAAACAAAATTCAAAATGGCGGAAAACAAAGTGGCCGCCATACTAATTTTAATGAATTATATCTCGGCGAAGGTTAGAATGAATGTTGTGGAATGCGACAATGGTCAACTTCTGACGATAAAAAAATCAAAATGGTGGATCTAAGACGGCGATCAAAAACCAAGAATGACGCATGAAATTGAACTAACAGACTTAAAAACATGTCCTGCAAAAACTAAAAAATAAAAATATTATTAACAGTAAAAAACATTTTTAAAACTAGCTTTTATTGAAATACTTTAAAAAGAATAAAATAAACTTGAAATTAAATCAGTCCCATTGTTACCGCCTACGGCTGCCCCTACAAGAGTTAAATCCTTCGGGGCCCATTAAGCAGAAGATTTCACGAGCAGACGCAGGTCTTGCCTCAATATGCCCGCGTGGAATTTCCTATCACAATAAACTTCATGGGAGCAAACTAGAAAGCAAAGGTACTTACCTGTATAAGGAGCTAACTTCGCTCCAAAGCTTGGGCAGGCCGTGATTGTATGTAATCTTAGATAGCGAGTCGTGTACAGTGATGTGTGAATGTGTGGGGCCTTGGCAAGCATAGGCGACCAGCAGCGGCCGAGTTCCAGGCTGCTCCAAAATACTGCATCGCTCCAGGCTGCTTCAGCGCCGGACCACTTCTTTCTTCACTGTCACTATTCAGTCTCTTAGCTTCATTGTACATTTAACTAACTTCAATTCGCCTAATTCCACACTCATCGCAGAATGGAACACGTGATATCCGACACGGCAAGGACAGTAGCACAAAATTCGACATTGAATGTCCCGGATTCACTTATCACAAATTATAAACTCGGCACCAGAATAACACGTCGCGCCAGAGTCAAAATATGCCTCGTTGACACGCAAATTAATCTAACTAGGCAACCCAAACACAAAAGCCACTAACCCAACGACCCAATTATAACGATATCCTGCCAATTAACCGGAAGAAGCTCTCAAACTAGGAATGCGCGGCTCGAATCCTAGACCGTATATCTCCTCGACGCGCGTACACTATTGCGCACTCTCGCACGAGTTAAATATCGCAAAATTCACATATCTACGTGACGAAGAAGTACGTACTTCATCTAGCTATCTAGATCCACGACGAGCCGTGAATTTTGGTAAGAGGGCCTGACGGTCTTCCCGCCTCGTGGCTGGAGGGGCACCGACCCTTCGCCCACGCGTCGAGCGACTGACCGCCACGCAGCCGCCCCACCTCGGCGTTTAACTCACCTACATACCAAATCAGGTGAGGCGCTAGCTCGAACGCAATTGGATGGCGTACAAATTACCTTTTTTGGCCTAAACACCCATAAATTTATTAAATAACACAATTTATATGATATAAAAGCTTGTCGCGAGATTGATCTGTGTACATAAACAACTTTAGAATATGTAACTTTATATTGACATAAAATGAAAGTAATTTTAAAAAATGGTTAAAAACGGTGGTTTCTCGACCAGCTTTTATATCATACTAGCTGTTCCCCGCGACGTCGCCTGCGAATTATTTATTGCAATTGGTTTTTATGGGCTTTATTTTTTATTTTGCGCGGAATCCTAATTCCTTTTCTAAAATAAAAGTATCCTTGTTACTCGTTATATCATTAGCTATCTGCCAGTAAATGTCCTGTAAAAATCGGCATAGCTGTTACGGAGATTAGCCGGAACAAACAGACAGACAAAAATTTTTAAAATTCTGTTTATGTTATATGTGTATATTATATATATTTTCAAATATGTGTGAAGTAATAAATACTATATAGATATGGTTATATATATAGATAGGTTCCATTTAATTCAAAGTTATTTTCTTCTTTTTAGAGCATTTCAATATAAACTTGTTTTTAAAAATGTTTTTTTACAATTAATTTATTTGAATTTTTGATTTCAGTGATACCGCCATTATAAACTGGTACAGCGGCGGGCTAACTGCTTTATAGGCCTCTTGAAAATGAAGAAAAGTCCCGTGCTGAAACGTTGTTTTCCTATTAAACTGATGTGACAAACGCAACATGTCCATCTGTCCATGGCAACTGCAACTAACTTCAAACAAAAAGGGAGTCTACTAATGCATTGTCACCTCTTAGGTCCTAGATGGAATATCTTACTATAATAACTGTTATTGTATGCTGTATGTCGGCAGAAATAGGTAAAAGGGTAATAACCTACCTAGACGACCTAACCTACCTTTTTACGTGGTAGAGCCATGCTGCAGCTATATTAGTAGTATAGTTGTAGCACGAATGGGTTGGCTCGACCAGGGAAGGACCACGCTCTCACAGAAAACCAGCGTAAAATAGCAGCATAACGATGCTGTGTTTCGTATGGTGAGTGTAGAGAACCGGAGACCCTTTTTACTGGCAAAGAGGCATTCCAACTTATTCCTCACGGGTGACAACGCATCTGCATCTTGAGTCTTTATTGCGGATAGATGTAGATGTCTATGGGTCACAGTAACCACTTACTATCAGGTGGACTGTGTGCTCGTTTGTCACCATATCCTATAAAAAAAGACGAGTTCCTAAGCAAAATACCACTACTTAGTCACACATAAAACTCGGTTTATTTAGTTTATGTATAGAATAGTATAGACGTACTAGCCTATACTGAGTTAGTGTTTCTGAAAAGATACATATCGTCAAAATTTTCTTTTCATACGTATTTATACGCTATTCTATAAAGCACTTGTAACAACAAAATACGACTTTAAGAGCTGTCTCGAAATCAGATTCCCTCTGGGAGCGTAGGTTCGAATCCTATCGGCTGCGATTTATCTTTTAATAGGTATTTTTCTTTAATTTTTCTAAAATTTATAATTAATATACATTTCAAACATGTTAACCCAGAAACTACTTAGGATAATTAATTTAAGATTAAGGAGTCCATTACTATATTATGGTCACTGAAGAAACACTGCTTAACAAAATTATGATATTTAAGTTAAATTCAGTTTATTATTAAAATCCACCTTCTATATTTTGGGCTTCGAAATTTAATTATTTTCTTTAAATTTATATGAGACCACTCATGATGTTCGTTTACTCAGGTTCTACTGCAGATACCCCCCATTTCTAAGTCAATGACGCTGAAAAAATCCGAGCATAGTCCTCTCCATAGCCCCCTGAGTGACCTTGAGTTTTTTCATTGTATTGTTTTTAATTAAAAATGAAGTAATAAACGAACGTAAAGTGTCTTTGATGACAAATGGTTACTATGATACGGTAGTGGTCCTGCACCTACACCTGCAACCAACATCTTACAAAGAAGGTAACAGGGATAGCAAAGGTGCTTTGTTATCCCTGAGAACTAAAACGGAAAGCCTCAAAACCTGTAATTATGACGGCTCACTATGCTATCATTCGTTCTGGACCTGAACTCTGCAGTGCACGTACTGTGCTATTTGGCAGCTGTAAGACCCTCTCAGAAATGAGAGGAGACCTGTGCCCAGCAATGGGACGTATATAGGCCGTAATTTTAACTTTTATACGTCATGAGTTAGATGTCATATAAATTTATTCAACCTCGAAAGATTGAAATATAGAAGATGGATTTTTAAATGTAATTATTTAGACAAAATTAAAGTTTGTGATTCCTCATTCCACTCAAAAGTGACAAAAGATAGACTTGTAATAAAAAGTAAAAGCCGTTTTCAAAAAAATGATTTCCACGTAATATCTTTCAAGGCTTGGGAATCAATTGTTCTACAATATGTATAAGCACAGCATTTAACAGTAAATAGACTGTTTTTCAAAATTGTTTGAAAAACAGTTTTGAATACACTAAGGAGTTTCAATTGCTTACTCTAAATTAACGGGATTCCAACTTAAGCCACTGTTAATATTTAAAATATCGAATTTAATATAAAGGGAAAAATATTTTAAATACGAGTAAAACTATACTCTCATGTAATTTTGAAAAGTTACTTGAGTGTGCCACGTATCGAACCGACGTAAACGTGAAAAACCTGTATTTATTGGTGTCAATTAATGAGGCCATTGAAAATGTGTATCAACTATTAACAGGCCAGATTATGCAAAACAAAATATTATATAAATATTTTGTCAAAATTAATAAAAAAGGTAAAAATATTATTAATAAATTATGCCAATTTGATTAATCTAATAAATAAAAATTATTGTTTGTTTTTTCGTATTTTATGCACTGCCATACCGTTCGTCAGATTGCGGTAAAACTTTGTCAACTTATTGCTTGCACTTGTGCGAAAGGTATAGACATAGCACAACAATACACAGTAGTTGACGCGCGTATCGTGCCAACAAATTAATTTGAAATTTACATATCATTCAGTTTAAATGAATGTATTATCATTTCTAACTAAACAATATAACCCTTCCAAATTGAAAACGATATTTCCGCAATTATTTCTTTTGTGGAAGCAACGCGCCGGGTACTAGCTAGTGTGAAATAAAAATTACGCACAAAATAATGAATAATTTTTTTCTTTTTTTTAATCTGCAATTTGACTTGTCACAAGATTATCTTTAAAAAATTATAAATAGCAGCATAATACTACAGTGAAGTAAGTACTCTATGCTAAAACATTTTTTTTATTTATCAGGCGTGTCGATAACCGAAGAAACTTTTATAATGGCAACAAGGCCATCTTATTACTCAAGAGTGACGAATCATCTGTATTTTGATTGATAATCGGGGATAGATGTATTTGTTTATGGGCCACTTACAAGTATTAAATATTATTTTAATAGAATAAGATGTCTATTCTTTATGTTTTTCTTTAAAATTTCTAGAAAATTTCTCGCCGCTATTAATTATCCTTTCTATTTCCTTATTTATTTCTACTTTTTGGTCGAAAATATATTTTGAAATAAATAATAAAATGTATTGTTCACCTTTTGATATATTTATCCGATTTTTGGCTCTGCCCAAGGTCAATATCATTTATAAATTATTATAATATTTCCTAGCACCTAGCTTATTATAATTTTATGAACTTTATGAAATCAAGCTGTGTTCGCTTAATTTGAAATGGGCTCTGTAAGCTCAATATGTTTTATTAGTTTGTAACTAAATATAATATGACTTTTTTCTCATATATATTTCTTAAAGACTATCATCATTATGTGAATATTTTTACAACGAAATTCACTGCAGCGTTTTCTGGCCAGCTAATGTTGAGTACGTGACAAACATAGTGAGTTGAAACATTTCTACAGGAAATTACTCTTTCAGTAAAATGGGTTGCGTTATCATTCAATTCCTAATGACAGAATAAAGCTCCTGCGTCGTCTGCTTGAAGATGATTTACTTAAGACGTTCGTGAAGTTGTTTGCCTCTTATGTATATGGAAGTGCCTCTTATGTATAGAGAGCAACCACTCTGTAGCTATATTATTGTTGTAGTATGTGGTAAGGACCACATTCTCACAAAATATCAGCATAAAGTAGTAGCTTAATGCGGCTGTGTTTCGTGTAGTAAGTATAGAGTTATCCGTTTTATTGGTAAAGAGGCATTCTGTCTTAGTCCTCAGGGGTAGTCAAAAAATTTTTGTGTTGAATTTCATATTTACTGTGGTCAAATAACAATGGCAGACTTTTATACGTAAATTTAGTTGAGAAGAAATGGTAGCATCTATATATCAAAAATATCTTAAAAGTTTAAGCGTCAGTCCCTGAATAACTTTGTAAAAGAGTTTTGTCCTGAGAAGGCGTCAAAAAAAAGATATATGAACCTTTTTAGGTTACGTCTTATGTCACTTGGAAAAAGTCATGCATCCTGTGGTTATTAATTTGATTTTAGCTTAATACATCCTCAACATAATGTTTATATATATATATATATATATATATATATATATATATATATATATATATATATTATAATGTTTAATTTAGATAATTGTATCTCTATTAAATATTTACATACTATAAATGTATATTACTGGCATGGCTTCTGGGCCTTTGTGCCATACAGTGACATTTTGTTTTAGCTAGTGTTGCTATAACATTAAATGGAACTTTTACATAGTACTATGATTGAGACAATGTATTATTGCAGGAAGTTCTTTGTAAGAGACTTATTTTCAACCATTTCACTTTAATTTTTATTATTAATGATAGTATAGTTATTACTGATAATAACTTCCTATAGAAAATATTTTGTTTGTGTGCTGTGTTGGTAGTCGTCTTACAAAGTGTATACGTAAATAGTATGAATATAGTAAATGACAACACTTGAATAGTGTAAATGATTAAAGTCATTTGATATTCCTATAAATTTATGTTTTTTTTCTGTGGCTTTAATTAAATCCATTTTTATTTGAATTATCACAGAAAAATAATAAAAACTCATTTTATATATAAGTTATTTCTAGACGCAATGATTTTGCCGACAATTTTTCTGCCCTTGTTATTTCTATTTTGAGTTAAAGGTTTTAGTTTTAACTCAAAATATTTTTTTCAATGAAGACCTTTTATATCCAAGTATACGTATGTAAAATTACAGTTTAATTCTAGTTTTTAAAGGTGACACAGGAAAACTAAAACAGAAGATGGGTAGCGGCAACTCTCTGATCTGATCTTCTTGATAATAACCGAAAATAACAAAAGAACTGTGGTTACAAACTCACCTGCCAATCATGGCAACAATACCAAAATCCACCCTATGAGGTAATTTTTGAGGAGGTTTTTTTGCAGCAGTTGTGTAATAATGAATAAATTCTTAAAGGGGCTTAGTTACTAGACTTTGAAATATAGGTAACATTTCTTACAGTCTTTATTTTTTATTTGTTTGGATAAAACCATACAAAAGACTTACCTAAGTTATTTTATTATAGAACAGGAGATACTTATTCTATTTATAACATGACTGTGATATACTTAACCGTCGCTTAAAGGGCTCTACGAATTACACGGCGCTGAACCCACATAACTTACAGGTGGAACATTTTTCATTTACGATAAAATCATTTCCTTTTAGTTAGAAAGTTAATATTAAAGGATTTCTATGGGGTGACTTAAAATTATTGTTACGTATACGCTTTTACATTTAAAGTAACTTTATCTTATTTTTATTATAAGTTACTCTATGTTTTTTAATCCTATACCTATATCTTTTTAGTTACAACAAGATATTATTTGATAAACAGGGACGAGCCGTGGTCCTTCAATACTGCCAGTAGTGAAGGACGCGTTTCGGATTCGTGTAACGCTATTTGATGTCTTTGAAGAAATATTTGATGTACACGTAAACATCAAAAACGTATCATACTCACCTATTGATGGCGAACAAATCGTAGCACTCTACTTCTGCCAAGGATGTGAATAGGTTCTCTCTCTTACCTATTTCTTCCACGAATGTGTTTAGAGAGCCAGTATAATTACTGTCTTTGAGGCATTCCACTGGAGATGGGCTTTTACCGTTGTAGGAAATATTTGTCTTAATCGTAGATCAAGTCGCGTTGCACCTATGACTGTGCTGCTTTTAGCCTGGATGCTTCTGGCAATCCATTTTATTGTATTTCGCATAGACGAATCTTATGGCACATAAGAGACTTAGTGTAGTAATGGATTCCTTACACCGCCATCATACGCCATGTTTTTTTATTTAACAAAATCATTTAAATTTACACTCTTAAAGTCCCACAGTCTGCCAAACTACTCAACAGTTTGTTGGCAGAAGAAAAATGCTCTCTAATTTCCTAACTTGCAAAAAAAGGAAAAAGCTTAATACAAATATACACTCAAATATAACAAATCTATAGTATCGATATATACATATACACATACACATATACATTCGAGGCACACACCTATACATAATAACTACATCTTATATTGTTGTAGAATGGATCATCACGATACAAATGTAAAATTTTACTATTTATTAGTATGAACTTTTTTAACTTATTTTTAAACTGTTTTTTTGTTTTATGTGTAAGTCATTCTCCCGGTAAATTGTTGTATATTTTCGATGTTAAACATTGAAGCGTTCTTTTGCCATAATAATTAGCACTTTCATATTGCAATGTTATTACTTTACGCGGTCTACGCCTGTTCTTATTTATGGGCATATAGCTACTCAATGCGTTACATAAGATTGAATAATACTTATCACATGTCGCAAATGATATTTTAAATTGCTCGTGTATCGGTATTAAATTACACTCCTGAAAGAGCTGCTCATAATTATCCCTAAATTTAATTTTAGCTTTTGGGTTAGCCAATATTTCAACTAGCGCGTAATAAACAACATACAGTACGGCTTTAGATGTTACTTTCTTCAAAAAATGGAATTTACTTAATATGCCTCTTAATTTGTTACACACCTGTTCTTTATGGCTACCCCAGTTCATATTTCTATCTATTGTTACGCCTAGATATTTGAAATGTTTTACAAATTCTATAATTAAGCATATTTTCGTGTATACATTGGTATGTGTGACCCACTATCTTATATTCTTTTGCATTTCTAATATTATGCGGTGATGGCATATGCATTCCTTTAGTTTTTGCTGTGTTAATAATAATTCCATTATCATGAGACCACTTAGTTATGTTGGTGAAATCAATTTGTAGCTATTTCTCTATTTCATCTTGATTTTTGTCAGCATAAAGGATGCACATATCATCCGCATACATAAAAACAGCACAGTGTTCGATTACATTACATATACTGTTGACGTACATTATATAGCCCACTGGTCCATATACGGATCCAGTAGGAACACCTGACTTCTTTCTCTTCTTTCCTCTTTACCAGATATATTTTTAATAACAGTCACTATTTCCAATTTTGAAAATAATTACTTAGCCAATTGTTTATAGGACCTCGTATACCACATTCATCCATTGATTTCAACAAAAGATTATGTCCTAAAGTGTCAAAAGCTTTTTTTTTTAAATCAATAAATATGCTTACTATATGTTTCCTTGCATTTAATCTTTCATTTATATAGTCTGTAAAGTTAGTTATGGCTGTAGCTGTACCCCTATTTCTTCGAAATCCATGCTGATGATCTAATATAAAATTAATCTCTAAGAAATCTGTTATTTGTTTTACAACTACTTTTTCGACTATCTTGTTTATGACGGAAAGTATAGTAATAGGCCTGTAATTTTCATAATTTTTATGGCTTCTTTGTTTATAAATAGGTCGAATTTTTGCCTTTTAAAGCCTATCCGGATATATACATTTTTCTACACATAAATTGATAAAATTAGCAATTACAGGACTAATTTGATCTTTGACTTAAATCTTGGACTCTTATTCCTTCAACACAAGGAACTTTTTTACACGACAATTCATTATTTTTTTTTTAATTTGGCATGGAGTCATTTTTCTATATCTTATACTTACCAAGCTTTCATTAACATATTTACTTCAATCCAAAAATTTAATTATACATTTATGCTTAATTGTATCATATATATATTTACGAAAAGCCTGTACATATCGAACTTACTATTACTACTAAAATGTTATAATACAAAATCATCCACATTTACTTTTTTTTACCTATCCATTGATTAATATACATCCGTTTTTTTCTCAGGTCATTTCCTCATTTAATAATTAACTCTTTTTTAGTTTTTTTTAGCAGCCCGGTAAATGGTACAATGGTATTTCATATTCTTTTAAATTTATTTCAGTTAATACTATAATTTCTAGCATATTTAAATATCCATCCAACAACACCAATATTTCATTAAAGTTTTTACGCATGGATCTTATATTTAAATGTACAATATTTATTGACGCATTTTGTTCATCCATGAACTGTTGTAGACGGTCTTTGTTATGAATTCGTTCATAATAAATGCCATTATTATTTTGCACAATTGTACCTTTTTTTCTCACCGTTAAAAACGCAAATTACTATCACCTAGAAGGTGGTTTTCGATATGCTTCTCACTTTTAATTTGGTAAATTTTATTATCCGCTTCACTTTTCTTAGTAAGTACTTTAGAGTTTTGTATCCAAATACACTTATATGAGCTGTTTAATTTATTCATAGCGAGATAAAATAATTCTCGAGTTTGTGGAGCAATATTTTCATTTATGTAAATTGGACCTTCGGTATTATCTCCATAAAGCTGATTATTATTAATACATCGTTTTATTGCTTTTAGCCACTTATCGCGAGCCGTACGACTTCTCAATCTCACAACCTCTGGGCGTGACTTTCCGTTATTTTTTTCTCTCCCACCCGCCAAGTACTCTCTAATTCATCTTCCATTTCCAACAGATGTGAAATTTTTCGCACAATTTCCACTATATTCTCTTTTTCTTTGTATTGAACACCAATCAACTCGACGTTTTTTTCTCTTTCTCGATTTTCTAACACACATACATTCTTCCATCATTTTATTGCACTGCTCTAAGTGAATATTTCGTTGTTGTAAATCCGTAATTTGATTTTTATGCTTCGTGAATTTTTCAATTGCTTCCATCTTAAAATCTAACATTGCTTTGTACTTCTCTGCATAGTATTTAAATTGTTCGTTAATTCCTTTCAATTTTTTGCTCCCTCTATTATAGCCATTCGTTCATTAATTTGTTCAAGTACTACTTCATTGTCTTTAGCCGTCGGTGAACGTGGAGTTCCTACCCCTGCTTTAATTCTTCACACGAATCACAAATGCCTTTAGTACTAAAACAAATTATATCTTTTACACATTTTCTATGAAAGGCATGATTTCACTTTTTACACTCCACATTGTCTTCCTTGTTATTTGGTAAAAACTGTTTGCACTTTTAATCAGTCAAATACAATACAAGCCTCTTGTCACGAAATTAAAACCTAGACAAACTAAACCGAGGCGGTTTTCACGAAACCACAATTACGTAGCGAAGTAACACGCACTAATTCTAAAATCTAGACCATAAACTGGTCGCGCGATACTTCTGCAACGGTAACCGAGATACGCTAATTAAATGCACCGCTGCCCGCGAGCCACTGTCTCCCGCCAGACAGCGACAAACGCAGGGCAGCTGCCTTCCGCTGCCCCTCCCCCCGCGACACGCATAAATTATTTTTGTATGTCCGTATTTTATGCGCTGCAATACCGTTCATCGGATTGCGCTAAAACTCAACTTATTTCTTGCGAAGGTTATAGGCATATTGCAACTAACTTATAATATCGTGCGTATCGTAACGACAAATTTATTTGAAATTTATTCAAAACTCAACTGCAAAGAATGTTTTATCATTACTAATTAAACAATATATATATATATATATATATATATATATATATAGTTTATGTAGATATTTCGACAGTTATTTATTCTGTGGCAGCAACGTGCCGGGTACCGGCTAGTACATATATGTATATTATTTGAGTCATGGGGGCTATACTACACTTCAAAATTCTTACACAGTACGGTTGAATATTTGTATCATGCATATTATAATTATATCATCATTCGTCATCATCATTGCAGCCCTTCACAAGTCCACTGCTGAATATAGGCCTCCCCCAAGGAATGCCACAAAGCACGGTCCTGAGCAACCTGCATCCATTGACTTCCTGCATGTCTCACCAGGTCGTCACTCCATCTAGTGGGGGGTCGCTCTACACTTCACCTACCGGTACGTGGCTGCCACTCGAGAACCTTTCTTCCCCATCGGTTGTCGGTTCTTCGAGCTATATAGCCGGCCCACAGCCACTTCAGCTTACTAATCCGTTGGACTATGTCGGTTACTCTGGTTCTACTGCGGATATCCTCATTTCTAAGTTTATCACGCAGAGACACCCCAAGCAGAGCCCTCTCCATAGCTCGCTGAGCGATCTTGAGCTTCCTCATACGGTCATCAATCTAGGACCACGTCTCAGATCCGTAAGTCATCACTGGCAACACGCACTGGTTGTACAATTTCGCTTTTAGGTTTTGAGGTATGTGTAACGAGAAGATGTGTCGTAGTTTCCCGAACGCTGCCCAGCCGAGTTGAATCCGTCGATTGATCTCTCGGTTGAAGTTGGACTTACCTAGTCGGACTATTTGTCCCAGGTAAATATACTCGTCAACAATTTCGAGCTTAGTGCTCACAACAACTACCGGCATAGGAGTGACATGGACGTTAAACATGATTTTTTTTTGTCCATGTTCATCTTAAGACCTATACGTTGGGAGACACTATTGAGGTCATTGAGCATAATGCTTAGGTCCTCCAGTGATTCTGCCATAAGCACTATATCATCGGCAAATCGATTGATTGATTTTAATACCGCATCCTTTCCAGTCCAGTAGCTTGAAAACGTCTTCCAATGCAGCGGTGAAGAGTTTCGGGGATATAACGTCACCCTTTCTTACACCTCTCTGCAGTTGGATAGGTTTCGTACTTTGATTCTATAGGATAGCCATCGTAGCTCTACTGTACAAACACTTTAGCACTTCGATATACCGACAGTCAACTTGGCACCGCTGAAGGGACTGCAGCACCGCCCAAATTTCGACGAAATCAAAGGCTTTCACATACTCGTAGTCCACATACGCCAGACATAATGGCAAATTGTACTCTTCGGACTTCTGTACAATTTGCCGAAGGGTATGTATGTGGTCTATGGTGCTAAAGCCTTTTCGGAAACCGGCTTGTTCGGGAGGCTGGAAGTCATCAAGTCTGCGCGCGAGACGATTCCAAATGACTCTCGAAAACAGCACGTAGACGCGGCTCAGAATGGAAATCGGCCTGTAGTTCTTCAAGAGTTATCACCTTTCTTGAAGAACAAGACCACCGCACTTCTGCTCCACGCCTCCGGTGTAATGCCACCATGTAGGACGGAAATAAAGAGCTTCTGAAGGACTTCAAGTACCGGTCTTCCACCCGCTTTCAGAAGCTCCGCTGTAATTCCATCCTCGCCTGGGGCCTTGCCGTTTTTAAGGTGCTGGAGAGCCATTCTAATCTCGCTCAGACTGACGTCCGGGATGTCATTGGAATAGTGTCGGATAAGACTCGCTCTTGGATCGTTACTCACACTGGCATAGGGCTCCAACGATGACGTGTGCAGCTGCCCATAGAACCTCTCAATCTCACTCAAAATCTCAGGTGTCCCAGAAACGATGCTGCCACACTCGGTCTTCATCTTTGACAGTTGGCTCTTTCCGGCAGACAGATCTCTGGCAAAAACTTTGGAGCCTTAGTTCCGCTCGATCGCTTCTTCAATACAAGCTGTATTGAAGTTGCGTAAGTCCCACCGCATACATTTGGGGATCTGTCTGTTCAGTTGCCTATATGCTATCAAATCTGTTGAAGAGTGTAACTTCATCTCCCGTCTAACAGCCATGAGATTAAGAGTGTGATCGGAGAGTTTTTGTGTTCTTCTGCGGCAGGTCTTGCAGAATTTGGTTCCAACCGCATAGACAGTTTCCACGAGCTTGTCATTCATATCGTCCACTTCATTTCAGTCTTTTAGGCACTGAAAACGGATTTGTAACTGGAGCTGAAAGGTTTCGGGACTTTGGAACAAAGCACGAGGGGAACGGAGCGTTGGCTTCATTAGACGAGACCCCTCCAACTTAACGTTTAGGTTCAGTGTGCCTCTAACAATTCAGTGATCGCTACCAGTTTTCACCCTCGCGATCACGGAGACATCACTGAACAGTTGTCGTCTGGTCGTCATAATGAAGTCAATCTCATTTTTTGTCGAACCGTCGGGGCTCGACCAGGTCCACTTCCTGTGAGGCCACTTCTGGAAGAAAGAGTTCATTATAAAGAGTCCCTCATTCTCCATGAAGTCGGCCTGCTGCCGGCCCCTTGGGTTCCGTTGCCCTATTCCAAATTTCCCTACTTTCAGCTCACCGTTCTCTCTTGTGTCTAGTTTTACATTGAAGTCTCCCATTAACACCGTATAGTGGGTTTTGGAGGAATTCATGGCTCTAGAGATCGGGGTGTGCCGAGGTTGGTGCGTAAACCTGTATGACCTTCAGCGAATACCGTTTGGTAATTCTGAGTATAAGGTACGCAGCCCGCCTCGACACACCCTCAATCTTTACAACGTTGTTAACGAGAGACTTGTGGACGATAAATCCGACACCTCCTTGGGACAGATTGTCGCCCTCCCGGTGATAGGACAAGTTGCCGGATTCGAGGATTACCGTATCCTCCCCCTCTTTTCGGACCTCGGATAATCTTATAATATGCCAGCGTAACTTGTCTATCTCTTCTTCCAGCTCCACTATCTTCTCGTCAGTCCTCAGGGTGCGTGCGTTGTATGTTGCCAGGTCGAGTCGTCTTAGGTGGCAACCGAACCTCCACTGGAGATTCTTAGCACCCCCTGCCCCGCCGTTACCATGGTCGACATCGTAGCCAGGAATAGTGGGGCCGCCGGGGACTGGGGGCCGTTTATTATTGTCATTGCTAATGGGGGGTATATTGCCATAGTTGCCACGCTTGGCGAGCGGGTTGGCAACCGCAGTTATTTATTAAAATTTTTGCTGTTATCAGGAAGAAGCTGCTGCCTATCTCCAGCCTGTTTCCCTTTGTCGCCTTTTACGACACCCACGGGAAAATATGAGGTAGTGGATATTCTTAACCGCCACTACACGACATTTATATTATGTTCTCTTATTGTTAGTCGCGAAAGCGTTGAAAACTTGGAAACTACAACAGCGAAAACAATGGAAATAAGTTAATTGATAACACAGTGAAAAAGGTGGCATATTATTTATGTTTTTGATACGCGAAGGCTTATAGAAGAGTAACACTTCGTTGTTATTTACTCTGTACTTCAGACCCTTCATAACAAACAAGCTTATCTGCTGACAGTGCGGACCATTAGTGAAATTAAATTTTCCTGCTTATTTCTACCGAAGAGTATATTTTATTATTGAAAGAAAAATATTCTTAATGTTGCACATAGTGTTTGGTATTTGCGTAACGGTATTTGACAAAATATTTGATGTACACGTAAACATCATCAATGAAATGCTCACCTATCGATGGCGTATAGGTGGTAGGACTTTTTTTCTGCTTCGGTATTGGATAGGTACCAATCTCTTACTTATACTGCCAACAAGCAGTAGTGCGTGCACTTCTGTATTATAGTGTGAAGGGTATAGAGTGTCAGTATACTGGCTGTGAGGTATTCCATCTTAGTCCACAGTGACGACAACGCATCACTAGCCTTATTTATTTAAATTTGCAGATATCCATGGCCTACAGGAGCCATTTCACAACAGTTTGAGTGCGAGTTTGTTTGTTATATTAATTTTATAAAAAAAGTATTTGCGGGAAGATTGATTCTCCAAACATAAGTGCCGAGATGTGTGGATGTTTCGTGACAAAATTCAAGTGTCGTAAACGTATTTATCACAATCAAAGAGTGCGTCATGTTTACGAATGAAAAGATGATAATATTGTTGGAAACATAATTTAATTATTTTATATTATTGAAGTACGTAGTGCTTTAATAAGCTGTTAACTGACTTAATAACCTTGTAATAATCTTCGAAAATGGGAAGTTAATGGCAATATTGTCTTTATTTTTCTTTTTTAGAAAACGTTTTATAATAACTTACAACATTTCCATATTGAAGTTAAAATAAATAACCTGTATTTGATAGCAGTATTATATAATTATGTTGAATATCAATCACTTACCTACGTAAAATATTCTCTGGGAAAACTCCAGATATCGACATGATTATATTTAAGCGTTCCAGTTTGTTAATGGACACGGCCTTTTTGCACCAAATAACGCTGTTATATTTACCTTGTCATCATCATCGTCATTAGCTCGTAGAAGCCTTTTCCGCTGTAGAAAAAATTTATCTTACTTGTCGCTTGGCAGGCGTGTTGAAGATCACTGCACCAGATGTCTTGTATCTATCTATGACGCTTCTACCCTCAGTCTGGATATTTCTCGCAAGCCATTTTCTGGCATTTTATGCGTGGTAGAGCCATGATACTACTATATTATGTCTGCAGCACGAATGTGTCGGTTTGACCGAGGTAGGACAACGCCCTCAAGAATAATAGCGTAAGATAGCAGCTAAATGCTTTATTTCGTATGGTGAGCGTAGATAACCGGACACCCTTTTTACCTTTTTACTTTTGCATCTTTGTCCTCAGGGGTGACAACACATCTGCATTTTGATTCTTAATCGAGGATATATGTAGATGTCTAATGGCTACAGCAGCTATTTACTATTAGGTGGACTGTGTGCTCATTTGTCGCTCTTATTCTATAAAAATAAAATCCTTATAGATGCCTCTTATGACACCCGTGTATTAGCGGTGTAGAATATCCACTACCCTACATTCTGTGGGTGTCGTTAACGGCAAAAGAAGGCAACAAACCGAGAGATGTGCAGGCGCGTCTTGCTGACAATAACTAAAAATAAGTATAAAAACTGCGGTTGGCAACCCGCTTGTCTACTATTGAAACTATGGCAAATATCTCCTTTATGAGGCAATCTATGGGCAGACTTTTCTTCAATAGTGGATATATAGGCTGCGTTGGTAGATGGATGATACATAAGGGAGGACAGGAAGTAATGGATTCCTTACTTCATCAACAAACGGCATTTGAACATTGTATTCATAATTTTGTTTTAGGTGTTCCTCGTAAAGTTCTATAATCAGATTTTAATATATTTGGTATTTTTTAAGAATTATGAAAAAATATAAAGTAAAGGAACAGATAATGGGGATATATATCTCAAAACTTAAAAGCTAGAGTAGGTACTAGTTCAATCAGCGCATGTTGCCAATTATATAAACCTAAGATTAGGTCCCTCACTGCTGACCGTTTGACGAAGCTCAATGGCCGTAAGAAGGTATAAGCGCGGAGTTTCTTTGAGTAGAACCAGAGTAAATGACATAGCCCAACGGATCAGCAAGCTGAATGACATGGTAAGATAAGCATAGGGCGGCCTCCCACTGATAAAATGACGACCTGGTAAGAGATGCAGGAAGTCGATAGATGCAGCGGGCTCAGGACCGCACCTTGTGGCATTGTTTAGTGGAGGCCTATGTTCAGCAGAAAACTTGTTGATAGGCTGTAATTATGAAGATGATCAAAGGAACAGCGTTACCCTTGTTTGGCTTAGTGTGGATTGGATCGCAGCGAGATCTACCTATACTTTAATCAAAATTAGTACTAGGATTTCATTGCCCATTTTTTACATAATATAAGCCAGTGTTTGACTTTAATCTCACCTACTCTTTTTTAGGCTGGCAACGCACCTGCAGTTCCCTGGTGTTGCAGTTGTTAATGGACAGCGGTAGTCACTTACAATCAAATGAGCCGCAAGTTCGTTTTCCCCCTCTTATAATAAAAAAATCTGGTGGTAAGTGGTGATGAAGATGGTAGCTTGCACTGTCTATGCGTGATAAAAACCTATTCACTATTGTCTTGAAAACGCCCAGATTGTAATCGGACTCGGATCGGTGGATTATTCCACTCCACTGCTGTGCGCTTTACCGAAATAAGCTGTTCGGTTATTTTAAATTGCCGACGTTTCGAGTTGTATACATCATTCATGGTTACAATTAAGGGAGAACCGAAGTTTTGATGTGCTGACTCAATTAGTTAGTTAACCACCGCTACTTGAAGCTTAAATTATTCTTGGTCCGATCAAATCTCAGCCCGATGAGAAGGAAATTTATTATACCATGTTTGCACATATATGTAACAATTTTCACTCGAACAAACCTTGATCGACAAACTTTATAAATAGAGTATATAGGAACTAAGGGCAAATCTTTTATCAAAATAGGCATTATGAAAGGGGATTTGAGTACGAGGTTAATTGGATTAAGCGCTTATCGAAATTCTCGGCAGTCGTAAATTTACATTGATTTCATCTTTAAAATTGTTGGTTATTTCCATATTTATATCTCGTTTACTCATTTACGACAATTGAATTTAGTATTGATATTCTATGATCCTCAAAAATTTATTCAATAGGAGTAAACTTAAGAGCATAGAGAAACTTGTTCTCAAATATTTTTTTTTTCATTCATTCACTCCCTTTATCGATGTGAGGCTGCATATTGAAAACCTGTTGTAAACAAACAGTTCACCTAATGGTAGCTTGTGCGATGGCATCACTACTAAATACAAATTAATACGCGGCACAAATACAAATCAAACGAACAAATAACAAATACAATGACTATCAAATCAAGTTGAATACAAATTACACAAATACAAATTAATATTTATTACATTAAATACAAATTACACTACAAATAAAGGTATACACTACAGTCGATCAGCAAAGATGCCTCGCCTGGCGACCGGCCCTTCGACAATCAATATACGATATAATAATTATACGATTACGTGATAACAATTATCTACCTACTCAAAATAACTGACGCGTACCTAGCCCTAACAAACTCCTGCTTGCGCAGCCTAACGGGTGTGGTATCTAAATCTACCCACCTATCCGCTAAAAAACAAAGGAATCAAACAACAAAAGAAAATATTTTTATTATTACGTATTACGGCCGGGCGTGGTTGTAGGAACAATCAACCGCGCTTCTGCTACCAAAAATGTTCACGCCCCTAGTTGCCCCTACAAAGGTCAAATATCCCGGGGCCGCGGTAGATTCGACGGACAAATAAGGGTGGGGCCCAACGGCCTATGGAGACTTATTATTCTACACAATAGATATAGGGCTAGGTAAATAAATAGTACGTACCTGGTTTCGAAGCTAAGACTGACCCCAAGGCTCGGTCAGGCGGTAGGTAAGTGCATGTAAGTAGTGTGTGAGAAGGTGTGTAAAATGTGAAACCTGACTTAACCCTTCCAATCGGCAGCAGCCCTGACCCCGGCACCGCCACACGCTGTGGTATCCTCCAGCGGCGTCACCTCGATGTCACTCAAAGTCTAGCGTCCCTTAGCACAAATCTATAATCTAATACGAACGCTGTTTCTCGCGGGTCACAAAGTTTTGCGTTTTTAACCGACACAGGAAACTATCTCCGAGTTACATCAAATGCCACAAAGCAACTCGTCGACGCAAATTAATATTGTCAAAGCACTTCAACCGGCAATCACTATACAATTTACGTAAATTACTTGCCAACGAATTTAAGTTAATCAATCAAAATATTACGACTTCGTTTTCGCGTGAACGCACTAAAGATAACCAAACATTAGAAGCGAAAACTCCAATAGTAAATTCTACGCGTCCCTTCGACCGGCTGTTGTTCACTATTCCAGTCTATCAACTTTATTGTACATATAATTAACTTCAAAGTCAACCAATTCAACGTTCATCGAAATCAAACACGTGGCACACGGCACAATTGCAACGAAATTACTCTAATCACTCAAATCCAATACAAGCCTCTTGTCACGAAACGTACAAATTAGACAAACTAATTCGACGCGGTCTACACGAAACCCCAAATATTCACTAGTAAGTTTGGCTCTCAAAATCAACACTGGCCGCGAGCTACCGATCCAGCGGTCGCAAATAAAAAACGCTAGTAGACAGAGCCGCTGCTGTCAAGCTACTGTTGCTAGCCCACTAGGCCGAAAGCTGGGAAGCGGCATATCGCCCCCCCCCCCCGGCGGCGCGCACGTCACCTCACACCATCGGGCGATGCGCTAAAAGTCAAAGGCGATTGGATGCCGTTTCAAATGACCATGTTTGGGCTTAAACACTTCCTGATACAGCCAGTGGCATCGACGCAAGAGAATTCATCGCCACATATCGTCTAGTAAGTAACGTAAGATGCTTCTACGAGAAATTCCAGAAAAAAATAACGCTTACAATAGATGGCATTATAATCAAGTCATTTAAGCTAGACGTAAATAATCTGATCAGATCAAAGAAGAGACGCGACGGTCAAGACAAATCCTACTGATAGATTATCTAGTAGTATTATTTTGCGGGCAGATGATAAAGAAGAATAAGGCCAGCAGTAAACAGCAGGGGCACGTCTCGATTCCATATACAATCACTGGCAAAATTTTTTGCTTGTACACTTTTTACTGCAGTCATAATTGAGCTGCAGCGGTGCTTTACCACGTAAAAATATACATAATATATTTGCACAGTAAAATTATTATAGTAAGATATTTTTTTAAATCCACCTTAACGACAAAGATAACTGATAACAAACGAGCGTTCGTGTACATTAAGCCAAGAAAGACAAATGATTCTGAAGGAAGCATTCGGCCAACGGATGTATTTGTCAACATTATCAATAAATTGTCGCTTAACATCACCAGGCACGGTAACTGTGAATTATTGGCACATGACTACGATGAAAGTAATGCGTCATGTCAAAGACCTAACAACAAGTTTATCTACGGAAACGAAGCATTACCTTTACAGCCTATCAAAAGGCTATGTTATTCTCAATGTACCACATGAGCTGGTAGTTAATGATGGTTTCCATTATTTTGGAGAACAAAGAGATGATTGTGATAGGCCTGTAGTTGGACGGACATGAGCGGTCGCTGTTTTTAGGTATCGGGTACACCAAAGCTGTCTTCTATCAGTTCGGGACTACGCTTAGGGAGTAGGAGTGCCAGAAAAGTTGCATTAAAACCGGACACCTTCGAAGCACACGTCTTGGGTACACATTCTGTGCTTGTGTTAGCATAGTAAACAATATGGCGTCATTTTCAACTGACGAACTAGTCAACTTTTTTAGCCAAACCTGCCCCGAGATCTGGGCTGTGTTTTTTGCCCAGCGCAATGCCCGCACTCTAGTATGCGCCTCTAGCCGGCCCGTACACCCAGCGAGTTTGGACCCCATTTGACCGTCCGACTGTGCGACGACCCTCTGTCGCCGAGCACCGGAGCTCCAACCCCTGTGTCCATAGACACAATTTACGAATACGCGTCCCCCGCGCCATTCTCGATGTCAACCCGCGGGCCCTTTCCGGTCTTCTCTGATGCCAAATCGGGTTCCAACATGACTTACTCACCTGTCCCGCGCAAGCTCGAAGACGAAGGCTTCACCCTCGTCCAGGGCAAAAAGCGCATACGCGTAGCCCCAAAAATGGCAGCCGAGCCTAACTCGGTCCTCTCATCCCCCACCGCTATTCCTGCAAAAAAGCCTGCCCCGCGGCGCGTGCTCAACCTCCTAAGCCTGCGGCGAAGCCCGCAGCATATGGGTCCTTTGCTGTACGTAGGGAAAAGCTGCCGCCACCTATCATAATACAAGCCTAAACCAAATGGATTAACCTTTCCAATTGGTTGAATACTAAAAAATATACTGCACAAAGGTGTAAAACGCCGGTCAGGGCATTCGCATGTTTGTTAACTCGTCCGTGGAGTTCCGCAGTGTAAAAAATCACCTGCGCGCCCAGCAAGTAAGCTTCCACACATACGCCCTCCCAGAGGAGCGTAATCTTCGTGTGGTTGTCCGCGGTCTCCCTAAAGAGCTTGAGACTGAGCACATCTGAACGACCTTGAAGCCCCAAATCTCCCGGTCCGAGAGGTGCACTGGATGAACCACCAGTTCGTTAAAAAGCGTTTTTAAATCTGTGCCTTGTCATTCTGGACCTATCTCTGTAAAACAAGGATATTTTTAACATTCCGCGCATGTGCAATCTATTAGGGATTCCAGTTGAAGCCTCCCGATATAGTGGCATCGTTGGCCAGCGATGCCAATTGTAAGACCACTCGACCAAAAATTGTTACACCAGGCCTAGGTGCATCAAGTGCCTTGGTGACCACGGCACCACTGACTAGATGGTCGATCCCCCGAGCTGCGTCTTGAGTGAATTATTGCGGGTGTTCCAAAGCGCCGCAAAGGAAACAGCGGTGGAGGTAGTAGCCGTCCCGGACGCGCGGGTCAAGCCAGTATGTCTCGCTCTCGGCTGCCTGCTCCCTAGCCTGCACCGCCTTCGGTGCCCACATCCACACCTCAAGTTGCTTCGAAGCCCGCCCCAGTTGTCGGAGCGGCTGAGCAAGGTGCTAGCATTCCCGTGCCCTCCGCGACAAAACCTAACGCTAGGGTGAAACTGCCGGCACTAGTCGCCTCACGGCCAGTGCCACCTCCCCAGGCCCCAAAATCAATTCCCGTTCCACAAGGCTCATCTTCCTTCGCCGCCGACTTCTCTCTGTGGTTTTATCAGCAACATCAATGTTCCTGAGTTATCCTCCTTGGCTTGCAAACTTCGCGGAGCCACTTCACCTCAGGACAAGCTCAACGCTACGATTGAGCACATAGGACTTATCGACGCAAACTTGTCATTCCAGTGCGCCTAAACAACTCTTCTGAATACCAGAATGGCAAATCAAAAACTCGGTAGAACCACGCTCTGGTCATAACTGTCGCGTTCTTTAACGTGAACGGCCTCATAGACCAAAAATACGAGATCGCATTCTTCCTGCAAAACCAAGAAGTAGACGTAAAGTTAGTGAAAGAGACTTTTATGAAACCTAGCCATCGCGATCCTAAGATCGCAAACTACATCTTAGTTAGAAATGATAGGTTGACCAGCTCTAGAGGCGGCACAAATTTCTTTATTTAAGGTATCTCTCTCTGGTCATCCGCCACTTTCTATCGTATCGGCTTATCTACCGCCACTCAAATGCATAGTTCATTCAGACTTTGCAGTATTATTTAACCTAGGTTCTAGTATTCTAATAGCTGCAGACCTCAACAGTAAACACTCCTCCTGGAACTCGCTTACAAGACATCCCAATGGTATTGCATTGTTCGATCTCATGGATCGTTTTTACGTGGTAGAGCCATAGCTGCAGCTATATTAATAGTATAGTTGTAGCACGAATGTGTTGGCTCAACCGGGGAATCTTAGCCCTCACGGCTGACAACGCATCTGCATTTTAATTCGCAAACAAAGATAAATGTAGATGTCTATGGGTTACAGCAAACACTTACCATCAGGTGGACTGTGTGCTTGTTTGTCACCCTTATTCCATAAAAAAATATCTAAACTTCGATGTTATCATGCCTGAGACTCCAACCCGCTACCCATTCGCTACCAGTCAACAACCGGATGTCCTTGACGTAGCGATACTCAAAGATGTCCGTTTATCGATATTATCAATTGAAACAATATTAGAAATCGACTCGGACCATAGACCAGTCCTATTGCGGCTGAGCCAGCCTGCAGGTGAGATCTTTCAGACCATCGTGGACTGGCGTAATTTCGAGGTCAAACTCGAGTTTACGACCTCCCAGCACTTAGACAAAATCCCGCACAAGATAGACTCGCCTGAGGCGGCCAATGAGTCGATTAACGCCCTATCGGCCCACCTCACATTTACAGTTGAAGAATGCTCTCGTAAGGTCCATGTGTCGATCAATCAACACATGAAGCTTCCGACGCATATTCTACAACCAATTAGAGCAAAAAAACTCGGGCCTAAGACAATACGATCACTATCGTATTATAGACAACAAAATCTGACTGCGAAACCTCCAAAACGAGGTGAAACAAAGCGTTAAAAAGTTTAGACAGTATAAATGGAATAATCTGCTGACGTACATCAAGCTATTACAAACTGCCTTCTGGCAGTTGACGCGAGCTCTGAAAACAGAACAATCATCACCTATGCCGCCTCTCATTAGGCCAGAAAACCCTGATCTCGCCTTTGACGACTTTGATAAGGCTGAATGCCTCGCTGACACTTTAGACAGTCAATGTACTACCTCGAGCGAACCTACAGATCCCGCTCACCTTGCAGAGGTCAAATACGAGGTCGAGCATAAGTTTGCACTATCACCTGCGGGTGACCCCCTAGAACCTGTGACTGTCGACAAATTCACAGAAGTTATTAAAAGCCTTAAAAAATCAGCACCCGGACTCGCTGGTATTAGCAACAGGGTACTAAAATCTCTCTCCACGCCGCTAGTATGTCTCCTAGAAGGCATATTCGACGCTCTTCTTTCCTGTTTCTCCTTTCTAGGTGCATGAAAAGAGGCAGACGTAATAGGAATCCCGAAACAGGGTACACCACGTAACTTAGCCTCTAGCTGAGGAGACTAATTGGTCTACAATTAGTGGCCTCAGTCAGGGGAAAGTTTCAGAGCGACTTATATTGAATCGCATTCGTAAATACATTTTTACCAACAAACTTCTTCCAGACTCTTGCACCGATCAGTTACATCGTCTCACAGAATACATTCTGAAAGGATTTAAACACCCACAAAATAATCGCCAAACCACCATAACCGGTACCCTCTTTCTCGATGTCGCAAAAGCGTTAGACAAAGTCTGGCACGCTGGCTTGCTTTACAAGCTGTATAAACTCAACGTGCCTGATAGGCTCATCCACATCATCAGAGCCTTTCTTACCAATCGCCACTTTCGCTATCGAATAGAGGGTTCTCTCTCTACAAAGCATCCACTCAAGGCTGGAGTCCCACAAGGCTCCATCCTCTCCCCACTACTCTTTACACTCTTCTCGAGTGATATCCCTAAGCACCCAGTAGTGAAAACTGCTCTTTTTGCAGATGACACTGCACTCGTCGCTCTTCCCAATAAAAGGTACCTCACCAAGATGCTCCAAATAGCCGTCCACCGAATAGGCGATTCGTTCCGCTTATGGAGAATCGAAGTGAATCCTGAGAAAAGTGTAGCAATAAACTTTCAAAGAATCTCCACTTCCAACCATCAAATCAGAAACTCCAAGAAATCGTTAGGTACGATCACCCTATACGGCCGCCAGATTCCCTGGCAATCAACAGCCAAATATCTAGGAGTCACATTCGATGAAGACATGACATTCGCGAAACACATTCGCAATATTCGCAATCGAGCAAAAATTGTCATTATTCGCCTCCACCCGCTAGTTAACAGAAAGAGTAAACTGTCCTTAAGACACAAGCTCCACTTCTATAAAGTGTGCGTAAGACCCATCATGTCTTACACATCCGTAGTTTTTGCGCACGTAAGCAACACTCATTTGTACGACCTTCAAATCGTCCAAAATAAATTCATTCGCATAGCGACCGGAGCTAGCTGCTTTATTTAAAGGATTGGGTGACAAACGAGCACACAGTCCACCTGGTGGTAAGTGATTGCTGTGACCCAGAGACATCTACATCTATCCTCAATTAAGAATCAAAATTCTGATGCGTTGTCACCCGTCAAGACTAAGATGAAATGCATCTTTTCCAGTAACTCTTTTTACTGGAAAAGATGCATTTCATCCGTTCTCTGGTTCTCTACACTCACCATACAAAACACAGCAGTGTTAAGCTGCTATTTTATGCTGGTATTTTGTGAGAGCATGGTTCTTCCCCGGTCGAGCTGACCCATTCGTGCTACAACTATACTACTAATATAGCTGCAGCATGGTTCTACCACATACCAGCTACCAGCGAAACTCCGACCTACACAGAGACTGTCAACTTCTGACGATCTCTAAATACTTCAAGGATATAACTCGGCGCTATTTCTAGAGGGCCGAGACATGACCGTAATGTCGCTAGCCAATCAAACTTCATCACTACACAATCACCTAGTGCTACAAACGCTGTTAGAACAACAATATATAGGACGCAGCGAGTCCGCAGACGGGTGCGACGCACACCTTTCCACACCGCGTACACACCGTACACCCGCGTCCCTGGGTGGTTCTCACCGCCCAGAACATCGAACGATACGAGTTAGTTGTCAGAGCTGGGGTCCGCTCCCTTGTACGGACGACGGTTATACAAGTCACCCATGTCATGTTTTTCGGTATGGTTTTCGGTGAAATCAAGGAAATATTTGATGTTGAAGTGATGATGATGTGATCACTGAACACAATATTATCCCACTCCCTCCAGATTATCGAAATTTGTACGATGTCGCGTCCGCAACTTTGCACTGAAATATATAATTGCCCCCTCTCCTTTTTTATATAGTTCGCGGCCTGAAAGGCCATGAGTTCTAAGTTCGATGATGATATAACAGCCGCATAGGCTAAAAGCATTAACATTACAGAAACAAGACTGAATGTAATTTATGTGCAACAACTACGCGTACGCACGCTCGTCTTGTAAGGGCCGCTCGTCTGCAATTCACAACGTTTTTACCGACCGAGCGACGATAGATATTTATGAATGAGAGTCAGTTAAAATAATGGATTACCATGTATTCTAATTTAAAAAAGGATAGAATTTTTGAGGTTTTTTAATTTCTTTTCACCGTTCGCCTATATTACTTATTTTGAACCTTCTCTGAAAATTTGGGCATACATCTCTTACTCTCTCGTATTATTACTCACTGATTATCTTCTGAAATCTGTTCTACCTAAAGTTAGCTGGTAGAGAATACCATATAACATTAAGCTTGCCATTTATACAAAATGTTTGGTACAATAAAGAATAAAATAAATATATATATATATATATATATATGTACATATGGTACATCCTAATCACTAAGCCATATCACCAATTTCGTCTATAAACTTTCAATTTGGGATGATTGCCCATGCTGCAGCAAAAAATTGTTTTATAATTCATGTTTCCAAAACATCGAAGCCTTACTTTTGTATCCTGGTCACAGTTTCTTGAAAACCATACTTCCCTTATCACAAAAATGTCTCACCTATCATTAAGAGTCACTTCTAACATACCTCTTAGTTACCTCATTTCTACAGCATTAATTTCACTCTCTTGCTTATTCTGCCACAACCTACTTTAAATATTATACATTAAGGTAGCATTGTGAATTTTCAAATGTGCCTTTTTTCACACATTGTGATTTACCATGAGAGATTTATCATCATCATCATCATTACAACCCTTCACAAGTCCACTGCTGAACTTAGGCCTCCTACAATGAATGCCACAAAGCACGGTCCTGAGCCACCTGCATCCATCAACTTCCTCCATGTCTTACCAGGTCATCACTTCATCTAGTGGGGGGTCGCCCTATACTTTGCCTACCTGTACGAGAGAGTGAAGAGACCATTTCACTCTTCGTCCTTAATTCACTCTTCGTTCATGGCAATGATGTGACAATGGGCTCACCTGTATCGCCCAATGTCGATATAGTAGAGCCCATCGCCACATCATCGCTGTAGTAACTACATTTTAGACCCTTTTAATTCCAATAATATTAAAATTCAGTTTACAATTAAGTTAGAATCAAATAATTATTTAGCTTTTCTAGATGTAATACATCATGTTGTCATTAGTGTGTCATTAGTATTTCCTGATAACACCACCTGTGTATAAAAAAAAAGATTCACACTAAACGGCGATTCATACCACCATCGTTCACAGTTAGATACTATAGAAAAATCTATGTTTCTGTATTTGATCTGTGTTCTGTGTTTGATCTGTGACACTATACACCTGGCCGATTGACGCTCGTATCAACTCTCCTGAAATTTTGCAGACAATGATACGTACAGGGTCGCTCTTGCCATTTCGATAGATCTCAAATCCTCACAAAAGAAACAACGATTCCTTCCAAGGATTAATCGCGAGGCTAATCAAAAATCATCCTAATTTCAATGGTGGGTGCTACGAGTACCATCTGCTCGGGATCCTATAATTAATAAAATTAAACACCAACCAAAACACAACTTTACTCCTACAAAACTTCAAGATATGTACTATAAGTTATTTCTGCGTAGGTCGGACTACGACTCATGGCTAACTATGACCTTGGGGCGTCGAACATCTCTAGACCCCAGTCACTGAGGGTGCTACAAAATACTCGAAACGTCGGAAATATAACAAATTAATTAAACGCGATAAAATCTATAAAGTACTAGTTCTTCAATATGTGGTGTTCGCATAAATATAAGAAATAACAAGTTGGTACCTACCAAGACGGACTATTAAAATTATATTTTAACAGTGTGAAACAACAGCTCAATGCTGCTGTATTTCGTATAGTGAGTGTAGAGAACCGGAACACCTTAATAAAGAAAACGAGGCATTCCATTCATATTAGTCATCAGGGGTCAATCGAGGATAGATGTAGATGTCTATGGGCCACAGCATCTACTTACCATCACGTGAACTGCGTTTGTAACCTTTATCTTTTTTTTAAAAAGAGTCTTACCACCGAGTATACATATAGTTGTCACGTATTAAAATGTAACATGAGATGTAGTAACGCTAGACCATTTCAGTTGTTTCTTACATTATGCAGGAAAACTACGACGTCTGTTGAATAATTTATAAAAAAACTGTTTCGTAGCCTCATATGAGTACAATATGATGAAATCCTTTAACAAAAAATTGGGTACGACAGACAGTTGTTTTATCTTCATTCTTGTTTTCAGGATGACTGTAAAAGACTTAAAAACGAAAAACTTTGAATTAGTAATTGACGTAAGAGAATCCAGCACCCCATATCATTTCGTGGATTTTGTAAGAATCTAAACAGGGAAACAAACCAGGAGATGGCCAGCACCGTCTTCCTAATAACAACTAAAACTAAAATACTGCTGTTGACAACTTGCTTGCTTAGTGACTATAGTGAACCAGCTTTTGCCCGTGACTTCGTCCGCGTAGAAAAAGATGGTTCTAATAGGATTTTTAATTGTTTCTTTACGTTATTAGTTTTGTTATAACATATCAATAAAATGTTTGAATACTTATAAAATATAACCTTTATTATAATATAGGGATTCAAAGATTCAATAAACATAAAAATAAAATAAGATTTTGTTATATGTTATGAACACGAAGCTCGGCCTTTCAGCTGGTGAAAGTGACACGGAGGTATTATCTTTTTACAACGAAATCGAAACACTACACCTACCGCAGTTTTTGTTTGTAAAAAAATATTTTTTGTTTTTCCTTGGAGTGCTTGAATCACCAGGCTACTCTGTGCGCTTATTCTGGAGCAAAACACATACAACTGACCGTGGGATAAGCAGCTTTCACCAAGTCTACTCCCGCTACCTTAAGGTTTTGACCTTGAGCATTGTTTATGGTTATGGCGAAACAGACTTTGATATGAAACTGTACTCTCTTGAATTCGAAGGGGTAATTTGGTGATGTTAGGGGAATCCTAGAAATAAATACAGACTCTCCTCGAGAACTACCTGTTAGTTTAGTTGCCTCAATTACATTGCGATGCAATGTTTTTACTTGCAATCTGGTGACATTGCATAATTTTGGTGGATTTATATTGCGCAGCAACATAATTGGCGCGCCTACTCTCAATTTTAATATGTGATTTGGGCTTCAGTGTATTCAGAAACTCGACCGCATAATGAATGGCATTATCGGTGTTTATCACTGAGTTGACAGATTTATATTGATATTCGACCCCTTCGAATGATCTCATAAATGAAATACTTTTTCATTTATGACTGAGGCCTATTCGTATTTTGGTGTTAGGATAGCACGCTCGCATAACCATTCTACAGGTTTATCGTGAATATTATTAATTTTTGGGTAAAATTTAGCTATAAGCTCTTATATAAAGGAAACAATTGTACCTAACTTTGTAGGGAGAGTTATATTTGTTAGGTTTCGTTTTGTATCAAATCGATAGGAAGTTTAATTGCGGAGTGTGCAGTTTTACCTCCTTCAAGCAGAGTGGCAGCAATTCCAGATGATGCGTCAGCTAAGGCAATATCACGGTTGCTTCTTACTTTGGCCAACAGTAAATTTAATAGAAAAGTCACCAGACCATGTCTCACCAGAAGCATCCATAAAAAAGATATGCCTACCTACACCTGCGTCGATACTTGAAAGTATGTTATAATAGATATGTCTTTGTTCATTGGTTAGAGATCCTACTTGATACTAGTTCTGCTAAGGAATTGACATCGTAACTTGTTTCCTTCAGGTAATCCCGGTTATTGTGTAAGTCTTCAGACGTTTGAGGCTGAGGCAACCCGTACTGCTGTAGGCTTTGTCCTCCTAATGCTAATTAAGCTTCTCTTATTGTTACCAGACATTTATTGTAGATTTCATCTGGTAGATGTTCATGGATAATGCCCGAAAGCCTTTTCACTTGTCGTTTGTAGTCTTTTGATAGGCTACCCCTGTATTTTACTCAAATACTTTGTGCGTCTGTAATTTGACAGAATGCCAGCATTATAGAAAAAAGTTCACGCATTTTAAATGGCAACTTGCATAAGGCTGCTTCCTCTAACACAGAATCTCAATGTTCGTCGTCCTCTAGCAAAGCCAAGTTTCATGCAAGCTAATTGAAAAGTTAATTGAAGAATACCGTTGACAGTTTTCAAGTCATGGAAGGATGATGAACCCCTAACCTCGAGTGAAGATGGTAAAACTCTGTGTTATTCGGGTATACTGTGAACACTAGGCCAGCCATCGACGGTTTTCCTCTTTTCCTTCTCACAAATTTATTTTGTATGCTGTATGAGTGTGTGAGTTTCTACTGCGTGTAAGTGTATATGTATGTGTATATTATGTTCATTTAGTATGTGTATTGTTATAATGTCTGTTTCTTCATAATTTAAGGGAGTTAAAAAAATTGTAATCAACTTATTATATTCCTTATTTGTTTTGCTGTAGATCCCTAAATCATTGTTTAATTTGTTATATAGTAAACTAGAGCGATTAAAGTATTGTTTACTATAAAGTGCAGTTTTGGTTTTATTTAATGCAACAACAGTTTTTCTTCTTTTGGTTTTAAGCTGTCATCGTAGGTAAAGTTTTTATGCGTTTTAACAAGCATCAACAAGCTTCTTTTCATTAACTAGTATAAACACTTCACTGCAAGAGGTGTAAGACTCTAGCCTAGGCTTTAGTAAAATTTTAATCGAATTCTCTCATTTACTAAAATGTTTGTCTATGTCATTTGGGAATCAGTAATATTACGCACACTTTCTAAATTTATGTTTTCCACAGAATTTCTTGCAAAACTGTTAAAAATTTCTTATTATGTCTCATAGACTTTGTTTCCAAAACAGCTTATCCAACGCAATATTTATTGTCTTTTTAAAAAAATTCTGAAATTTCAAAATTTTGAAGTAATCCATTTCTTTTAAATAAAATTTATTTTACGGATTTTATCGCGTATATTAACTTATTTTATATTCCCGACGTTTCGAACACTTTACAGCACCCATGGTCACGGGGGGACTGAGGTGTATGACGTCCTAATGTCATATTTAACCACGGGTACCTCCAGATTAATAATTATTAATTTTTGTTCCGATCTACGCAGTATGAACTTACAGTATCATGAAGTCTTGCAGTTGTATGCTTGGGTTGGGATTTAATTTTATTAATTATGGGATCCCAAGCAGGTGGTAGCACCCAGCAATCTTCTCTATTGAAATTAGGATGTTCTTAGGGTTCCGTACCTCAAAAGGAAAAAACGGTACCCTTATAGGATCACTTTGTTGTCCGTCTGTCTGTTTGTCTGTCAAGACCCTTTTTCGCAGGAACGCCCGAAGACATCAAGCTGAAATTCATATCAAATACTCAAGTCTACTGTCCCTTGGAGCTGTGAAAAAATCAAACTTCTAAGCCAACGCAATCAAAAGATACAGCCGTTTATGCTGCAAATTTTCGACATTCGCAAGGGAATCAAAACCTACAGGGTACTTCCCGTGAGCTCAGAATCTTAAAATTTTATACGAAGCAACGTATTATAGCACAGATAAAGGAAAAATTGCGAAAAGAATAAAATTTTAGTTACATAATATAATAAAAATATATTTAATAATTTTAAGCTTATATACCTATGGATTTGTTCGGAAGCCTCGGTGCTCGAGTCCGAGTAGCACTTAGTATTGCAGAAGTATATTTAGTAATTCTTTAATGACATTTAAACGACTTATGTAGGAGAAGATTATTAATATCAATCGAAGGGTACGGTCTCTTATTACGATCACATGTTATTATATTATAATAATTTAATCTCTTTCCTTATTAAAATATCAGAGTGAGTATCACCGCTCCATACCAGGTTCATCGGGGACAATATGTGTAAACAACAAAGTTAACAGTACGACCTCATTATATCGTCGCCGAATCATTACTTAAACAAAATGTAAATGCGTGTACAAAGAATTTTACATTTCACAAATTGTCATCAAAAGATATTGTAAAATATTTTAAAACTATTTATGTTAAGAAAACTGCGGATCTGTGGGGGATTTCTGTTAAAGTTATTGCGTCTATAATAGATACTATCGCGTCTCATTTAGCTATTATTTTTAATACTAGTATCGAATCTGGTGTGTTTCCTAATTTAATGAAGCCATGCATAAATATATCTTTAATGCATGGGAGAATTCACAGGATGCTTTGGGTATATTTTGTGACCTATCCAAGGCCTTCGATTGTATTCACCATGAAACATTAATCAGGAAACTTCAACACTACGGTGTAAGAAGTGATGCTCTTAAATTAATTATTTCATATTTAAGTAAGAGAACGCAAAAAGTTGTCATTAACAATATGAGCTCTTCCGGATCGATGGTACAAATGGGCGTGCCTCAAGGCTCAATTCTCGGCCCCTTTCTGTTTCTTGTATACATTAATGACTTACCTTACATAGTACGGGATAACCATGATATAGTATTATTTGCAGATGATACTTCTTTAATTTTCAAATTAAGTCAACAATTACTAAAATAATATGACGAAGTAAATAATGCTATATCTAAATTAGTAAATTGGTTCAATGTTAATAATTTGCATTTAAATGGCACTAAAACGAAATGTATGAAATTCATGACTCCAAATGTCAAACAATTAAATACTAATGTAATTTTAAATGGGGAGAAACTGAGTCTTGTAGATACCACCATTTTTCTTGGAATCACACTAGACGCGAAGCTTCAATGGAGCTCCCATATATCAAAACTAGCAAGCAGACTTAGTTCTGCAGCATATGCTGTAAAAAAGATTAGAAGTCTAACCAGTGTTGAAACAGCTAGACTAGTTTACTTCAGCTATTTCCATAGCATAATGTCGTATGGTATTTTGCTATGGGGACACGCAGCTGACACTGAAATTATATTTGTTTTACAGAAGAGGGCCATAAGAGAAATTTATGATTTAAAGCCTAAAGAGTCGCTGCGACAAAAATTTAAGGAAATTAATATATTAACATTGGCCTCTCAATACATTTATGAAAATGTAATGTACGTACACAAAAATAAAAGTAGTTTTACAAAAATAAGTGATATTCATTCTGTAAATAGTAGGAACAGACACAAGCTAGTAGTACCAGTTACTCGACTCCACCGAGTCAGTAATTCATTCTTGGGGCGATGTATACGCTTTTACAACAAAATTCCAGAAAATATACAAAGTTTGACCTGCTCAAAGTTCAAAAACTTTATTAAACTATGTTTGTATAAAAAGGGTTATTATAATATTAAGGAATTTATGGATGATAATAACCCCTGGAAATGAGGTGATCAGTACCAAGCTTTTTCTAATTTGTTGTGTTGTTAATTTGTGTAACATCATGATTGTAAGCTGTTATTTAAAAAAAAAAAGTCCCGCTGGGTTTCTTCCTGGTTCTTCCCAGGACAGAGGTTTTTTCCGAACCAGTGGTAATCAAACAAAAGAGTGACTTTCAATAAGTATTATTTATAATCTATATTGAATAAAAAAAAATCTCCAGCAATAATGATAACGTTTGTTAACTCTCTTATATTAATTTTAATACGTGGTAGAGCCACGCTGCAGATATATTATGGTTGCATCATGACCAGATCGGCTCGAACGGTGAAGGACCACGCTCTCACGGAGTACGAGCGTAAAATAGCAACTTAATGCTGCTGTGTTTCGTATTGTGAGTGTTGAGAATCGAAGACCATTTTTACTGGAAACGAGGCATTCCATCTCAGTGCTCAGGGATGACAAGGAATCTGCATTTGGAGCCTTACTGAGGATAATGTAGATGTATTTGAGCCACAGCATTAAGCAACATTAGTGTAGTTTTAAGTTTTAGTTTTTTATTATACATTTTTTAATATTGTATATGTTTCAATGTTATGTATATAGTCATTTAAAAATTCCACTTATGTTCAAATTATATATTTATAATAATTTTCGGAACTACAGGTAAATAATAGTATATTTTTGTATTGTTTCCAGAATAAAGAGAAAAAGCCAATAATTTTAACAAGATATTGTTAAATATTTACATGTATAAAGCATTAAATAAAGGCTGATACCTCGATAAGCCCGCGTATTATTTATTTTATTGAGAACACGAGTATTATTTCCAACATGGCTTCCGTAGCGGCTCCCTACAGACTCATTATAAATAGCTTATTGGACTACCGATATTATTTATAACGTCTATTATTATTATCACGTACTACGAAGTACCTATGTATTTACATAGTTTTAAATTAAAAGTATGGAACAATTTTATATTTTTTATTTTTCGTAAAGCAAAACTTCATTCCGCGGATAATACCAATCTATGCTTACTTTCTTTTAGGAAAAATATATAAATGAGGTTTTAATTATTTTCAAGTGATTTTGGTTTGTAGTATTATTTAAAAGAAGTAGGGGTAACTAGCAAACTACAAAATATTTAATTTTAAATTATTTATATAGATAATATCAATTGTGCAGGCGGATATCGAACATAGTTTGTCTATAACATTAAATGTATGCGTCCTACCCTAGCACTAGTGGTTCTGTAGAGAGTGAAGCTACGACACTATATACCAGCATAAAATGCAGCAGCTAATAGTGCGGTGTTTCGTATATTGAGTGTAGAGAACTGCATGCCCTTTTTACTGGAAACGAGTCATTCTATCTTAGTCCTCAGGGATGACAACAATCTATTGTATATAGATGTCTATGGGTCACTTGGTCTATGTCAGTTGTCGTCAGGTGTACTGTGTGCGTTTGCCACCCTTACAATAAAAAAGATGATGATACCAGGTGTATCGTACTTCATTACACCATTTATTTATTATTTACACTACACAGTGACTCACATAAATAATCCAGGAACATAATTAATTCTAACGTACGTAACGTTTAATATTATTATATATTTACCCGATATTTTTAATTTAGTTTTCACCAGACTCCAGGCGTCTGAATGTCTTGAAACTTTGCTAACATATTAGGTACTGGCTTAAGACAATAATAAATAAAGTAATTTAACTGACTATGACCCAGTTATTCTAACATCAACACATTTATTTATCCTTAATTACAGTATATTATCAAAAGTCTATTGCTAAACATAGGCCTCTTCCATGAATTGTCTTTTAGATATTTGCCATCGTCGCCACACTTGGCAGGCGAGTTACAAACGACAGATTTGTATTATTTTAAGTTGCTATTAGATAATGATGACTTATGGAACTGAGACGTGGTCCTTCACTGCTGGCCGTATGAGGAAGCTCAAGGTCGCTCAGCGAGCTATGGAGAGGGCTATGCTCGGAGTTTCTCTGCGTGATAAACTTAGGAATGAGGATATCCGCAGTAGAACCAGAGTAACCGACATAGCCCAACGGATAAGTAAGCTGAAGTGGCAGTGGGTCGGCCATATAGCTCGAAGAACCGACAACCGATGGGGAAGAAAGGTTCTCGAGTGGCAGCCTCGTACCGGTAGGCGAAGTGTAGGGCGTCCCCCCACGAGATGGAGTGACGACCTGGTAAGACATGCAGGAAGTCGATGGATGCAGGTGGCTCAGGACCGTGCTTTGTGGCATTCTTTGGGGGAGGCCTATGTTCAGCAGTGGACTTGTGAAGGGCTGTAATGATGATGATGATGAATGCTGACATCGATCTACTATTTCATTTTCCTCTGTAATCTGTTACACCTCCGATGGGATAATATTATAGAATAGTGGATCTTCTTTTTTTATAGGATAAGGGTGTCTAACGGGCACACAGTCCACCTGATGGTAAGTAGTTGCTGTGGCCCGTAGACATCTACATTTATCCTCTATTACGAATCAAAATGCAGATGCGTTGTCACCCGAGAGGACTAAGATGGAATGCCTCATTTCCAGTAAAAGGGTCTCCGGATCTCTACACTCACCATACGAAACACAGCAGCGTTAAGCTGCTATTTTACGCTGGTATTCTGTGAGAGCGTGGTCCTTCTCCGGTCGAGCCGACCCATTCGTGCCACAACTATACCACTAATATAGCTGCAGCATGGCTCTACCACGTAAAATTCTTATGCTGTCAACTCATGTGCAAAGCGTGTTGTTTAGGTTTATTTATTTAAACTCTAAGTTTTTTATGGATTTTATCGCACTTAATCAATAATTACTATATTTTTTACAGGATAGGCTGAAAAACGAGCACACAGTTCACCAGATGGTAAGTGATTGTTGTGACCTATAGACATCTACATCTATCCTTGATTAAAAATCAAAATGCAGATGCGTTGTCACCCATGAGTACTAAAATGGAATTCCTCTTTTCCAGTAAAAAGGGTCTCCGGTTCTCTACACTCACCATACGAAACACAGCGGCATTAAGCTACTATTTAACGCTGGTATTCTGTGAGAACGTGGTCCTTCTCCGGTCGAGCCGACCTATTCGTGCTACAGCTATATTACTAATACAGGTGCAGCATGGCTCTAACACGTACGAAAATTTAAAACAAAATTAATAATTTTAGGCTGAAAGTAGGGGATTCCCAAAAAAATTCTAAACCCATAACCTTTTACTATTAGGCTAGTGCCGCTTTTTTTTTAACCTAAACTTTCTTTATATTTTTAAATCACTTTTCAAACATCTGTATGTACAATTTATCGTGTTCAGTTTAACTTATCTGATATAAAAATTTACCTTTCACCGTCAGGTCGCATCACAATATTATCCGCCTGCGAAACGAAATCATCAATTACCGGGTAACACTTCAATCTTCCTTTCCGTTCGGATTGAATCGATTGCATATAAATAAGCCATGTTATTTTTAGTGAGGATTCCTGTATAATGGAACAACTTTATTTAAGTTTTTTTTTAACTATTATAAATCAGTGCTTGGCCATAATATCTGGTGGTATGTAGTAATGTAACCCTAAATAGTAAATCGTACTGTCTTATCGTAACAAAAGCCTATCCAGCTTGAAGATACCTATAGCGTAATCGGACGAAAAGACAGACGCACGGATAGATTTATATTACGAAAGACGAAGCAAACTGTTCGGTTTGAATGCGTGGAATATCGACAACAAATAAGTGGAGGCCCACTGACTCGCTGGCTGTTCGAGGATGGAAAGGAGAGGGAGTAATTCAGGCACGTAATTCCTTCGAACACTCTTCGTTTCAGGCTTAACACATTTCAAACAAATGCTTGAACTGATATAAACAGCTTTTCTTTTTTTTTTAAGTTACCTACATTCTTAGGATTTTGTCTTGTATCGCGGAGGAGTTTCACACACAAAAATTTCATACTGACAAATATGCAGAGAACCAGAACTCTTATTTGTAAGCCATGCAATCAAATATATAAAGCGTGTAAGAGCGGTGTAATAATACATTACCCCATACCTTTCCGTGGGTGTCGTAAATGGCGACAGAGACAAGGCATCATCCACCATTTGCCAAATACCTTACCCCTGTACGGTTTTTTATTGATTAAGGAACACAAACAAACACATAGTCCACCTGATGGTAAATGGATATTGTGGCCAATTGTGTGTAAGTGCTGTGGTGTGTTTTTATTGTTGGTTAACCACATGTTTAAAAGTGAAGAAAATACTGTTGGGAAACCTGTATATCTGAAATATTTCAAGTACATGTGATGACGTCTGCGCATGCACTGAAGCACTGCTGCGGACTAAATGCTCCTTTTACCGTTACCATTGCAGCCTATCAAAGTCCACTTCTGCACATAGGCCTCCCCTATAGAATTCCTCAAAAGGGGATATTTGACATAGTTGGCACGTGTCAAATTTAAAGAACAATTCCCGGCCACCCTCAATTGCGTGCACTATTATGGTTACCACAAATCACAACACCATTACACTAGGACAGACAAACTACTATCACGATAGTAAACACGTGTTTCGCCTCGAAACGAGGCATCCTCAGTTTTTGCATCTGATAATGAGATTGTAACGTAGCATTTAAAAACAGAGTTCAGAGTTTTTACCGGTTCTTCTTCGAGAAGGCCTTGTTTTCTGAATCGGTGTAGATTTTTATATTCTTAGGATTAAGTATATATATTTTTATATATCTTATATATATCTGCTGCTTACCTGCTTCATAAATATGTTGAATTGAATATCGATTTGAATATATTTGTACGTTTTTCTGGATGTACTAAATATTTTATGGTGAGCGTCGAAACTGAGACCCATAATCGTGAATGGATATCTATGGGCCACAGCATCCACTTTTTTTTATAGGAGAGGGGGCAAACGAGCATGCGGCTCACCTGATGGTAAGTGACTACCGCCGCCCATGAACAACCGCAACACCAGGGGAATTGCAGATGCGTTGCCGGCCTTTTAAAAAGGAGTAGGCTCTTTTCCTGAAGGTCCCTAAGTCGTATCGGTCCGGAAAAATCGCTGGTGATAAACTATACCACTTCCCATCAGGTACCATCAGGACAAACGAGTACCGTTTGTCACCCTTATTTACGCACTAAGCCAGCGCTCCCCAGCTGTTAAATTTCATGTACATCCACCTGATTCTGTATAATAACTATTAATGTCCAAAGGATTTTTATGAAAATTATATAATTTTATAAAGGAACTCCAACCGCGGCTGGTCGTTGCTGCTGGTGATAAGAGGGCTGGTTCTTATCTCGCTCAAAGGCTAAGTATAAGCATTCAGCGGGTAAACGCAGCCTATATGATAATTAAGTTTCTAGTTTTAGTTTTTTTTATAATTATAGTTTTTAATATTGTATATAATTAAATTAAAGACAAAATATTGTAAAAAATAAAAAATAAATTCAATATAAATACATTATTTATAATTTAATATTTGAATACCTATATTTCTTTTAGATTTGAATATATTTGTACATTTTTCTGGATATACTTAATATTTTTATTAATATAGTTAAATTATTACCCTAGTTTGTACAAGTATAAAATCTTATATATACATAGAAACAATAACAAAAATAATGGCAAGGTCGTCAAAGCATCCGTTCGTCATCTGTCTTCGCAAATTCGTTGGACACAAAGATATTTATGTTGATCCAACGCTCTATCTATCGCTTTGTTGGCGAAATTTTCGAAGATAGCGTTATGCAAGATGTAAAATTATTGAAATATAAGGAGGCTATTGTATTAATACGATGTTTGATACTGTGGTATTATTTAAAGACTTAGTGAAGTGTCACAGAAATATTTTTAAGAAACATCATTGGCAAGCACACTACGTTAAAAATATAAAAAAGAGTACAAATATTTTACAAGGAGTGCAAATGTTTTTTGAGTTAATTAATCTGTGTAAACTTTGTCGGTGTATGTTTCATTTCTATTTTTTATTATTAAATTGTAGTGACAAATAAACTTATAGTCCAGCTGATAGTAAGTGGCTGCACATGGGTTCCTGCTGCTAACATCAAACGAACAAGACCAAATGAACTAAGGTGCATTGCCAAATACTCTGTAATCACAGTAGCTCTCTTTGCCTTCCATGCAGTTTCTATCATTTAGTGGCAGAAGTAGGTAAGAGGATGGTAACTGCCTAAACAGACTACTAGGCAGAAAAGAAGTTCTGCCAACTATAAGGAAGAACGCAAAACAGGCGTACATAATATGAAAAATTTATCACACCACGCCGTAAACAAATGTCGTAAACATAAAAAAAAAACTTAAGGAAATTTTGACTACATTTACAATTGTAGAAAATACACCTACGAATAAAATATATATTTTAAACGTTCTAGGTAAAGTTACAAAAAAAAGGAAAAAATATTAAACTAATTATAATGATTAAGCTATTGCACTTTAACGTATAACACTGTTCCGCCACATTTATGTGTAACCTCAAATATTGCAAACTTTATCCTTTTGGAGTAAAGCATATTATTTGATATCTTTCCTCTAACTCCTGTAACGGGCGGAACAATGTGAATACACATTTGTCTTATTTTACCGCGGCGAAAATGTTATTACAGTTCTCTCCACCAGAACATAAATATATATTTGAATTATATGAAACGATCTTAAGTTTTGGCTAAATTTTTTTATTATATCAAAAATATTGTAATGCTCCATACTTAGGCATTTGCAGTATCGTGAAATGGTAAACACTGCCTCATACAGTCCAGTCCAGCTCCGATGTAGAAGTTTTACCTCTGGCTGTTTTAATGAATTTTCAGAAAAACTTAATATTTGGCTGGAAATCTTTAGTGAGCCTCCTAGCGAAATCATCCTTACGTTCTTCTTTCTTTCTAGACACAACTTCTTTCGCTGCTAATTTCAATCTTTTATACTTCGTTCTTGCTTCCTTTATTCTCATCATCCGTTGCTTTTGAGCTTTTGTTGCTAAACTATCCAATCGCGCTTTATTTTTTTTGAGGTATGATACTATAGACAGACATTCAAATACACAGATAGGTACACAGATACACATTACAAACCTATAACACCCCTCTGTTTTCGTTGGGGGTTTAAAATACTTCAAATGTATTCTTATTACGTTATTTTTATGTAATATCATATGCGACACATTTGCTTCACTTATTATGTAATTAAAAATATTGATATTCCATATCCGCCATATTCATTATTTGCATTTAGTCTGCGTTACCGTCGCTGTTATTAAAAATAGCTTGAGATAACATTTCTAAAATCCGGCGACCAGCTTCGAAGTTATATTACATTAAGGTCGTCAGGTACATTTGTTTATTTTTGTTATATTAATCTTTCCTGTATATAAAATAAACAGTACAGTACAATATATATGGAGATATGTTATGGAGTAGTAACTGGAGTATCTGTTTAATTTGATTAATCTTAATGTACTTGTTACTCGACTTCAAAGATTCAGTAATCCCAATATATACACTTTTACAAGAAATTTCCAGAAATTATGGAGTACGTATATATCAAAAAGTGAAATATTTTTTAAGTAAAAACTGTTTAAATAATGATTTCTTATATTTACGCGAACACTACACATTTTTAAATAAAACTAATTTTACGGATTTTATCGCGTATATTAACTTATTTTTATATTCCCGACGTTTCGGGTGCTTTCCAGCACCCGTGGTCACGGGGGACTGAGTTGTTTGACGTCCTACTGTCATAGTTAGCCCGGCTACCTTCAGTTTTTTAATATTAATTTTTGGTTCGATTTACGCAGAATGAGCTTACAGTATCTTGAAGTCTAGCAGTGGTATACTTGGGTTTGGATTTGATTTTATTAATTATGGGATCCCAAGCAGATGGCAGCACCCATCCATCTTCTCTATTGAAATTAGGATGTTTTTTAATTTCAATAGCCTCGCGAATCATCCTTGGGAGGAATCGGTGTTCTTTTGCAAGGATTTTTGGTCTATCAAATCTAATGTAATGACGGGGACGATCCTGAACATGTTCACAAACTGCAGACTTCCCGATACGTCGGTGCTTCACGTCAGCTATATGTTCTTTAACGCGGGTTTTAATAGATCTTTTTGTTTGTCCTATGTACGAGAGACCACATTCACAATCCAGCTTGTACACTCCTGCATCTTGTAGAGGGATATGACACTTGACGGATGGTAAAAATTGACCAATCTTCTTCAGCGGCTTGAAGTATGTTTTAATGGAAGCTCGCTTCAAGATGTAGCCAACCTTGTCTGTGACTCCTCTGACATAGGGTAGTACAGCAGGCACACGCTCGACTGTGGCTGGCTTCACTCGGTCACTGTGACGTAGGCGCGGGACCCGAAGCTTGTTGTCTTGCAGTACTTGCTCGACGTGCTGAAGCTCGGCGGCCAGATGTTTTCTGTCACAGATCCCTCGTGCTCTCTGAAACAAAGATTTTCCCACGGTAGCTAACTGTGAAGGATGATGGTGAGATTCACCATTTAAATATCGGTTGGTATGGGTATTTTTTCTGTACACAGTATGACCAATAGTGTTATCAGGATTTCTGATGACTAAAACATCTAGAAAAGCTAAAGTATTGTTTGCCTCTAACTCCATTGTGAATTGTATTTTAGGGTTTATGGAATTAAGGTGGTTTAAAAATGCAGTTACTTTGTCAGATGGTAAAATTGTGAAAGTATCGTCTACGTACCGCTTGTAGAATCTTGGATTTACAGGAGCAGTAAGAAGGGCTTTCTCCTCAAAGTCCTCCATGAATATGTCGGCGACTACGGGAGATACAGGTGAGCCCATTGCCACTCCGTCTACTTGCATGTAGAACTCTTCTTTCCACAATAAATAGCCAGATGTGAGGCAGTGTTTGAGTAATACTGCATATTCTGTAGGCATGTTGTTATCTTCTAGCTTTCTAGTAACAATTGAGATGCAGTCTTCAATAGGTAGGCATGTGAATAGTGACTGAACATCAAAACTGACCATAGTTTCATTGTCAGCGAGATGTAGGTCTTTAATCTCACTAACAAATTGGTATGAAGGATTCATAGGATTCATACCAATTTGTTAGTGAGATTAAAGACCTACATCTCGCTGACAATGAAACTATGGTCAGTTTTGATGTTCAGTCACTATTCACATGCCTACCTATTGAAGACTGCATCTCAATTGTTACTAGAAAGCTAGAAGATAACAACATGCCTACAGAATATGCAGTATTACTCAAACACTGCCTCACATCTGGCTATTTATTGTGGAAAGAAGAGTTCTACATGCAAGTAGACGGAGTGGCAATGGGCTCACCTGTATCTCCCGTAGTCGCCGACATATTCATGGAGGACTTTGAGGAGAAAGCCCTTCTTACTGCTCCTGTAAATCCAAGATTCTACAAGCGGTACGTAGACGATACTTTCACAATTTTACCATCTGACAAAGTAACTGCATTTTTAAACCACCTTAATTCCATAAACCCTAAAATACAATTCACAATGGAGTTAGAGGCAAACAATACTTTAGCTTTTCTAGATGTTTTAGTCATCAGAAATCCTGATAACACTATTGGTCATACTGTGTACAGAAAAAATACCCATACCAACCGATATTTAAATGGTGAATCTCACCATCATCCTTCACAGTTAGCTACCGTGGGAAAATCTTTGTTTCAGAGAGCACGAGGGATCTGTGACAGAAAACATCTGGCCGCCGAGCTTCAGCACGTCGAGCAAGTACTGCAAGACAACAAGCTTCGGGTCCCGCGCCTACGTCACAGTGACCGAGTGAAGCCAGCCACAGTCGAGCGTGTGCCTGCTGTACTACCCTATGTCAGAGGAGTCACAGACAAGGTTGGCTACATCTTGAAGCGAGCTTCCATTAAAACATACTTCAAGCCGCTGAAGAAGATTGGTCAATTTTTACCATCCGTCAAGTGTCATATCCCTCTACAAGATGCAGGAGTGTACAAGCTGGATTGTGAATGTGGTCTCTCGTACATAGGACAAACAAAAAGATCTATTAAAACCCGCGTTAAAGAACATATAGCTGACGTGAAGCACCGACGTATCGGGAAGTCTGCAGTTTGTGAACATGTTCAGGATCGTCCCCGTCATTACATTAGATTTGATAGACCAAAAATCCTTGCAAAAGAACACCGATTCCTCCCAAGGATGATTCGCGAGGCTATTGAAATTAAAAAACATCCTAATTTCAATAGAGAAGATGGATGGGTGCTGCCATCTGCTTGGGATCCCATAATTAATAAAATCAAATCCAAACCCAAGTATACCACTGCTAGACTTCAAGATACTGTAAGCTCATTCTGCGTAAATCGAACCAAAAATTAATATTAAAAAACTGAAGGTAGCCGGGCTAACTATGACAGTAGGACGTCAAACAACTCAGTCCCCCGTGACCACGGGTGCTGGAAAGCACCCGAAACGTCGGGAATATAAAAATAAGTTAATATACGCGATAAAATCCGTAAAATTAGTTTTATTTAAAAAACTGTTTAAGATGATTATACTGCTAAATAGTACGTGGAAGATAACCAGTAGGAAGGAGTTGATCGCTATCATGCTGTTTCTAAATGTTTTCAAAGTGCCCCGCTGAACTAGGTCTTCCCTATAGAATAACTTATAGGGGGGTTATTTGTCAAAGTTGTCGCGTTTGACATGTGGGTTGCCAACAGCAGTTTTTTTTAGATGTTATTGTTTTTACGTGGTAAAGCCATGCTGCAGCTACATTGGTAGTATAGTTGTAGCACGAATGGGTCGGCTTGACCCGGTAAAGACCACGCTCTCACAGAATACCAGCGTAAAATAGCAGCATAACGCTGCTGTGTTTCGTGTGGTAAGTGTAGAGAAACGGAGACCCTTTTTACTGGAAATGAGGCATTCCATCGTAGTCCTCAGGGGTGAAAACGCATCTGCATTTGATTTGTAATAGAGGATAAATGTAGATGTCTATGGGCCGCAGCAACCACTTACCATCAGGTGGACTGTGTGCTCATTTGTCACCCTTATCCTATAAAAAAAAACTGCTGCCTATCCTCCTGGTTAATTTCCTTCTGCCGCCTCTTATAACAACCACGGGACGATATTGGATATTCTTACACCGCCACTACGGGGTCTATTGCCCCATCAATCCGGCAATTTTATATATACGTATTGTAAATTAATGTTTAAATATCCCGCTGGGTTTCTTACTGGTTTTTCCAAACCAGTGGTAAAATCATAAATGACTTTTAATAAGTATTCTTGTAATTAACACTGAAAAAAAGTTAGTCTATTCTCTTCTATTCTAATCATTCGAAGTAATTGGAAGTAAAGACTAGAAATGAGTTGGGGGGTGACTCGAACTTTAGGCCTAGTCAGTTTGAATAGCCTATCATATATAGGATGTCGTGGAGGTCATGATTGAATAGGGATAAAAAGTTCTCATTACACTCCTAGGGGGTCAAAATGGAAAAAACCAAAAATTTTGGAGGGTGGCTCGAACTTAAGCATAGTAGTTTGAATAGCCTGTTATATAGCGGATGTAATGGGGGTCATGGTTGTATAGAGGCAAAAAGTTCTGGTTACACTCCTAGGGAGTCAAAATACCCAAAAACCAAAAAATTTAAAATTCTTATTTCGGCTATAACTCCGCCGCCTTCGGAGGTTCTTACACAGTCTTTACTTCCCGCATCCAAATTTCTGTTGGCAACCAGGGGCGTAGCTACCGCCGTATCATCCGTATCAATAATACGGGGCCCCCGGGCTACAGGGGCCCCGAGAGTGTATAAGCAAAAATTCTAAGGCCTTCCATGCGACAGGATGTTGGTTTAAACTGTTTGGCTAGCTTAGTTTCTAGGAGTATTAATTGTAAGTAATAACTTATAATCAATATATAATTATTTTAATTCAATGCGAGAGTTTTTGTTCCTTTTGTGAAAAATATTTACCCTTCATTTGGGCCCCCGACAAATTTTGATACACTCTAAGGCACGCTACTCCACTGTTGGCGACTCATATGTCACTTGTTTATTGTAGTAGTTTTTAGTTGTATTGTAATGTAAGAAATGATTGTGCTCATCACAATACATCGGAGTTGACATTATGTTTGATATTTCAGATACGTTGGCGTCGATTAATACTGTTGATTTATCAGTTTCTCGAACATAATTTTACATTCAGGAAACTTCTACAACAAACTTCGATAAACAAACAAGAAAGCTCATTAAATATCTAAACCGTCAAAAACTTTGGAGCACACCGATACGATATAAATGTTTTCTTGTTTCATAAAATAATTAATATTCTATAATTTAACGTAGGGTTATATTTATGGTACGACACATAGTTTAAACAAAATATTAAGAATTGATTTCACGATTGCAAGTTCTTGAAAAGGCTTTCATACAGGTGATATTGAATAATATTATACTTTTTACAGCTTTTGTTTTTTATAGGATAAGGGTGACAAACGAACACAGTCCACGTGATGGTAAGTGGTTGCTGTGGCCCATAGACATCTGCATCTAACCTCGATTACGAATCAAAATGCAGATGCGTGGTCACCCGTGAGGACTGAGATAGAATGCCTCGTTTCCAGTAAAAAGGGTCTCCGGTTCTCTACACTCACCATACGAAACACAGCAGCATTAAGCTGCTATTTTACGCTGGTATTCTGTGAGAGCGTGGTCCTTTCCCGGTCGAGTCGACCCATTTGTGCTACAACTATACCATTAATATAGCTGCAGCATGGCTCTACTACGTAAAAATCTTCCAAAAAATATTCTAATGTTAAAAAAATAGGAGAGAGCTAACATCCAAAAGTGTTGATCTTTAACATAAAACACGAACAGCTTTCTGGAACAGTGCCAAGTTTACAACCATATATTCACAGTATGTATTCATATATCCAAACAACATCCATTAAAAGTAAAGTGACTGCAATTCTACTTCAAGGAACAGGCTAGAATTCTTGAGGCAAGAAATTAGGATAGCTACGTTATGCCAACGTGAAATGGCGGACTTCGCATGTCTACGAAATATTTTTTTAGATTTATAGGTTTCCTTGCGACGTTTTTCTTCAATTATTTCAATAATTGCAGTGGTATTAATAATTCTAATATTTATTCAATTATCTTCGATGTTTTCTTTTTTATCAATTGGTAATAAAATTAATAATTAATGAGACATAATACGTAAAATTAATTTTATCCAATTTCAGAATTCATTGATGTCACGGGGTTGCTGGAGTATTAGAAATAAGCCTTGTGTCCAGTGGCGTAGGTATACGAGTACAACCAATTTGAACTAAACTAAACACTTTAAATGTGCAAAACTACTTCATCATCAGCTCCGTATGGCCCTATAAATATAAAGCTACTAGGTAGTATGTGTTATGCACCAGATAATATTTAATTGTACTTTCTAATCTATACAGGGTTATTTATGAATTTTGTTTATGAAAAAAAAATTAAAAACCTTAAACATTCTGTCCTTTTTATCTTTTAAATTCAAAATACGTGGTAATGCATTATTTAAACTCATTTTAATATGCACACATACATTCGTAAGGGTCGATCGGTAGGCAAAATCGTTGGGATCGTTGTTGCCCATAAATCACATTCAATTTGGGGTAATTTAAAATAAAAATAGAAGCGTTATTTACTCGTATTTTCAAAATCTGCAATAACAGTAAATATATTATTATTTATATATTTGTACTTAAGTTCAAAATTTGGCTACTCTTTGAAAAATAACCCTGTATATACATATCAAAGAGAATAATATCGTGAGTGACTGACTTATATATGGCACAGCCTAAACCACCATATGTAGAAATCTGAAAATTGACAGAAGCTGCCTTTTATAACGTAGGCATCTACTAAGAAAGGATTTAAGAAAATTCAACCTCCTAGGGGAGGAAATAGGGTGTTACGATTTGTATGAAACTTTTTATTTTACGGGACGATTGACTTTTGAGTAAGTATTCTTTTGATAAAATAAATGAATACGGAGTTTTCAATTTTTCAAGACAATCGTACCTATTTACTTCTTTTAACCTACGCAACAACGCAACGGATTTTGATACGTATTTCACTGTTATTTAGAGATTTCTTTTACGGAATGTTAGTTTATACATTACATTCTAATTAAGTTTGAATTGTAGAAAAGTTCGATATTTTGTAATTAAGTCGTCCAAAAATCGATATTCTGGCGCTTACTTTACTGGATAAATTTTAAGAGATACACCAATATAATGTACTAAGGAATCGTAGTTCTTCAAAAAGCCTGGACCAAAAGTCCGTATGTCTTTGTCTTAAGTTTGACTCACATTAACTATTTTTATTATTGAAATATTAATTAAAAATGTTTGCTTATTTACGAAGGTGTTTTATCTAATTCAGTATAAATATATATCTAAATATAAATGCTAGGTAACTTAGGCATTTCAAAATTATCTCTTAAATTATATCACTTTAATTAATAATTTAGAAGATATCATAGACTCAAAATTAAGTGTAACCAACAAAAATTACGGCAGACCTGCACGCCTCCGCCGCGTCTCTTTCTTTGTCAGCAAATGAAAATCGGCATTTTGTAGAGTTGTTGCTCAAAGGGCATATGCAACAAGAGGAAGGAATGCTCTGAGGAATTGTTCGGATTAATCCCAGCCGCCAAATTTCACGAACGCACATCGCGGCAGAACTCCCGATACCATCCACACCATCTGGATGATTGGCGGTCCACCACTGTGCGATTAAGAAGATGTTTTCTTCCTCGCACGACCTCCTTGTGGAATCGATTACCATCAGCGATTTTTCCGGACCGATACGACTTAGGGACCTTCAAGAAAAGAGCGTACTCCTTTTTAAAAGGCCGGCAACGCATCTGCAATTCCCTCCCTGGTGTTGCAGTTGTTCATGGGCGGCGGTAGTCACTTACCATCAGGTGAGCCGCATGCTCGTTTGCCCCCTCTCCTATATAAAAAAAAGCAAGACAATGGAAGAATAAATCTTGACATCGGAAATCCTTGCGTTTTAGAAAATAACCTTAAGGAATTGGTAGACAAAGTTTATTCCAATATAACCATCACCATTTTCAGTGACGATCAACAAATCACAAGGTCAAACGATCAACGTTGTGGGCTTAGACCTGAGCGTTGTGTTTTTCTCATGTATCTATATGTAGCCCTTTCGCGCGTCACTTTCAGACAAAATCTGCATATTACAGCATTAACAGCTAAATTACCCTTTGTTAAATCTGTAAGCCGTGGACAAGTTTGGATCTATGTTTCACAATTATACACGATATTTTCTTACTTAACGCATTTTCCGTAGTAATGAATTATCAATACAAAAAAGCGATAAACTAAATTGATCGAAATCGTGCGAAGCCGGGGCGGGTTGCTAGTGATATTATAAATGTAAAAGTTTGTTTGTTTGTTAGTCCTTTACGTAAAAACTACTGTATGGATTTGGATAAAAGTTAGCACACCGTTTCATTCAGTCATCACCGTTCCATCCCTATAAAAGGATCCCAATCCAATTCCCGGTAAAAATAAACCATAACGAAATAGATTACAGTTAATAATATAGGTATTTAGACAATAAAACTAAGTAGACAATTTTATTTTAACAATGATGTTTATGATATTTGTGTTCTGGAGGTGGGAGAAATTTTTGTGATATTAGTTCTAGCCGTTCGAGCGTTTTGGTTAGGAGCCAAAAATTTAAAAGTCGATTTTATTTAATTCAACTAGGATATTATATGTAATACTTTTTCTACCGTGGTTCATGGAGACTGAGGGGTTCCTTGAGCTTGTGATTCCGGGGGCACTGCCCCGCCTAGCCCAAAGGTAGCGACGCCACTGCTTGAGTCTTCAAGGTGGTAGGATTATTTTTAAGGTGCTATGAGGTGGAAGTCCGTCTGGTTAAGTTCAGTTCAGCGTGCACTGTTGTGTTTCGATCTTAAGGTTATAAAGAGCTAGTCGAATTAAAGGTTGTGAGGCATTCCATCTTATACCTCAGAGGTAACAACACATCTCAGAATGGTACACTGTGTATGGAATAAACGTGAACCCATCTAAATGCCAAACGATAATCCTAGGTAGCCCACGATCATTATCGAATCTAGATATTCCCACCCTACCATCAATTATGTTTAAAAATAACGTATAAGTACCATTCTTTCCCCATGTAAAGAACGTTGGTCTGTATGTTGATGGTTGCTTAACATGGAACAAACATATACAGGAGGTAAGTCACAAAACTAATGAAACTTTGCGATCTCTTTATCGATTAAAAAACTTACTTCCCTACAATACTAGGATTTCAGTTGTTCAGTCACTTATTCTACGTTAGGTTACTCAGACCTGTCTCAACATCATCTTAATACATTCAATCGTCTACTTAACAACTGCATCAGATACATTTCTGGTCTTCGTAAATACGACCATGTATCTTCTATTCGTGTTCAGCTAAATTGGCTGCCCATCCGTCAGCACAGATATGTTAGAATACTCTGCACCCTTTTCATAGTTCTGAAAGATCAATGTACTCCCGAATATCTGAAATCCAAATTTCAATACCTGGGACATTCTCATAATGGTTCTCTTCGTTCTTCGGCTAATCTTAAGTTGCTCGCTTTTTATACCGTACTGGCTCTATTCATCTCACTCTTTCGCCCTCACGGCCATCAGACTGAAACGGCATCACTTTTGACATTAAAAAAGCTCCCAACAAGTTTATTTTTAAAAATCACGTTCATAAGCATGTGAAAAAATCGTTGCAAGTTTGAACTAACACAGCTCTTATTTTCATTTACTTAATTATGTATATTTCATATTTGTTCTGACATAGATAACATTTATATATATTGTGTATATACACACACACACATATATATATATATATATATATATATATATATATATGTACTGTATGCATGTATATGTATATATTGTGTGTACTTAAGTATATATGTGTGTGTATATATATATTTATTTGTATATAAGTATATAGAATATATTTTTAGCCCTTTATTTTTTGATGACTGCTGCACCGTCTCGTGTTTATCTCTATTTAACCTAATGGTTGACTGGGAGAGAATGCCCTATGACAATAAGTCCGCTATATGTACAACTTTGTGCATGAAACTTTAGATAAATAAAAAAATAGTGATGGACCTTAGACTTATCAAACGCAATTTACACAAAAAACTTGAATACTTTCTTTGAAACGGCGTTATCTATCCTGACAGATGTAACCTCAATGACAGATAAATTGCCTGTCATCGAGCTTACACGTCTGAAAATGCATGAGCACGAAAATGCAACGCGTTGAAATATGCACGAGCTCTTGCTTCAGCACGGGCATTATAATAGCAGTCATCTATTATTATTAGTTAATGCTGTAAACATCTTTCAAGCAGAAAAAAAACGTTCTGCCATAATTATATACCGTTCACACAAAACGAAATAAAATTAATTCTTCAACAATAATTCTCACTCAATTTTCTCACTGTAAAAATCCATGTGAGAACTTTTTCGATCGCGCCGGCTTAAAGTATAAATAAATTACGTCACGAGCGATCAAAATTGCCGCTCGCACTCGCAAAATACTTCAAACAACCAATCACGAGCGTAAATATTCTCACTGTCGAATGCGAGCAAGGAGGTTGTGACTGTGAATTATGTCTGTATTATATCTATCGTTTCCAAGCGCGCAGTAATCAACAGAAGCTGACGTCTTGTACATTTGACGTTGAATTAATGTCAAGGGGTATTTATGTTGAGATCAACAGCGTAATGACCCTCAATCATTGAGTTACATGTACTACGTACTAGAGAAGCCTCTCCAAACAAAAAATGTGTCCTACTCTATGTCTTCGCGTATGCGCGGGAGTAGTAGTCGCGCATGCGCGAAGACTTTAATTTGATATAAAATAAGATATTAATATAAAATAAATATAAGAATTTAATATAAAATATCTTAATTTAATGTAAACAAACATATTATTTTTCTAAATAAAATGTAATAATAATTATTTTATGGAATTCACAAATCTTCAATTTACGCAATGTTTAGTTTGTATGGATTGCAGTACAGTTCAGTTGAACATAGTCAATGTTCGGAATGGCTTCTCTAGTACGTAGTACATATAACTCAATGCCCCCAATTAATTTATCAATTGAAGTAAATTATTACCACAATGTTTAATCATAGTGAATAAGTATTTAAATATTAATGTAAAGAAATTCTATTGCAACGTGATATTATTATCTGTTAATGTAAAACTACTGTGTGCCATCATCATCATCATAATTACAGCCCTTCACAAGTCTACTGCTGAACATAGGCCTCCACCAAAGAATGCCACAAAGCACGGTCCTGAAACGTCTTCCAATGCAGCACCCTGTTTTACACCTCTTTACAGTTGGATAGGTTTCGTAATCTGTTTCTGTACTCGGATAGCCATCGGAGACCTACTGTACAAACACTTCAGCACTGTGATTGCAGCAAAAATTTCGATGGAATCGAAGTCTTTCTCATAGTCTACATACGCCAAACAAAGTGGCAAATTGTACCTCGGACTTCTATACAATTTTCAGAGGGTATGTGTGTGGTCTATGGTGCTAAAGCGAGTAAAGAGTTCGTCATTAAGAGTCCCTCTTTCTCCATTGCTCCGGCCACCAGCTGGCTCTTTGGGTTCCGTTGACCTATTCCAAATTTCCCTACTTTCAGCTCACCGTTCTCTCTTGTGCCTAGTTTTGCATTGAAGTCTCCCATTAACACCGAATAGTGGGTTTTGGAGGAATGCATGGCTTTAGAGATATCCTCGTTATCGGGATGTGCCAAGGTTGATGCGTAAACCTGTATGACTTTCAGCGAATACCGTTTGGTGATTCTGAGTATAAGGTATGCAAACCTCGTCGACACACGACTCACAATCTTTACAACGTTGTTAACGAAATACTTGTGGACGATAAATCTGACACCACTTTGGGACAGGTGGCTGCCCTCCCGGTGATAGAACAAGTTGCCGGATTCGAGAATTACCGTGTCCTCCCCCTCTCTTCGGAGCTCAGATAACCCTATAAAATTTCAGCGCAACTTTTCTATCTCTTCTTCCAGCTCCAGGGTCTTCTCGTCAGTCCTCTGGGTGCGTGCGTAATATGTTGCCAGGTCAAGTCGTCTTAGGTGGCAACCATACCTACCGAAGATTCTTAGCACCCCACTGCTCGCCGTTACCAAGGTCAACACCGTAGCCAGAAATAGCGGGCCTCTTTGTTGCTCTCATCATTGGGGGGTATAATGCCATAGTTGCCACGCTTGGCGAGCGGGTTGGCAACCGTAGTTTTGTTTATTGTTGTTTTGCTGTTATCAAAAAGATGATGCTGCCCATCTTCTACCTCAGTTTCCCTCTGTCGCCTCTTACGATACCCACCGGGAGATATGGGGTAGTGGGTATTGACAGCCTTGATATGTCTGTATATTGTTCTGTTGATATTGTTGTAAATTCCTATCTGTATGAGGAGTTCGTAATTGCTAAACGGCTTGAGCGATGAAATTAATAAAATTTACTTTCATTTAATTAATAATTTAACAGAAGTATTTACAGGAATATTTTTATGGAGTTAGAGGCGAACGAGCATACGCCTAACTAATGGTAAATGATTACCGTCGTTCATGAACATCTTCAATACCAGAGGAATTGCAATTGCGCAGCTGGCCTTTTAGTGAAGACTAGTCTTTGCAGTGATAGTTGGTACATATGAAAATGTCACGCAATAGCGACTGTCGCTAAAGTATCACAATCTGTGTGACGGGTGTTGCTCTTCACTGAAAGCACAGAATTTTGTGTATGAGCCTCGCAGCTGTTAAGCTAGAGGCCGGGTAGGCGAGGCGACGTAGCAGTCATCTATCAGCGAAAATAATTAGCGGGCCGGAATTTGTAATTAGTTTAAGAACCCTGCTTTTTTATTAACTCTCACCGAACAGAATGTAGGCTCTTTTCTAGAAGGTAGAATTAAACCTGCTGGCGATAGTAAATTCCGTGTGGTCGTCCGTGGCAGAAATTTCCAGATTAATAGATATTTTTTATTGGTACCCTAATAGAATTTCTTAACTTTTGAATATCATTACTGAAAAAATAATCCAACAATAATTTTGTAATATTAATTTTTTATTGTTAACAAACTATGTTTTTAAATTTTCTGCCATTTTAAGTAAAATACTCCGCAACAAATTCGCCAGTAACGGATAATTTTGTCCCAGTAGTGGTGCTCGGAGTTGAGGTACGCAAATCTGTAAGGCAATGATAATATTGACTAGAAAATACCTTTTTCTTAACCTAGAAAATATAAAGGTAAGTGATGATTCTTATCGATTTCAAACGTGACCTTCCGAATGATAACAAAAGCATAAGAAAAATTCAAAAAATTATACAATTGGTAATATCTATTTGTTTCCTTGTTAGGCAAGCCTGTATCAAGGAAACCTGAGACCAAAGTTCATTAAGCGTTATTTAATATACCTTATCAGACAAATTGTATTATTATGTGCAGACGACTTTAATATAAGTTATTAAGAATAACTCAAAAACTATTGGTCTGACCTTGATCTAATTCATATGGGACTACAAGAGAACTATCAGCTTTCAAATAAAAAAAGAATCATCGAAATCAGTTTACCAAGTAAAAAGTTATGAGGTAACAAACAAAAAAACATACAGTCGAATTGAGTACCGTCTCCTTTTTGGAAGTCGGCAGTATCACAGTAAATATATTATAGTAGGAAGCAGTATACACAACACAGCAATAACAGAACTGCTTAATGTTTTAAATCTTTGAACATAAAAAGGAAAAAACCTATTACCATTAAGCCAAGTTATATAAAACTGAAATGTATTAACTATGTTGTGCATTTAAAAAAGAAAATGAAAATTAAAACATTAACAAAGTATACAATGAAAATTAAAACATTTAAAAAAAAAGCCAATTTTGAACAATCCGTCTATTTCCTCATACCAACCATTTCAATTTAATTAATTAAGCAGATGTAGTTTTTATTACTAATCTTACAATATTTTACGACCTTATTATAAATTTGTCTTTTGATATATTCGCCAAAACAGTATTGACAGATGGTATGAATAGTTGGTATACCCTGCGATTAGTCAGTAGTTTATCATGGGAATATAATACGCCTTGTAACTGCTAAGGACGTATTTAGTACAAAAAGTTGGTTTACAGTGAGTACTCCAACATCTTTGTATACGCTTACAGTAGGGTATCTGTATGGTAAAAATCAACTCGTAAAAGTCAACCACTGGACATATACCTCTCCCAGTGTAGGAAGGATTTGCTTTAACCATCTCGTTTGGCAGCCAAATTGAATATTATAGTATTCACGTATCGAACTTTTGACGCTACAAATCCTATCCATCCTATAATAAGTGTCTCTAATGCTTATGTGATAAAATTGGAATTGGCTTGATTGCATTGCAAGGAGATTTTTTTTAATAAAAATGAAATGACAATCGAATTTACAGTCTAATTTATGGTAGGTTGCTACTGCAACCCTTGGACACCTGCCACCAACTTTATACGAAAAGTGCTGCTGTTACGTTGTTACCTCTGAGGACTAAGCTGGAATAAATTGCAGTCTGGAAATTTCTAACTGCAAGTAGCTTTCGTACTTTTTTCTTTGACCGGGTTCAAAAAGTACGAAAACAAACTTCGAAAGGAAAGGGAGCTGTCAAATGTACAAAACCTCCATTATAGGTACGTATACCTTAAAATCTAAAATCACGTCAATTTTTCAAATTTGGACTTGGACTAATTTGGCCCCTTTTATTTCTTGTATTTATCTAGGAAAAGTCAATTTCAAATTCGTCTTTCATCATATAAGGTTGGTCGTTTGGTCATTATTTTTTAATAAAAACTTTTTATTTAATAAAAAAGGATCTTACTACAGCCAATAAGACGAACAAGAGTGGACAAACTAAGTTAATAAGTAAGGCGAGTATCGTCCGCACCAACCACCAAAGACCGAAGACGACTAAAATACTGGCAACCATTATCTGAAAACGGTTAAATATATTTGTTTTATTTAATTAAAAGAATATAAATTAGATCACTTAAAAATGTAAAAACACAAATTGATTATTAAAAATGATGGTCGCACGCAAAATGAAAAAATGTTTTTTTAAGCTTTTGTTTCTTGAATTTAAGGAACAAAATATATTTTTTCTATTAAACTAAATAAATTTGTATAAATATATCTAACGGAAAGCGGCCACCATGACCAAATGTTGCATTATATTTTGTTTGTATGATAGCTTAATATTATATTCACTCTAATATTACGAAGACTTTGTGAGTTTGTTTTTTTAGAGAGAGCAGGAAGTTAATTTTATGGCAAGTAGATGCTGAGGCCTATAGACATCTATATCTTTTCTCGATTACGAATCAAAATGTCACCCTAGACTAAGTACTCAGTATGGAATGACGTCGGTCATATATTATTTATTTCAATACGGCAACGCTTATGAAGTAATATTGAAGGTCAGGTCGAAAACCAATAATTTGCGTTTTTCTTTTAAAATAATATAAAATTAAATAACATTTTATTTTAGATTAAATCCATAGAAAGAGTCATTGAAAAACAGAAGCCTATATTGGTAGTAAAAGACGTGTTTTAATAAACTTAAAATAATTTAAAAATAAACTTTTTAACATGAATAAATTATACCACAGTAATTAGTAACTGAGGTATAATTTTTTAAGCTTGCCAATAACAATTACCATTCAGTTTGCCTGATAGTGGCAGTCACATCGGCTCCCAAACATTTTCAGAATACCGTTGCTGCTATCCAGGACCCTACAAGGCAGAGATCCTACTTATTAACGAATTATTGCATGAGAACCGTTAATACGCGCGTCAGTAAACATTCCAGACGCGCTACAATCCCACGACAGCCCCTACGATATCCTGAACGAATTATATTGTATTCGCAAGACGACTATCTTTCGTACGCAAGGCCCACAAAGACTGCCCTTGTAGATATATTTACAGTATACATATAAAGAGATAATTTACTATAAATACACCGACTACTAATCCACAAGGTGATCAACCATATTCGGAAAAAAAATTCCCTACATATATTGTATCCGACTAGTAATATAACACAGTAACAAATGGGTACATATATAACTACACTATATAAATGACTACACAGCTGGATAAATTAAATTATATGAAAATCATGTAAACATATTTTTATACCTGAGCCTCCTCGTGCGTTTGGAGCCAAGATCTAAATACATCCAAGACTGTCTTGGTACCGCCTTCATAATGGTTGCATGGTGCACGAGACATGCTAAACTGAAAATATAATTTTCCCTTACTTATTTAATACTATAGGCCCACCCCGGCTTTGCTCGTATTTTTTTTTGAAGAATATACTTGACAAATGTGAACATCGTCCACCTGATGGTACTCCGCACTAGTAAGTGGATTCTGTGGCTTGCGGACATCTAGATATATCCTCGATTAAGAATCAATATGCAGATGCATTGTCACCTCTGAGGACTATGATGGAATGCCTTGTAACCAGTACAAAGGGTCTCCGTTTATATATACTCCCCATACAAAATACAGCAGCATTATGCCGATATTTTACGCTGGTATTCTGTGAGAGCGTGGTCCTTTCCCGGCCGAACGAACCCGTGGCGAGGTGCAACCATAACATAGCACCAGCATCTAAAAATATATGTTCCTCATTCCATCGTGGGTGAAAAATGAACGGGAATGATATCTGAACGTAAATTGATAATAACGTGACTTAGCGTTGATTTTATTCACATTTTAGCTTTCTATATTGTTAACGTAACGTTCTATATAGTGGAATGTCATCTTAGCAAACACCGCTAGCAACGATACTTCTAGCAATACTTCCGCTACTAATGTTGGAGGCGTGAAGTTTACATGCTTTAATTCCTCCCTCTCATTTCCAAAATGGACAACAAGGCGGTCAGCGCGTCTTCACCCCTATGTTGTCGATATTCCATGTATGAGAACCAAATGCTTTGCTTCGTCTTTTGTAATGCGCACAGCAAATTAGTGAGTATGCTTTTGTTACGCTCTAAGACAGTGCGATTTACCATCTAGGACTTCCTCACGGCTTACGAACAGGTGGGGTTTTGGTCAAGGTCTAGCTTATAATAAGTAAAAAAATGAATAACGACGCTATCGGTAAACCTTCAACATGCGGATTGCAAGTTGTGTAGTTATAATCTGTATTCGTCGTATAGAATAAGCGATGTAAATAAACATAGTGATTTAACAAGAAAATAACCGTGCTCTAAATACTCGTAATGAAACGCCTTAGGTATAAATAAGTAGTATGAAGTTTCCATACTGTTAATTACATTTTTGGAACGAAGTTCCTTATCGGGCGGTATAAATTTGGCGGATGGAGGCTAGGCGAGAAAAAGTGTAAGATGTTTCCGTCACGTCCCCTTCTGACAAAGTGTAGATGGCCTTGGCGGCTATAAGGAAGCAAGATGGAATAATATCCATCTTCCTCGCACTTTTTCTTATCTCTCTCTCTCATGAAAGAAATATTAGTTTATTTTAAACGACGCTTCATTTTAATAGACGCTAGTAATTAATTTATTTGTATATGTAAATGTACAATATAATACGTTTATCAGTAATAATATACTACGACATGAACATCGTTCCAACCGAGTGTTCCACTACACCGAAGTATGTATTTTTTATCTGTTTCATAATTGTGTTCTAATAATAAGCTCTCTATGGGGCAGCATTTGCCTCCAACGCTCCCGTACGCGAGCTCAATTCTCCCACAGATTAGCATTTGTGTGGCCGGTACGTATAATCTAGGGCGCAAGCGTGCATGCCTTTTTCTGAAGTATGGACCTAATATAGGATATGGCATAAATTCTAATGACGCAGATATTCGTCAATAATAAATTAACAAATAATCTGTTACGTCACGACTGTACACGCGCATGACTGGATTACCGCAAAGTAAGGCCTGATTCTCTTAATAGTCCTTAGGTATGTAAAACGGTTTTAGAATTATTTTTTACATCAACCCACGCTGTAGCCAATTACGGATGAAGCATGGTTACGTCGACTCTACCTGGGAAGACTCGAGCTCACGCAGAATACCAATGTGAAATAACAGCATTATGTGGCATTATGCTGTATTTTGTACAGTGAGTGTAGAGAAACGGATACCCTTTTCACTAGTAATGAGGCATTCGATCTTATATCATTGAGTCGTGTTCATGGTTGACAACGCTTCTTCATTTTCATTCTACATCAAGGACAGATATAACAGTATGTAGTTCATAACTTCCACTTAACATCTCGGACCATCTTCGTGTGATTATTAGTCACCCTTACTTCTGTAAAATGTAGGAATTATTTCTAGTGTTATTGTATTTATTGTATTGTAGTAATATTTAATAAACATTACGGAATAATTTTTTTTTTTGCGCGGAATATATTCATTATGATTATAGTATTTAAGAAATAGTAGTGTGTAGAGAAAAACAGCCAAATTATACTAATCTTTTGCTAGCTAGTGTTTCGACTATTAATAAAATCATAAAGACACCTCTACAAATTGACCAAAGTCATATATTACGTGGGGTATACTAAAAAAATAGAGAGAAACACGGACGCGATAAAATTCTATGATATATTTTGCAAAATTTAAAAAAAAAGTGCACGCCTTATGAGCGTTTCATTTAATTTTATTGAAAAAAAATAAATTACCAAAACAAATCGATTACACAAAGTATAAAATCGATATAGGCTGTATGGTACATTTGTCTTTGTCTATCAAGGGCTAAAGATAAAAATGAAAGTGCCTTTAAATTTTTTGTAACAGTAAAATGTATAAAACTTGAAAATCATTTTATTAACAAACGACGTGTACTATGCTATTGATATGAAATAGAGAACCAGCCGACATAATTCTGAAGCTAATAAAAAAGGCGGTCTCGATAGGTCAATTTTTTCGGGAGTTATCGTGACCACATATAAAACCAACATCCGGACGTCCACCTAAAATTTAATTTCAAACCCTTTTTTATCAAAGTAGGAATATTAAATGATTTGTTAGAAAATATAAGATGGATTAATTAGAGTGTTTTTTTGATATACGGCTACTCATACGGCTACTCATACTATAGTATAATAAATTCAATATGGTTATGATAGAGGCAATTTAAAACCACAAAATGGTTTGACCTTGACGTGTCGGAGAGTAATACATTACCAAATAATGCTTCGCGTTATGATGCGTGCAATATAATAGGAGTTTCCTATATTTTAAAATATTCGAAATTTAAACATTTATGAGCAAACACACACACACACACACACACACACACAAACGCTCGCGCACGCGCACGCACACACACACGCGCACGCATGAGCGCGCGCACGCACACACACACACACACACACACACACACACACACACACACACACACACACACACACACACACACACACACACACACACACACACACACAAGAGCGCGCTCGCACGTTCCATCAAGATAAATTTATTAAATATTTACTTATAATAATACTTACCACAAGTAAACGTATCTTATTAAAATATGTCTTCTAAGATTAATTTCGTAGTTGTCAACTGAGAGGGAGACCTGATGACCTGAAATACAGGTTCGTCGCCTAGTTTAGGCATCAGTCTCTCACATTACTTTGTGACTTTTTTTTGTCAAAAATCGATATTGTTAATTTAATGTAGTGAGAAAATAAATAATTATTATATTATATTATCAATGTTGTGTGTGCACAATGTATAAAAAGTATATTCATTAATTAACTCACAGTGTGCCCTAACAGGGTTTTCTCCCATCGGTAATCATCCATGCTAAGTTCTTTTACGGAAAATTTATTAAAAACAATAGCAGAATATAAAAGCGATATAAGTAGTTTTTTCTTTAACAGTCGCCGGTCTGCAAAAATAAAAATAAAATATCCTAATAAATAAGAATACTGAGATTTTCCTTCAATGAGTTTAGAACCTCTTATTGGAATTGATAAATAATATTAAGCAATTTGGACCCGTTCCATAGCTGAGCTAAAAATTGCAACTTTAATATAGACGAGGTAAAGCCATTCCTTAGGTCTTTCTCAGTGGAAGATATTAATATATTATACATGTTCTCTTCCATAAAATAAATTGCACAAACTTAAACGCTTGAACAATTCAATAGAACAAACTTGAATGAGAGAGATATGATTGTCAACCTTTTAGTTAAAGAATAAGGATGACAAAAGTGTACTAAGACCTCCTGAAGGTATGTCGATTTTCCTCGATTAAGAATAAAATAAATGTAGATGCCTTGTTACCCCTGCGGATTAAGATGAATGCCTCGTTACCAGTAACAATAAATAACCTTTTTGGCCCCTACACTATAAATAATTTAATTTCTTCGCCTATCATCAATCTCACCATAAGCACGTGTGTAAGACCTGCGTACCCTGAAGTATGAAAATAAATATAGGAGCCAAACCTGAATTTGAAGTATATTGTAACATGGTAGTGAAAATTGGTCATCCATTATTGTAAAGTAGTGTTTAAGCGTCATCACATAAGAAATATTGATGACACATTTTTTTCATTTTAAGAAATATATAAAATGTCCGACATGACGTATTCGAGTAATGTTATTCATTTATCTGTCAAACAGCGACTGGTTGTTTTACTTTTAAAATGTACGGTATTTATCGGTCAGAAAAAAGTTTTATTGTGTGTAGACTTTTTCGACTTTAATGGTCTCTAAAATTCTATTAAGAGGCCGGTCCTTAAGATACGCGCAAATAGGCAGTTACGGTTTAAAAAATATTAAAGAACTGACTTCATTGAATGACGCCACAAAAACTTCTCAATTAATTATTAGATGAGTCTTCATTTTCACCGCGCGATATTTATAAAACAATCTTGAATTTTGAGAAAAAATATCGTCAACAATGGTAAAAACCCTTAAAATGGCCTTTTCTATTTTAAATCTCGCGGCTATTTCGTTATTATCTTAGAAAATATTTTTGGTTAAAACGTGAGATAAAAGTATAGATAACACATTCACCATTTATTATTTTTATTAATTGAGACCAAAAAGCAATAATGTAAAGCCTAAATATCATTGATTTTTTAGTATTAGAGACAAAGATGTTTTATAGGTCAACATCTTTGATTAGAGAACACGCGTGAAACAAAATCAGTGCCGCCTTAATTTTCGAGGTGATTTCAAGTCCGTTCGTAGCTCGATTTGACGAGACGAGTCGATACATCTAATGTTTGACATTGACAAGTGTGGAGCGCGAGTATCGGACACGACTGCTAAAATTATTTGTATTCTTCGAGTACTGAGAGACAAAATTTTATGTTTATTAAACTTTGTTTTTTAAACTTTTATTTAATTAAACTATGTTTTTAAATAACTACTAAAAAAACACGTACACAAAATAAGTCAGTTGGCGCGATCATTTGAAGTGCGTGTAAATTTTAGAGATTTTCCTATACTAAAGTCCTACGATGACGAAGCACAAAGAAGTGGGCTTGGAAGTATGACCGCTCAGATTAATGATTAGGTGTACATAATTGCTCACTAAATGCTCAATTCAAATCCGCAATTGCTCACATTATTAATTTATTATTTAATTAGTTATTAATAATTAAAAGTACAGAATTGTTTATGCCTATTATACTTAAAATCAATAAACTTTTTTAAAAATGAATAACTGCTCATAATTGTTTACAAAATGCTCAATTTAAAACCGCAATTGCTCACACTATTAATTAATTAATTATTTAATTATTTATTAATAATTTAAAATACAAAATTGTTTTTGCCTAAACCGCTCAGATTAATGAATAATACTATAAATTGCTCACTAAAAGCTCAATTGAAATCCGCAAATGCTCACACTATTAATTAATTATTTAATTAGTTATTAATAATTTAAAATACAAAATTGTTTTTTAGGAAAAACAATTTTGTATTTAAATTGAGCATTTTGTGAGCAATTATGAGCAGTTATTCATTTAAAAAAAGTTTATTGGTTTTAAGTATAATAGGCAAAAATAATTCTGTACTTTTAATTATTAATAACTAATTAAATAATAGATTAATAATGTGAGCAATTGCGGATTTGGATTGAACATTTAGTGAGCAATTATGTGCACCTATTCATTAATCTGAGCGGTCATGCTTCCAAGCCAACTTCTTTGTGCTCCATGACGAGTGGATAGCAGGTTTGAGTTTGAGGAGCGCGCGAAACGCCGCTTATTTTATATTAATTTTATTTTGTTTCTTGCATTCGTTTAATAAGAATCTATTTAAAAAATAATTTCTTTAACATATTCTTTATCAAATAAAGTTTCACATGACGGATACATAATGCATTTATCCTACAAATAGTTGCAAGTTTGAAATTAATCACGACATTTATTACTTGAAACAACCTTTTTTAAATATTTTTTCCCATATATCTAATAAGTAATAACGTGGTTTGTAACATAAATATCCAATACAATGTGTATTGGCTGTGAAAGAATATTCACTACTCCAAATCATCCCGTGGGTGTGGTAAAAGGCAGATGAAAACCATGAGATGGGTAACGACATATTTTTAATAACAACTAGATCCAAAGTAAAAAACTGCGGTTGCCAAACCACCTGGCAATAGTGGAAACTATGAAAATCACCCCCTTATAAGGTTATCCGTTGGATAGGCTTATGTTCTGTAGTTAACTTTGATAGATCGTAATGAATGAATGAAAAATGTATATTTGATCTCAACATAATTTTATAAACTGTTAATCTCGTCAAAACATCGTCATCTACATAGTGGAACTAAGAATATTTCTCGTTAATTGACTTTCTAAAATAATTTTTATAAGATAATTTATAATATAAAATAAATATGAACATATAAAAATATTTTCATTATTAATTCTATTATTTTTATATTTAAAGTTTCTCAGAATAACCTGTATCTGGAAAAAATACAGGAAATAACTATTATACTTCGCTTTTAACACTAATGTTATAATAATATGTGACAGTGCAACAACCAAACTACTCACTCACTAACACACACACACACACACACACACACACACACACACACACACACACACACACACACACACACACACACACACACACACACGCGTATATATTAAACTGAGTATTAAGTAATATATCAACATTTCCTAATGTATTATCGACACAAAGTGTTACTGAATAGGAAGGAACTGACTCCTGAAATACAGGGTATCCTAGTTTAGGAGTCAGGGCTCAATGATGTTGTATGAAATAGAAGTGTCAAATAAAGATATTTATATATTTATTATTATTATTAATATATAAATTTGGACGAGAAACATTTTTATTATAACTTTTTTATTGTATAAATCATAACATAATACCCATATATTTAAAGAAAACACGAATTAAGTAAATTATTTCTCCTTGGCAGTACAAAATAGTCGCAATGGTTGCAACATATAAGATATAATCCAACATCTTGAAAGTTACTGTTGAAGGGATCATTCATTCACAAACCTTGGGGATGCGCGCGCCGCGCAGCGGCTCGTTTTGAAAAAATGCTGTATCAGCCGTGTTAGAGACTTCACAGGTAGGTATGGGTAGGTATGTCGGCACGTGTCGTTTAGTTCAGATGCAAATAACATTTTTAGAAATATTAAATATAGTTAGTTACTTGAGTACAAACGCTAAAATCCCATTCATAGTACACCTATACGTCCCTGAAACGACCAACGGGTTGTTTTTTACATACTGTATAAATTTTTTAAGCCACTGTGATTGTTTAAATCCGTATTAATCTTTATATTTTTAATAAAATATCATTTATGAAACCCAGATTTCCCATAGTACATAAAACATTCCTAATATTTTAAATTTTTTCATATATAAAAAAATAATAGTTAAAATAATACCTAGAAAGCGTACACTCTGGCCCCACCCTTTGCCGTAAGCTATTAATTACGTGCCAGCCGACTTTGCTATGTGACAAACAAATGACACAGAAGAAATTGCAAATGACTATATACAATGCGTGATTTTTATGACATTCATGAACATCCTACGAAGACAAACGCGTGATGAATATGTAACTTGTGCGAAGCACCAAAAGTAATTTATTCATGTCCAGGGTGCGTAAACTAACACTGCGCAATGCATCTGTGTGACTAGCAAATATCAATGTAGGTGTTCTATTAGAAGTTCCCACACTCAAGGACTACAGTCTTAATAATATTAGATACACAGGAAAAATAAACATGAGATAAAAGTTACATCCTATGAATGCCCCGCTACTGGGCACAGTGTACTCGTGTATGTTGCCTCGTTGGTCTAGTGGTTGTAAACGAGGTTGCTATTCATGAAGTACTGGGTTCAAATCCCAGGTCGGGCCTAAATCAGTTATTGTGTTTTTCTGACAAGAAATTATCAGTAGCAGCCCGAAATCAGGTAGATGGGAATGCTTCACTCCCGTGCTTGGGAAAGCATCATCTTATCGGATTACCGTTCAAAGGGACTATGAGACTGAGAGAATAGAGTAGCTGTGCTTGCTGGTACACTCGAGCACTATAATCCTGTCCTGTACAGATGACTAGACTCCGCTGATACTGACCGTCGTGACCGAAATTCGGTCTGGAGGACATTATTATGTGTTAACGTTGTTAGATCTTAATTTGATTATTTCCGCGTAATAAAATAAAATTAATTGTCCGTTCCATTTTGAAGAGCACCTCCCGCCTTCCCTCAATTGCACAAAACACCACCACACTAGGGATAAAAATTATAATAGTAACGTTGCACTGCTGAATTAACAAATAAATGTTTCCAACACGCCTCTCTTAAACATCTTTTGTGGCTAAAATGTACTTTTTTTACAGGATAGGGTGACATACAAGTACACAGTCCACCTGTGTCAAAGTGGTTGCTGTGACCCATAGACATCTACATCTGTCCTTAATAAAGAATCAAAATGCAGATGCGTTGTGACCCGTGGGGATTAAGATGGAATGCTTCTTTTCCAGTAGAAAGGGTCTCCCGTTCTCTGCACTCACCATTCGAAACACAGCAGCGTTAAGCTGCTATTTCACGCTTGTATTCTGGGAGAGTGTGATCCTTCCCCGGTCGAGCCGACCCGTTCGTTCTACAACTATACTACTAATATGGCTGCAGTATGGCTCTACCACGTATAAACTGTACTGATTACATTTACTATTTGCTTGTGACTTTTGATTTTTTGATGATGAGGACGATATTTTTTTTCATCGCAGAGCACATAATAAATTAGAACTTAAGCATGATAGTTCAAATGAAATAGCAATTAGTAATTTTAGTCGCGCGGGCTGGTGTTGTACTTTAAAATTTTAATGCCCAAATACTCACGCGCTAATCACTGGGACACTTACCAATGGGATGGATCCATTGGTAAGTGTAAGTTGTTGTTAAAACCTTTTCAATATATTAATTCATTACAGCCTATAAAAGTCTACTGCTGAACACAGAGTGTTGGCGGCGCGAGATAATGTTTTCTAAAAATGATTCATTCCTTACTTACGATAGAACGTCTAATTTATATCAATAAAGAAATACGAATATTTTATCTGAGATAAAGATATTTTGAGTTAACTTAGAGTCATGCATTATATAGCAATCGGCTATGTTATACGAAAAAATAATTAAATGTTTAATTATTTTAATAACTTAAAGATATGTGATAAGAGATATGACACATAATGGCTAGGCAGGGATAGCTAAATGTTAAAAATAAATAATATAATATACTAAACAGAGATAAATTTTAGAAAGGAGTAGCATCAGCCTACTATACAGGTTGGCCAAAAAGTCGTGGATCAAATGCAACTAGGGGTTAAGAGAAGAATGTGGCTGCAATACGATGGAGTTCCGCCTCACTACGCTCGAGCAGTTAGAGATCATTTGAACGAGCGCTTCCCCAACCGGTGGATTGGTTGAGGCGGACCTATTGCGTGGCCACCCCGGTCGCCCGATTTAAATCCATTAGGTTTTTTTCTTTGGGGCCATTTTAAAGAAATAGTTTATCAAGGAGAGAACAATAGCGAACAAGAACTACGACAAAATCATGAATTTGCTAGGAAGTTATTAACAACAGAGGTGTTAATAACTTCCGTAAGTTACGTAGGAATTTTATTACACGGTGCAGATTATGTATTATGGTCAGAGGTAGGAATTTTGAGCATTTATTGTAAAATGTTTTGTTTTATTAAAATAGTTATTTCACAACCGTTGTTTTGTTTTTTTTCGTCCTAGAAAGATATTAGAGCCACTCATGGCCATGTGTAATAGCTTTTCAGAATCCCAATTAAATGAGCCAAAACGTGTAATACGGGGTCACTTTTCGGTAGAGTATTTTTTCCACAGTGGGGTAAAAGTAAATAAAAAGTTATGATTTGAGAAAAAAATTCATAAAACTTAATATTTTCATCAACACACCTAATAAACAACCATAAATAGTATATCTAACGCAAGGACTCATCAGTACCAATCTAGTGAAAATTATAAAAAATTTAATTGAAAGTGTTTTCTTAATGTTTAAATGTTTTATTTGTGAATTAAATGGTTGTATTGTTTAAGATATTCATGTTTATTACTGAAAAATGTTATTTAATGAGTTTTCAGTCTGTATTTAAGAATTGTAACTCTAAAAATAGCTTGTGAATTTGCCATGTTTTGTTAATTATTTTACTATTCTTTTATGCGACATTAATGTTTTAATTTGCTGTATTTTATAAGAAATGTAATTATGTAATAATATTGTGATAGGCAATAAAGTTATAGGGTGAAGAATGGAAATGTGATAATAAAAATTAGTGATTAGCTTATGTCGAAATGACGTTTGGCGTGCGGTTCTCCTTACGGTATAGCTTTCCGTGTAAGATAGGAGGCCGATATGTTTGCAATTCGTTCGGGACCAGCTTCTGTTACAGTTATAATTAAGAAAGAAAAGTGATCAGTGAAGACAGTTTCAGTATTACATTTCCAAAGGGAATTTTTGAAGAAATTAATTTTTTATTTCAAGATCCTTCAGTGTTCACCCTAATTGTACAGAAAGGAGTAATATACAGCCCACTGAAGTACATACGAGTGGCGTCAAGACCATTTCCATGGGGGGCCCCAACATCTTAGTCGTCAACACTTTCTTTTGAGAGGGGATCAAGTTCGGAGTCGCAAGTCTTACTCTGGGGTCACGCCCACCTCGTTTTTTCCTTACCCAGCGAGATGTGGTATTGGTCTGTGAATAGAAGTTCAGTAGTTGGTTGATCTCTGATGCAGGATGTGAGATAAAGCGCTGTTCCCTTTCACAGATCTCCGCCATAGATTTGGGAAATTTTTCAATAGTTCCGATGCTTGGCAGGTTATCAAACGTAGTTTTTTTATAATTTTGAACTGTTATCAGGAAGACATTTAAAAGGCCAGCAAAGCATCTGCAATTCCCCTGGTGTTGCAGTTGTTCATAGGCGAAAGTAGTCACTTTAACATCAGGTGAGCATAAAAAAAACATGATGTTGCCCATCTCCTGTTAGTTTCACTCTATCTTCTTTTACGATACCCACGGGGCGATATGGGGCAGTGGATATTCTTGTATCAATACTACACAGGTAACCTTCGAGATAGTGGTTGAAAATGAAATTAATTTAATTATTCAACTTTTATTAGGATTGATTTCTTCGGTTAACTTGTTTTGTTATAACATATTAATTTTACTTTCTATATTGTGAATACAGCCCAAAGAAACATTTTTATTCATGCATTAATTACATCACATTTATAATATCAACATGAACTCATTCGAAGAAATATTCTGCAAAAAGCACAACGTTGAAGATGTGTTTATGTTTGGGCTTAAGTTCATTATACTTGATTATTTATTGCAAGCATATTAATATAACGTTAAAAGCACTAACTACAGTTATATACACATTTAATAATACGAAAAACTTATATAACACAACACATTATTAATAAAATACGTTGATCGAAAACTTTGTTAAAAATTATATGAATTAGTCCAGATTATGTACATATATACTTTAAATAATAATATTAACATAAGCAAAATTAAGTGTAGACCCACACTTGCACTTGTCTTTTGTATAACAGATTAAATAATTATAATATATGTCGCAGTCAAATCGTAGAATTGGGCAGAACGTGACCTGCCTGGGAATCTCTTGATTAAGGCAATAATGTATCCGCCATAACACCTTTTGTCTAATTCATATAAGGCCGCATCTCAACCTACTGTCTCTAATTTTTCGTATTTTTGACGACGTTAATGGAATGCATAGCTATAAATTATAGGCCAAATCCCTGGCATATGACTATATGCTCAGTACTACGATCGATTTATGACATATTATGTAGGATTAGATACAAATTTTAATAATACAACTTTATTTTTTTTTTTATAATATAAATATCATGCTCAATTGTAATAATAGAAAGCATTCAAAATGGCGACAATATAAATTAATATAAATTCTTGACTTTAAACTGAGATAAAATTCTTACGAATTAGAAGTAATAAACAATGAGTTTTACGTATTATGATTCAAAAACTATTTACATTATAAATTAATTTTGGAATTGAATATTAGAATGGGAAATATGATTGGGTCGACACAAGTAAAGCGCTAAATAAATTGGGTGAAGGGGAAGACGGAGGACATATTCATTTTTCTACCAATCGAATGGTGCTTACACCAATTTCTGACTACAGACAAATAACAAACCCATCGGGCAAGGGGAGGAGTAGTGTCGCGACCCCCGCACATCACCGCATACCCCAAGCACACCTAAAACCGCTTACTGTGAAAAATACGTATGTCAGGCTTGCGATAAGTGGCAGTTTTTTATTTCTTAAAATTTTAGTTATTTTAATCTATTTTCTTTGCTAAATAATAAAATTTTGATACTTTCACAAATATTGAGAAGCAATAATTTATATTTATAATATGTACAACAAATTGTCACTTAAATCTATATTTACAAACAATATCGTCACTAATTGTCTTTCATGGCTGCAACATTTAATTCTAGATTTGGATAAATGTTAAACTTTAATATTTCTACTGAAATGGGAGACAGTATATATATATTTTTTTTGTTAAGTTACATTTAATAAAACCTACGTTACAACAAGATAATATAACAATAATAATATAGTAAAGATATAAATAAACTTTAAAAATAACATTTACACGATACTAAAATTTTATTTTCTTCCAAATTTACAGAATGTACACACAATTCGAATTTGTAGATTTTTTCTTCACTCTCTTTTCAATAAAATTAATGATTTATCTACAACGATAAACAATACCCGCTATGCAGCACCTCTCCAGAGGTGACCCTACACTGCAGCCAACCCTAAATACAAAGGTTGCAGGTGTAATGTGACCTCAATACGGTTACTTCGTACATTTTTACTACACTGGTCTAGCACTTAAATTAGTCCTTTTACATCTGTTCACAGGAAGCAAGCAGTTTACTTTTTAAATCTTATTCGAAAAGCAGTATTGCATGCTATAAATAATTGTTAACAGTTGCTTAATACTTTTAAATAACTGTTAAAACAGTTTAAAATCGCATGATCAAACGCAATTCCATTACTTATTATTTACAATACACAGTACATAATTACGATTTACGTATATACATCCATAGTTTGGAAGTAAAACATTTGATATGCATTTAATGACAAAAAGTTAATAACTAGGTTATCTCTTATCCAACTAATAATCACAGAAAAGACTAGCATTTAGATTTATGATTTTATAAAGAACACATAAACCTTAAAATATTGTTATTTTTATTTTTTTTACAATAGTATGAAAGTGTAGGTTGACGATTTTGTTATGCGTGTTGTACATTTCTCACACCTGACACTTAAGACGGAATGTTTTGTAACAAAAATTGAACTTTTTTTTAATAGGATAGAGTGACGAACGAGCACACAGTCCACCTGATGGTAAGTGTTTGCTGTGACCCATAGATAGCTACATTTATCGTCGTTTGCGAATCAAAACGCAGATGTGTTGTCACCCGTGAGGACTAAGATGAAATGCCTCTTTTCCAGTAAAAAGTGTCTCCGGTTCTCTACACTCACCATACGAAACACAGCAGTGTATTTTTCACGGCCTGTAATTACTTTGGCTCTCTATATTCTTTAAATGATACAAATTTTACGGAATCTATCGTGTTTAATTTAACTTTTTAATTCCCGACGTTTCGGGTGCTTTACAACACCCATGGTCACGGGGGAACTGAGGCGTTTGACGTCCCAATGTCGTCAAACACCTCAGCCCCCCCCTCACCCGTGACTATTGAATGCAATAGAGAAGATGGATGGGTGCTGATTTCAGCTTGGGATACTATAATTAATAAAATTAAACCCAAAAACAGAAATACCACTGCAAGACTTCAAGATGCTCTAAGCTCATTCTGCGTTGATCGGACCAAAAATTAATATTCAAAAACTGAAGGTAGCCGGGCTAACTATGACATTGGGACGTCAAACACCTCAGTCCCCGCCTCCCTTTGTGACCATAGATGCTGTAAAGCACCCTAAACGTCAGAAATTAAAAAGTGATGTGAAGTGTTCGCATCAATATAAGAAAAATCATTTCTATACTCTTCAAACCGGACCACAGTAGTATATGCATTGCTTTAGCGGCAGGACCTTACCTATTCAGACGGACTCCTAGGCAGAAAAGGAGTTCTACCAAGTAGTACCTGTATTCTCATAACTGTATTCCAAGAAAAAAAAAACAATTATCACTTGTAATTTCTCTCACAATTTTCTTCTCTCACAATCTTATAAAACGAGTTTGCATTTTTTTTAAATTTAAAACCGAAATAGTAGCATCGAGTACTTACAATTTAATTTATGTATTAAGTGTCCAAAAGAAAAGTAAATTTCGTTTACAAATTGAAATAAAACCTTTACCAAATCAATCTAATATACTTTCTTAAAGATTGACTCATATGGGGGCACAATTAAATCGCCAGTTGCGACATTCATGCCTGTCGTTGTTCTAAGATGGACCAACCTTCAAGCTGACCCCGCTCCGTATGAGTGGCACTGAAGTGCTACTTATTATTTTTTATAAAAAAGTAAAATTAGTTTAATTTGTTAATGCTATTAAAACAAACTACAATCCCGTTGGATTAGTTTCGTGCCACTTTAGAAACGAAATTTATACGTGGTTATAATAAAAGGAAATGATCTGTTGTGGATTATTGTGGAGATTGTGTTGGAGAAAGGAACATATTTTTGAGAAGAGTGGCGTACCTCATTACAATGCCTTCTGTGGCGTACGTGACGAACTATTTGTGCACTTAGACATTTTTTTTTTGATTCAGGATGACTATTGGGCACACAATCCACCTAATGGTAAGTGGATATTGCTCCCCATAGACACCTATATAATTTTATTTAAGATTCAAAATTTAGATGGATTGTCACCCCTGAGCACTATGATAGAATACCTCGTAACCAGTAAAAAGGATAATGATATAAAATATTTCTACTTTAACTTATTATGTGCACCAAAGAAAGCTTTCAAATTTAAGACAATTACTCTCGAGTAATACTATGACTATAATATTTTTGCAAATATCTCCAGTTTTTGCATTTTGTCATTTTCTTAGTTGCACTTACGTAATAGGTGAGCGCAGAGAGAAAATATTGAGGGTGTAGCTGTATTTTTGTCCAAGAGCTGTACGTGTACCAGTCGATTTAAATAATAAAAAAAATAAAAAAATGACACTTTATATTGAAATAAAAAAAAAACGAAAATGTGCACAACCAGGTTCAATGGAATAAATTCATAATCGAATTTGTACTTGGAAATAAATTAATGATACCAAAATATTGCTTTTAACATAAAGCGTAACTTTATGAAGACATTAGGTTAAAATAAGTACAGTAATAGTTGTTTTTAAAAAGTTTTTACACGGTCACTTCTTCAGTGAAACGACTTTTGTCGTCTAAATTGATAACTATCGCATGAGTCCTCGCATGACCTGATCGTACCCCACCCTTGACAGTTTCTGAACTACTGGGACTAGACCTTGTTTCACTTCTGTCACTAGTGCTTGGCACGTTTCGATTCGTAACCTCTGGAGAACGTATATCACTGCAGTTTGCTTCACCGGATATTTTGAAAACACCATTTTGTTTTTCATCTTTTGTTTCTTGAGTTTCTTTTCTTTTCGGGGAATCAGTTGTGACATCAGTTTGACTTTGTTCAGCGTTGCTAGTTTCTCCGCTCTTTGTAGGTGTAAATGGTTTGTGTTTATATGCTGGTGGAGCTTCAAATTGCATGTCTCTACCACTGCTGCTAGATTCTTCTCCCAGTGTAACAGTGCACATAAGTCGACCCGCGACAGCACTAAACATTGTGTTCAGTCTTAATGGTGCCGAATGCTCCGACGCGTTTGTCTTATGTTCGTGTAATACTGCAGCTTCTTGCATCTCATTGATACACCTCGCTATGTTGGAGCTGGACCCGCAACGTTCCCGTAACTTGTCCAGTTGATTGCGTAACTTCTTGAATTCCTCCTGTCAATTCGAAAATTGTTGTTATTCAAATAATGTTTATTTTTTATTGAATAAAATATACTTAGTTAATTATTTATAAATGTTTAAGCTTAAATTATTTCAAATAAAGCTATTTAATGGCATTATAATTTATTGATTATTATTGAAAATAGGATTACACTATTTTAATTTTTTATTTCTCTTTGTCTCTTCCAAACACTTTATAAATCGTTTCTTTAATTTTATGTTAATAATAACAGTTATAATACTTTTAGTTGATGACCAAAGAGATAAATAATAAAATATATCAATTGTTTCACTTTTATGTTCTATCAGGTTAATATTCTATACGTGGTGGATCCATGCTGCAGCTATATTAATGGTATAGTTGTAGCACGAATGGGTCGGATCGACCGGAAAGGACTACGCTCTCACAGAATACCAGCGTAAAATAGCAGCTTAATGCTGCTGTGTTTCGTTTGGTGAGTGTAAAGAACCGGAGACACTTTTTACTGGAAAAGAGGTATTCAATCTTAGTCCTCACGGTAGACAACGCATCTGCATTCTAATTCGTAAACGAAGATAGATGTAGGTGTCTATGGGCCGCGGAAACCACTTACATCAGGTGGACTGTGTGCTCGTTTGTCACCCTTATCCTATAAAAAAAAATGTTGACGGATTTCAAAACCTTTTTTTTCTTAGGCACCCAATTTTCCTTACGGTGTTTTGAGCGCGTGGTAAATCAACGGTTATAATTGCATTTAACGTTTTATATTAGTTTTATAGTGCTGATGAGTTCGATGGGATGAGTTTTGGAACTATGATAAATTAAGGCTGAATTAACAGCAATTTTAATCGACATTTATGAGAAAATAATATATGGATGTGAAACAGGCGAGAGAGGTGTGTCAGGATCATGCGAAATGAAAATCTTTAGTCACTTCCTTCCCTTCTGGATGACGGTCATGATACTTTATAACTATGATTATTATTATGAAATTTAAGTTAAATAATTTTCTCTAAAACTACTACGACTCCGAATATAAAAGATAAATCCAAGTAGTGCGTATTGCCAGTGATGACTTATAGATCTGAGACATGGTTCTTCACTTGGATGGTCTGTGTTAGGGATGATATGCGTAAGAAAGGAGTGAGTGTGGATATGATATAATAGTGGAGAATGGAAGAAGAAAACATGCTGTGCTAACCCCAAAATAATTTGGAATAAGTGCTGAAAGAAGAAGGGAACATAATAGACTTCACAGCTAATTAAATGCGAAAACTGTTTGTAGCAACGAATAAAAAAGTTCTTACTTTCTTTCAATTTATTGAAAGTTAAGGGCTTAGCGGTAAACTTTATCAAAAATAGCAATATCAATAGATCATACTAGTCTTGGTCTTGTAAGAGCTGCTCGCATTAATAACCAGACCCGCAAATGAAATACTCATTAATCCTGCCACAAATATTAATTTCATCTAAGACCCAGAATAATAAGTGGTAGCAGTAAATGTAAAATGTAAATATATAATCCTGTATGAGAAAGCTCAAGATCACTCAGCGAGCTATGAAGAGTGCTATGTTTGGGGTTTCCCTGCGTAATAAACTCAAAAATGAGGATATCCGCAGTAGAACCGGAGTGACCGATATAGCCAATCGGATCAGTAAGCTGAAGTGGAAATGGGCCAGCCATATAGCTCAAAGAACCTGTAATCGATGGAGAAGAAAGGTTCTCAAGTGGCAGCCTCGTTTAGATGAAGTGTAGGGTGGCCTCCTACTAGATGGAGAGACGACCTGATAAGACATGCAGGAAGTCGATGGATGCAGGTGGCTCATGATCGTACTTTGTGGCGTTTCTTGGAAGAGGTCTATGTTCAGCAGTGAACTTGTGAAGGGCTGTAACTAATTAATGAATTAATATTTTAGTAGTAGAACACTATCTTATTACCTCCAATTCTCTTTCGGTCATATTATCACAAAAGTGGGTGTTGTTTGTTGTCATCGTGTATGTGGAGTCAGCGGGTCTTGATCGAAATTTGCCTGCTTTCTCTCTTTCATCTTTTCCATGTCCCCTAAAAACCATATAGGCCTGCAATAAAATAAACAGGTTGATGTTAAGTACTTCAACCATTTATAATGACACCCTTCATGTGATACCATACGGTTTACATACTTGTGTGTATTTTTCAGAAAACAAGTTTTTGACAGTGTTTACCTATTATGTACGTGGAAGGGCCACGTTGCGTCTATATTATTGTTGTAGCACACATGGGTCGGCTTGGTCGAGGTAAAAGCACGCTCTCAAATAATACCAGCGTAAAATAGCAGTTTAATGCTCTTGTGTTTTGTACGGTGGGTGTAGAGAATCGAAGGCCATTTTAACTGGAAACGTGGCATTCCATCTTAGTCCACAGAGGTCAACGCAAATACATTTTGATATTTCATCGAGGATAGGTGTAGATGTCTATGGACCACAGCATCCACTTAACATAAGGTGGACTGTGTGCCCATTATTCACTCTTATTCTATAAAAAAGTATGCCTACTGTAATAAATAATCAATCCATCCATCTATCCATTACAGCCTATAATAGTCCACTGCTGAAAATTAGCTTCCCCCACAGATTGCCTGAATTTTTTCCATAGTTGCCATGCTTGGCAAGCGGGTTAGCAACCATATTAATTCAAATAGTCAGCAACCGAGTAGACTTGATAAATTAATTAAAAATCAATTCGGATAGTTAATAAAACATACTTACTTATCTTCACGCACAATCCCTAACGGTGTAGCCAGAGAGAACAGATCGCCAAGTGTCACGATCCTTACACACCTCTTTCGCTTCTTTCAGATTCATTATCATCTTCATGCATGCACGTCTAGGTATCCGAGTACTCTTGACCCTAACCTCTTCGAGCAATTTGCTCACATGGTCTTCGAAAGTTAGTCTCGGTCTACCTCGACACCTTTTAATATTAACTTTCGGGCTATATATTTTCTTCACCATTCGGTCTTCACTCATTCGCTCAACGTGCCCAAACCCTCGAAGCACGCCCTTATCAATTTTTGTGATAAGGTCATCTTTCAAACCTGCCATATAGCGAACCTCTTCGTTTCGCTTTCGGTCGGCCATAGTAACGCCGCACATTTTACGAAGAGATCGCATCTCCACTGCATTCAACTTACTTTTATGCTTCTTCTGGCATACCCAGGTTTCGCTGCTATATAACAAAGTCGGTACCAACACTGCGTTATGTATTGTAAGGCGTGCACGCTTCGCTACGCCTTGCCTTTTGACTAACGCAGTCAGGGCACCATTGACTTTGTTCCCGGCAGCGACACGCCTGTCCACATCTAAATCATATCTTCCATCCCGGCTAAAAGCACTCCCCAAGTATACAATTTCATTTACCTGTTCTAAACATTCCTGATTTACCCATATTTCACACTTCGTTCTCTCTTCGTCCCTTTCAAATACCAGAACCTTAGTTTTATTAGCATTCAAAGGGAGACCTTTAATTTCACATTCCTCTTTCATACACGTGAGTAATGCCTGCAGTTCTGCCTTTGATGGTGCAATAAGCACTGCATCATCAGCATACAGCAGACAATTTACTTTTATGTCACCCAATTTCACACCCAAACAGCTATCTTTCAGCTTCTGTAAACAGCTGTCGAGATACAGTATGAACAGCCAGGAAGACATGACACGACCCTGCTTTACGCCAGTTTGGACGTTAAACATGGGTGACAGGTCATGCCCTACCCGCACACAGGCTTTACAGTCACAGTAAAGAGACTGCACAGCCCTTAGCAATCGACCATCCACACCATACCCCGGCAACAGTTCCCACATTTTCTTCCTTACAACCTTATCAAATGCTTTCTCAAGATCCACAAAAGCACAGAAAATCCTCTGGTTAGCAGCCAGAAGCTTTTCTGTGATCATGCGGAGAGAAAACATTTGATCCGTGCATCCTCTTCCAGGTCTAAATCCGCATTGTGCCTCCCATAGAAATCTTTCCGATTTCTCTTGCATCATACGTGTCAAAACCTTCGAGTAAACTTTACTTGCTAAACTGGTCAAGCTGATCGCCCGATAGCACCCGCAGTCAAAATGTGAACCTTTACCTTTATATAAAGGCACAATGACTGCGGATCGCCAATGATCCGGGACATCCCCCGTCCGCCAGCACAAATTGCACAGCAGATGGAAGCTGTCCCAGACGCGAGGCCCACCATACTTGACCATTTCAGCAGTAACTCTGTCTAGTTCCGCAGCCTTACCACATTTGAAACTACGAATCGCACGTTCAATCTCTTTCAAACTGATGACCTCAGTGTCATCGAGGTCCGGGTCTGGTGTACCAGTCACGGCGTCATCCCCGGATCCCTCACTAAGATCATCACACGCATACATTTCTCTATAAAATTCGCTCCATCGCTGCATGACGTCCGATTTTTCTGAGAGGACGTCATTAGTTCTCGAAAGCACTTTGTTCATTCTTAAGGCTGTCGCACCACTTCGGGTCCTTCCAACCTCTTTCCAGAAGAGTTTGGAGTTCTCCTTAAAGTTGTGCGACAACCTTTCGTCCGCTTCCATTCTACACCTTTCACGCACTTCCTCAATCAATGCTTTCGTGTGAACTTTCTGCAGCCTATATCTTTCTTTCATCTTCTCTCTCATATCCTTATCATTACTAGAGGGCAAGTAGTCTAACCATGCTTTCTTCTTCTTCTTTACAGCTTCTTTCACTTCATCATTCCACCATGCATCTCTTCTTTTACTACTGCCTCTTTTTATTGTTCCACACACTTCTTCCGCTACACTTACCATTCCATCTCTAAGGTTCTGCCATGTTCTTTCTACACATTCTTTTCTGCCATCGATGGTGTCAAGATTTTCGGCTACCCTCGCATGATATTTGTCCCTAGTATCCGCTTCCTGAAGCTTCCAGCTTCGGATGCGACAGACCGACTGTGGTTCTGTTACTGCCGTCCGGTAGCGCCAACCCGCGAACAGACCCCTAAATCTAGTAATCACTAGATAGTGATCCGTTCCCAGGTCAGCACCCCTGAACACTCGCGTATCCATCACCTGTTTTCGCAGTCGGTCTACTTATATACTTCTCTCATTCTTTCGTTCTCTAGTAAACATATGGATTTTCTTGTGATTAAACATAGTGTTTGTCACAAGAAGACCCTTTTCCTTGCACACCGCCAGTATAATAAAACATAAGAGATGAATTAATTTCACAAAAAAGGCATTTAATTTCTCGAACCCCGCACGAAGTAAGTGATTGTTTGGCCGAAAAATAACATTTCAGTGTGTGGATGGATGTTTGTTTATGTGTAATTTATCTATAATTCAAGGCTAAACGTTGAAATTCGGTTATACCACAGAGTACTTTTTATACAGTATGTAACAAACAACATGGTGATTTTTTAGGGACACAAATGCATGACATTTTAGTAAATTCAATCGTGTGAAAAAAGGTTATTCACATTTAAAATAATTAACACGCACATGGCCAGTGCAGAGGTAATAAACCCACAAGCAATTTGCAAATAAAAATGATTTAAATTTATTTTGTTTATAGTGGAGTTTTTTGAATAAAGTTATTTCTATACGTTTGAATTGAACTGATTCTGATAATGCACTTAAAGCAAACTACATATTTTTGTTAAATTTTACATACTAGTACACCTAGTTTTTGCCGTCTATTACTGTGTCTTTTAATGTGCAGTCCATTGTGACAGTTTACTATTTATGATTTATTCATGAACAAACAGATGTTACTGGTTGCTTTCGGGCAAAACTAGGTATAGTTAGTCTCTACTAGGAATAATTAAAATGGCTATGAATTCCGTTAATTTGTCAAAAATACAAAAGCATATATCAAGTAATATTGGCGACAGTACGATGTTAACTATAACTTCTGTTAAATTAAAAAAAAAAAACGCGAAAACACATTTCAGCTAATATCAGCAATAGTAGGTTAGCTTTATATTGTTTGAAAACTATTCGGACGAATCAATATACCTAAGTAAGTTGTAGCCAACTAAAACTTTTTTCTCGGTTAGACGTAACATAAATATAGGATTATAAAGGATGTAGGAGTATAAAGAATGATTTTTTTAATATAAGAAAAACATAGTGTGTAAAAGGGGAACGAAGTAGATGCGTACGATATAGATATTTTTTTTAAATTTATTTAAAGAAATATTTTAGTTTAAAAAAATAAAAAAAGCAACGATTGAAAATCTCTTTACAATACTGGAAATAATTCTAGTATTTTAAGTTTTAAAATTGTGGCCGTGGTTTGTGGCGTTTCTTGGGGGTAGACTATATTCAACATTGGACTTGTATTTGTTTTGTTGACTTGCCTGTAATGTAATAATGATGATGATAATGATATTATTGTAAACTTTAAATTTTATGTATGTTATGTACCTTACTTCCGAAGATGAAGCACAAAAGTAAAGTTACGGTAAGCTGTGTGTGACAGAAAAATATTATATACAGGAGGTCCGGATTCGCTGGCGATTGCAAAAATAACCTGAAAAACAAATATCCTTTTAATAAATATTGTAAGAGGTATTTGACTTTGGAACAGTGCAATTATATTTTAATAAATCCACTGAACTATTAATATCTGCAACACATGGAAGAATCGAATAAAACGAAATAGAAAAATTGTTTTACTTGTAATACTTGTTGAAAGTCATTTTTGCTTTTAACACTGGTTCTGTGCCCTAGAAATACCTAGCAAGAAATCTGGAATGCATCAGTAGCAGGACCCTTTCTTTTAACTAATACAGAAATTATGACATTACATAACACACTTTTGCGTTATAATTTTTAATTTTTGATTTTGTTTAACTGTAAATTCTAAACATAAGCTATAACATAATTTAACACTGATAAAACATTTATAATACTCCTAATAATACTTATTTTTTATTTTATTTATTTCATTTAATATTTTGAATGTAACACCATGTAGAAAAACCATTTTTATGACTGTTTTTTCAATGATCTCTTATTTTCTCAGAATTTTTTTATGCCCCTTATTTTTTTAAAGTAGTCGACCCACTACTTTTGAAGTAATCGTTAATTTTTGTAGATAAAAAGTAAAATATATATATTTTAATTCTTTGTATTTTTTTTGTCGACAAGTTATTATCTAGTTTCACCCCTTTCGGGGTTGCTTTACCGAGGAACGCCATGTATATATATATATATATATATATATATATATATATATATATATATATATATATATATATATATATATATATATTATGTACAATAGTATATACAATTGTATAAGGAGTACATATTATATTAAAATATATACAGGGTTATTTTTAAACAGTAGCCAAATTTTAAACTTAAGTTAAAATTTATAAATAATCATATACCGTAAATGCAGGTTTTGAAAATACGGGTGAATAACGCTTCTACTTTTATTTGAAATTATTCCAAATTGAATATGATCTATGGGCAATAACGTTTTTGCCTATCGATCGAAAGGCATGATAATGAAAAGGAAATAGCATAAATACACAGTTGAAATGTGATATGGTTAAGTTACACACATATCTTTTAGTAATTGCCCTAAGGTAATTTTGTCGTAGATGTACCTAAAAGGAGTTTTATTTGTGTCCTGTGCTGTGGATTACTAATCATGAGACGGTTTGATTGTCTTGAATACTTCTTTAAAACAGTAATAAATTACCACGGGTTACATGGCTCATTAATTGTGCACCTAAAATTGAGGTTTATGTGTTGTGGTTGAGGTTTATAAAATAGTTAATTGCGCAGTTTGTACACTCACAGACGCGGCTTTGTCTGAGAAATGTTCTCCTTTTCGATGACATTTCATTTTTATGATCTAATAAACTGTTTACTAGGCGTTAACGTATTTTCTGTGTGTCAGTTCGTCTGGGTTGGTACCATCGCCTTAACTATTTCTGCCGCTAAACAGAAATAAAGATCTCTTCTTGTATATTCATTGGATTGAAATGTAAATGAATCAATTACAGGCTGTTGCGCATTTCATTGTATTCTTCAATTGGTTGACGATGTTTTATGATTTTATTTATGTACATCTTAGTTCTAGCACTTATTAAATCTAAAGATGATGAAAATTCAAGAACATAGTTATCTAAGGCTTCGTGTTTTTTAGGCGTCAATTGCTCGCGTCTTATGTGAATGGAGCTCTAACTTTAACTTCCTGTTGTAACGTTGCCGCACTTGATCGTATGCTACGAGAGCGGGTCAAATAGTTCCCGAAATGGAGGGATTAGAAAGGGGAAGGGGGATTTTTGTAACTTCAATATTTCGTGACTCAATGAAACTATAAATATTTTGAGGGCTTTGACAAAACATTTTTTTCTAAGGTATATATAATTTATATGAATAGTCTGAGAAGTTTATTAAGGTATATGGAGAATTTATCGAAAAGAAAAAAAAATTTTTCATGTTTAAATTCACCCGATTTTCCTTTTACTCCGCGAACTTTTCGATCTTTCGCCTCGTAGATGATAATATTGACTTAATACGGATAAAGTATAAATAAAAAATATGGCAGTTAATATTGTCAAAATAATATAAAGTAGGTAATTATTAATTGTTACTCCATAACAGCCAATATATCTACTGCTGAACATAGGACTATCCATAGGTTGCCTCATAGGGATTTTGCCATAGTTGCCACGCTTTGCAGGTGGGTTGGTGACCGCAGTTTTTATTATTGTTTTGATTTGTTATCTGGAAGATATTTTTATAAAAACGTTACCTCCACAGTAAGATTTTCTCCTGTATCGTGGGGGCAGTTTACATACATAAAGGAGAAGGAGACGTCTCCATACATTATTGGGCCCAAGTGTTAATAAGATGAAAGTAGGACCATTTGAAAGCGTATATATAAACAATTCATAGCTGAAAATCTGGCAAGATTTGTCCATCTAGGAGCTGAGTTATGGTAGAATAAGTAAAAGTGGGATTATCTATTACCAACACTGTAACAGGTGATTTTTCACTGTTATTACACTGTAACAGGCTATTTTTCACTATAACTACTTAAAAATATAAAAGCAGGATCAGTATAAAATCACCAAAAAAGCTGTGGTTAATAATGAAACGAAATGGCGAAACGATTAACGAAAGTTAAAACAACAATAACTAAGTGAAGTTAATATTAGGGATATCGATCTGAGATTACTTGAATTGTTGCTGTAACTGTTACTTGTTGGAATTTAGATATTTTGTATTTTTAATTATTATTTTGTAGATATGTACGAAAATTTTTTTTATCTCCCTAGTTAACACAGAAAAATAATAGAAAATTTAATTTTAATAAAAATGCTCAATTTAATAGAGAATCGATTATATTACGCTTGTTTCAAATCGAATCGAAAATTTGTCTTTTTTCTTATAAGTAAATAGTTTGAAGTTTGAACTGTCAAGGTTTAAAGTCAAGTTTCAAAATGAGAAGTGCTCTATTGAAAGATAACTTTCTTTAAACGAGAATTTCACTAGTGTATTCTTTATGGTAATCGATTTATTGCTATAAATAATACACTATAATCGATTTTCTAACCTATTCCTTATTTAATTGTTTTTTCGAAATCTAGATTGTAAAAAGAGCTACTTTTTTGTATTTTACTTAAGAAAAATATTGCCAATTTTTTAAAGTATAAACCAATTAGTTAACTTCAGGCCCAAAAATCCCATTCTCCTTTCATATGCAGACCCGGAACAATTATTTGTAGGGCATACAAATATTTGTTACGTGCGGGATTCGAACCCGCGGCCCTTAGCCCTATCATTGCTAAGCCACTGCGCCACGGAGCCGCCAAATTGCTGCCCATGTTCTGTATTAGTTTCCCCCTGTCGTCTTATACGACACCCACGAGATGATATGGGGTAGTAGATATTATTACACCGCCACTACACGCTTTATCGTTACTCAATAGCTCAATACACTATTATTGTAATCTACGAGAACTGATAATACACAAAGGTTTTTCCAAGCCAAATCACTTAACGTTTCACTCGATTCAACGTTATATATTATTATCATTACAATTCCAGTCTGAAGTTTTCCTTTTAGTCTGATTGAAATTGGTTCCACGAGTTGAATCCGTAATTAAGATATATCGTTGAAGTTGATCGATTTAAACACATTAGCTTATATGAGATCTATATAGGAAGTAATTATGAGTACTAAAGAATTTCAAGCTTTTTATTGAATATGATAAAACAAGTGTGTTAATATATTTTTCTAATATAAAACCTTTTAAAACTTTTGTTGTTGAATGTTATTGAATGAAAAAATCGATAAAAAACACATTAAAAAATCCTTGCCTTCACGCAACATATGTATTATATTACATTATGATTTTATAAAAATATCTTACAACACACACTATAAAACAAAACAAAGGAATTTCGCAAAAATTTGATTTGATTTTGAGAAAATTTAGAAAATTTCTATTATATGATATTAAGGGAATGAAAGATAAAAAATCCATCTAGGAATGCTAAACACAAATTTCACAGACGAGAAATAGGCAGCAGCATTACCAGTGCGGATGGGGAGGGGGATTGTCGACACTACAATTCTTCCAAATAAACGTTTCATGCTATAAGAAAAATTCATTATAGAACCTACTTTTATAGAAGATGAGGCAAACGAGCAAACGATTCCACAGACAAGTTGTGCGATGAAGAATACTCCTAGTAAATCAAATAGTTGTGGACCGCCAATGTCCGCCGCTATGAGCTTTAAAAATCTGTTCATCATATTGTAATAGACAATAAATTTAATATAAAAGCTAAATTAATTGTAAAGAAAATCATACTCACATTGATATATTTAGAAAACCAGATAATAAAAACTCGTTATAGATGGCCATGGATATGAAACGGCTCTCATTAAACTCCGAAGGCGCTTTTCGAACCATAATACATAGCCGGATACCCCACATTAGGAAAATTACTTCAACTGTGAAAAAATATAGACCAATGGATAAAATATTTTATTTATACTAGCGACCGACTGATCCCTGCTTCGATTGGGTCAGACCTGTTAATGTGGCGTCAATAATCATCAATATCAATTTTTCCATTGCACAAAAAAATCTACAAGTTTTCGTATAAAATGTACAGCTAAGATCACTCTTGGCATTGATTTATATCTGTCTGTAAATATTCATAACAACCGGTTCAGCCTTTCCGAAGATTAGCCTAGACAGGCAATGTTTTTTTACTAATGGTTATTCATATCATAATGACATGCAAATAACATCTTAACTAGATTTCAATATTACAAACAAACACTTTTTTTGTAATATCGATTTATTTACTTATTTAGTATAAGTTATACCTTGAACTTCCTGACTCTGGGTTGCTACTGCGAACTTCTGATCGGAAAAACCCAATAACTGATTCTGACCCGTCCCGAGATTCGAACTCAAGACCTCAAGATTGCACCGAATTGGCAGTCAGCCAGAATTACTTCTAATATCCATAAAGTAATATGTGTGGTTTAGCGCCGAAAAGGCAAATCACAATATCTGCTCCAATTGTGATGCTGCAGTCGATTTATTAACAATTTATACAACATCTAACATAATTAACGCATATCCTCAGACACCCCAATTAGTATATTATGTTATAATCATAATGCATACATACACTGACTTTTTAGTTAAAAATGTTTATGCATTAATTATTTATTAAATTAGTTATACTAATTCCGGAAGAATGTTGTGGTTACAGTACGAATCCACGAACGCACACAGTCGCACACGTAAGTATAGGTCATATGAGGGTCTTGCTAGCCTAGTGGGTATTCGCCCGCGTTCGAGCTGAGTTAAATAAACGATTGTTTACGTTAAAGAACTACTTGCCTATGAACATTAACCGATGTCAGAACTCCGAGCATCGAGTTGTTTATTTAAGTCTAGTAACCATTTGATTGCATCTTTCCATCACACTTTTTAGGCTTTGGACTGTCGACTCTGAATAATTTTGTGTATTAATTATGATACAATGTCAATAGGCAATATTCGTTACAAAATGCATATTCTAAAAGCTATTAGCATTCACTATTCTAAAAGCGTTCACTATCCTATTTTTTAGGTCCCCGGCACTTGTTGCCTTACTGAAATAAATTAATTTAATATGTCCCCACAAAAAAAGTCAAAGAAGTTAAATCAGCTGATCTGGGAGGTCACTGGACAGGGCCACCGCTACCGATCTAGCCCTCTCCAAACTCTGTATTTGTGAATTCTTTAAAGTGCTTGAAATAAGATTCAATATTCTTTATTTTGTATTTAATGAAGGAATTTGTATTAATACAAATAAAACTGCAGTTTTGAAAGTCTTATTGCCTTGAGTTATGGTCGATTTCAGTTTGTTTTGACTGTATAAGTTTAGTGTGACAGTAAGTTTTTATTATTTTTGGGATAAAAAATTACCTATATTAAAAAAGATAGAAATCGATTTAGTAAACGATTCTGAACAAACTACTTTCAGGATGTACGTTAATTATGTTACATGTTGTATATTGACAATTTTAACTGTCGTCGAGAGAGAGTAAAACTCATCACGCTACCTACAAAAGGGTCAGAATAACGTTTTCCGTGTTAGCTAGTTATATCATAAAACTTGAAGTCTGTCGGGTCGTTCTCTAAGTAGTGAAGAAGTAAAAAGTGTTTTGACTTTACTTGTCCATTATTCAATAAAAAACAATGACTGGACATAGTTGTAACGAGAACGACACTATAGTCGATTAAATAAAACTTACGCGTTGTAAATGAGTGGTCCCACCAATCTGTATTGCATAAGTATGCTTTGAGGTCTTCTTTAGTGCGGCCGACGATGACGGCCGGTGGCGCGACTAACGTCCGGATAGAAAGTAATACGCAGGCGACTCCGACAATAATTCCAATGCGCCGTAAGAGATACATATCCGATATTTTCACTGCTTTAGCTGATCGTACTTGGAAGATCACTGATATTCTGTTAACAGAAAAAAAATTAAAAATAAGTTGTTATAGTAAACAACAAAACAAAGCTCAGTTCAAGTTTAAGACTAATATCTTGTTTCTTATCTTATTTCATTCATTACGTAAACAATTTTTTTCAAAAGTAAGTTTGACTTTCAGTAGAATTCACACAAACAGCGAATATTCCTGAGCTACTTCTTATAGCCAGTATTATCATCTATACATAATTACTACTGCTCCCACTTCGTTACAAAATACTTATAAACACAAATTTTAAATATTGAGAATAATTATTTCCTAGAAATTCCTTTCATAGCTACTCGAAAGATCTTAAACTGGGAAAAATGTTGCCTCCTTTAGAAATATATTTATATTATTTTGCAATGTTTGAAACTAAAATTAAAACATCTAACGTCATCTCATGCTTTTTTACATTATCTGCCGTTTTGAAATGAGGTTATTTTCACCGGAGAAACAGCGTAAGTATCTTCTTTTGTTTGAAATTTTTAACGTTGACCGTTATATGACCACTCGATAAGCACAGCTTAAAATAACAATAATAATAGCCTCCAGGCCGAATTTCGGGCACGACGGCAAGTCTCAACGGTGAATAGCCATCCGTGCGGATGTGCATTATAGTGCCCGAGTCTATATACAAGCACAAGTACACTTTCTGTCTCCTTACTCTCGTAGTTCGATGGGACGGTAATCTGATACGACCGGAGAGAGATCAGGCACAGGACCAATGGCCAATTTCCCGACTCCTGGTTGCTATTGACAATATCTTGACAGAAAACTCAATTACTGATTTTGGCTCGACCCGGGATTCGAACCCGGGACTAATGATCTCATGGCCACCCTACACTTCGTTTACCGGCACAAGGCTGCCGCTGCTATACGAGAACTATCCCATGAGTGTTGGTTCTTCGAGCTATATGGCCAGCCCATTGCCACTTTAGCTTACCGTTAGGGTTTGTCGTTGTGTTACCTACTCTGATTCTTGTGCAGATATCCTTATTTCTAATTCTATCGCGCAGAGAAACTTAGCACACTGATCACCAAATACGAAAAAAATGCCATAAAAATAAAATAAATATCTTAATTATTATTAAGCGCAATATGATTAAAAATCGGATTGTAAATCGATTTTCTATTTTGATTTTTGAACGTTTTGTTATAAATTTTTTACAGATACATCTTCCGAAGACGTTATAAGTAATCCCTCTTTTTACTATAATCCAAAAAATAAACTGCTCTATCATATAATAAACTACTTTTAACCTCTTTAAAAACTCAATTTAAATGTAATCGCTGCTTTGATCATCCAGTAAAAGGAATAAATGTACTGTTTTTACCAACCAATAAAGCGCTGAATACAAATTTTCTCTTGTCTTAAACTAATATAGGTTGGAGTAATGTAAATATATTTTATGCTACATAGCAGATTAGTAAATTGTATTTATTTTGTACGTGGAAAACAAATACCTATTTATTTAATTTTTAATTTTTACGTGGTAAGAGCTCGTAGTGCCACGCTGCAGCTATATTATGTTTGTAGCACGAATGGGTCGGCTAAACTGTGGAAGGACCACGCTCTTACGGAATATCAGCGTAAGATAACAGCTCAATGCAGCTGTGTTGTCTATGACGACTGTAGAGAACAAGATATTTTTTACTGGATACGAGGCATACCATCTTAGTCCTCAGGGGGTGTAAAGGTATTTGCATTTTGATTTCTTACCGAGAATAGATGTAGATGTCTATGGGCTACAGCATCCACTTACCATCAGGTGGACTGTGTGCTCGTTAGTCACTCTTATTCTATCAAAAGAAAAAAAAACCTTCTTGAAAATCTAATTTAGCAAACCTCCATGTCTTCAACATCAAAGCTCCGTAAGTGAGACAAAAGCCGACTTCTCGCAACCAAACCCTCGCAGTGCAGGTAAAAACCGTTGGCCTTCCATACATTACTAGTGTAGTACAGTAGATAAGTAGGGCTCCTAGAACAATTACTCTAAGTAGAGCGGGACTAGCGGCACGAACGACCTAGAACATTTCCGTAATTTCAATACAAGAATCTTTCAAAAAATTGTACAAATTCCATTGTAAAATCTATATTATATTTAATTTTTCATTAATTACAGCCTATCAAAAGGCCAACACAAGCATCCGCTCTTGATTGCTGTATATATAGTTGAAATTTAAAGTTAAGAATTACAGCCTATGTACGTCTCACTGCTGGATACAGGACTCCCCCATTTCTGAGAAAGTTTTAGGGCAAGGAATTGTCCGCCACGCTGCCCCAATGTGTGTTGGCAGACTTCACATATCTTCGATTTATTTTCTTATTTCTCAGACATGCAGGTTTCTTCACGATGTTTTCCTTCACCGCCGAGTACGTGGTAAATTAGCACTTAAAATGCAATTAACAATGTCATTGGTGCCGGCAGAGATCGAAACCGGGTTGCTCGCGTACTTTATAGCAAGCGCTAACCATCTGAGCTACTACGACAAAATCCCCATCACTCTTGCATTGAAGACGCCCAGATTGTATTTGGACGGAAAAACAGACAGATGTAACGTAATAACTGGATACGTCCTTTTTAAAACACCTTTATATTCTTAGAGTTCAAGTTCGGTCAAGTGGTCAGCACGTCTCGCTGCCTCAATGCATGTTAGCGTCTTCAAAATAGCATTAGAAGTTTATTTTTTTTAGTTCTCTGTCTTCTGTTCCTTCGCATTATTTTCTATACCTCTGAGCGCGTATCGGCACTTAAATTTATTAGCTTTATCTTGTTTGCTTAGTTTCTGTTTTTTTGTATTTATTATGATTATAAGCCCAGTGCCTAACAAATATACCACCTGATGGAAAATGGTGATGTAACCGAAGATGCTAAAGCGCACTCACTAAAAAAATGATTGAACTCGGGTTGCTTTGTACACCATGAAATTTCAGGGAGTCAATCCCCTTAGCAATCACGGCTCATTGTACATTTATTTTTTATGATTGTATAGTGTGATAACAATTAAAGTAAATAAATTGCTATACATACTAGAAAGCGTTGTGAACTGTGGAATTACCTGAAGAAGTACAAGAACATTATTTATTACACGCAAGATTTAGTACATAGTTCTGACGATTCAAGTAATGTGTTATTTTTAACCACTATGCAAACACGGGGGTGTTATAAGTTTAACGTGCGTATCTGTGTCTCTGTGTGCCTGCCTATGGCATCGTAGCTCCTAAAGTGATGAAATGATTTAGATTTAGTTTTTTGAAAGGTGATTTAATCGCGAGTATTCTTAGCTATGATTAAAGAAAATCTTTTCAGCCGTTTGAAGATCATCAGCTCTTTTTGTTTTGGGGTTTTTTGAATTTCCTAATTTAAGTTATATCTGTCTGCTGCTGTATGTGAAACACGCGCTTGTGTGCGTGCGCTGCGAGATGCTCGTGTAAAGCTTTCGTAGGTACGCTCGTTCATTCTGTTAATTACTTGAGAATTGTTCGCTTGAGTGGGAGGTGATTTTCGTTTTACGTTACTCTTGGTGTAACATTTGGCAGATAGATTTGCAAAGGACATTGCTCTACGCCCATACATTGTTCGCCCTGGAACCAAGAGCATCGGAAAATTATGTATTTTATTGTTGATCATTATTAAATTCCTATTTGATCTTATTTTTATAGCGGACTAGCTGCATAATAGATATATTTCAAAAAAAGTATCAGATTTTGAGGTTATAATCGAACCACGAATATTCATAGATCCGAGTGATTTTTAACAAACTGAAAAACGATGTCCTAAAACATTTAGCTATCTCTAGTACCTATCTACATAATTAGGTATGCAATTTTTGTTCTAAAGCCTAAGTGTATGTAAGTGCAACGTATAAAAGCATAGAATGTAGTTAACAAACCTGCTTTCTGAGCATTGGTTTTGAAATGAGAGATAATGTTTGTGTGTATTAATGTAAAAATAAAAATATATGTATATAATGGCTGTTAACATTTAGATGTTGTCATTAGCATATACGGTACGGTAAGATACCTAGTACCTAAATGTATAAGGATTTAGGCTGTCAGTCACGCCGCTAGACATGCCGTCGAACAGCGAGCGTATCAACCACGGTTTCAACCAAGTTTCAACAGCGCGCGCATGAACAGCGTGAATATTATAGACTACTATCTAGTACATTTGCAAGCGTGTGCGTCTGGACGGCGCTGTTCAAACGCGTGACTATGAAACCAGCCCTACCGAATTAGTACCTAATTGGTAGTATAAGTTGTTTTTACACGTACGTTAACTTATTATGTTTGAATTAGAAATAAAACACAGATTAAATTCATGTTTATTGTTCATTTTCTAAATTGAAAATAAGAATATTGTCTAAAAACTGTGCAGGGGTGTCGATATTATTTTGATGTCTCGTAAAGCTCAAGTACCAAATAAGTACCAAACATGGGCGCAGCAACCGATGATTCTGCGTACAACGATGCGATTACAGCAATATTGCACGATTGCTTCTCTGTTTATCTTTAAACAATATTGTACCACCAGCAGAGCCGCTATTTACACAAAATACACTTTCCATTGCGTATCCGTAAGTCCGTTTATGAATGCTAGGTTATCATTTGAGTGGTACACAGTTCCGAAAATCACAGCAAGGTAAGTCGTCCTTGAAAGCAATCAGAGTCCGTTAAAATAGCCAAGTCGTAATGTTCAATATGTAGTCTTGAACGTCACCACAACACCGATACAATTACAAAGACAATTACAATTGCAAACGACGCCAACCAATGTAACTTTGACAGAATTAGAGATGACGGTACAAAGTAGGCATGTCCATTTGAAATCGTTTAATCGATTGTTTATAGTAACAGAATCGATTTTCCAGATCGATATTGATCTGAAGAATCCTTGTCCGATGTCGATACAGAAACCTCTCGAATCGGACTTATTCAAGAACTAGCTATATTTCAAACGATTCAAGAAATACTTTCGCATAGTTGGAACATCTGTTCCTTGTGACAGACAGAAAACTGTTCTGTTCTGGGCTCGATCCCAGGGTCGGGTAAATTATTATTGGGTTTTTATAACTTGAAGTTCCCAGTAGTCGCACGGAGACTGGAATTGTGTCCGGTGTTTGGCAATACGCGCATCCCCTTTTACATGGGATGTATAACATAACAGTACTTACACACCTCTACCTACTCCTTCTGGAAAATACTGACGAAATGTTATGTTTATTAATTTAATGATTTTTCTATGCAATTACTTGTATTTATGGTAAGTTATCGTCAATAATGTTCTGTGTCTATATTAGGCATGTTTGAAAATGTCGCGATTGATCAAAAATAGATCTGTTAATGCTTGATTTAATCGAGAATCGATTCTAGTATGTTCGATTTGCATCGATTTGGAGATCGTATTTTTTTCATGAGAGACTGACAAGTGACAATTTGGTGACATCAAAAATAGTAACGCCAAATACGATACGACTTATGAATATTTCCTAAGATTTATTATAGCTGTACTTTACAAGCAGTATACCATCTATATAGTATATATCATCTTTTGTCATACGATAATATTAATACCATAACACTGTCCTACTTTACTTATAATAACACGTACGTCTCTACTTCTTCCATACTTGTAACAATATTAATAGTAATATCTGTATCTAGTCTGCAATATTGCTCTTTTTAAAAAAATACATTTATAATGAATGCAGTAACGATAACAGTTTTTTTTAATTAATTGTCGTAAACTCGTAAGTTATCGTTTAGTAAGACGTGAAATATACTCCTGTCTAAACGATCATTAGAAAATCCTGAATAATTATCTTTACGAATATTTTTCTTCAGCAATATTCTAACTACCTATTCAAAATCGAGTATGATATTCAATAGGTATAGTAGGGTTTTAAAATTATACTTTTAGGGAATAATATAAAAGAATATAAAGAAATGGTAATATAATATTTTTATTGTAGCTTCTTTTAGCAACTTTATTCGAAATAAATTAAAATGTAATTCAGATTAAAAAATATACAACAGTTCATTAAAAATTCAGAAACAAAAACATCAAAAATGGATTACAATCGATTGGGCATCCCTAATCATTTTTCGACACCACATGTTATTTGGCAAAGATGGCGGCGATTAATGTTATTAGTCGAATATAATACTTTTTAATGTTCATTTTTGCACGCAGCTAGTCCGTGTTATAAAAGTATTTGGAACTAATATAACAAAATAGAACATTAATTATCGTGTATGTCCGATGCTTTTATTACAAAGGGCGGTTTTGGACATTGTCCTTTATTCTGTTTTGTACTAAATTATGTCTTGGTGCTTCTTCAGGTAATTTTACATTATAGAATGCTTCTTACACTTTATATTTTCTGTCTGTAATTAATGTCTAAAAAGTATATAATAATAGATTACTAGCAATAAGGCATTCCATCGTAGTACTCAAGAGTGGATGGCGCATCTGTTCTACATTTTGACCCTTAATCAAGGATGAAAACTAGGGGCTTAATATGGGCTATGGTAAATGGACCACAGTATTCTCTTACCATCAGGTGGACTGTGTATTCGTTTATCACCTTTACTTTTATAAAGATATTATTATTAAATATATCCTGCGAGTATTAAAGACATTTTTATTATACCGATGTTTTATATAATATAATCATTATGCCAATGATTATAGATATATTTATAGTGTAACCCTTAGTCGCCTTTTACAGCACGAATTACAGAGACGAATGATACGGCAAGTTAAAAGTCTAAGTTGTATCTTATATCTTAATTGTGGTATTCCTTGGGTGGGATCTATGAACAGTGCAGTGAACTTGTGAAGGGATGTAATGACGACCATGCTATTATAATACCTAGTCAGGTCATAAGTATTGTCACACAGTAAAAACTTTTATTTTAGAATGCTGGCCACAAAAAAGTTTATTGAATTCGAATTTTGAATTGTTCATGAAAATAAAACTGTATACTTTTTAGACCTGGCCTTTTAGAATTTATGACCTGACTAGGTATAATCGTTTGTGTTTCTGTTACTGGTTGTGTAACTTCTGAACTTCTTTGACTGATTGAGTTCAAATTTACACAATATATTTGTTTGATTGAGGTTCGTCCAGCAGGTGACACTGTGAACAACTTTTTAGTAAATTATATATTTACACAAAGATTTCTGGAGCGAATTTGGAGATTTTGAATTGAAACTCATCGTGCCATATACAGGAAAGTTTAAAACAACGTCTACCGAGCCAGCTAGAAGGCATACAACTTACTCTGACATGTCCATACTTGATTGTAAAATATACGATAAAGGGAAGACATGATATAACAAAACAGGCCAAGGCAAATATAGAGCTTCTGACAACCCAGTTTAATGCGGCGACGCAAGGTGAACCATCCATACATGCCTCGCAGCCCTCGGCACAAGGGAGGCACTCGTATGTCGTTGATAAAGAATACAGAGTCGGCTGGTGCTGGAAAAAAAATTTATATTGTAATTTTGACCTTGAAAAAAATTGATATTAGTATTTACCCGATGCAGGTTAAAGTAATACGTTGTTTTTGTTCGCTATCTTTCTTTAAATGGAAGTTAGTGGACAATAACAAGGTATTTAAAAAATATGGTATTTAAAAATATAAATTAACTTATGAGAGAGAGCGTTGATCTGATTCAGGCATTGAAGTCTCTTTATAGGGACTCTAGTGCTTATGTCAGGATCAACGGGTCCTACTCGAACTGGTTTGGCATTCAAAAAGGTGTCAGACAGGGCTGTGTGGCTTCTCCATGGCTGTTTAACCAATTTATGGACAGTTGTTTGCAAACTTTGAAAGTTGAATAATCTGGGTTGAAAATGGGTAAGTTAACCGTCAAATGCCTTTTGTACGCCGATGATCAAGTCATATTTGCATCATCGGCGGCCAAGTTGCAAATGATAGTTACTTTAATGAACTGGTCATTAAAAGAAAGGGGTATGAAAGTGAACGCAAGTAACACGAAAGTGATGGTTTTTGATAGAGAAGAAAGTAAAACGTTATGTGAAATAAGAATAGAAGGGGAGTTGATTGAGCAAGTGGATAAGTTTGTACATTTGGGATGTTTATTTAGCAGGGATGATAGATATGATAAGGATATAGAACGACGAGTGAACGCAGGAAATAGAGTTAATGGGGCTCTACACGCTATTATGAAGAGTCAGAATGTGTCAAAGAAGGCACGTATGGCAATTCATAATGCCGTGTTAGTCCCTACTTTAATGTATGGTAGTGAAAGTTGGGTCTGGCAGAAGTAGCATGAGAGTAGAATAAAGGCTGAAGAAATGTGATCATGTAGGAGTATGCTAGAGCTGAATCTGAATGACAGGGTGAGAAATAGTGTGATAAGAGAAAAGTGTCGTTTGCAAGAAGACGGTGTGACTAGGATTAAAAAAGGAAATATTCGGTCGTTTGGTCACGTAGAAAGAATGAACGAGGAAAGAGTGACAAAGGAAATTTATGTTTTGGAAGTGAACGGCAAAGTTGGGAAGGGACGCCCTAGACGAAGATTTATCGACCAAATCGGCGATACATTGAAAATGGGCCAGATTAGGAGTACCCTTAACCGACGAGCGTGTATGCGTAGATATATGGATGTAAAGGAGGCGAGAGAGGTGTGTCAGGATCGCGCCAAATGGAAGTCCGTAGTCTCTGCCTACCCCTCTGGGTGACAGGCGTGAGAGTTTGTATTGTATTGTATTGTATAAATTAACTTATTACTAAAAGATTATTATGAAACAAAAATATATAATTTTTTTTTTCTAAATTAAATTAAAATACAACCAACCTTTTAGTGTCACTAATTAGCTTATCTAATAATTAGCAAGAATGTAAAAAAGAACCTGAATAATGAAACTCATATCGAGCGAGCGAAGTTGTTAAAACAGTAATTAAAAAAACCGACTGCGTTAAAAGTAAAAATAAAATAGGAATAGACCAAAGTTCCAACGGAATAGACATGCTATACATAAATTCGAAAAGCATTACCCAAACTCTGGGATATTTGGGTAAAAAGGAAGAAGTTATCAAAATATGATTTGCAACGTCGTTCGTAATGCGTACAATAAATGAGGTTTTTTTTATAGAATAAGCATGACAATCGAGCATACAGTCAATGTGATGGTAAGTGGATGCGGCCCATAAACACCTTCATCTATCCTGGATTAATATTCAAAATACAGATGCGTTGTCGACCCTGACAGGTCATTGTCACTCTTACTAGCTGCGTGATATAAATGCCTACAATCACGCGGAACCTGAGGTTACGTTCGCAATTAGGACTAGCGCGTTTTAGACGTGCGACGTACTAGTTTTTTCAAAGTTTTTTTTAACACTGTTTAAGTAAATAGATTTTGGTTTATTGTTTAGAATATTTAGATAAAAGATAAAATAGTTGAATAAGTTTTAGTGCAATTTGTATTTATATTTATATGATGATTATTGAAAATACATTCATTAACAATTTTGAAACATAATAATGAAAAAAAAACAGCAAATAATTTAGTAAAATTATTAACGAATATTAATTTTTTCACTTCGTGTCAATGTTTTCAGTGAAAATTTCACTCCCAGTATTTACTTAAAATTACACGTTACATTTATAACATAAACAATATTTTAAAGTAAAACTACTATACTATACACGTACTGTATTTTTCAACTACGAAATATTGTTCGTGATGTAGGAAGGGGAAACCTGTCCAAAAGGGAAAAGATGTAAAGCCATACGCTTTGCATCTCTTCCCCTTTTGGACAGTTTACAGACAACTTTAATTAATCTTGCGTTCGTAATTTATCTAATTAAAACAATTATGTAGACTATTAAAACGTCAGCATGTATAGGCTGTTCGCTAATTTTATTTTATATAATTTTATAGTTTTTATATAATATTTTATATATAATTTTGCTTTTATTTTATTCTATTTTACTTTGTTTGTTAAATAAATGTTTTTCTAATCTAAGAATAAAATAGAATACTATTTTATTCCTACAGTAATAAAATACCAATATAAATAATAAACACAAGTTAGGTAGCAAAGAAGATTACACCCACTACGGCGCTTCGTTTTAAAGTGCCAAATTTTCCTGCTGTTGTACGCCGCACGCGGCCACCTTTGATATCTCGGCGGTGCCTTGGACAAGATGCAGAACGTGCCGAGGTAACGCAAGAAAAAAGCGATCGTATCTATGCGAAGAGAATACAGTCAGCATCGAAGGAGTTCAACTTCTGTACGCAGTACTATTATTTATTCTGTGTCCCCGAGGACTAACATGGAATGCCTCGTTAACGGTAAAAAGGGTCTCCGGTTCTCACTATTACACTCACAATACGAAATACAGCAGTAAATAGCGGGTGCTATTTGACGCTGGTGATAACATTCAGACATTTCATTCATATAATATAACAGCAGCAGATGGTTCTACCACTTAAAATGATTATTTGAAATAGAATGCTGTGAAGTAATGTTATAGCCTAATACGTCCCACTGCTGAGCACAGGCCTTTAGAGATTAGGATTTCATTCGTTGATTTTTTAAAAATCCCAGTCGTACAGGATTCCTTATGACGTTTTCCATCACTCTCAGACGTGGTAAATCAGTACTTAAAATTGTAATTTGCGATTTTATTAGAGCCAGCAGCCAGCGGGAGTCGAACCTGGATTGCTCACGTACTTCAAAGTTTAGTCTCTGAGTTACCTCAGCTCTGGTAAATATTTTATGTAGTAATCTTTTGTCGTCTATTGCCTTTCCTTTCCATTGCCTAAGCTGGTGCATTTCTTATAAAACTGAACTAAAAAATGAACTTGCAGTGCAATTGATGGTGAGTGGCTATTGCAATCAATGGACATCTGCAGCGAGCATCAAGAAAAGAAGATTACATAACATGCGTTGTCACCTGTGAGACTTAAGATTAAATACTCTCTCTCTCTCTCTCTCTCTCTCTCTCTCTCTCTCTCTCTATAGATTTCAGACTAGAAAACAGCAAATAATAATATATAATATCTTCTAATCAGCAGTGCTTGCTGCTGTTTGGTGGCAGATATTGGTAAGATGGTGGTTCCTATCCCGATGGATTTCTAGACTTTATCCGTATAGGATACATTTATATACAATCATTAAGCTGTATGCTTCCTCTCAATTTTTATAGTGTTATTAAATAGAAAACATCCGCCGCGGTACTTTTGTGGAACTGGCTGACTTCACATTATGTTACGAAATATTATTTCATTTCTTAAAAAACTTACAGGTTTCACCAAAACGTTTCACTTCCTTGACTTATAATTGAATTTCGTTATAATTAAATTAAAATTTCCACGGTGACGGTAGGACTTGTATTTACTCACGTTTTATGAAATTTTACGTAAATATTTTAAGCTTGTCGAATACGAAATCGAATAACATTTATAACGTTTTGTAACGGTTATACGTGATAGAGCCATGCTACAGCTATATTAATAGTATAGTTGTAGCCCGAATGGGTCGGTTCGACCGGGGGAAGACCACGCTCTCACAGAATACCAGCGTAAAATAGCAGCTTAATGCAGCTGTGTTTCGTATGGTGAGTGTAGAGAACCGGAGACCCTTTTTACTGGAAAAGAGGCATTCTATCTTAGTCCTCACGGCTGCCAACGCATCTGCATTTTAATTCGCAAACGAAGATAGATGTAGATGTCTATGTCACTTACCTTCAGGTGGAATGTGTGCTCGTTTATCACCCTTATTCTATAAAAAAGTAATTAAATAAACAGTAATTATTATATTACGAACTGTATTATATATTGTATATTTATAACCAGATGATAGGACTCCTTTTCTCTTACCTATTTCTGCCCCTAAACTGTAATGTTTGCACCGGTCTAAAGGGTATAGAGAACCAGTTTAATTGCAGGCTGTGAAGAATGCCTCACATTGTACATAGCATTTTTGTATGAAATTTGTTGCAGGTATCCATAGACTACAGTAGCCATTTACCGTCAACGTTAATAAAAATATATAAACTTACAACTTGGAATTTAAGAAAAAAAATATATCAATTTTAAATTAATAGAGCCACGTTGTAGCGCTGCATGAATGAATCGGTTCGACTGGAGAAGCACGATGTTCGCACATAATACCAGCGTGAAATAGCAGCATAATACTGCTGTGTTTTGTATGGTGAGTGTAGGGAAACCGAAACCCTATTTACTGACAACGAGACTTGTTAGTCCTCAGGTGTGTCATTGCATCTGCATTTTGATTCTTATTCGACTATAGATGAATGTGTCTATTGATCAGCTTGCACTAATATTCACATGAAAAATGTTCGTTTTATATAGAAGACATGGCAAACTAACTACTGCCGCCCATGAACAACTGCAACACCAGTGGAATTGCAGATGCGTTGCCGGCCTTTTAAACATTTATTACCCTTGCTACTAATAGAAATACAATTTACTTACCAAGAGATGCTTTTCATATTCTTCTTCAATGTCACTGCCATTATAAAATCTATGTTCAGCGGTAGTATTGGGAAAGTAGAACCCTCGTCGACAAACACAGCGATAAGATCCCCGACGAAATCCCAGACCAGGCACAGGGACGCACTGGGAAATCATTAGATTTAAGAAAGAAATTCGTTATGAAACAAGTCTCGCAGGGAATTCACGTAATTGACTACTTTGTCAGAGCTAAAGTAGCGCTTTTAGTTGATATCTTAAGGAAAATACGTTTGAACTTTTAGTTTTTCTTTAATATATAGAATTATTTTTTATTTTTGTACAACATTCAGTAATGTAACACTAGTAATCACTTTGGTCTCTGTCTGTCTGTGTCACAGAGGATTTGCTGAGTGTTTTTCGTTGGTTTATGATGGGAATTTGGCGTAGTGTGGTTAAAAGTTCGTATTTTCGACAACAAAGGAAAAAATCTACATTATCGATCGTATCTGATTTATTTCACAGATTTTTATTTAGTGAGAACACTGTGTATTTTAAATTATACTAGCCACCCACCCCGGCTTTGCCTGGATAGAATCTACTCATGTGGCGTTATTTAGATTTACGATAATTAAACGCCATTTATATTAACTCCTTTATGTCATTAAAAAGCAGTTATTTTGATATTACAAACAGACTCTTAAATTTTATTTATATGTATAGATTAACTGATGAAAGCATATTTTCCCATCGTCCAAATTCAGTTAAGCTAGCTTTGATCTCTGCCAAATAAAATAACAGCCTTTATACATCCCACTCCTAGGCACAGGCGACCCCTTATTTCTGAGAGGGTTTTAGGGCAAGGAATTGTCCGCCACGCTGCCCTTAGGCTTGTAGACTAATTTCACATGTATTCGAAATATTTTTTCTCTTAGGTCTGAACTCCTCCTACGCTGGAGTCGGTCGCGTACGTCGGTCGCGCGTACTAACGTACATTGTGTTCTATTTAGCCCCACACTACGACGCTGACGACAGCGGCACGTAGTTTGCTACGTACGCGTACGCGACCGACCGTACGCAACCGACGACAGCGTAGGACGGATTCAGGCCTCATTTCTCAAACATGCAGCACGTTATAAATCAGCACTTAAAATTGAAATTAAAAATTTACTTGGTGCCGGTGGGGATTGAACCCAGTTGCTCCCGTACTGTGAAATTTACAGCGAGCGCTTGGCCCCTGAGTTACCACGGCTTAACAAGAAACGAAACAATATTTAACACAACCACTAAGTTCCTTAACAGAACTTTAACGTAGTCCTTTTTCCTAAGTAAATAAAGACCGAGCTTGGTAACATCTGTTTCCGCGCCGTTCATTTTCCTCCATTATTTAAGTCCCTGAAGCTTAAGCCGATTTTCGTTACGGAGTAAAGAAATACGACTCCTTGTTATTTGATTGACAGAAACCCTTAGTGACCGTTGCTGGAAATATATTTTTGTATAAAATCATTTTCTAACTATTGTTCCGTTCCTGTCAATGTAAAAAATTGAATTTCAAATTTAAAAACAAATAAATGAGCGTGCACTTTTTTATATTTTACATTTAAGATCGTAGAAAGTAATATAGAATTTGTAAGATATTTTTATAAACAAATAAAAGCTATTATATTATTCGTTATAAGTTGACGGCCGAAGGAAAAATAAATAACGCATATAATGATAAGACCCATAATATCATTTTAAATGGTACGAGCGTACTTCCATAGGCTACAGTAGCGACACTATCAGGAGAGTTATTTTAACCGATTCCAAAAAGGAAGAGGTTCTATATCTAATATGATTTTTTGAAGTGAAAACTTCTAATGCAACGTTGAGTGATTTTCGATAGGGGAAAAATTTATGGTTTCACGTCACCGATGACCTCGACATGTTCGTGACGTATTAGACATGACATATCGCGCTCAAGCGCAGAATGTTTTTTTTTTCATTAAATAGACAAAACCTCAAGCCTCAAGGGTAGTCCTATTTAAATTTGAAGAAATAAATCAATCCTAAAGTTTACCTAAAGAGAATGAAGATCTTATTATAATTATTTAAGCGACATTCTAGTGGATAAGAGCTTGATAATATTTCAAGAAGAATCCACAAGAGTGTTTACTACTGAAAGACATCTCCCGTAGTAGGGAGACTTGTCTTAATCGTCGCGCTTGGACAGCGGATTAGTGATAGAATTACCATATGCTTTGCACCATTGACTCTGCTGCTCATCCTCGTTCTGGATCTACCAAGTGGTGGAAGCGTAAGTTCACTTCATACAAAGCAAGAAAAAATGGGCCAGTCATATTTCTCGAATAACCTAAAACCGATGTGGAAGAAAGGTCCTCCAGTGGCCTCGTACCATCAGACGATGTTTATGGTGGCCCGCCACTACATGAAGTTGCGACATGTAGCTCAGGCCGTGATTTGTGACGTTCCATTGGGGAGGCATAAGTTCAGCAGTAGACTTGTGCTGTATGTAATATATAATAGATAATCATGAAGAAAAAATATATGGATACCGATTGATGGTAGTATAGCCACCACGTTCACGCCTGTCGTAAAAACTCTAAATATTGTGATATTTTAAGTACCTCAGTGGTTTTTTTCTTACACTTGTCTGTTCCAGCAAAGATGTTCAGCTGCGTTGATCCAGCTTTCAGTGGGCACTGGTCTATATCTACGCGGCGTAGATCAATGTCAATACCGCTTGTGCCTCTAAAATAAATAACAAATGAATATAGATTCAGTTTGCATTGAATAAAAACCTATTTTAAAAAGTTTACTTCTACATTTTTTTAAAGAATATATGTGACAAACGAGCACGCGGTCCACCTTACAGTAAGCGGATGCTGTGGCTCATAGATATCTACATTTATCCTCAATTAAAAATCAAAATGCAGATGCGTTGTCACCCCTGAGGACTAAGATGGAATGCATAATTTCCATAAAAAGGGTCTTCGGTTCTCTACGAACATAGCAGCGTTAAGCTGCTATTTTACTCTGGTATTCTGTGAAACCATTCGAGCCGACCCATTCATGCTACAACCATAATGTAGCTGCGGCGTGGCCCTATCGCCTAAAATGTATGTTGGTAGATAACATATTCCCATGTTTTAAACATACAAGTTTTCTCACGATGTTTTCTGTTGAGTGTGTTGTAGATCGGCACTTAAAATCGCATTAAATAATTTATTTAGTACTGGGGGAGGGAGGGGGGCCCAAGTAATGTGAAATTTACAGCGGGCGCTTATCCCCTGAGCTGCAACTGCGGTTGCCAACCCATCTGCCAACTATGGCAAATCCCTACAAAGCAATATAGAGGGGATACCTATGTTCAGATGTGGACTTTTAATAAGCAGCACTAAATTAATGACTTTTCTTTTCGTCAACAGAAATTCTAATGAATACATTGCAATCACAAAAACTTCGAAATGTTTAGTAAAAATATTTAACATTTCGTGTTGTTAATTTTTCTGTGTTGCGGCGGTAAGAATTTCCACTACCCCAAATCATCCCGTAGGTGTCGTAAGAGGTGATAGAGGTAAACAAATCAGGAGATGGCCAGCAACCTCTTCCTAATAACGACTAAAAATAAAACACACTGCTCCGCCAAACCGTTTGGACAAAAGTGGCATCTATGGCAAATATCACACCTACGAGGCAATATATGGGTGAGGCCTATTTTCAGCAGTACTCGTAGACTTTTATAGGCTGTAATAGTTGTAAATTTACACAATTAGCTTTATATAAATTTATAGCACATTATTAATAAGTTTATAATGCTGCAACAAATATAGTACTATTACTTGATAATAAAAAAGCATTATTCACTTTATTATTATTTAGTGATTGTTGCTTGAGTTTAAAAAGCTATTAAGTATCATCGGCAAATAAACAAATTACACTATAGTACGGTTATTCCCTTCGAGGTAAGGTAAGTCGTTAATATAGATCAGGAAGTGGAACCAATCCAAGATTGAGTGCTGAAAAATGTCATTGATAAAATCAACCCGGAAATACTTTTACCATTGAATAAGTTTTTACAATTTTTTTTATACAAAAATGAAATAATATATTTAAGTATCGGCGTCAGCAGTCAGTTCGCGTAGGTCAAATGACCTCGGCTTGGCCTAAAGCTACCTATTTTAATTAATTAGAGTAACATAAAAACAACAATTTAAAATTAACACGGTGGTTTTCAATAATATCGTGAGTTTTACGTAAGTCGTCGATATCGTTGACTTAGGCTTTGCTAAGCGCGCACTCAGCACGACTTCGAAGTTAGCTCTATAAATACCGACGTTGTCTTAGTTCGAAAGTAAAGTCTGAGCTAATTCAAAGTACGGTCTATAGATCTCAGCATTAGAGTCCAGTAGCGCGTTAGATATTATGCTGTAGTAATTGCAAGTAAGGAAAAATATCTGACCTACTAAAAACCAGAACAAGTCGCGGGCTATATAAAAAGAACATTGAAAGTTAAATAAGAATCTCGTGTGTCGGTCTTATTACTAAGGTTTATAAAAAAAGTGGTAGTTAAATCAACTGAATTAAAAAATATATACGAAAACCTCACTATCGAAGTAGGTATCTGATTATTGATCGAATCGGAATTGAGTTACAGACGAATTGTTTACGTCACCAAGACACAAACCATTAATCTTCTATTTGCCCGTGTCTCCAAAATGTGATATAATCTTATCTAAAGAAAATAAAACATCTTATGCCTTGAGTGTATATTTTCTAAAGATATTTTTTGAAATAATAAAACAAGGAACATTTTGGCTACGCATAGCTCCATTTTGATTCTTAATTGAGAATCGATATAGTCGTCTGTGTATCTACAACTGTGTGCTTGCTTGCCAGCATCACTACTATAACATTATAATAATATGATTACGCCTACTTCATGAAAAATTACATATTCTAGTTAATTATTTCTATTATTCAAGAAAAAAATCGTCGTTAATACATTTTAATAATTTCCAATTCCTTAGCAAAGTTACTGTAATTTCCTCTGGTTTAAGGTAAAACGGTTATCAGCAACAAATTAAATGCTTTCGTCATGTTTCAGAATAATCCATTTCGTCTACTCTATCAGCGACTTGATCTCTTTTATTGCTCTGAGAACAATGTCAAACGGGACTGACGAATGACAGGAATCCGATTTAGGGATCCGTAGCCGGTATCAAAATAAGACCCCCGTTAAAATATGACGTTATGATTAGACGAAGCATGTTTTATATATATATCATATTATATGTCTTAACTGCCATGTTGGTCTAGTGGTCGTAAGCTCGACTTGGGTTTCGTATTCGAATCGGGTCGGACCAATATCAGTTATTAGGTTTTCCCATAAAAAAGTTCTCAGTAGCAGTGCAGAGTCAGGTAAATGGCGATGTTTTACCCTCCTGCCTTTAAAAGCACATTCATCCTGCGCCTGATCTCTATTCGGTCTGTAAATGTGAAAGAATAGAGAGTGCATGGTTCAGAGAATATTATTGTATTTGCTTATTAATTCGTTGCTCCTAAAAATAAATACATAATGTTTACAATAATTATCACATTTTTGAGACTCGTGTTAGGGTTTATTACAGTAACTTACGCTGTAGATCTTTAGCTGTAGATTTAAAACATAAATTCCAAAGACATTTAATTTTTTTTATAACATTGGTCCCTTGGGAGAGAGGTAAAGTCCTAGTGTGGGATGTAACTTGCGTAGACACTCTGGCGGCCTCTCATCCCAGGGGTACCTTGTTTAGAGCGGGGAGTAGTACTGTGTTATAATTAAGTTAGTTTGCTAATTTTAGTTTTTGTTTTATTATAGTTTTTAATATTGAAATTTTTTTAATTCTAATATTAGTAGGTAAGTAAAATAAATAACATTACATTTAATCATAGCATATCCACTACCCCATATCGTTCCTTGAGTGTCTTAAGAGGTGACAGAGAAAAACTAACCAGGAAATAGGCAGCAGCAACTTTCAGATAATAACTGTATAATAACAAATTAAAATGCGGTCTACAACTTATATGATAATTATTTATCCTATGAGGGAATCTATAGGTGAGGCCTATGCTCAGCAGTGGATTCTTAATGGATGGTAATAAATGAATGAATGAATATATAAAATTTGAAAGTAGACATTGCGTTTATAAATCAGCGAAACCCACTTTAAGCAGAACAAAACACGCACCCCACGATTTGTTGTAAATAAGACCTATAGATACAAGACCCTAAGTCATCTATATCTCTACAGATATAGCCGTTTTAGGGTTGGAGCTAGTTAATTTGTAAATGTCATTGAATTAAAACCTTCATTCAGCCTTATGGCCATGGTGACCTTCATGACAGATTGATATTGTATTCTTCGCTGTTTTTTTTTTCAAATTTATTATAACCTGTGTTTGTCACACGGAAAAAAATCTTAGCTTGAAATTCGCACTAGGTTGTTGTTATTTTTGGTATCTTTATAATATTTGTTTACAGTTTAAGTATCAGAATATCGTAAGATGGTTGAATATTGACAAATATAAATAAATACAATAAGACTTTAACGTGGTAGAGCCACGCTGCAGCTATATTATAGCTGAATCACGAATAGGTCGGCTCGACGGGGAAAGAATAGCAGAATAATCCTATAGTTTCATATGATGAATAACGTTGATCTTTGTGCTGGTAACGAGTTATTTCATCTCAGTACTCAGGATATATGTAGGCCGTCTATGGGCCGCAGCATCCACTTACCATCACGTGAACAGTGTGCTCACTTATGTCTAATAAAAAAAAACTTACTTGAAAAAGTAGGTTCCGTTGTTGTATCCAAAAAACGGTACTGTATATGTTAACATCCAAATATTTCCTCCGCCGCAATCGTAATATGGTTTCGACCATTTCCCGTCTTCGTAAGTAACTGAAAGTATCTCGTCAAACTCTCGTTCAGTGTGCGCGGTGTCGTTGTAAGTATACGTGTTATAACCTGCAAAATTTAAATATGTATGTGATTTCTGTAAAAAGTAAATTAATACGAAATTGTATTTTTATTCTAAAATATTAACAACAGTTATTCAAAGTTAAGTAAGTTACTTCTCACTCCTAGGTGCAAGAGGTGATCTACTCTCATTTCTGAGAGGGTTTCATCACGGCTAAACGAATACTACCAATGTAATTTCAATTTAAATTCCTTGTTTTATGTTTTGGTTGTTTAGATAAAATTTAAAGTAAATGTTTATTTATATATTTTAGACTATTAAATTTGCCACTGCACCTAAGAGCTTTAAGATGACACCTAGTTTTTATATTTATTCTTAATTATGTAGATATTTATATAAAACTAGATAATTTAGTGTATACAATTATTAAGATACAAACTATAAATAATTCACATTTCCGCTACTTACTGTTACTTGATACATACCTCGTCTAAACTGATTATGGTTTCGGATCACGCGTTCAGCGTTTTTGCGTGCGATGTAAAACCACTCCGACGTATTGCTCAAATATTTGTATTCCACAGCCAAATCTTTAGCCAATATTGGTCCTTCAGGCAGCCGATAAGCAAAGGGACAAAAAAGTTGGTAATCTTTATATTGATACTGATCGTAACAGTTCCCAGCTGCGAATACATCGTCGTCAAACTCGACCATAGAAAAAACACTCGCGTGAAGCAAATATTCGTTATGCATTACTGATGGTCCCGCATATTTCCATAATCGGGTCAGCATGTTAGCTCTGTTTACTGCTACCTCTGCTTCTACCCTAAACCTTTCTTGAGCATATCTATCTACTACACCCTCGCCTAAATTTAAATGTGTACCAGCTGTACAGTTTTCTCCTAATAAATGTTGCGTTTCGATCAATCTTAAAAACTTAGTCACTACATCTTCATGGACACTTGGCCTTACCATAGTCACATTATCCGTATCATTTAATGTGTCATTAGAAAAATTTTCTTTGTTTATATCGGCACTTAAAATATCATCCATAGTTAACCTTTGAGTTTCGTTAATATCATAACTATGTTCTACATTATACAAGTGATCAAGTAACGATACATCATCAGTTGAATCAGGTTTGTGATTATTTCCTGAAAAGTTTCCGAAAAGCTTGTGGAATAGTTCAGACGATTCTTTAGTCTCGTCTTTATCTGGAGCAGTATAAGGTCTTAGTGCTGCTATAACAGGATCCTCTCCTGATTTATCGATGCTTTCTGAAACAATGAAAAATAATATAAATTAATAATGTTATTATCGTAGTGAAAAGTATTTTTTATAGAATAATGGTGACAAACCAACACACAGTACACCTGATAGTAAGTGGATACTGTGGCCCATAAACATATACATCTAATCTCGATTAAGAATCAAAATGCAGATGCGTTGCCACCCTTGGGGATTAACATAGAATGCATAACTTCCGGTTATCTACACTCACTATACGAAACACAGCAGCAATAAGTTGCTATTTTAAGCTGGTATTCTGTGAAACCGTATTCCTTCCACGGTTGAGCCGATCTTTTCATGCTACAATAATAATGTAGCTGCAGTTTGGCTCTACCACGTTAAAAGTAAATATCGAGTAAGCTACACCCCAGCTACGTGGCGCAGTGGTTTAGCAATGAGTTGCAGCCCTAATGGCCGCGGGTTTGAATCCCGTACGGAACAAGTATTTGTATGGCCTACAAATAACCGGGTCTGGATGTTTGTCCTTGTGAAATTTATGTATTTAAACTGCCTCTATAATACAGGAAAAAATCCTAGTGTAGAGGTAATGTTCTTTAAAAAAATAAAATATAGAAATAGAATAGCGTATGTAAATTTTTTTAACTAGGTAATATGTTCTTTCTTTACGATGTAATAAAATATTTACATGAGTACATATATAAGTGAAGTAACGTTTTAAACCCACTGTTTATCAAAAAGATCGCTGCGATGCTGCAGTGCGGGTTGACGGACTTAATAGGCCCTCAAATATTTTTTTCGATATGCTTTCTTAAAGTTATCTTCGACGAAGACGATAGTTGCCATATAACAAACTTGTGAACACGTTTCACGAATAACTGCGTCTTCTGTCTTTTCGTCCAATTATTATCTGGATATCTTAAATTCAAGAGTGAACCTGCTTCTGTTACGAAAAAACACTGCAATTTTTTTTCAGGAGAGGGGGCAAACCAGCCTACGGTTCACCTGATAGTAAGTAACTACCGTCACGAATGAATAACTGCAACACCAGGGGAATTGCAGTTGCGGTGCCAGCCTTTTAAAAAGGAGTAGGCTCTTTTCTTAAAAGGCCCTAAGTCGTATCGGTCCGAAAAAATATCTGGTGGTTATCGATTTAACAAAGAAGTTGTGCGAGGAAGAAAACTTTTTCTAAATCGCACAGTGTTTGACTGTCAATCATCCAGATGGTATAGATGGTATCGCGAGTTTTGTCGCGGTGTGCGATGGTGAAACTGAATTTTGTGGTATCGACCGACATATCGATTCCAACGCCGACGATTCCGATATTGGCTGATACACACTCCGGGTCAGACAATGGTTCGAGGAGCCGAGAGCGGCATCAACAGAAACCTGATATTCGTCCGGATGAAAGGTCAGCAGAAGGTCCAACAGGGAAGGTGTATGATCCTTCACATCTGGAATCCGCTTAGATGAATAATTTATACGTGGTAGAGCCATGCTGCAGCTATATTAGAAGTATAGTTGTAGCACGAATGCGTCGGCTCGACCGGGGAAGGACCACGTTCCCACAGAATACCAGCGTTAACTAGCAGCTTAACACTGCTGTGTTTCGTATTGTGAGTGTAGAGAACCGGAAACCCCTTTTACTGGAAAAAAGGCATTGCATCTTAGTCCTCACGGGTGACAACGCATCTGCATTTTGATTCGCAAACGAGGATAGATGTAGATGTCCATTCCTAACCACTCACCATCAGGTGGACTGTGTGCTCGTTTGTCATCGTATCCTATAAAAAAAAGAAGTAACCATTTGTGTTAGACCATATTCCAAGGCAAAGTTATAAACAGATCTCCCCGCATGATCGGTTAAACGTGAACCGAGCCATTCGGCGTGGTGGGAGTTAAAATCGCCAAGTATCACGATCTCTACGGATGGGATCTATTGTATCTATTGTATCTGTAGACATTTGGACGTGGTCGATGAGTCGGTCTGTGTCGACATTACCTTTATGGGATCTATACAGGCACCTGTAGACGTGGAGATGGTCCTCGCTGTCTACGCGCAGCCAAAGGATAGACAGGTCCGTACCTTCAAGACTGCCGAGGCGTCGAGAACAAATTAATATCCTCTCTGACGTATACGCAAACTGTAGCCCGGGGCACAAAAAGTGTTCTAATTTGTACTCCGGGTAGGACAGGTACGAAGTATTAACTGGAGAAGATACTTGCGTCTCGGTAAAAAAAAAACAAGGCCGGCTTCGCCGTCTCTAGATGGCAGTGGACGGCGGTAAGGTTCAAGCACCCTGATGTTACAGAAGTCCACGGATAGCGTGGCAGGGGTCGCCATGGTGTTATCGCTCCATTTGCCCGTGAAGTGTTAGTATAGAGCGGGATTTTGCCCCCTTTTTTTTGCCCATTTTGCCCCCCAGCCCCAGAATACCCGGGGCAGCCTGAGTAGCCACGCTCAGGAAGAAGAGGTTAGTGTTTTTACGTGTTGGAGCCATGCTGCAGCTATATTAGTAGTATAGTTGTAACACGAATGGGTCGGCTCGATCGGGGAAGGACCACACTCAAACAGAATACTAGCGTGAAATAGCAACTCAATGCTGCTATGTTTCGTATGGTAAGTGTAGAGAACCGGAGCCCCATTTTACTGGAAATGAGGCATTCCATCTTAGTCCTTACAGGTGACAACGTATCTGCATTTTGATTCTTTATTGAGGATAGATGTGGATGTCTATGTGTCACAGCAACCACTTACCACCAGGTGGAGTGTGTGCTCGTTTGTCACCCTATCCTATAAAAAAAAGCTTGACCGTGGATGCTCATTGAGTGATTCTCTAGGGTGCTGGTACCCTCCTGGGGTTGTTTTTTCTTTTTAAATTCCGCAACCATGTTATTACGCAGAAGCAAAGCTTCTACTTTACGTTGGTATTCTGTGAGGTCGTGGTACTGCCCCGGTTCGAGTCGGCCCATCTATGATATCCGTGGCTCTTCTAATGTTAAATTGTTTTAAAATCTAGAATCTATCTAGAGCTTCATCACTACCTATCACCAGGTGAGTCCTCTCATTTCTCAGAAGGTTATAGAATAAAACGTTTCCGCTTCCTCCAGTGTCTGCTAGCAGACTTCACGATGTTTTCTTCATTATTATGTAAGTCTGTATTTTATAAAAATTTGTTCATAACAAAATGTGTAATTAGTTTATGAGTTTTATAATTTAAAACTGTTCACAATAATAAATGAGATATTTGAGTAATCGTCTGAGTACACATTTTATTTGAAAATTTGAAAAAAATATTGACAATAAAATTACGTTTAATTAAATCAATTATTTTAGATGAATGAAGTAGGATCAGCCTAGTTTATGCGGGATATGCAACTTTATTAAAATATTTTGCAGTATACTGCCACTGATAGAGGCACATGTAAAGTCGTTTTTCGCGTAAAAGGGATTTCATCGCCTAAGGAATGGCTGTGTAAAATTTGCTATCTTACCCTATAAAAGAGGATTTTGTTTATGGCAACACCAGATCGGGGCTTTCATTACGCGAGGCAATTGATTGCCTACATTATTTATAGTGCGCAATTTTGTTTAGCGCCCATCTTTTGTTGATATAAAAGAAGTTGTTAAGGTATTTGTTATCAACTTCATTGTTCTTGACCCGAAACAATAAATAATCTACGTGCATATTTTTACAAATAAATATATTTTTCATTAATATTTTCTTTGAACTTAGGCCTGTATGCCCTTTTCACAATTTTTAGTACAAAAATAAAGCACCCACACATTACAGTCTATTTCCTGATGATGTCTCGTTCAGCGAAACACCTTTGTGTTGTATCAAGGTGATAGTGTGTTTTTTTTCTAATTTATTGGCGTGGGGGATTTTGTTTTGGAATTTTGTGGCAGCAATGATAGCGTATGCTATTGTGGGAGGGAGAGATGTGCTCTTCAAATCAAGTAAGACCAGACCTATGTCGCTCTTGCTACCTACATGATGTAAATACCTACAATCGCGCGGTTTCTCGGGTTACATACGCAGTCAGGGTTAGCGCGTTTTAGCTCGTGTAGTGAATTTCAAACACTGTTTACGGAACAGTGTTGAAAGAGTGTTTGAAATTCACTACACGAAGTAGATAGATTTTTTGTATACTTGTATAAATATTTTTGGTTATTGTTAAGTACATTACATTGAATTAAGTGTAAAGTATATTTAAAAGTTTTAGTGTAATTTTTAAATATTTTAATGTTTATTATAAAAATATATTTCCTTACAATTTTAATACATATTAATGAAATAACCTGCAAATAAGTTTAGAAAATTATTAACGAGTATTTGCCCTCCAAGTATTTACTCAAATAGAGAAGTTGCATTGATTTTTTGCCACAAATTTATATATAAATGAAAGTAGAATTAATTTAAAGTATATGTTTCTTTATTAACAATTCCATTTTCTTAGTTATTCTTAATAATTAATAGTAAAATATTTGATGAAATAAAAAACTAAGTACATGTTTTGTGATTGGTTGTGACGTCATTATATCTGTTGAGGCTCTGAGCCAATCGCAATCATGCTATACTTTTGAATTTAGTATATTTGGATAACCATGTTTCATAACAAAATAATTAAACATAACCAGGATTTTTTACGTCAATTAAATAATTTCAAAATATATATAAAATGAATTGTGGCGTTACAAAGCGATTTAATAACATCACTGGCGTCTGAATTAACATTTTAGAAAAAAACATTTTAATTGTAAAATTACATGAAAATATAAAAAGGCGCCAAATGAAAAGAATCAAAATATTAAAAAAAAATAGCTTTTCTTTTAGTAAACTGTCAAAAAAAGTTTAAAAAGTTAAATTAAACGCGATAGAATCCGTAAAATTATTTTAATTAAATGTGTAGCGTTCGCGTAAATATAAAAAAAAAACTAATAGATGCCATTTTGTTTATGAATAATTGAACAGCATTTTTATGATAGAGCTGTAAAAGAGCATTCAGCTCAAGTGATAAATGCAGCCCATGAACATTGCATAGAGAAATTGCAGAAGCATTGCTGACCTTTACAAAGGTTCTTTTCTTGAAGGTTTCTTAGTGATATCAATACGGAAAATGTCTTGCGCGGAAGTTATCTTTATTTTTTTTTTCATAGTTCGATTCTCATTTTGATTTTGCAAAGATATAGATGAACTGAGTGATGTACTATGAGTGAAATGTCTCGATGATTGATGTGACACCAAACGATTTTATCGTCTGAGTTTTCTTTTGAGTACCCATATACGTATGTGGTAATTTTTCCGATATGTTATATGTTTGTATATTGAAGGCATTTCTTATCTTGTCTTTCTAGTAATTCTTCAATTTTTATATTATAAATCGCAGTGTCACCAGTATTTTATTTTCTAGGTATAGTTCGATATGACGCCTCTATAGTTATATGAAAGTATTTGATTTAATATATTATTTATTGAATAAAACTAATTTTTAAGGATTTTATCGCGTTTAATTAACTTATTTTATATTCCCGACGTTTCGGTTGCTTTCCAGCAACCATGGTCACGGGGGACTGAGGTGACTGACGTCCCGATGTCAGAGTTAACTCGGAGTACCTTCAGCTTTTTAATTATTAATTTTGGTCTAATAAAAAGCTGAAGGTACTCCGAGTTAACTCTGACATCGGGACGTCAGTCACCTAGGTCCCCCGTGACCATGGTTGCTGGAAAGCAACCGAAACGTCGGGAATATAAAATAAGTTAATTAAACGCGATAAAATCCGTAAAAATTGGTTTTATTCAATGTGTAGTGTTCGCGTAAATATAAGAAATCATTATATATTATTTATTTATAATGATATACACAAAAGACTGACATCCCATTAGTTTTGGAATTCAGTCACCTTTTAAAATTTTATCGATCCTCGAATTGAACCGCTTAGGCCAAGCCAAGTCTAAATCCTTTAGATGCACAGGATTATTCACAGAGATCCATGATAAAATTAGCTATAAGTATCATTTATATTTATTAGTGTTATCACTATTGATGATAAGGCAATCTATAGCGGAGGCCCAAGAGCTGATTTGGTATAATTTTTATTACTTTGTAATTTTTTAATATTATTAGAAAGAATAGCTAGCCAAATGTTCAACGGATGGTTATTACTTTGACTAATTTTTTTATTAGTGAGGAAATCTAGCTGGTAAGCGTATGAATACTGTTCGTAGTAACTGAGAGTGTGCACTAAATACGTCATTCTCCGACAAAAATAGGTAGTGACTCAGTGATACATGTCGGGTTCGTGAAGTTATCGTTGGTGCGATGAATGATCTGTATTTTTTTAGATAATCATCTTCTTAACCGGAAATTGTCGTTATAGCAGAACCGAATGGGTGCGAAATATTTAAAAAAAATGAATTGGGTAAATTTGACATACGGACATAAATGTTGTGGGAACATTTTAAATTAAAATGTTCCCGCAACATTTACGTCAGTAAAGCAAGTTAGATAACTTTTCTACATCCATTTTTTATGTTTAACGCACGAATGTGTACAATAGTACTTGGAATATTGAGATTATTCGTGCATATTAGTACGTTTCTTCACGAATCAAATTCAAACGGAAAGTTGTCTAATGTGAGCGCGGCCTAACAGTCCATAGGATGGAAACTGGTAAATTCTTCTTTGTCAAGTTATTTAATTATGGCGCTTATAAATAAGTCGCTACGAGGCAATAGAAATAGTCCTACCTCTAAGTATTATCAAAATAATGAAATGCCTGCCAACCAGGATTTCTATAGCAAATACTGACATTTGTTAGGCTATACGGCGGCAATGAAAATTTCGGGAATCAAGGAAGTGACACAACATTACTTTTTAAAAATGTATTTATTGTTTTTCGAAGTATTCTCCGCGAAATTTGACACATTTTTCCATACGATGGAACCAATCATTGAAGCAATCATTCCATTCGGAAGTTGGGGTCTCCAAAATGGTCGTTTTATAGGCGTCCACAGCTTCTTCAGGTGATGAAAATCTCTGTCCACGCAATTTATTCTTTATTTTAGGGAAAGTATAGAAATCATTAGTCCTTAGATTGGGGCTGTATGGCGGATGGTCTAATAATTCTATGTTTTCTTGCTCTAAAAACTCTTTTGTTCTGTGTGCGGTGTGAGGACTCGCATTGTCGTGATGGAGGATGATGCGGCGGTTGCAGTTATCTTTACGGAGTTCAGAAACGACCTGTGGCAAAACAATGCTAGCATACCATTCTGCATTAACCGTTCTTTGTCCCTCAAGAGGAATAGTCGTAACATGGCCGGTTTTGGAGACAAACGTGGCCACCATTTTTTTTTGCAACACTCCGTGAACGAACAATTTTTGTTGGCTTTAACTCATTTTCGAACACCCAAAATCGTGACTGGTTTTTTGTTTCGGGTTCGTACGCATATATCCAGGATTCGTCACCTGATACGATGTTGTATACAGCATTTAAGGATCCTGCGTGGAATCTTTCGAGAGTTCTAACGCACCAAGTAACGCGAGCCGCTTTTTGCTCTTCACAGAGCGAATGCGGTATCCATCGGGAAAACAACTTTTTTACACCTAATTGTTCATGCAAGATTATTTGTATTTGACTCATGCCAATTTCTAAAGTTGCCTGAATTTTGCAGTATGTCACATGTCGATCTTCCTCAATCAGCTTACGCACAGCATCAACGATTTCTTGGGTGACTGCAGTTTTTATACGACCTTGACGGGGATCATCACTGAGCTTGACACGTCCACGTTGAAATTCAGCAAACCAGCGATAAATTGTGACTTTGGATGGGGCTTCATCACCAAATGCAGAAATCGTCCAGTCAACACACTGTTTTTGTGTTAAACCACTTCGAAAGTCATAATAAATCATCGCTTTTGAATTTTCTTGAGTCATTTCCATTTTGTCAACGACTAAACAAGTTTGACAAAACCTTGTGACAAGACCGAGAATCTTTTTTTATATAAATAAATGGTATTCAATTTAAAAAAAAACAAGGACTTTTCAATTAAAAAGATTTTAATATGACAGGAACAGTGGAAATATTCCATTCCCGATACTTTTAGTGCAACCTATGTGGTGACAGAAAAAGTGTTTTCCCTTAGTGCCGATAAGACCGTGAAACTGACTAAGAAAACATTCTGAATTAGAGTTATTTTTTTTTCAAACCTTTATTCACGACGCGGCGTTTTTAATTAAAAGCAACTCTGTGAAAGGTACCGGTCGCCTCCGACACATTAAGTGCCCATTTAGAAAAAAGTATAAAACAAAATAATAAACAGACCTAGCAGACATACGTAAATTATGTTTATAAAGAAAACTTGTGAAGTTTTTCTAAGAATAATTTAAGAATTAATTTAGTGATATATTTAGAGTAGAAGTGACAGTAATTTGAATTTTTCTAGCATCATCATAAAAATCATCATTACAACCCTTTACAAGTCCATTGTTGAACGTGACCGACGTGACGTCGACGATGACCATGTTTTGTGACAATACATGGTCCTCCAAAAAAATTAGAATGTATCTATTATACAATAAAATCCATAAAAGTATTTTTATTCAATTTGTAGTGGTCGCAACATATTGCAGAGTAAAATAATAGCTTAATGTGTTACGTATGATGAGTGTATAGAATCGGAAATAAATTTTATAGGAAATGGCATTTCATCTTAGTCCTCGGGGGCGACAATGCATCTGCATTGTAATTCCTTATCGAGAATAGATGCAAATGTTTATGGGCCACAGCACGCACTTATGTTTGTGTGCTGGGTTGTCACCCATAATCTATGGACTATATTAATCTATATATCTATGAACAATGTTTCTCTGTTTACTTTCCGTTCTGACGGTACTCAATAATAATTATTGACTATAAAGCTTTCGAGATTAATCACACTGAAAGACGCAAAAAAGAGCTTACTTACATAATGTGCATGTTATACGTGAAAAAGCCATACTGCATCTTCATTATTGTTGTAGCACGACTGGGTCGACTTGACGGGGAAGGAATATGCGGCAGTTATCCCCTAAGACAGTATATATTAGTGTTAAGGTAGAATAAGTTTAGATCATTATAATTAATGTAACAGAAGCATCAACACGCCTCTTTTCATTGACACCTTTCCTATATTACATGGCGACCCTGCCAGGATTACAAGACCCTCATAGAACACCAGCGTAAAATAGCAGCTTAATGATGCTGTGTTTCGTATGGCGAGTGTAGGAAACAGGAGACACTTTTTACTGGATACGAGGCATTCCATCTTGGTCCTAACGGGTGATAACGCATCGCCATTTCGATTCTTAATCGAGGGTAGATGTAGATATATATTTAGGACCCGAGATATCATGATCAGCAATCGCTTTTACGACAACAGCACACGAGAAGTTGTTCTACGACGAGGCAGTTAAAAGCAGCAAACTGACTTCATGTGCATAAAAATGATATAGAAGCTCTTTTTTTACTAAGAATTCGTATTTACTTCTATATAAAATGCTGCTCTAGTACTCTTGTTTTGTAAATCCTTAATATATGAGAGTTATTTAGATCAAAGTGCTCAGGCGTGATAATGAAAAATATACCCTTGTTGTTTCGATGTTATAATAATAATAATAAGAATCGCTGCTTGGGGGAAGCGGGTTGGGCGATATATTGAGAGTTCGACATCAGAATCGTCTTTTAAATATCTATAATTAAATGGTGCGGCCAATGGTACGTGGAACGTGTCCAGCACCGAATCAGGCCGACATTGTTGTATTCTGGCGCGGCCTGTGGTCAGAGCCTGTAAAACACAGGGGACATTGGACGGAAGTTGTGGCGAGACAGTGTGCGAATATTACGCCCATGGACCCCGTCATCATAACGCCGGATGACGTAGCTGAGGCGGTCCATAGGGACCCGAACTGGAAAAGTCCGGGGCTCGACGGACTGTATCACTACTGGCTGAAGGGAACCACATAAGGATAAGAAGGGGTATCTTCCAGGGCGATTGTTTGAGTCCAATTTGGTTCTGCCTCTCTCTCTGAACCCTCTAAGTACATTACTGGAGGGTTCCGGGTAGGTAATTTCAGCTTTGGAAAGGAGGCACAAAAGTGAACGACCTTTTCTATATGGTTGATCTCAAGTTATTCGCCTCCAGTCGGTCCCATCTTATGGAATTGCTAAACATAACTTGTGATTTTAGCAATTTTATTAGAATGGAGCTTGGGATGGATAAGTGTGCGGTCCTTTATGTCGAAAGGGGTAAGGTTGCTAACTCTGAAGGCATAGACTTATCTATGCCCATCAACATAAAGCCCCTATCCGAGGCTGAAACTTACCGATACCTGGGTGTGTCACAGAACATAGGTATCGATGAGGTGGACATGAAACAGTCAGTTTGCGATGTGTTTTATGCACGTCTGATCAATATGCTTAACAGTGTTTTGTCGGGCGTTCATAAGACACACGCATACAACGGTTAGATCATGCCTGTTCTCATGTATACCTTTGTCATACTCAGGTGGACTCAGACCGAACTGAATACTCTGGATAGAAAAGACCGCACTATTATGAAGTCCCACAGGAAGCACCATCCGATATCGTCAGTAATGAGGCTGTACTTGCCGCGGAAACATGGTGAGCGCGGCTTTTTAAGCGCGCTTAATATGCATAATCGCGAAGTGTGCAGCCTCCATAATTACTTTCTGAGGAGAGCCGATAATCCATTCTATAGGGACGTTATTTCTTGTGATAAAGGACTTACCTCTCTATCCTTAGCCAACGAACAAGGTAAGAGCCCGGCAGTACAGAGCATTTCAGACCGGGAGACCATATGGAAGGAGAAGGAGCTGCAAGGGAGGTTCTACAAGGCTCTACATGAGCCTTTCGTAGACACAGTTGTATCCCCCACTGCCTACGTTTTGGTGACCTCTTCGGGAAAACCAAGGGTTTTGTCTGTGCAATATAGGATCAGGGTATTAAGAGTAATAACTATGGGAGATAATTCTAAGGGATGGCACCGTTGACATTTGTCGAGCTTGTCGCCATTCCGGTAAATCACTTAGAGTGTGTACAGATTAAGTAACATGTTGTGTAATTTTGTTTTATAACACGTCCACTTATGTAAAATTGTTTTTCAACATTGCAACATATAACAATATTGTACACATTAGAATAATAATGCAATATAACAATGTTATGTGACATTGTCGTTTGTCGTTCTGCCGTTCGAGTTATATCATTTGTGTCACGTTATATAACGCGTGTCATAACATTCAGCCTCCACATTAATGAAACATGTTATATAACAACGTGTGTACGCATCGTTAGGCATGTCATCTCTGGTTGTTCGGTATTTTTGGTCGACATTACATTAATTTTTAAAATATCTGTATGCAGCCAATTAATTATATTATCGATTGCGTTATTTATTTCCTTTTCATGATTATCTAATGAATAAATATTTTTGTGGGATGTTATAATTACGTAAATATCGTCCGCATACATTATACATTTATGATTTGGCGCTAGAGTTATGTCATTTATGTATAACAAAAATAATAGTGATCCTAGAACGGTGTATTGCCAAATACCGTAATTTGTTTCTTTGTACTGAAACGAGAAGGATAGTATTTAATTTCCTAACATTTTATCAATAGTACCACATTGTCGTCGATTTGATGAATAAAATGAAATCCGCTTTAGTGCTTTCCCTCTGATTCCAAACGATTCTAGTTTCTTTAGAAGAAAGCTATGTGTGCTATAGTCAAACGTATCAAAGAATAGTCCCGTTGTTAGCAGGTTATGATTTATACTAGAAATTATTATTTTATAAGATTAAAAGTTGCTAGCGTTATAGACTTCTTTTTCTGGAAACCATACTGTTGCTTTTTTGATTATGTCAAATCTATCACAAAACTCCAATAATCTCTTAAAAATATTTCTCAAAATTATGATATTATAGGTTGAAGTTATTTGTAGATAATTGTTGATATCGCCTTTTTACCTTTTTTATACAACGGTTTTACAAGAGAAATTTTAAATTGTCGGGAAATGTTCCTGTCGGAAATGGTAAATTAATTAAATAAGTTATGATAAAATAAATTAATTAAATGTCAACAAGTTCGCATACGCGTGCTTTAATTATTTTGGTATTAATTCCATCGTAACCTCCTTAGGCAGTGTTATTTAAGGACATGATCTCTTTATTCACCTAATCTTTCGACATGGGTTCAAGAAATATTGAATTTGATAATGATATTGTATAATTAGGCGTAATATTTTCCGTGTTATCATTATTAGATATAATATAATTAGTCATGTCAATAAAATAGTCGTTAAAAGTGGTTGCTATGTCATAAACGTTTGTTAGGTATTTATCATTTATTTTTAGATCTTTAATATTATCCAATTTTGTATTTGAAATTTCTTTTTTGTTACGGACCATGTTGCCTTGCATTTATTTTTACTGTTACTTATAAATTTTATATCACAAATTTTCTTTGATTGGTTGATGTGTATTTTTAATAAATGATAATATTTTTTATAATTATCCTTATTTAATATAGTTTTATTTTTATAATATTAATACCGCAGTGCTCTTTTTATTTTACAGCTATTTTTCAAACCTTTACTAATAAAATTATTTAGATTACTATTTTTTTTAATTAGTAGTTTTACTCTTGGGAAGCATAGATTATAGAATAAATAAAATAAATCATAAAAGTTATTAAATGCAATGTTTCGGTCATTTTCCAAATATGTTTCACACCATGATAGATTATTTAGACATTACTTGAATTTACGAACATTACAGAAATTATGATCTCTTTTGTATTTGAAACATGTCTAGTTCATTTAATTTTTTCGTTGAACCCGGAAACTTAATAACTGCGCTGTATCATGGTCTAATAGGGACAAAGCAAAGAAGCATACTTAGATTATGGTCTATACATGCCTCCTTTCTAGTTGGAGCATTTATATGAATTTTTAAACTGTAATTATAATATAAATCATGCAGATAATTGTTGGCTTTTCCTGGTTTAAGAGCATATGATATATTCAGATCACCATTAATAACAATTTTAGTATTAGGATTAGTGTTTTTAAATATTTTACGTAACATTCCAAAATATCCAAAAACAAAATTTCGTCTATTCTTAGGAATCCTCTAGAGACAAATTATAAGCAAATTATAAAGGGGAATCTGAATACACAAACTTTAAATATCTTTTGCGTTGCTAAATTATTTATTTTATTTACTTTTATATACATATCTCGCTAATTTTTAATATACATATTTCACTAAGATACACGTGCCGCCTCTTGACTCATTCCTACAGAAGGAGCTGGCTAATTCATAATTATTATTGTTTAAGTATTTTACATGATCACTACGCAAGAACGTTTCTGAAAGTCATATAACATCAGGGGCGTTTCCTGCCTTGTCTAATTCATCTAACATTAACACTAATAAATCTTATTTTGGTGATATACTAGCAATATTTTGATGTAATATTTTAAAACAAATCTTATTTGTAGTATTATTATGCACGAAAAAGACGTTTTTATGTATTACTTTAAAGTAATACGGTATTGTACCTTTAGGCGCCGTTTTATTATCATAAAAATTATTGATATTAGTCACACCCGATACAGTTATACTCGATTGCATCCGAGCAAAATAATAGGGAATTGTTCCTTTTCGATATACGGAGCTGCTAGATTTTTCAAATAATGTCGATTTATTATTACACCGTAACATATTTTTTTAATTGCTTGACACTTAGGTTCTTATAACCAATATAGTCAATTACTGAATTTATTGATTTACACATAAAATTTTAATTATTGGGCATACAACTCACAGAATGATAGTATTTTTATTACAAATATTTTCTTAATTATTATTTAAATCTTTGAGGCATATGTACTTATTTTTAAACAAACTTAAGACTAGTCTACAATTTGACTTGTACCAGTTAATTAATGCGTGTATTTGGGAAGATAGTTTTTTTTTAGGATTAAGTATTTGTTGGATATAAGTGCCCATGGTTGAGGATGGCGAATTGACATCAGACTGCAAGCTGATTGATATTATTAGTGTCATATTATATATTTAGAAAATAACTATACCCTTTCTTTGAATGAATCATTTGAGCTTTAAGACTCGAAGCAGCTTTTTTCACGAACTGCAGTCGCATTTATGATTATTTTACGTAAATACTTATTAAAAAAATATATAGATTTTATTTTAACAAATATACAACAAATTTAAACAACCAAAAAATTCAATTTTGTGACGAGAGGTGATTGAGGTCAGAATTGAATTGAAATTGGAGTGCGTAAATTGCTATCCTACGTAAGAGGATTTTAGGGATCAGATCTAAGGTCGAGATTCAAATTGTAAATACCTTTTAGAAGTTTTGTTATTATAAACGAGGTATTTAGCCCGTATTCAAATGTTCAATGTTCCTTTTCATTTATTATTCCGTAGAAGTTATTGAGTATAAACAGAATGATTTTAATTATTTTTGTTGTGGTAAACAATTAATAACAAGTTCATTCATGTTCGTTATTCTTATTGATGATGCCGCGAGGCAAACCAGGTCGATTGTTATATATATATAATAAATTAAAGCAAATATTAGTCACAAAAATTAAATAAAATATTTTAAATTTCACTAATATAATGTTTTAATTATTTTTATTATATTTTAAAATGCGTTACCCTTTCTCTTGGATTTTCTTGGATGGTAGATGCGAAACACATACAAACATCCAGACTGCAACGATTATAACAACTTCCTGGCGTTCCTACATTATACGTAGTAGACCATACAAATACTTTGTGCGTGATTCACCGCAACGTAGCCAGACGCTTAGTAACTGCGCTATCGAGCCGTCGTCATGACTACTGTACTTAATGTACTATTATTTATTCTGTGAGGGAAGCTTCACAAGGGTTTGGCAATGTTCGCACACGAGCACCTTTTTTATAGGATAAGGGTGACAAACGAGCACACAGTCCAACTGATGGTAAGTGGTTGCTGTGGCCCATAGACATCTACATCTATCTTCGATTACGAATCAAAATGCAGATACGTTGTCACCCGTGAGGACTTAGATGGAATGCCTCGTTTCCAGTAAAGAGGGTCTCCGGTTCTTTACACTCACCATACGAAACACAGCAGCGTTAAGCTGCTATTTTACGCTGGTATTCTGTGAGAGCGTAGTCCTTCCTCGGTGGAGCCGACCCATTCGTGCTACAACCATAATATAGCTGCAGCGTGGCTCTACCACGTATACAAACCTATAATAGCAGACAGAGAAAATAACGCAATGCCCGCGTCGGTAGTACTAAATATTGCGTTATAGTAGCAAGTCTCGCCATGCACACAAGCAGCGGCCTGGTAGAACGGACTTATTAAGAATCTAGACAGCTTGTCTACAACCTACTTACTGAATGTATTCTATGCAAAATTTTAAACAATATTACGGCCTTACTTATAAAAATCAATTTAAGAAATATTTAAAGTTGCTTTCTCATTTTTCACTAAACGTCAATAGACGGAGACTGGTATAGATATAAATAATACTTAAGTAAACAAAAATAATTTGGAAAATCCAAAAATGCACGCCTCATGAGCAATTTTTTAATTTTGATGAAAATTAAATTGTATTACTGACTTTTAAAATATATTATTTACGTGTAGTAAATTTATCGCTCTATTATTTTAACAGCTAGTTTCACCTACAGGGAACGAATTTAAACTGAAATTAATAATGTATACCTAATGTATAAATAATGTAATCTACACGATTACACAAATTATAAAATTGATATAGGCTGTATGGTACATTTGTACTTTGTCTATCAAATGCTAAAAAATATGACAGCCCCTTTAAATTTTTAATAACAAATAGCTATTTCCCGCGACTTCGCCCACGTAGAGTTATTTTTTGCGGAACCCTAAAATAAAAGCAGCCCAAGTTACTCCGTATAACATCAGCTATCTGTCAGTGTGTATAAATATTGACATTAATATTTATACGATACTAACGTCACTCAATTGTTTTGCCTTCCCAGAACCCCTCCACTAAGACTTAAACTTTATGGTATGGTATTAAAGTTCAAATTGACTTTTAAGTATTAATACGAATCTTTTGTATGGGAATATAGAAAAGTGTTCATTTAAGACTTTTCCAGACATTTTTTTTAATTTTTATCTCCGTAAGGACCATCTTCGTACTTCTAGGAATATTATACTTACTTACTTACTTACTTATCTTCACGCACAATCCCTGACGGGGTAGCCAGAGAGAACAGATCGCCAAGTGTCACGATCCTTACATACCTCTTTCGCTTCTTTCAGATTCATTATCTTCTTCATACATGCACGTCTAGGTATCCGAGTACTCTTAACCCTACCCTCTTCGAGCAATTTGCTCACATGGTCTTCGAAAGTTAGTCTCGGTCTACCTCGACACCTTTTAATATTAACTTTCGCGCTATATATTTTCTTCACCATTCGGTCTTTACTCATTCGCTCAACGTGCCCAAACCACCGAAGCACGCCCTTATCAATTTTTGTGATAATGACATCTTTCAAACCTGCCATATTGCGAATCTCTTCGTTTCGCTTTCGGTCGGCCATGGTGACGCCGCACATTTTACGAAGAGATCGCATCTCCACTGCATTCAACTTGCTTTTATGCTTCTTCTGGCATACCCAGGTTTCGCTGCCATATAACAAAGTCGGTACCAACACTGCGTTATGTATTGCAAGGCGTGCACTCTTCACTACGCCTTGCCTTTTGACTAACGCAGTCAGGGCACCATTGACTTTGTTCCCGGCAGCGACACGCCTGTCCACATCTAAATCACATCTTCCATCCCGGCTAAAAGCACTCCCCAAGTATACAATTTCATTTACTTGTTCTAGACATTCCTGATTTACCCATATTTCACACTTCGTTCTCTCTTCGTCCCTTTCAAATACCAGAACCTTAGTTTTATTAGCGTTCAAGCGGAGACCTTTAATTTCACATTCCTCTTTCATACACGTGACTAATGCCAGCAGTTCTGCCTCTGATGGTGCAATAAGCACTGCATCATCAGCATAAAGCAGACAATTTACTTTTATGTCACCCAATTTCACACCCAAACAGCTATCTTTCAGCTTTTGTAAACAGCTGTCGAGATACAGTATGAACAGCCAGGAAGACATGACACAACCCTGTTTTACGCCCCTTTGGACGCTAAACATGGGTGACAGGTCATGCCCTACCCGCACACAGGCTTTACAGTCACAGTAAAGAGACTGCACAGCCCTTAGCAATCGGCCATCCACACCATACCCCGGCAACAGTTCCCACATTTTCTTCCTTACAACCTTATCAAATGCTTTCTCAAGATCCACAAAAGCACAGAAAATCTTCTGGTTAGCAGCCAGAAGCTTTTCCGTGATCACACGGAGAGAAAACATTTGATCCGTGCATCCTCTTCCAGGTCTAAATCCGCATTGTGCCTCCCATAGAAATCTTTCCGATTTCTCTTGCATCCTACGTGTCAAAACCTTCGAGTAAACTTTACTTGCTAAACTGGTCAAGCTGATCGCCCGATAGCACCCGCAGTCAAAATGTGAACCTTTACCTATATATAAAGGCACAATGACTGCGGATCGCCAATCATCCGGGACATCCCCCGTCCGCCAGCACAAATTGCACAGCAGATGAAAGCTGTCCCAGACGCGAGGCCCACCATACTTGACCATTTCAGCAGTAACTCTGTCTAGTCCCGCAGCCTTACCACATTTCAAACTTCGAATCGCACGTTCAATCTCTTTCATACTGATGACCTCAGTGTCATCGAGATCCGGGTCTGGCGTACCAGTCACGGCGTCATCCCCGGATCCCTCACTAAGATCATCACACGCATATATTTCTCTATAAAATTCGCTCCATCGCTGCATGACGTCCGATTTTTCTGAAAGGACGTCATTAGTTCTCGAAAGCACTTTGTTCATTCTTAAGGCCGTCGCACCACTTTGAGTCCTTCCAACCTCTTTCCAGAAGAGTTTGGAGTTCTCCTTAAAGTTGTGCGACAACCTTTCGCCCGCTTCCATTCTACACCTTTCACGCACTTCCTCAATCAATGCTTTCGTGTGAACTTTCTGCAGCCTATATCTTTCTTTCATCTTCTCTCTCATATCCTTATCATTACTAGAGGCCAAATAATCTAACCATGCTTTCTTCTTCTTCTTTACAGCTTCTTTCACTTCATCATTCCACCATGCATCTCTTCTTTTACTACTGCCTCTTTTTATTGTTCCACACACTTCTTCCGCTGCACTTACCATTCCATCCCTAAGGTTCTGCCATGTTCTTTCTACACATACGTTTCTGCCATCGATGGTGTCAAGCTTTTCGGATACCCTCGCATGATATTTGTCCCTAGTATCCGCTTCCTGAAGCTTCCAGCTTCGGATGCGACAGACCGACTGTGGTTCTGTCACTGCCGTCCGGTAGCGCCAACCCGCGAACAGACCCCTAAATCTAGTAATCACTAGATAGTGATCCGTTCCCAGGTCAGCACCCCTGAACACTCGCGTATCCATCACCTGTTTTCGCAGTCGGTCATCCACCAGGAACAAATCGATCATACTTCTCTCATTCATTCTTTCTCTAGTATACATATGGATTTTCTTGTGATTAAACATAGTGTTTGTCACAAGAAGACCCTTTTCCTTACATACCGCCAGTATAAGCTTGCCAGCATCATTAATCCTTTTATCGCCAAACTTTCCAAGTACCGACTCGTACCCTGGTCGAGCGGTACCAACCCATCCATTCAAATCACCACATACAACAATTCTTTCGTTTCCCCTAGCCAAATCTAGAACTTCTCTTACATTCTCCCAAAACTCCTCCAGCTCAGCCCTGGACGACGAAGCTACCGGCGCATAAACAGCCAAAAGGAATAACTTCGTCAGTCCCAATTTAAAGCGACCCCAGAGAAGTCTTGAGTTCACAAACTTATATTCAGTCATAACATCGACCAACCGAGAAGACAGCAGCACCCCCACTCCCTGGCAGGCGTTCTCGCTCTCCGGGACTCCGGACCATAGAGCTAACGCTCCGCCAGGGAGCTCTTCAGTACCACTGCCCTTCCGTTTGATCTCCGACATACACACGACATCTAATTCTCTTTCTTTCATTATTTCGATCAACTCATTCGTCTTATCTCTCATGCCTCCTCTAACATTCCACGTGCCAACTCTGCACTCTGTCCTCCTCCAGGAATATTATAAAAAGAATTAGCGAAATCGGTTCAGCTGTTCTCGAGAATTGCGCTTAGCAACACATTCAGCGATTCATTTTTATATTATAGATAAAACTTATAAAAGTTGAAAATCTTTTCATTGAAAAACTACGCATACTAGGGCTATTGATATGAAATAGTAAACCAGTTGATGTAACTCTAAAGTTAATAAAAAAATCTCAGTCTTGATACGGAATTTTTTTTTTAGGAGTTATCGTGAGCACATACTAAATCAACATCCGGACGTTCACGTAATTTTTTCTTCAAACCGTTTTTTCAAAGTAGCAATATGAAATGATTTTTCAGAAAATATGAGATGGAATAATTAGAGTTTTCCTAGATATACGGCTATTCATATATTAGTATAAGTGCATTAAGGTTATGGTAGAGGCCTTTTAAGAACACAAAAATGCTTGACATTGACGTGTCGAAAGAAAAGCACACCTATAACATTTCGCGTTATGAGGCCTGTAATATGTAACGGGTAGTAATATATAATTTGGTATACGTAGAAGTCTTAGTATATTTGGCTAAGTAAATAAAATTGTTGAATTGTTTATTGCATGCTTTAAGTGCCAAGCGCGCACGTATGTTCTGCTAGGGCCTATAAATTAAGATTCCAACGTTTTGTCGCATGAAATCGTATCTAGCAATCATATCATACATATAAATGATATAAAAAGCACATTGTCATAAAGATAAATTATTGTTGAACTAATTAATATTTTTTTTAAATCGAATTATTATTATTTTTATATAAAATAGAGGTTTTAGTGGCTTATGTGTGCATGGTATGGTGTGGATTTATCAGGTCCGCATGGCGGCGTAAACACAATAACTTTTAAAAATATCAATTGTTCAACTCAATCTATTATTAACTCTTCATCTATCATGTGGGAAGCCATGCAATGTAAATGGCAGTTTAATTTTGTTTTGTTTAGTTATAATTAATTCTTGTCGGCTAAGAAATGGCGAAATTTTCGGTGGTTTGAGAGCCTTGAATTAATTTATTTTACTAAATAGGCCAAGTCACAGCCACAGAGTACTTTATTTACTCCGGGCTCAAATGCCTTCGTGAGTGGTTGTTTGTTACAGCGGCTCATGCAGAAATATATTGAGCGGCGTAGTATACAAAATACTCAAAGAAAAACCTTTGCTACATACTTGACCAAGGTAAGATATCATTATTATTTGTATAATCACAGATTTTTATTACAATATTTTGTTTCGCTAAAAGCACGCAGAATTTATATAAAAATATATTTATACGTCTTGGACTTTATAGACCTGAAGGTGTGTCGGTATCTGCTATTGGAGCTCCTAGACGAGGAGAACCAAATTTGGGCTCGTTTTGTTAGTTCCTATGTGAACTTACCTCCAGACTTGATAGAGTAACTTGAAAGTGTACTTTGATGCCTGCTACTGAAACACCTCGGCGAGGAGAACTAGATGTACCGAGTTTGGCTTCGTTTTGCTAGTGTAGTGTAAGTATGATGAAACTTTACCTTCGGACTTGATACGAGTGACTTCAAAATATACTTTGAAGACCGCTATTGAAACTCCTCGACGGCGAGAACTAGATGTGCCGAGTTTGGGCTCGTTTTATTAGTTATAATTAAACCTTACCTACGGACTTGACGGAGTGACTTGAAAGTGTACTTTGATGACTGCTACTGGAACTCCTCGACGAGGAAAACTTGATGTGCCGAGCTTAGCCTCGTTTTGTTAGTTATAAAATATAATAGATATATAGAATAGACCTAACTCCGGACTTGACGGACTGACATCAAGGTGTACTTCGTTGACTGCTACTGGAACTCATTGACGAATAGAAATACAATTTGCAATTTATTTTTAATTTTTTTAACTATCATTGGGAGTTGTGAATCGTGCACTTTTGGATTTTCAAAACTTTTTTAAATTGAAGTTTGACATAAAGATATCAGAAAATTGGAGGTATAGTTATAAGGTTATTAGTGAAAACTTGTGTATATTTAACTACTTAAAAAAATTAAGTATAATCATGTTATACGTAATGAGCAATGGCAGAAAAATAGTTGAGAAAAATTAAAGCGTCTAGAAATAAGTTATATATAAAATGAGTTTTATTATTTTTCTATGATTTTTCAAATAAAAATTTATTTTAACTAAAGCCACAGAAAAAAACAAACATTTTTGGGAATATCAAATGACTTAAATCATTTTACTTCAAATATTGTCATTTAGTATATTCATACTATTTTCGTATACACTATGTAACACTACTAACACAACACACAAAATATTTTTATATTAAGTTATTATTAGTAATAACTGTACTATCATTAATAATAACAATAAAAGTGATATGGCTGAGAATAAGTCTCTTACAAAGAATTTCCTACAATAATACATTATCTCAATTATAGTACTATGTAACAATTCCATTTAATGTTATGCCAACACTAGGTAAAATTAAATGTCACTGTTTTTTTTACTGGCTTTACGGCTCTGGGTTCTAGCCCTTCTGAGAATGTCACTATGATACAAAAGCCCTGGAGCCATGCCAGAAATATACATTCATAGTATGCAAATATATAATAGAGATACAATAATCTAAAAACTCTCAATTATGTATTATTTATTAAGCTAACATCAAACAACCACAGGAAGCGTGAATCGTTCCAAGTGACATAGGACATAACCTACAAATTTTCAAATGTAAATATCTTTTTTTTGACGCCTTCTCAGTACAAAATTCTTTGATAGAGTTATTAAAGGACTGACGCTTTATATTTTAAGATATTTTTGGTATATAGACGCTCCCATTTCTTCTCAACTAGTTTTATGTATGAAAGTCTGCCATTGCTCTTTTTAATGCGTTTAAGTTATGCACAATTGGATTTACCAATAGTATTTTTTATATTTAGCCAGTTTATAATTTATTCGATAAAATCAGATAGAGAAAAAATTATAGATTTCCTTTCATCCAAAAAGGTTCTTAAATTTTGATTAAATTTCTTATGAAAATTTATCATTACGAGCGCTTATTACTGACTATAATTTCAACTTTATGGCAGAAAATGTTGGGAGCGATAAATTTATTTTAGAATAATGGAAATCAATTTTCCGTGGAATGGAAATAATTTTGCTTTTAAGCTTTCAAAAGATATTGAACAGGAATTATGCAATGTAGATAAATTAAATATGAATTAATTTAAGATTTGGCTTTCATTTTAATCCCATTCCCTCATGGTGGGTATATTAGCTATAATTGCCATGCTTCGTTAGCGGGTTGGCAATCACAGATCCTTTTTATTTTGAGTGTTTATCAAAATGGTTTGTACTTAACGGACAAACAGAATGAAATGTTTTAAAACGAATGTACTGTCAAAATATAACCTCAATCAGTCAAGTCGTTCAGAAGTCGGTCAGTCAAGTTTAAAGGTCAAGAACAGTCGCACCTACGATCATATTTTTTTTATAAAATTGAAGTAACAAGCGACCTTACAGTCGACCTGAATACATGAGGTACTGCAACCCATAGACATCTCGAATAAAATTATTTTTACGGATTTTATTGCGTTTAATTTACTTATTTCTAATTTCCGACGTTTTGGGTGCTGTACAGTACCTAAGGTCATCGAGGACTGAGATATTTCACGTCCCGATGTTATAATTAGGCCGGCTACTTTCAGTTTTGTGAATATTAATTTTTGGTCCGAGTGATAAATATTAAAAAACTGGAGGTAGCCGATGTACAATGACATCGGGCCGTCAAACATTTCACCCCCCCCCCCCACCATGACCATGGCTGCTGTAAACCGCCCGAAACTTCGGGAATTAAAAATAAGAAAATTAAACGAGATACAAGCTGTTGTGTGCCTTGGTACAATCCCGATATAATATGATTTTCCTAAGTATTTCCTATCCTCCCGCCTCCCCTATATACACAACACTCAAGAATGGTGCGCCATCTATCACCAAAAAAAAAATAAGAAGCAAGATGACCGCGTACGAATAAACCGTTTTCGTTACCGCTCCTTTACAGCTATTTTTGTTTACTTCCTGGTTGAGATCATAGGGTTGACCAGCCCTTGGTCTGGTTGTTCTCTGGTTCCCAGCACCACTCACGAAACACTTGCGAAACATTCAAGCCATACCTACTAAATACTTTAAAAAACCCTCAACTCCAATTATTTGGTTATAACTCATTGGTCCGCTCAATATTAGAATATTGCTCAACAGTTTGGAATCCTCAATATGATATTTATATAGAGTCAATTAAAAAAAATCACAATAAACGCGTTTCGACATGTGACAAAAACATTATTTTTGAATCACAATTTCTATAATATAGAAGAATATATGAAATGTTCATTTTCTGACTTGCGTAACATGGTAAACGTAGATGTATATTTATTTGTGATTTTAATAATTTAGTGTAATCTTATATCATTTGAATTGTAATTTTGACGTACCAATGTTATGTAATGTAACGAAATGACCAATAAATAAATAAAAAAAAACAATAAATTTCTGAAGCATATCCAATTTAGATCGGCAGGTGATGCCTCTATTTTGTGTAGATTAGCCTCTGAACTAAAATCTCGCCGTACTGTCAGGGATCAGATGTCTTTATATAAAATCATTCATAATAGGGTCGACTCCATACCAATTTTAAGTGAAATAAATTTTAGATGCCAAAGAATAAGTGCTAGAAAGAAACTTTTATTTTGTACTTCTACCATGCGCACTAAATATGGCAAGAACAATTTTATAACTCCTGCATGTAAATCTTATAATAACATCTTTTCACACGTTGATGTATTTTCTCTGTCATATGGACAGATTAAAAAGGAAATTGAAACTGTAATGGGTTATAGTTAAAATTAATATTTCACTTTAATATTAGACTTTACTCTGACTTTAGGTTTTAAATAATGTATGTTTCCCTTGAAAATAAAATAAATAAAAAATAAAAATAAAGCATTATTTCTGGTCCTTCGAGCCAAATGCTTAATATGAATTACAAGTTCAATTTCTAAGGAAAACTTTGATATATTTTTTTCTTATAATTGCTAGTAACTAATTTATTTCAATGACAATCCTGCTAGACTTTATTGCGCGTTAAGTGGTGCATATTGCTCAGTCTTTACACAGTTATCTTATTTGGTAGCGTTATATTTGATATGTTTATTTCGAATGGGCATTGATAGTCTCACGCTTTGAAAAATTATAATAACTTGAGGGTATTTTCTAATAATAATAAATAATAATAAATTCTTTATTTCAGATAATTAAAATCCATATGTGGTACCTTTAACATTTCACTTAGGCCTCCCACCGTTGGGCTGAGCAGCATCATATCATCAGCGTAACTTATATTATTAATGTTAACGCCATCTATACGACATCCGACGCGCATGCCGCTCAACTCCATCGTCTCGTCAGTTACATACATGTTGAAGAGCTTGGGAGACGTTAACGCCCCCTGTCTCACCCCGCACTCCAACACGTATCCTTCCGACAGAGAATCAGCCCACTATACAAAGTTAGTTTGGTTGGAATACCAAAACCTAAACACTTCCAGCAAAGTTAAGTTTTGTATATAATGATTGTTGGAAAACATTACTAAAACGGTTTATAGAAATTCATTTGGTTATTTTCATTCATTTGGTCTTGGAATAATAGAAATTAAGTATTGAGTAAATACTTGTATGTCTGTGAATGTTAAATCGTTCGTTAATTGTTATCTTAGTTTATATCACGACGGACTGTTTTCCGCAACTCCACGTCTAAGCACCTATTTTGCGTGTGGGCAGGAATAATGTGATTATTCGAGCCATGAAATCTCCCTGAAGAAGTTCAACAGTCTTTCGATGTTGCAAGCAACTTCGGGGAGTGATCTCGTTGTGCCAAGGTGTTTTAGCCCTATATGCAGTGACCTCCGGACATGTCAGCAACACGTGGGCCAGCATTTCTTCCTCCCCCATACATGCTCAATACTCAATAACTTTATTGCATTCCATAGGTTACAAGAGATGTGACATAGTTTTATGGTATCTCTATGGACCCTGTTGGGCACAACAATATTATGAAGGAGGAATATCTATTTTGTTTTATAATTACTATAATTATTGTTAAAGAATTATTGAATATTTACATTTACTATATCATTTAAACATAAACACATTGTATTTTAAATACGGTTATTATAATTGTTATTATTTATTAATGAATTGATTTTGACATTTAAGGTATTAATATAATTCGTATAATTATCTTTTTATTAAATTATTTGAGTCATTTTAAATTCATCAATCAGGGAGATTTCATGACTTTTAACAGTGGTAGAGCCACGCGGCAGTTTTTGCTGTCGCACGGATGGGCCGGCTCGAACCGGGGTGGTACCACGACCTCACAGAATACCAGCGTGAAGTAGAGGTTTACCTGTGCGTTTCGCTTGGTGAGTGCAGGTGGCCGGAGGCCCTTTTTACTGGGAATGAGGCATTCCATCTTAGTCCTCACGATTGACTACGCATCTGCATTTTGATTCGCAAACGAGGATAGATGTAGATATCTATGGACCGCAGCAACCACTTACCATCAGGTGGACTGTGTGCTCGTTTTTCACCCTTATCCTATTAAAAAAATATTATCAGAATTTTATATTGTAGTTTATTTTGTAGATTTTCATTTCGTTATTACCTAACTTATTCTTAATATATTATCCATATTATATTATATTTTTATCTTCTAAATATACAGAAGTACTATAGTAACACTCGTTTTTAACTAGTTCCTTTATTTTTTTTCAAATGATTTTTTGTCTTTAATGTTTTGTCATATATTTGGGTAATTTATTATATACTTTTATAGACATGACGAATGGGCTCGAATAATGAAATTTTAGTTTTGCAGGTGGCAGCACTAGTTTGATTCTCTATCTTAGCTTCTTAGACATGATGTCATCTCGTTTTGAGTAGAAGCTTGAGTTTTTTTGTTGACAATATTGCATAGTTCTAAAATATAGATACATGGCAGGCTTAAAATGTTATACTTCTTAAAGTAAGGCTTATATCTTTCTGTGTTTTGTATATTAGCTATAATTCGTATTAGTTGTTGCTTGTTTAGTTAATAAATTTGTCAATAAGTTGTACACAAGGGACTATCTGTAATACCTATGGTAAGTAAATGTTTGTTTATGGAGCCATGTCTTGTGATAGCACTTGTTACTATCCTGATCTGCGGCTTGTTCAGTCTCATTAGAACCTAGGTAAAACGACTGTTTATTTTAGACAGGGCCTCCCTAGCTTGTCTACAATCTACTAGATCTTTCCAAAGCTGAGCGTATTAGTATGTGAAGTTTCTACGTACCAGTGAACGAACGTTACCAAAAGGGATTGGTCTGTTTGATCCGGTACTATAGTGACCATAGTTGATCCTCTCCTGGCCAGTTTGTTTGCTGCATCGTTACCTTTGGAGCCACTTTGTCCCTTTATCCATTGCAGAGTCACATTGTTATATTTACATACCTCATTTAATCGTTGATGTTAATCATATATTAGTCCCGAGTTCACCACATTGCAACTAAGAGCTTGTAGTACCACCATACTGTCGGTCAGTATTCTGTTGGAGAAGTCTTTTACCTTCCTAGGATCTTGTCATATCGAATGAAGTGCAGTTTCGTGGTAACTTGGAAGAGAAGGCTAAAGTGGCCTCTAAAAAGCTAGGCGTGTTCAGCAAAGCGGGATAGAATTTCATGCCGGCACACCGCTTGTAATTTTACAAGGCGAAAGTACGGCCTCACGTGTAATAACTGTTCTCTTCTATGGGCCGGGAGCCGGGACACCTCAGTGCGAGCTCCTTCCTTTTGACCGCATCCAGCGCATAGCGGTTCCAATCGTCGACGACCGAAATCTTTCTGATCGGATCGATTTACTGGCGCTGCGAAGAGATGTTCCATACTTTGGCATTTCTATCGCAATACGGGAAGTGCTCTGAGGAATCGTTCGGATTAATTCCAGCCGCTATTTTGATGTTTGGCGGTCCACCACTATGCCTTTTACTAAGAGTTTTCTTCCACGTACAATCTCCTTGTGTAATCGTTTACCATCGATGCTTTTTCCGGACCGATACAACTTAGAGACCTTCAAGAAAAGAGCATAATACTTTCTAAAAGGCCGGCAACGTACCTATTATTCCCCTAATATTGCGATTGTTCATTGGCGGCTGTATTTACTTACCATCAGGTGAGCCGAATGCTCTTTTGCCCCCTCTTCTATGAAAAAATATATAAAAATAAGTTTTATATTAATGCTACACCCGGAAAGTACTGTGAATATGTTCAAGATCATCCCTACCATTACATCAAATTTGATAGATAGACCTCGAAACCTCGCAAAAGTGAAAGACCTTGATCTATATTGATTTATATGCACCAGCTTTCAAATAAAAAAAAGAATCATTGAAATCAGTTCCCGTAAAACAAAGTTATGAGGTAACACACATAAAAAAAAAACATACAATCGAATTGAGTACCTCCTCCTTTTTGAAGTCAATAGAAAATGAGACAACAAAAGGTAATCTCTAGCAGTTATAATAATTTAAATAATTATTATTATTATTTATACTTTATTGTACACCACAAAAAAAAAACGATAAAAAAGAACAAATTACAAGGAGTAAAACTTAAGAGGTAGGTACAATAAGGCGGTCTTATCGCTAATAAGCGATCTCTTCCAGACAACCTTAAGATTAGGAGAAAGTTGTTCTATTGGACAGTGGGAGGTGGTGTATATTATAGTAAACTTACATACTAATACCTAAATAAACTAAACTGATACATAATGAAAAAAATAATACACTAATATATACATTCAAAATATAATAGACATACATAAGATTAAGTAGGCAAATATACATAAAAATTAAATAAAAAAATACAGAGAGGATACAAAAAATACATGTCGCAAATGATGACCAGTAGTTAATGCACTGTTAGGTAGTAATTTTTGACGTCAGTCTTAAACTTTTCTAGTGTTTTCGCACGACGAATTTGCGAAGGAAGATCATTCCATAAGCAGATGGCCTTAACTGTGAAGGAGTTTTTAAAGTATTTAGTTCGATATGAATGTGGTGCGAGTATAAGTTCTCCGGCTGACCGTAGAACTCTGTCCGGTCTGTCATGACCAAGAAACTTAAAGTTTTCCTTTAGATAGCTAGGAGTCATTGGATCGAATAATACACAGTACAGAAGAGAAACAATTTGTAGGTTCCGGCGAAGGCGAATGGGTAACCACTTGAGCTTTAAACGGAATTCGGAGACATGGTCATATTTGCGCAAGCCAAATATGAACCTAATAGCCAGATTTTGAATACGCTCAAGTTTGTTTAGTTGATCTTCAGTTACATCAAGATAGCTTGCGCCCGCATAATCGAGAATAGAGAGGAGTAAAGATTGTGCTAACATAATTTTAGTAGGAATGGGAAGGAAAGAACGTAAACGCCGCAATAAACCCATAGCAGCAAAAGTCTTTCTGCTAACTTCTTTCAATTGATGAGACCACGAGAAAGTAGTATCGAAGTGGATACCAAGATTTTTAACGGTGCTACTGTAAGGTATTACAACACCATTCAATACCACCGAGGGAAAGTTATTCCAGTCAACTCTTGAAATCATCCCAGCACCACCAACAATAATGGCCTGCGACTTACAAGGATTAACCTTAAGCCCATAGTATTTACTCCATTCGCTAATAGCCGCCAGGTCAGCATTGATGGCAGAAACAGCGGTAGGCAGGTTCTCAAGAGTTGACTGCGTATACACTTGAAGATCGTCTGCATACATGTGATAGAGAGAAGAAATTTTGTGACAGATCGAATTAATTTTTTAATTTAGAATGTAGCTTACAAATCCTTAATTTTATGACTTCACGGAGTGATAATAAAAATTGTTTACACCTGGTGCATCAAAATATAAAAAACATGATAGGCAAAGAGCTAAAAATTTAATTTTTCTTAAACAGCAATAATATTTACCGTGGTATATATTATGGTTTTAGCACGAATGGGTCGGCACGGCCGGGGAAGGACCACGCTCTCACAGAATACCAGCGTAAAATAGCAGCTTAACGCTGCTGTGTTTTATATGGTGAGTGTAGAGAAGCGGAGACCCTTTTTACTGGAAAAGAGGCATTTCATCTTTGTCTTCACGGGTGACAACGCATCTGCATTTTGATACGTAATCGAAGATAGATGTAGATGTTTATGGGCCACAGCAGCCGCTTGCCTTCTGGTAGACTGTGTGCTCGTTTGTCACCCTTATCCTATAAAAAATATTCATATAATATATTATGTATTACTGAACATTGGTTAAAAGCTTAGAATTTAATGTTTAACTTAAATAATCACCAGGTGGTTAAATCTTTCAATAGAGAAATGTTATTAAGAAGTGGCTCCTTAATATTAGCTAGTAAATTATTATCATGAAAAGAATGTGTAAATATCGTGAGCCTCTCTGTTGAGCGAACTGTAGAAATGGCATGCGTTGAGTTTGATCACCTCATTAACGTGAGCGTCTACAGACCCCCATGTTCTATATACGATACTTTTGAAAAAAAAAAATATGGAAGAAGTATTTGTTACGCTTAATATACAAAATAAATCTGTTGTATTATGTGGAGATTTTAATATCAATATCCTAGAAGCTTGCTCCACTAATATTAAATTTAGATTCGTTACTTTATGTTCACAAAAAGCAAGTAGATCAGAAAGTTGTGTTTGTTCCAGTAAATGCACGTCGCTTGGAGAAATTTAGAAGTAACATAGTGAAAAAACTTCCATCACTTTCATACCAAAATGATGCAAATTTTTTGTATGGAACATAATTTAAGCTTATTTGCAATTAATTTAAAAATACTTTTACTTTTAAAACATTCTCCTTGAACAGTCGGAAGTCATTTAATGAATGGGCGACAGTAGGAGTCCACAAGAGCAGACATAGGTTATATGATCTTTACCATGAAAGGTCATATAATCATAGTGTCCAATTTAGGGAATATGTGAAAAAATATTTAAAAATATTAAAAAGAGTGTGCCCCACAGCCAAGTCTTTGCATTTGAGCAACAAAAATAAGACGGTTTCTAATATAATTAAAATGATATGGAGTATAATTAATAACGCAACTGGTAAGATCAACTCTCGCAATTCAAACTACCAGTTAAGTGTTAGTAACAAATAAATCGAATCGGATCAGGACGTTGCAATGGTTTTTGAGAAATATTTTACTAATATTCCGATATTAACCACTAAGTTACTGAATTCTTCTCCTGCGGTCGCCGAATCATTACTTAAACAATATGTAAATGCGTGTACAAAGAATTTTGCATTTCATAAATTATCATCCAAAGATATTGTAAAATATTTTAAAACTATTGATGTTAAGAAAACTGCGGATCTGTGGGGGATTTCCGTTAAAGTTATTGCGTCTATTATAGATACAATCACGCCTCATTTAGCTATTATTTTTAATACTAGTATCGAATCTGGTGTGTTTCCTGATTTAATGAAGTATAGTAAAGTAATACCTTTATTTAAATCTGGTAGTACATTAGACCCCGCCAATTTTAGACCTATTTCTGTACTACCAACACTTAGTAAGATTTTTGAAAAAAATATTCTTGATCAAATGTTAAATTTCTTTAATATAAATAATTTACTTCATAAAAATCAATTTGGTTTCACAAGGGGTCGCTCGACAACTGATGCCGGTGTTGAGCTGATTAAATATATATTTAATGCATGGAAGAATTCACAGGATGCTTTGGGTATATTTAGTGACCTATCCAAAGCCTTCGATTGTGTTCACCATGAAACATTAATCAGGAAACTTCAACACTACGGTGTAAGAAGTGATGCTCTTAAATTAATTATTTCATATTTAAGTAAGAGAACGCAAAAAGTTGTCATTAACAGTATGAGTTCTTCCGGGTCGATGGTACAAATGGTCGTGCCTCAAGGCTCAATTGTCGGCCCTTTTCTGTTTCTTGTATACATTAATGACTTACCTTACATAGTAGGAGATAACCATGATATAGTATTATTTGCAGATGACACTTCTTTCATTTTCAAATTACGTCCACAATTGCTAAAATATGACGAAGTAAATAATGCTATATCTAAGTTAGTAAATTGGTTCAATGTTAATAATTTGCATTTAAATGGCACTAAAACGAAATGTATGAAATTTATGACTTCAAATGTCAAACAATTAAATACTAATGTTATTTAAAATGGGGAGAAACTGAGTCTTATAGATACGACCATTTTTCTTGGAATCACATTAGACGCGAAGCTTCAATGGAGCCCCCATATATCAAAACTAGCAAGCAGACTTAGTTCTGCAGTATATGCCGTAAAAAGGATTAGAAGTCTAACTAGTGTTGAAACAGCTAGACTAGTTTACTTAAGCTATTTCCATAGCATAATGTCGTATGGTATTTTGCTATGGGAACACGCAGTTGATACTGAAATTATATTTGTTTTACAGAAGAGTTCCATAAGAGCAATTTATGATTTAAAGCCTAAAGAGTCGCTGCGACAAAAATTTAAGGAAATTTATATATTAACTTTGGCCTCTCAATACATTTATGAAAATGTAATGTACATACACAAGAATTAAAGTAGTTTTACAAAAATAAGTGATATTCATTCTGTAAATACTAGGAACAGACACAAGCTAGTAGTACCAGTTACTCGACTCCATCGAGTCAGTAATTTATTCTTGGGGCGATGTATACGCTTTTACAACCAGAAAATATACAAAATTTGACCTGCTCAAAGTTCAAAAACTTTATCAAACTAAGTTTGTATAAAAAGGGTTATTATAATATTAATGAATTTATAGATGATAATAACCCCTGGAAATGAAGTGATCGCTACCAAGCTATTCCTAATTTGTTGTGTTGTTAATTTGTGTAACATACATGATTGTAAGCTGTTATTTAAAAAAAAGTCCCGCTTGCTGGTTCTTCCCAGGACAGAGGTTTTTTTTTTCGAACCAGTGGTAATTATACAAAAGAGTGACTTTCAATAAGTATTATTTATAATCTATATTGAATAAAAAAGTTTCTGTTTCTGTTTCTGTTTCAGATCATTGTTTAAATCATATGGCCTTTTTAATTTATTTTAGAGCCAACGCGTATTGCTAAATTTAGTGCAATATGTATAGACAACATTTTTACAGATGTTAAGCAGTTGCATAAATAAATAATTCAAAAATTAAAATCTGATCACTGTGTACAATTAGTTTGATTACGTTATGGTCACAAAAAGCAAGTAGATGAGAAAGTTGTGTTTGTTACAATAAATGCATGTCGCTGAAGTTTAGAAGTAATATAGTAAATAAACTTCCATTACTTTCATACCATATTTATGATTGACTAATTTTTTGTATGGAATATTATTTAAGCTTATTTGAAATAAATTTGATAATAATTTTACTTCTAATACATTCTCCTTGAGCAGTCAGGTATTCAATTCTATACCATGAAAGATCATATAATCCTAGCGACGAATTTAGGGAATATGTAAAAAAATATTCAAAAATATTTAAAAGAGTGTGTTCCACAGCCAAGTTTTTGCATTTGAGTAACAATATTGAGACGGCTTCTAATAAAATTAAAATAACGTAGTTTATAATTAATAGCGAAACTGGTAAGATCAACTCTCGCAATTCAAATTACCATTAAGTTTTAACAACAAATTATTTAAATCAGAATCGGACGTTGCAATGGTTTTTGAGAAATATTTTACTGATATTCCGAACTGAACCACTTAATCACTGAATTCTTCTCCTGTCGTTGCCGAATCATTACTTAAACAAACAGTAAATGCGTGTATAAAGAATTTTACATTTTATAAAGTATTATCAAAAGATATTTTAATATGTTTTAAAACTATTGATATTAAGAAAACTGAGCGGAATTTTCGTTACAGTTATTGAGCCTATAATAGATACAATCGCGTTTCATCTCGCTATTATTTTTAATACTAGTATCGAATCTCGTATGTTTTCTGATTTAGTGAAGCATATATGTGTACGTCGTTTCTTACGACACCAGCGGAACGATATGGGCTAGTAGATATTCTTACATCGTTACTACATGGTTACCACGCTTAAAGTAGGTAGGACAAGATTTGAATTTATATTTTATCGCTTTTTTATTTAAAGCTTACTTTTAAATAGAATGTACAAAAATAGGCCGTGGTTTTCTACTTTGTTTACGTACTACAGGCTATCTTTATCATATGGTAGTCATCCGGTAAATAAAGAAAATGAACAGTAGAAGAGAATCACCGTGCTTTTTATGATTACCATCATCATTGTCTAGATCACAAACCAGTTTTGTTCTGTTAATCATAAGATACGATAATCTACCAGAGTATGTATTTTTTGTCATTATAAATGTGAATTGTTACACTTATAATATTAACTCAGAAACTTGTATGATTATGATTATGACTCTGCTGAAGAAACTTATAGGGGTTCCAATTAATAAAAAAAAGATAAAAGTATACATTTCATGAACGTATCCACTCGACCGTTTCTTTCTTGATCTTAGTTTCCAAATCAACGGAGCGTGTCGTTTTGCTCAAATATTTTTTAGAGATTTCTTTGCAAATAACGTGTTCCGTCTTATTTATCTCATTTTGTGTGAAAGAAATAAACATACAAAACGTCTACAATATTTTTACAAAATCAAAATGTATTAGGAAAATCTTAGGAAGCGATGCTATAAATTCAAGACAATTTGAGAATGACATAGCGTAATGGCAAGAGCAAGCAGAGTGAGTTTTCTAACTTGAAATCCGTATTTAATTAGTCATTATGAATAGTTTTTGAAATTCCAATAATTTTTAAGACATTTTAATAAAGAATATTTCACTCGCTACAACGCTGTTTAAAACGAGGTCTCGATTTTTTTTTATAGAAAACAAGTGACACACGTGTACGCAGTCCACCTGATGGTAAGTGATTATTGTTATTATTGATTAGGAATCAAAATGCAGGTGTGCGTGTGTGTGTGCGCGTGTGTGTGTGTGTGTGTATTGGTGTGTGCGTGCGTGCGTGCGTGCGTGTGTGCGTTCGTGCGTGTGTGTGTGTGTGTGCACGAGCGCGCGCGCGCGCGTGTCTGTGTGCGCGCGTGTGCGCGCGTGTGTGTGCGCGTGTGTGTGTGTTTGCGTGCGTGTGTGTGTATGTGTGTGTGTGTGTGTGTATGTGTGCGTGTGTGTGTGTGTGTGTGTGTGTGTGTGTGTGTGTGTGTGTGTGTGATGCTTTAGTATTATATAAATTAACATGCTATATTGATGTTACATAAGCTTTTTGGTGACGACGTGTTTAAAACCATATGTGGTCGAAATAAAGGGATCTATATCCGAAAATTTGGTGTTGTAATTATGTAGTATCAAAGGTACATGGAATAAACGTTTATTTGTGTGACGAGTGCGCTTTGAAGGTACATTAAGCGATAGCAGCTCCGGAGAATCAGTTTAACCTGTGAGCAATCTATGCAAAAATAACATATCGAGTAACTCTCTTTCTGTAATGTAGTTTATATGGTCCACCATTGTGAGCTTGGAATCCAAAATTACTCCTAAATCCCTAACCCTACAAGATTTGTGTAGGGGAATATTATTTATTGTATATTGAAATAATACCGGATTTATTTTTACGTGTAAAGGTTATTTGATTACACTTCTCCACATTGATGCTTATTCTATTAATGTTATAATATTTTGCTAAAATGTCTAAATCATTTTGAAGGAGTATACAATCTTCAATTTTTCTTACGTTACAGTAAATTTTTTTATCGTCAGCAAACATTAGAAATTTAGAATGTCTAAGATATGAATGTATTTCAAATAGATAAGCATTGTAGAGGAGTGGGCCCAAATGAGAACCTTGTGGTACTCCAGATTTTATAGTTATAAAGTCCGATCTGCGCCCGCCAACAATTGTTGCTTGTCTCCTATTAGATATATATGATTTTATCCAGCGGTATATGTCTCCGTTGATACCTAATACTTGTAATTTATGCAACAAGATAACGTGATCCACTCTGTCGAAGGGCTTTTCAAAATCCGTATAGATCACGTCAACCTGTGCATCTGCATCCATGCTGTTTAATATGTCGTTGGTAAAAATGCTAAGATTAGTACTAGTAGAACGATTGCTCACAAATCCATGTTGTTTATCAGGAATTGCTCGTGCTACAATTGGCTATAAATAGGCATATAAAATTTTCTCCAATAACTTTCCCAATGTATTTAGGATAGAGATCGGACGATAATGGTCGATTTTAGTTTTAGTCCCTTTTTTATGGATAGGAATGATGTGCGCTTCTTTCCATTTGAATGGAAGAACGCCTTCACTTAAAGATTTATTAAATAATATGTTTAGTGGCAAAATAAGTTTATCAGCACCGTTTTTAAAGAAAATAGGGGGTATTTTGTCACTGCCTGGCCCTTTACAACTCTCTAAAATTTTTAAAGACTTTAACACCTCTTCTTTCGTAATTGTTAACGAGTTCAAAGACTCAACATTATTATTAACTGCAGTTGTAGAGGAAAAATTGTATGATGGGGCTGGATCTATAAATACACTTTAAAAGTATTTATTAAACCCATTACAGATTTCTTCATCTATTGTATATTTTATAGGATAAGGGTGACAAACGAGCACACAGTCCACCTGATGATAAGTGGTTGCTGCGGCCCATAGACATCTACATCTATCCTTTATTACAAATCAAAATACAGATGCGTTGTCACCCGTGAGGACTAAGATATTCTACTAATTTTAATTAATTTAAAGATTCAAATTAGAAATAAAGAACTATTCTATTCTTATTTTCTATTATATTTTAACTATGACATCAGGTCGTCAAACTTCTCAGTTCTCCCGTAACCGTGGGTACTGTAAATAGCCCAAAACATCGATAATTGAAAAAGTTAAAATTAAACGTGTTGGAATGCGTAATATTAGTTTTATTCCATGTACTGCACGTTCATCATTACTGCAGAACTATATTTAAGTAAATTTTGAAGTCTACTAAAACGTAAAAAATATCATCATATATTTAATGGTGCCAATCAATTTTAAATAGGACCAATGATATGAATAAAATATCTCAAATAAACATTATACCGTAAATTGATAGAAAATCATAAAATTCATCATTATTTTGTTAAAATTTAACTTAACTTGAATGTAAAGAGTAAAATGTTAATAAAAAAAAATGTGATTCCAAGACAATTTACCCTTCTTATGGATACATCGGAAGATACGCCCGATATAAAAAAATAGTCGGTGTTTCTAGACTCTATTTACGTGTTCCTGTAGCATATTATATCTATGCCAAATACTAATCATATACGTCTAATAGTATTTTAGAATTCAAAAAAATCTTTGCCAGACATAGAGACAAAGACACTAAAATTTTACTGAATTTGGCACGGAACAGCATTTAATTATGTATATATGTGGAATTAAATGGAAAATAATTTTAAAACTTGGTATTAATACTATAATAAATAAACCCTACAACGATCCTACTCCTGATACTCTGTGTTTGTCTCATTCTTTAGAAGGTTTAGTTTTCTGTAGTTTTCTTTCACTTTCACCGCGTGTTAACGATACCGTTGTTTGTTTTTTTGTACTCGCGCGGTTGAAAATTACCATTCGCACAAAATTCTTTAGCAATGCGGGATTCTTAAAGCATAGTACGCGAGACTTGATTAGCCACTGTACTGGTGATAGGTAGGTAACATTGTGCTTATGACTTAAGTGGTATATTTTGTGTATCAAATAGCAGAACAGCAATGTACAAAGATTGCAGCAAAATACCGTAAACAATGGAGGACAACGCTTGTGGCTAAAAAAAGTACTTATGTGTTATAAGCATAAACTACTTATATCGTTTATAAGTTAAATACATAGATTCATGTTTTTTTTTATTATTTTAGACAAGAGTGGTTAAATGCTGTCGAACGTAAAGTATCCTTACAAAACTTTTTGATTATAAAAATTCTGGGGATCACTTAGAAAAAGCCTTTATTAAATTTTAAAAAGAGGACCGTAAAATATTTATTTTTATAAATGCTTTTCCAACGCTGAACTTGCCGACAAATGACGATGCTTGTTAGAGTTCCAGTCAATGAAAGAGTGTATCTGAAATAGATGTGTTTATCGCTTGAGTAAAAATTTCGTGAATATTTTCATCTCGAAAGAAACATTGTAAATATTGGTAATGAAATATTAAAACGTGTGCAAGATTATATATTTGTTATGTCATGTGAGTGCTTTCCAATAGATTATTTTTAAAAAATACATTAGATTTAGAAATTACCATTTAATTAAAAGGCGCAACAAGTTTTTGAAGAACAATAATTATAAAAATAAAATATTTATAATAAAATAGTTTGTAAAAAATATAATACATTAATTATTATAATAAAAGCCGATAAACGGTTATTTGTTTAATTATATCATCATTTGACAGCTCCCTAGAAGCTTTGCCTCTGTATGGTTTCTTTACTCATGTGATGCAACTCTGTATGGAATTTGAGAACTTGCACACAATCTTAATTTTATTTACGTGTGGATTGGGCGTGTAAAATTAAAGCGAGAAAAAGATATCGCTGTTTTTTTTCTTTCGCGTTGTTTCAGATTGCCATTTTAAAAATAAGATACAAGAATAGAATAGAATAGAATAGAATATTTTTTTATTCAATATTGATTATTACATAATACTTATTGAAAGTCATTTTTATTTACCACTGGTTCCGAAAAAACCTAAGTCCTGGGAAGAACCAGCAAGAAACCCAGTGGGACTTTTTTTAAACATAATTTCACATAACAATAATTTTGTTTATACAATTTTTAAATGATTTTTCATATAACCAGCACGGTGGCGATCACCCTATTCCCAGGGGTTATTTTCATTCATGTATTCTTTGATATTATAATAACCCTTTTTGTACAGTTTTTCTTTAATAAAACTTTTAAACTTGTTTATTGACAAACTTTGAATATGTTCTGGGATTTTGTTGTAAAAACGTATACATTGCCCCATTAATGCCCCAACATTAATAATAATAATATACAAAAATACATATTATTATATCTTATAAACTTTAAACGTTAAACTTTTTTTTGGTTGCTCATTAGGGTATAATTACATAAATATTACTCCGAGATTTGCACAATTAATCCACCTATTAATTGATTGAAATAGAATTATTGAATACAAGCAGAATTCTATCAAAAGAAGCCATGAATTAAAAAAAGAAAAAAAATGACATTTGTTTGTCAACGTCTTTCATATTGAAAATATTTTCTGAAATTATTCAATTTTATTTAATGGGTTAAGATTTTAATATTTGTAATTGCGTTTGGTTTAAATTCAGTTATTGGTTCAGAATATTTCATTTTTGTTGGTAGGCATTTCTTCGCGATTGTGTGTAAAGATTTTTTGTGAGATGTTGACTCTATATGAGATATAGACTATAACTTAATTAATTATTTAAAAATTGTATGCACAATGTATGATCGGAATTGAAAGCGTTGTGCAAACAAAAAGCATAAAATCATCTGATAACTCTCTACAAGTTTCCTACAATAAAAGAAGAAAAACTTTTGACAATATTGTGGTAAGTCTTTATTTTGAGATTATTACTACATTAACTCTAAATTTTATCTGTTTCAGATCATATATTTGGGCTGAGTTAAGTATTCGCCATGAGAATTTCGCTGATTTAAATTTACGTTAATGTTCTGTGAAGAATAACTCTCACTGTTACGGCCCACAGCTGCCCCTACAAATGTCGCCTTGGCTAGGGCTCATAGTAGCCTCCTCGACGGGCAGCCGAGGGTTCGGGCCTAAGTGCCCTTATGGAAAAATGACCTATCATACTACACAATAGGGAGAAGGCTAGGTAAATAAATAGTACGTACCTGTTCAGAGGCGAAGAAGGCTCACAGGGCTCGTTCAGGCGTTAATTGTCGTGAATGTAAGTAGTGTGTGAGAAGTGTATATCTGTGTAACCTGAATTAGCCCTTTTAATCAGTAGCAACCCTGACTCCGGCACCGCCACCCTATGCGGTATCACCCCAGCGGCGTCACTCGGTGTTACTCAAAGTCTAGCGTCCATTAACACAAATCTATAATCTCATACGAACGCTTCTCGCGGGTCACAAAGTTTAGAGGTTTTAACCGACACAGGCAAATATCTCAGAGTTAAATCAAATGGCACAAAGCAAATCGTTGACGCGAATTATTATTGTCAAGCACTTCAACCGGCAATCACTATGCAATTACGTAAATTACTTGCCAACGAATTTAGGTTAATCAATCAAATTATTACTGCTTCGTCGTCGCGTGAACGCATTGGGATAACCAAACGGCGTCTGTTTTTATAGACTCAACAAAAACCTCGTCGTTGCATAAATTTGCTAACAAACTGACACTGAAAAGGGAGGTTATACCGGACGACCACGTCGTGCTAGATCGCACTGCTTTTTTTTTTGACTTCCGCCGCGCCACGCCGTTCAACGAAGATTTCAGACTGACTCGTCGCGCGAGACGCCTCGGCCCACCGTCCCGTTAATTGACGCATCAGGTGACCGGGGGTGAGCGGGGTGAACGCGCGCGGGGAGGAGAGGCCCGACAGCAATCCCTGTTGCCATCAGACGTTAGCGCTCGTAATGCAGTTTTAAACATTTAGCATTTGGCGCAAACAAACCCCCGTCCCGGACATAAGGACTTATGTCCGCGAGAAAACCAGCAAGCGGGACAGGGTCACAACGGCACGTTGCAAGACCGAATCTACAACCGAAACTAGGTTACCTTAGGCACCTCATCCAAATACCCTCCAAATCTTAATAATAGTAGTCAGCTCCAATTTGTTGTTTCTTAAAGAACGTGGTACTAGCAGATATTGCCACAGAATAAGATGTTAATCAGAGGGTGTTTTATCCCTCGAATTCGCTTAAATCGAAACAACTATAACATTGCAATGATAGTAAAAAAGCAGCATTACTTATGACCCAAAAAGTCAAAAGAATTATCTATTCTTCATCTTCTTCATCATAAGCCCGTAAATGTTTACTGCAAGACATAGGCTTCTCCAATTGTAGGGTGATCCCACTGAGGGTATCCCAATTGTTTGTCTAATGCCGGGTTTCCACGCTTGCCAAGTCTCGGCAAGCGTCCACAAGCACAAGTGTGTAAAGAGGGCGTTTGGCTTGGCTTGCGTGAGCTTGTGGACGCTTGTCCCCGATCCGGGCTAGTATCGCTTTTGGGACACAGATCAAAGGGCGCTTGCGGCAAGCGCTTGCAACGCATTCACACGTCGGTGCACGTTTTGTAGAAATTGTAATTTCGCGACGAGCGCATGTTTAGTTCTTTGTTTAAAATGAGTGACTGGTCGAACGAAGAGAGTTTATCGTTTCTGGAATATTACCAGACCGAATCGTCTATCTGGAACAACAAAGACGTTAATCATAAAAATAAAAAGAAATTTTCAAACGCTTGGAGTCGTCTTGCCGAGTAAACGGGAAAGCCAGTAAAATAATTAAAAGCCAAAAATTCCTTGTTTTGTATTACTTTACTTGTATTTCAAATAAAAGTATGTTAAACCAAACGCAATAGCCGACACGAGTTCGGTGTCCGCCATGCTTGGATATACGTAGCATTCACAAGCGTGTAAACAACTTATAAACGCCAAACGAGGTTTGTGGACGCTTGGGGCTTGAAGACGTTTGCCGAGGCTTGGCAACCGTGGATAGGCACCAATAAATATCACGGTTGGCAGACAGATTTTTGAGTACAATACAAGACGTCTCGCGCCTTAGACGTTGCTATCCGTAGGCGGTCTGGGTATTTTGTCTGACTTTTACGTGACCGATACCTATTAGATTTTTCTTGCGTTTCTAATAGCTTCTCACTACACCTCCAGGACAACGGGGTGATTGATTTGTTTACGCCGCTACTAAACAGCTAACGAATTATCGTTCCCTACTTATCATTGAAGTTTGCAATGCGAGAAACTCTTAGTTTTTATAGATTATAGAAATAGAAGTTTTTAACCTCTTTCTCATCTTATTTTCATATTTTCTTTGTGTATATCTACGTTAATTAGTTTTATTTTTAAAATGATGTTGAACGGATACAGCACCCTCAGTGCTCCTTCCACTCCATATAATTATAAAAATATCAATGCTATTACTGATTGTGTTGCAAATAGATAGCCTATTTTATAAAATACAGTAAATTAGGTCCAAAGTAATAAACATTTAAAACAAATAAATAACTAACCAAGATTCTATGCGATCGATGTCGCGGGCACAGTTTTACTCATGTGATTATATGAAAACTTCGGAGTCTGGTTCTCTCTGGTAGAACGGACCTAGTAAGAATTCTAGACAGCGTGTCTACAACTTACTTACTGAATGTGCTATTATGAACAATTTTAAACATTCTTCGATTAAATATGTCGATGATTTATAAAGGATGGTGGAGGTGATAACTGATGGCCTTATTTATAAAAAATAATTAAGAAATTACTAAAGATGCGTTCTCTTTCTTCACTAAATATCAATAAAAGGAGACATGTATGGAGATAAAAAATACTTAAGTATACAAAAATACGCATAAGTATATATAACATCTAGTAGTAATATTTACTATCGGTGCTTTTATAAAATACCGAATGGACCGAGACTGAGCGAGAGGTTGCATCACTCTAGCGGAGTGTCATATCGATGGTGGCGTGGCATAATTGAGAATCCCCACTCGTTTGTGCAGTATAAACTATAGTGTAGGCCCCGTGAGCAAAAGAGTCCGTCTTAGTCATTCTCTGTAGTGTAGTGCTAAGATAGTATCGTGGTTTTGTTCGTTGTGGTGGTTCTACGTCCCTCACGTTACACTGGCGTATTATCGTGGCAGGGACGTGTTAAGATATGGTAAAGGGTAATTGTTCTATACTGAATGTATAATGCTTTGCGCTGTCTTATTACTGATAATGATTAATTGCGTAAGCAAGAGAGCAAGTTGAATATTCGCTCGCACACTTTTACTATTTATAACAATTAACCTCATAATGTAATTCCGACAATGATGTATTATTATACGACATATATATGGCCAGTTTAAATAAAATAGTTGATTTTTATATTTTTATATTCAGGCAGGTTATAATTAATTGCATAAAATTAGGTGTAAAATAACAGATATTTCATTTTTATCAAAAAGGATCTCTAATTTTTTATTAAATATATTATGAGTACATATCATTACGCTACATGACGCTCAGTTCGGCTTCAGACCAGGACTTTCGACTGAATGCGCAATTATGTCTCTCAAACAGACTGTTAGGTACTACACGGATAGGAACACGCCTGTGTATGCAGCCTTTCTTGATCTCACTAAGGCATTTGACCTGGTTAGATATGATATTCTTTGGCGTAAATTAAAAGACACAGGTATGCCGGGCGGGTTGATCAATATTTTTAAATATTGGTATGAACACCAAACTAACCGGGTTAGATGGCTTGGTGAGCTTTCTGACGAGTACGGGTTGGAGTGTGGAGTGAGACAGGGAGGGCTAACTTCTCCTTCTCTCTTCAACTTGTATGTGAATAGGTTGATTGTTGAGCTGAGCGACACAAGGGTCGGCTGCTCGATTGATGGTCACTGCATCAACAGTATCAGTTATGCAGATGACATGGTATTGCTAAGCCCATCAATCGCAGGTCTCAGAAAACTAATAGGTGTATGTGAGAGGTACGCTTTGTCACACGGACTCCTGTACAATGTTAAAAAGAGCGAGCTCTTGATCTTTCAAGCTAGGCGTCGTAAGCTGGGAGATGTGCCACGTGTGCTGCTAAATGGCGTCGCTCTAGGCAGGGTAAATGCGTTTAAATATCTTGGCCATGTGGTTACCGAGGATTTAAAAGACGATGCTGACATCGAAAGGGAAAGGAGGGCGATGGCGGTCCGCTGTAATATGCTGGCACGCAGATTCGCGCGGTGTAGCTTTGGAGTAAAGATAACTCTCTTTAAAGTCTTTTGCCAAACTCTATACACTTGAAATCTGTGGGTCAACTACACGCAGCGGGCCATCAACGCTCTCCGAGTACAATATAATAACGCATTCAGGGTGCTGGTGGCGCTTCCGCGCTGCTGTAGTGCGTCTGCGATGTTTGCGCACGCGCACACGGACGGCTTCCACGCCGTGCTGCGACGCCGCATCGCCTCACTGATGCTCCGTACGCGGGGGAGCGCCAACACCATCCTGAACGTGTTCAGCGATAAGCCTGACAGCCCCCTTCTGTGGCACTGGTTACAAATGCATGTGCCCAGTGCCCCAGAGGGCAGATACATGAATTAAACTATAGATTAATTTTATTCAAGTAATTAATATATTAAAGAATCGAATTAAGTTATATTGAATTGATTTAAATTGAATTAAATTTTATTTTTATTTTTGATTTTATTGTAATTTAATTTTGGATATAGATTTGATTTTAGTTTTGATTTAATTTAATTTAATTTATTTAATGTTCTCAATTACTAACCTAATATAAGTCATACTAACAACTTATGGATCTTTGATATCTGAAATAAAGTATTATTATTATTATTATTACGAGCGCTTATTACTTCCTAAAATTTCAATACGAAAGAAAATGTTGGGAGTGATAAATTTATTTAAGAACGATGGAAATCAATTCTCGGTGGAATGAAAATAATTTTGCTTTTAGGCTTTCAAAGGATAAATAACAGGAATTACGCAATGTGGAAATATTAAAAAATATGAATTCATTTAAATTTGGCTTTCATTTTCATTTTATTAATGTTTCTAATATAATTCAATATATGCCTCCCCCATAGAGCCTCATTAGTTATATTTGACATAGTTGCAGCGATTGGTAAGCGGTTTAGCAACCACAATTTCTCATTATTTGGAGTTTTTATCATGAAGAGCCGTGGTACTGAGTTCACCGTCACCAATGAAATTCTTAATTGCAATTTTATGTGCTGATTTACCACGTGCTCGGCTGTAAAGGAAAACATCGTGAGGAAACGAGCATGCCTGAGAAATAAGAAAAACATAATATTTCAAAGACACGTGAAGTTCGCCAACACACATTGGAGCATCGCGGCGTGCATTTCCTTGCCCTAAAACCCTCTCAGAAATGACAGTAGGTTTGTGCCCAGCGGTGGACGTATATAGGCTGTAACTTTTTTATCAGGAAGGTTTGTAGCTTTACAGACAAACAAAGTCAAATGTATTTAAACAAAATTTTGTGAATATGACCTCAAAAGGTCATCAACGATTATATTTTTTTATAAAATTGAAGTGAGAAATGACCTTACAGTCCACCTGAATGTATTTGTCACCGCAACCCATACACACCTGCAACTAATTTCAAATAAAGAAGGTTACAGACGTTTTTTTACGGTTCCGTACCTCAAAAGGAAAAAGACAGATAGACTGACAGACAGACGGATCACTTTGTTGTCCGTCTGTCTGTCAGTCTATCTGTCAAGACCCTTTTTCTCAGGAACGCGTGGAGGTATCAAGCTGAAATTCATATCAAATACTCAAGTCTACTGTCCCTTGGAGCTGTGAAAATATGAAACTTCTAAGCCAACGCAATCAAAAGGTACAGCTGTTTATGCCGCAAATTTTCGACATTCGCAAGGGAAATAAAAAACTACAGGGTACTTCCCGTGAACTCAGAATCTTAAAATTTGGTATGATGCAACGTATTGTAGCATAGATAAAGGAAAAATTGGGAAGAGTATAGATCATATAATAAAAATATATAAAAAAATATTTTTAAGTACTACCGATCTGACCCGGCTTCGCACGGGTGATTTCTGGATCTCGACAACAGTGCCACATACCGGGTCAAAATGTAAATGTAAACCATCTAGGGAACCATTTAAACACAAACAAAGAGTTTTAGCTAGACTTGACAGCATACAGGCAACTGAACAGACAGATCTCCAAATACATGCGGCGGAACTTACGCAACTTCAATACAGCTTGTATTGAAGAAGCGATCGAGCGGAACCAAGGCTCCAAAGTCTTTGCCAGAGATCTGTCTGCCAGAAAGAGCCAACTTTCGAAGCTAAAGACCGAGTGTAGCAGCATCGTTTCCGGAGCACCTGGAATTGTGAGTGAGTTTGAGAGGTTCTATGGGCAGCTTTACACGTCATCGTTGGAGCCACACGCAAGTGTGAGTAACGATCCAAGAGCGAGTCTTATCCGACAATATTCCGAAGATATCCCGGACGTCAGTCTGAGTGAGATTAGAATGGCTCTCCATCACCTTAAAAACGGTAAGGCTCCAGGCGAGGATGGAATTACAGCGGAACTTCTAAAAGCGGGTGGAAGACCGATACTTGAAGTCCTTCAGAAGCTTTTTGATTCCGTCCTCCATGGTGGCATTACACCGGAGGCGTGGAACAGAAGTGCGGTGGTATTGTTCTTAGAGAAAGGCGACAACGCTCTCTTGAAGAACTACAGACCGATTTCCCTTCTGAGCCGCGTATACATGCTGTTTTCTAGAGTCATTACGAATCGTCTCGCGCGCAGACTTGACGACTTCCAGCCTCCCGAACAAGCCGGTTTCCGAAAAGGCTTTAGCACCATAGACCACATACATACCCTTCGGCAAATTGTACAAAAGTCAGAGGAATACAATTTGCTACTATGTCTGGCGTATGTGGACTATGAGAAAGCCTTTGATTCCATCGAAATTTGGACGGTGCTGCAGTCCCTTCAGCGGTGCCAAGTTGACTGTCGGTATATCGAAGTACTGAAGTGTTTGTACAGTAGAGCTACGATGGCTATCCGAGTACAGAACCAGAGTACGAAACCATTCCAATTGCAGAGAGGTGTAAGACAGGGTGATGTTATATCCCCGAAACTCTTCACTACTGCATTGGAAGAAGTTTTCAAGCTAGTAGACTGGAAAGGATACGGTATTAAGATCAATGGCGAGTACATCACTCACCTTCGATTTGCCGACAATATAGTCCTTACGGCAACATCGCTGGAGGATCTAAGCACCATGCTCAATGACCTCAATAGTGTCTCCCAACGAATAGGTCGTAGGATGAACATGGAAAAAACAAAGATCATGTTTAATGTCCATGTCACGCCTATGCCGGTAGTTGTTGGGAGCACTAAGCTCGAAGTTGTTGACGAGTATGTTTACCTGCGACAAATAGTCCGACTAGGTAAGTCCAACTTCGACCGAGAGGTCAATCGACGGATTCAACTCGGCTGGGCAGCGTTCGGGAAACTACGACACATCTTCTGTACAGACATACCTCAAAACCATGAAACGAAATTGTACAACCAGTGCGTGTTGCCAGTGATGACTTACGGATCTGAGACGTGGTCCTTCACTGCTGACCGGATGAGGAAGCTCAAAGTCACTCAGCGAGCTATGGAGAGGGCTATGCTCGGGGTTTCTCTGTTTGATAAACTTAGAAATGAATATATCCGCAGTAGAACCAGAGTAACCGACATAGCCCAACTGATTAGTAAGCTGAAGTGGCAGTGGGCTGGCCATATAGCTCGAAGAACCGTCAATCGATGGGTAAGAAAGGTTCATGAGTGGTAGCCTCGTACCGGTAGGCGAAGTGTAGGGCGACCCCCCACGAGATGGAGTGACGACCTGGTAAGACATGCAGGAAGTCGATGGGTGCAGGTGGCTCAGGACCGTGCTTTGTGGCATTCCTTGGGGGAGGCCTATGTTCAGCAGTGGACTTATGAAAGGCTGTAATGATGATGATGATGGTGATGATTGAATAAAAAAAGTTTCTATATCCTCGATTACGAATCAAAATGCAGATGCGTTGTTACCCGTGAGAACTGAGATGGAATGCCTCGCTTCCATTAAAAAAGGTCTCCGGTTCTCTACACTCACCACACGAAACACTTTTAGCTGCTATTTTACGTTGGTATTATGTGAGAGCGTGGCCCTTCCCTGCTGGAGCCGACCCATTGCTGCTGCAACTATACTACTGATATAGCTGGTGCATGGCTCTACCACGTATAAAATGGGGGATACCATATGGGGGATTGCTATATTTATCATGCTAGGCGTTGACAACTGCAGATTCTTTTTTTAGTCGTTATTAAAATGACGTTGCTGCCCGTCTCCTGGTTTTGTTTTCCTCTGTCGTTTCTTACGACATCCGCAGAACGATATGGGGTAGTGGATATTCTTACATCGCTAATATACGTTTACCACGCGTAAAGTAGGTAGGACAAGATTTGAATTTAATTTTTATCGCTTATTTAAAAAATAGTTATAGCTTACTTTTATATAAAATGTAAACAAATATGCCATGATCTTCTACTTTGTTTACCTACTTTTCCTCGTCTGGTAGTCATCCGGTGTATAAGGATAATGAGCAGTAGAAGAGAAACGCCGTGGTTTTTATGTTTACCATCATCTAGGTCACAAACCAGTGTTGTTCTGTTATTCATTAGATACGATACTCTAGAGTATTTATTTTTGTCTTTATAAATTGACTGTTGTTACATTTATAATATTAATTTAGAAACTTGTATAGTTTACTCTGTTTTATATGTTTACTCGTTTCGCATAAAATTAAATAGATAAAACAGATTACGTTATTTACTAAGAAATATTTGAGAAAAACGACACGCTCCGTTGATTTGGAAACTGAGATCAATGAAAAGAAAAAAACGGTCGAGTGGATATGTTCAAGAAATGCATATTTTTATGGTTTTTTTTTCTGTATTATTAATTTGAACCCTTAAAAGTTTGTTCAGCAGAGTAAACTATTAATTACAGCCTGTAAAAGTCCACTGCTGAATATAGGTTATACGTAATAGAGTCATGCTACAACCATAATATTGTCATGCAGATATATTTTGGTTGTAGCATGAATGGGTCGGCTCGACCGGGGTGGGACCACGCTCTCACAAAATACCAGCGTAAAATAGCAGCTTAATGTTGCTCTGTTTCATAGGCGAGTGTAGAAAACCTGTGACTCTTTTTACTGGAAACAAGGCATTCCATCTTAATCGTCAGGGGTGACAAAGGATCTGCATTTTGATTATCAATTGAATATAAATGTGCATGTCTATGCGCCACAGCATTCACTTACCATCAGGTGATGTTATCGTTTGTCAACCTTATTCTTTAAAAATAAATATACTTCTCATAGATTGCCAGTTTTTATTTTTATTTTCTAGTTGTTATGTTGAGTAGTTATCCAAATATAGACAGAAGTCTAAAACATGAAATAGCATACACAATGCATCTACATTTTGTTTCCTTATCAAGGGCAAATGTAGATCTCTATGGACAACAGTACTTCTTTTCTATAAAAAAAATCGAGACCTCATTTTAAAAAGGGGTGGGTATGTAAATATTCACTAATAAAATACTTCAATAAAACTATTAAGGTTTTAAAAGACTATTTTTAATGAGTTATTAATTACCGGTTTGAAAGTTTGAAAAGTCACTCAAGAAAAACCGGCAGTGTCTATTTCCAATTTGTTATGTCAAATTTATATATGCACTTTTTCAAACAACTTATTTTTAATTTTAGGTAGAGAAAGATCATTTTGATAGCTAAATATATAAATCACAATTATTTCTCATAAATAGGAACCACTATAACATAACATATATTTTAATTAAGTTAAAAAAAAACGTTTTTCTTTAAGTATATTCCTTAGGATTTCTCTATTTGTCTTACGGTAAATGATACGCAAACATCGTTTCTGTAGTACAATCGTTAGATTTATGTTAGTTGCACTATCTCAAAAAATTATACCATACAATAACAGTAGATAAATATAACAATAGATATATATTTCTAGTAACAGATTTATAGGTTGATCAAGAAAGTATTGAAAGAACACAACAATTACACGATATTTTCTTGTTAATCTTTTCTATGTGTGATTTCAACTCCAAGAAAGCTTGTATTATCTACTTCCTCTACGACTGAGCCATCAAATGATATTTTAAATGGATTAGATTGGTCTTACAATTTCTAAACCTAAATTGGAGAATTTTAGTTTTATATTAATTTTTAGGTTAACAGACTTTGGCCAGGTCACTATGTCTTTTATGGACTATTATTATATTCTGCACTATTTATTAGCTTACCGGTATAAAAAACTGAAGCATAGTCAGCAAACATTATTGTTAAATTAATATTATGAACATTATTTTGAAGGTCCTTAAGTCGTATCGGTCCAAAAAAAACGCTGGTGGTAGTCGATTCCACAAAGAAGTTGTGAGAGGAAGAAAACCTCTTGAAAATCGCACAGTGGTGGACCACCAATCATCCAAACGGTATGGATGGTATCTCGAGTTCTGCTGCGATGTGCGATGGTGAATGTGGTCATCGTGGTGGTGACCAATGTCAAACGCTTAATAGTCTGTGATCCAGCAGTAGCACAGAGTAGAGATTGTAGGCAAAGAATTTTAAAATTTTTTCGACAAATAATTACCAACAGATTGTCAGAATGAGCTGTGAATTTTGTGTGGTCTTTAATGTTCCCTTTGTTGACAAAAAAGCATTTATTGTATGTTTTGTATATAAGTTAAATGTCATTCATATATAAATGTGCAGGTGAAAGTGAAATGCAAGACATATTTGATTAATCTACAAACTTAAAACCAAAATTAATTTCGTCAATATTTCGTCATTAAAGTCCACTCTTTGTAATCTTTTCTTGTTGTGATATAAAGTATTAAAAAAAATAAACAATGCAGGTTGCTCAGAATTGTGCTTTGGAAGAGTCCAATGTTCAGCGGTGAAATTATGTTGGATGATTAAGAAATAAATAAGTTATTACTACCGAAGCTAACTTTTTTTTTTGAAATTGAGTGATTTAAATGAAAGAAGCTATACTTCGTACTAACCGATCACCGTCACAAAAGAACGCATCTAGTTTTATTGCCTCATTGAATAATTTACTGGACACGTAAAAATGTAATAGTAATATTATAATCTCTGGCGATATAAATGCAAACTTAATCAGGAAAGATAACGAAAAATCTTACGAGTGTAATACCTTGACCTTGACATGCTCTTATCACATGGTCTCTTACCTGATCACATACTTCCTACACGAGAAATGGGTTGCTTTGACCATTTTATCTTAAAAATTGAGAAAACCAAACTGTCAGCTAGTATTACAGTCTTAAACACAACTGATCATGCTTCAGTATTTATGAGCATCGCTAAAGTAAAAAATAGCTACCATTCTCCAACTATCAAGACCTTTATTGACTTTGAAGAAGCTGCTGAAAGACTTATAAACTAAAACCTATCCAGTGTGTTGTTTAGTGAAGACCCTAATTTTGTAATTGTACAGCTTATTAATAAACTCAAATCATCCCTAGATGAAAGTGTTAAAGTTAAGATAATCTCGAGTAAACAACGAATTAATAAACCTTGGATCAGCAACGGTTTACTACGCTGTAATAGGAACATAAACAGAATGCAACTTAAGTTAAGATCTGACCCGTATAATGCAATACTAAAAATAACATTCAGTAGGTACCGTCATTACTGTAATAAATTAATTAAAAAACTAAAACGCAAATATGAATCTGCACAACTAAACGCTAATATTAAAAACCCTAAAGCTTTATGGCAATCAATCAAAGAAATAGCGCATCTTAACTTATCTAAAACTAGAAGCTGTGAATTACTTAATTCTAGAGGTTTTCCCATAGAGACAGTAAACAATGCAAATGATTTATTTGCGAACATCGTTAAGCGACTTGCTGCTGACATCCAAATTAGGTGCCCGCAGCTAGATGGTAACTTAATAGCTACCCCAAAAACACAATTATCTTCTTTTGTTCTTCTAGAGACTGACCCCATGGAAGTCGACAGTGCTCCCGACTGGGAAGGTATACAAACAAAATTCATAAAAATGGTTAAACCCCTAGTTGTCCCCATTATTATTCATCAAGCTAACCTCTGCTTCAGAAAAGGGATACTTCCGACCCTGTTTAAAAAATCTATAGTTACACCCGCCTACAAGGGTGGTGAGAAAAGGGATATAACTAATAATCGACCGATTTCAGTCTTGTCGGTTATTTTTAAAGTTATTGAGAGACTAATAAATTCACGCCTTATTACCTACCTTGAAAAATTTAATATTTTATCCAGTTCCTAATTTGGTTTCAGAAAAACAAAATCTACAGAAGACGCCATTTCAGGCTTAACCTCCTTAGTAAATCAGTGCCCAGATCGTAGAAAAGAGTGTCTGACAGTCTTCTGAGATTTAAAAAAAGGTTTCGACACGGTGTCGGTCCCCACCCTTGTAAGAATAATGGAAAGTATTGGCATTAGGGGAGTGCCACTAAAACTCGTAACTGATTACCTTAGAGACCGGTCCCAATGCGTAAAAATTGATAATAACACTAGTACTGACACTACAATTGAGTACGGTGTTCCCCAGCGTAGTGTCTTAGGCCCTACATTATTGTTAATATACCTTAATGAATTAACTAATCTCAAAATTGAGAGAGGGCACGTATTCTCATACGAAAAGGACACAGCCATAGTATTTAATGGTACTTTCTTGAAATCTGTATTTGCGGCTGCCGAGCACGGTCTCCACAAGGTTGCAATGTGGCTTAAATCCGCTTTTCTTACCTTGAACATCGCCAAAACTAACTTTATTTGCTTTGCAATCGATACGCGTACTTTACCGCCCCAAACCTGACATTAAGAATTCACACCTGTGACCTTACTTGTAATGGGGCATGTGGGTGCGATGAGACTGAGCGAGTCAAATGAACTAAATACACTGATCATAGAAACAACAAGAGATATGCCCGGTACGTTAAAATGTATTGGCACCTATTGTCGCCATTTTGTCCCCGCCACTCGCCAACTACTACACATGCAGTTCAGTAAAATCAATAGATACACAGTCGCGCCCACGCCCGCATTTCATAAATGAGAACGTACAACAGAACCAATTATAAACCTTATCCCATTAAACACAGCGTGCATTTACCATGAACCGTACAACTTACTCATCCAAAAACATCTGTCGCTATCGTTGTGCTGTGCAAAAGGCATTTAATTTACTTAGACGCTAGTGATTGACTAAATCGGAAAGTTATCGATTCTTCTATTTATAATTATACTAAAGATTTTTTGGGGTCATGAAAATAAAATAAAATAAATAAAGAACTGTCTAGAAAATATTATAATAAAAATTAACAATATGTAGTCAAAACAAAATATTAATAAATAAATTATAATTAATATTTTGGTCCAACAATATTATTCAATACAATGGCCTTTTCAACTAGTTGTATATACAATGCCTTGAGGCTTTCTGTGTACACTAAAAAGCCAATAAAACCGGTTTGTTTGGTGTACTGATAGCCTTATTACCTAATAAGCTTTCTGGAAGTTAAACACCGTTTAGCTTTTTCTAAAGTTTCTTAGTAAGTACATATACTAGTAAAGAATATTAATTTTTCTTATCTCCATTTAACGATAACTCTCATTAACGCCATAAAATGCGCAGTTACTTACACTGTAGTAACAAATTATGTTTTATAATAATTAATAGTATCATGTATAATCATTTGTACTTCAGAATCGTATAAAATATCGACAACCACAAACATGACATTACATCTCTAACTCACAAAATCCGGCAGCGGCCGCTTCACGTAACTATCGTTTGAGTGAGAGTAGCAGTAAAACACTTATCCATTGCGCTATTAGACCAGCCGATTCACTGGTCGATTTGTACTAAGCAAGCAATGGTTTTGTTCCTAATGAAAACATTTTATTTGGTTTTTCATCGTGTTTCTAGTACCACGAAGTAATGTTTTAGTGAATTTAATAAGAAAAACATTAATATTTTAGTATTTACGTGTGAAATGAGATGCCATCTTTCATGTAATTCACAATATAGCTGTTAGTTTTGCAAACGATCGCTGAACAACGCGGCATTTTGTTAAAAATCACGAGCAGTAAACACGTCGCAAGTTGACATTCGACTAATTACTGAAATTGGCATCAGGCCGCTTTGCGGCCAGATGCGTTCGCAAGCGCCACGCCTCCTTGCCATATCTCCTGTTGTTTCTGTGATCTGTGACTAAATACCTTGGATTAACTCTGGACCATGGACTATCTTGGCACCCTCAAATTGAAGCTGTAAATAATAGGATCCGTAAACTCACATGGGTCTTTAAAAAGTTAAGACATGTAAATTATCAAGAACTATTAAAATATATCTAAATTGCATTGGCTGAATCTGTTATGAGTTAATGCAATCCCATCTGGGATGGCACCACAAAAACTAAATTCATCGAGGCTGAAAGAGCCCAGAGATGCCAACTTAAGACAATGTTTTTAAGCTATTTAGATTTCCTACTGATGAACTATATCTACATAATAAAATACTGTCATTAAGAAAACTCTATATTGTCAAGTCTGTACTTAAATGACATAAGTCACACATTACACGAACACGTGTTCAAATAGGTAGAAAGAAGTGTAAAGTGGCTCCTATTACTCCATGTAGAACTCTTTTTGCCAGATGTCAGTTCAAGCTCACTCTGCCTATCTCTACAATAAGCTTCACAATAAATATAGGGTAGGGTACCATGACGTGGAGGACTTTTATTTAAATACGAATCGTAGACAATACAAATTTTAATGATTTATCAACATACATGCAGTCATTCTCAGAAACATGCACACACTCTCTCCCTCTTACACACACACTCACACACGCATGCACACACACCCACACGCACACACACACACCCACACCCCCCCCCCCACACACACACACACACACAAACACACACACACACACACACACGTTTGACATAAAATCTAGTGGTTATTAACCGATCTCAAGATTTTTTATCGTAGGGCTAGATGAATATGAAAATGATTAATAGGGAATCACAGTTTTGGCACAATGTAATATCTGAAATTCATCATTCATTTAGTATTCTAGCACTTAAAATATTTTAAAACCTATAGTTTAGTTATTAAAAACACTAAAAATAAATATTATATACTCGGTCCAATGGAAGAGCAAAATCACCCAACACAAGCATTCTATATGCTTCCTGGGCGACTCTGGCCACAAAATAATGCTTGTAGACTTAAGTTAAAGAAATTAACAATTTTTATTTTATTTATTTATTTTCATTTGATAAATTTACAAACTTAAAACCATAATTAATTATTTTCGAATTTCGTCAACTAGACGAGTAGACATTAAAGTCCGCTCTTTGTAATCTTTTCTTGTTATGATATGCTTGATATAAAGTAAAAAAAAAAAAAAACAATGCAGGTTGCTCAGAACTGTGCTTTGGCAGAGTCCAATGTTTAGCAGTGGAATCATGGTGGATAATTAAGAAATAAATAAGTTAATACTATCCAAGCCAACTTGTTACTTTGAAATTGAGTGATTTTAATGTAAGAAAGAGCTTGCTAAATTGACAGCCGCAAAACCCTTGTTAAGCACCGGGACAGTTCATAAAAGCCGATTTCTTCATGCAGTCATGCGTGAAACGTAAGAAATATTGGGAGGTGCCAGGGAAAGAGATTTCAGTGATGCAAATTAAATCCGGATTCTGAGCGAGAAACGACGCTAACGACTTCGGAAACCGCATTTGTGTGATCCCTTTTTTGTTACTTCGGAACGGTGGAGTAGAAGATTGTACATAATCGTTAGAGAATCGTTACGCTAGCTTTAATTTATTTTCATCCATTTCAGTCTATAAAAATCCACTGTTGAACATAGTATTTTGCCATAGTTATCACGATTGGTAGACGACTTGGCAACCAAGGTTTTTTATTATTTTGAGTTATTATCAGGAAGTTGCGGCTGCCCATCCCCTGTTTCAGTTTTTCCTGTCGCCTCTTACGACAAACATGGGACAATACGGGGTAGTGGATATTCTTTCACCGCCACTACACATTTATTTTTATAACATTAAGTATATTACAGTAAACATCATCTTCGTCATTACAGTCTTTAAAAAGTGCACTGTTGAACATATACCTACCCCTATAAATACTACAAAAGATGGTCCCAAGCCACTTGCATCCAGCAACTTCTTACATGTCTTGCCGGATCGGCACTACATCTATTGGGGGCCGCTTCACACCATATTGCTATTGGCACTCGAGAACATTTCTTCCCCATCGGCTGTCGGATCTTCGAGCTATATGGCCGACCTATTGCCACTTGAACTTGATGTCGGTTACTCTAACTCTACTGCGGATTTCCTCATTATTAATTATATTCTCAGCATAGCAACTAACCAGACTCAAGATTATGGAAAACAGTGAAGGACAATGTCTCAGATCCATATGTGGGACAATACGCTTATTTTTTATTTATTTTTATAGAAGAAAAGGAAAAATAGCATGCAACTCACCTGATTGATGGTACATACGCCTATTTTTATTTATTTATTATTAAGTAATATCATAAAATACGGCGTGAATTTCTAATTCACTAAGATTTGTCATTATACTAGCTTTAGCTCAAGTAAAAAGATTATTAGTATTTGCATCGTGATCATGTCGTATTATAACGGTAAGAGAATACATAACCCATTTTAATCCCATGGGTGTTTTAAGAGACAACTTGAGGTAAAACAAAAAGACATTAGAGTTTCGGATAGAAAGTGATGATAGTAAGTAGACCCGCGATGTCAAATAAACATAATTATATATATATATATATATATATATATATATATATATTTATGCTGTAGTAACAGTGGGCCGGCCATGTAGCTCGAAGAACATAGAAACGACGGGGAAGAAAATTTCTAGAGAGACAGCTTTGTAAGCGTCCCCCTCGATGCAAACGCTGACCTGATATGATATGCAGGATGAATGCTGGTGGTTCGATACCATATTTTGTTCTTGGAGGATGCCTAAGTTCAGAAGTGGAATTGTGAAGGGCTGTAATGATAATGATAAAGAATTCATAAAATATCATTATACTCTACTCGGGTTTTACTCTTTAATTTAACCAAATAGAAAAAATATAAATAATAATATCACACAACTTATAGCTATTAAATACCTTTATAAGTATTTAGCTATTGTGTGCATACTTCCTTCCATTTTGAGAGATTATGAGCGTGGAAAAATTTGGCATGGTGCTCTCTAGGGCGGATTCACTTATTCTCAAAATATATTTAATTTAAAAATTATGCTGGTTTCCTCTCGGTGTTACCGCAGAGTGGCATGTCGTCACGTTTTGAAACGTATTGAAAAACAATTAAGGTTTTATTTAGGAAGGTTCGAGGTTCTCTTATGATCAGTTAAAAAAAGATTTTTTATTCATTGATAAAATGTTATGTTTACTGCGCTGATGTGGCAGCGTCAAATAGTACCATAGTCTGTACGGATAAAGAATGAGGTTAGAAATGGCGGTTTATTCAGCCCATATCGTCAACATGCACAGTATAAATAGCGAAAACCCTCTAATAACGGTATATCGTTATAACGTTATATTATTCGGTTTGAAACTTTCTATTAATCGGAAAATATTTGAAAAGGATTGTATACCCAAGTAGGTATATTAATTTTAAATAACATTTATAACCAGCGACCCTATAGACCCTGGGTCTATTAATGTGGCATTATTTAGACTTAAGAAAATCATTAAAGACTATTTATTTTATGTATCTTATGAATATTTATATTTTATAGAATCTCTGAATTTTTCGGATAGAATTTAATCTTGAATACTCCTTTTATTACTCGCTATTTGAAGTTTTATTACAATTGATTCAGCCATGCCAAAGATTAGCTCGGACAAACAGACAAACGCAAATTTTAAAAATTTGTACTTATGTCTCAACGGCATGTAAATATTTTATACAAAAACATAAACAAACAAAATAAACCATAGACGACAGACTCTCCAAATGCGTCGAAGCTCACAAATTAGCAAAACAGGACTAATATTTTTTTGTAGTTTATAGGAATTTCTTATTTTTTATCCCAATGATAAGTTGAGCTGAAGTTATAGAATATACCGAGAAACGCATATCGCAACATATTTTTTTTTGCAGTCTTTACCGGCTGGCGAGAGTATAGACAACGATAGTGTGCGAGGGAGAGATAAATAAAGGGGACGGCATTTTCAATCCTATTCTTTAACCGCATGGGTAGTAAGTTGGCACAGTTCCAATCCGAACCCGCTTATATGTTCAAGATTTAAATATTTTACCACAAATTCTCTTGTTGATTGCTATTAGGCCCAAGTGATGATATTAATTAATTTAATCATATTGACAATCTTTTTACTACAATTTTTTATTATTTTTTAAAACTGCAGTCACAAACTAACTAACAGCTCACCTGAGAGTAAGCAGGTATTGTAGCCAATGGACACCTTCAACAACGCTGGTATTATGTAAGACCTTAGTCCTTTCCTAGTTGAGCCGACCCATTCGTTCTACAACCATGATAAAGCTGCAGCGTGGCTCTATCACTTTAGTCAGGTCAAAGATTTTCATTTAAAATTATCTTTTACAAGGCAATTTTGGAAGGAAAATGCTACACCATCACATCAACAAGAAAAGGCGAATAGAAAATCACAGAAACAGAAACCAAAAAAAAAGAAAACTTTTTTATTCAATTATAGATTATAAATAATACTTATTGAAAGTCACTTTTTTGTTTAACTTACACACTGGTTAGGAAAAACAACCTCTGTCCTGGGTACTAACGAGCAAAGACACACAGCGGGACTTTTTAATAAAATTAATTTACAGTATATTATTTTATACAATTAGTGTGAAAAAAAACCCCGTGTAGTGGCGGGTAAGAATGCTCACTACCCCATATCTCCCCGTGGGTGTCGTAAAAGGCAACAGAGGGAACCTGAGACAGAAGATGGGCAGCAGCATCTTTCTGATAACAGAAAAACAACAATAAAAAAACTGCAGTTGCCAACCCGCTCACCAAGCGTGGCAATATACCCCCATAAAAGTAACAAAGAGACGGCCCCCCCAGTTCCCGGCGGCCCCGCTATTCCTGGCTACGGTGGCAACCATGGTAACGGCGGGGCAGGGAGTGCTAAAAATCTCCGGTGGAGGTTCGGTTGCCACCTACGACGATACGACCTGGCAACTTATAACGCACGCACCCTGAGGACTGACGAGAAGATCCTGGAGCTGGAAGAAGAGATAGACAAGTTGCGCTGGAATGTCATAGGATTATCCGAAGTCCGAAGCGAGGGGGAGGACACGGTAATCCTCGAATCCGGCAATTTCTTTTTTTTTTATTTATCGTCCACAAGTCTCTCGTTAACAACTTTGTAAAGATGGGAGTGTGTCGACGAGGGTTGCGTACGTTCTCAGAATCACCAAACGGTATTCGCTGACGGTTATACACGTTTACGCACCAACCTCGGCACACCCCGATTAGTAGGTGGAGGAATGTATGAGGATATCTCTAGAGCCATGCATTCATCCAAAACCGACTATACGGTGTTATTGGGAGACTTCAACGCAAAACTAGGCACAAGCAAAAACGGTGAGCTAAAAGTAGGGAATTTCGGAATAGGGCAACGGAATCCAAGGGGTCAGCAGCTGGCCGACTTCATGGAGAAAGAGGGACTCTTTATGATGAACTCTTTCTTCCAGAAGCGGCCCCACAGGAAGTGGACCTGGTCGAGTCCCGACAGTTCGCCAAAAAATGCGATTGACTTCATTATGACGACCAGACCACAACTGTTCAGTGATGTCTCAGTGATCGCGAGGGTGAAAACCGGTAGCGATCACCGAATGGGGAGAGGCACACTGAACCCAAACGTTAAGTTGGAGAGGTCACGTCTAATGAAGTCAACGCTCCGTCCCCCTCGTGCTCTGTTTCAAAGACCCGAAACCTTTCATCTGGAGTTACAAAACCGTTTTCAGTGCCTAGAAGACTACAATGAAGTAGACGATATGAATAACAAGCTCGTGGAAACTGTCCAAGCACTCGGAGCTAAGTTTTGGAAGACCCGCCGCAGAAGAACACAAAAACTCTCCAATCACACTCTTAATCTAATGGCTGGTAGACTGGACATAAAGCTGCAGTCTTCAGTAGATTTGACAGCATACAGGCAACTAAACAGACAGATCTCCAAATGCATGCGGCGGGACTTACGCAACTTTAATACTGCTCGTGTTAAAGAAGCGATCGAGCGGAACCGGGGCTCCAAAGTCTTTGCTAGAGATCTGTCTGCCAGAAAAAGCCAACTGTCGAAGCTGAAGACCGAGTGTGGCAGTGTCGTTACCGGGATACCTAAGATTTTGAGTGAGATTGAGAGGTTCAATGGGCAGCTGTACACATCATCGTTAGATCCACACGTAAGTGTGAGTAGCGATCCAAAAGCGAGTCTTATCCGACACTATTCCGATAATATCCCTGACGTCAGTCTGAGCGAGATTAGAATGGCTCTCCAGCACCTTAAAAACGGCAAGGCCCCAGGCGAGGATGGAATTACAGCGGAGCTTCTGAAAGCGGGTGGAAAACCGGTTCTTGAAGTCTTTCGGAAGCTCTTTAATTCCGTCCTCCATGGTGGCACTACACCGGAGGCGTGGAGCAGAAGTGCGGTGGTCTTATTCTTCAAGAAAGGTGACAACGCTCTCTTGAAGAACTACATACCGATTTCCCTTTTGAGCCGAGTCTACGTGCTGTTTTCGAGAGTCATTACGAATCGTCTCGCGCGCAGACTTGACGTCTTCCAGCCTCCCGAACAAGCCGGTTTCCGAAAAGGCTTTAGCACCATAGACAACATATATACACTTCGGCAAATTATACAGAAGTCCGAGAAATACAATTTGCCACTATGTCTGGCGCATGTGGACTATGAGAAAGCCTTTGATTCCGTCGAAGTTTGGGCGGTGCTGCAGTCCATTCAGCGGTGCCAAGTTGCCTGCCGGTATATCGAAGTGCTGAAGTGCTTGTACAGTAGAGTTACGATGGCTATCCCAGTACAGAACCAGAGTTAGAAACCTATCCAATTGCAGAGGGGTGTAAGACAGGGTGACGTGATATCCCCGAAACTCTTCACCGCTGCATTGAAAGACATTTTCAAGCTTCTGGACTGGAAAGGATACGGTATTAACATCAATGGCGAGTACATCACTCACCTTCGATTTGCCGGCGATATAGTCCTTATGGCAGAATCGCTGGAGGATCTAAGCACTATGCTCAATGACCTCAAGAGTGTTTCCCAACGGATATGTCTTAAGATGAACATGGGTAAAACAAAGATCATGTTTAATGTCCATATCACACCTATGCCGGTAGTTGTTGGGAGCACTAAGCTCGAAGTTGTTGACGAGCATGTTTACCCGGGACAAATAGTCCGACTAGGAAAGTCCAACTTCGACCGAGAAGTCAATCGACGGATTCAACTCGGCTGGGCAGCGTTCGGGAAATTCTGGCACATCTTCTCGTGAGGTATACCTCAAAACTTGAAAACAAGTCTGTACAACCATTGCGTGTTGCCATTGATGACCTATGGTACTGAGACATTGTCTTTCACTGCTGGCCGGATGAGGAAGTTCAAGGTCGCTCAGCGAGCTATGGAGAGGGCTATGTTAGGAGTTTCTCTGCTTGATTAACTTAGAAATGAGGATATTCCCAGTAGAACCAGAGTGACCAACATAGCCCAACGGATTAGGCAGCTGAAGTGGCAATGGGCCGGCCATATAGCTCGAAGAACCGACAACCGTTGGGAAAAAGGTTCTCGAGTGGCGGCCTCGTACCGGCGGACGAAGTGTAGGGCGTCCCCCCACTAGATGGAGTGATGACCTGGTTAGATATGCAGGAAGTCGATGGATGCAGGTGGCTCATGACGGTTCTTTGTGGCATTCCTTGGGGGAGGCCTATGTTCAGCAGTGGACTTGTGAAGAGCTGTAATGATGAATGTTGATGATGAGTGTGAAAAACTTTAGATCAACTCATTCCCAGGGGTTGTTATCAATCATGTACTCTTTAATAGTGTAACAACCATAGACTAATGTATAAATAATAACCCTTACTAAACAAATTTTACTTAATATTATTTTAAACTTTTTGATGAATAAGGCCTGCATATTTTCTGGGACTTTGCTGTAAAAGCGCTACCCCATGAAGGAAGTCGACCTCTTTGGAGTCGAGTAACTGGTATAACTAACTTATGCTTGTTCCTTGTATAATTTACAAAATGTACATCACTATTTTTATAAACCTATTTTTGTATTTGTGTTAATTTTTTGCCTAATATTTGGTGATTTAGCCGAATATTTGACCGAATACGAATATTCGGTAAACCTGCCGAATATGAAACCGAGTATTCGGCCCATCCCTAGCTTTTACTACAATCGGGGATTCGTTGACTTCAAACTTGATACGAAGATTTATAGCTTTAAATTCAAGTAGCTTCGTTATTCACCTAACTTTGAGCGCGCAACGAGATTATTCAAATTCGACAACCACAAACGTATTAAACTTGGACAAGGTTTAGGTAGGGTTTTATGGGCGCTCGCGTAGAAAAGAATTGTGTACGGAAGACAGATGTCATTGATGTGAATCCGATTCGTTTAGACGAGAATCGTTTTTATAGAGTCTGGAATCCACGTTTCATAATTATGGTTTCTATCTTTAAAATATTTCTTAACCGACTTTAATCAGTTCACATTCAACTGTGTGTATGCTGATCAATTGTTAACCGATTTTACAGAATCACATTTTATTATATAGGCTACAGAGATCCCATATTCAAATTTTTTATTAAAATTTCGCTCATTAGTTAAATATGACAAAAATCCATCCCTTAGATTAAAAGAATGGTAGATGAAGTTTTTAATGTTACTGTTTAGACTACATTCTATTTATTGAGTTTTAACATTTAATAAAATACTAATTACGTTTATTGTATTTGATTTTAAGTTTATCAGAATAGATAGTTATAAATTATCGTATCATGAAGTTCAGATGAATGTACCTTTTAATAAATAGTAAATGTTAATAAGAGGGCTGGTTCTTTTCTCCCTCAAAGACATAGCCATTCAGTGAGGAAACGCAGCCAGCGTCCTTGGCACGATATCACGGGGCGTAAGAATATATTATGATAATTTAAGTTTTAGTCTTATATAATATATAACGGTATACTTTTAAATGTTGCATAATTTAATAAAAATACAAATGTAAAAAAATAATTCATAAAAACCTTGCAAATATAATTAATATATTTTTCATAAATACAAGTATTACGAAAATCGGTAAAGGGGCATTTTTTTACATACGTAACATCTTCTGCACCATCAGCTTTTAGAACTCCACAGCTGGACATAGGCCTCCTCGTTGTTAAAAGAATTTGCCTAAATTGCCTCGTTTGGCAGGCGGATTGGACTATACAATCTCTTTTTTTGTAACATGAGGCGGTGAAATAAGAGAATACAGCATTCTATTTCGTCCCGTGGGTGGCGTAAAACGCCAAAAATATATCTTGTTCACAAATAGAATGCAGTCGCGTCACGAAATAATTTGGCGTAAGATATATATATATATATATATATATATATATATATATATATATACCAATACAACTTCTGAACAACACAATCATGTTCGGATGTTTGATGGCAACAGCCTCCGCAGATAACGCCGATACGTTATACCTTTTATGTATATAGGAATATACAGCGTTATTCAATTGATTTGAAATAAAATTTTACCCTCCGTTTACACACTCGCGCGAGCGGCGAGGCCAGTCGCGAGGCGAGCCACGAGGTGCGAGTTAAAACGCTAGCTCGTGGCTCGCCTCGCAGCTCGTCTCACCACTCTCGGCGCTCGCGTCGGAGGCGGTTTTTTGGGCACGAGGTAAAGGGCCTCGCGAGGGACGCGAGCGTGGTGTTTACACTCGCGTCTCGTTTCAGTTTGTTTACGGCGCCCTTCCATAATAACATTCGAATTGCTTTTGTTTTAAAATTATATTTTAATAAAATAATATTATTTAATCTGGCACTATAGGTACTAGCAATTTATAAGTATAAAATTATGAAACTGAAAAGGTTCTGTTTCGATGAATAGATATCATCTGTCATATTCTTCCTCAATGACGTATTTTTATTAATTTCCTTCCTTTTAAAATGGCCAAGCATCTTGATGACTCAACGCAAACTGACCGCATCGCGAGAGTGTAAACAGGCACTCGTTACCTCGCAACAACACGCGAACTGCAAGGTGAGGTATGAGGCGAGGTGCAAGGCGAGAGTCTAAACGCGGTATGATACGTTTTAAATATTGGATTTATTTACATGTCAAACTTAAATATTTAATTTTATATTTTTTTTATTTATTTTTACAACAACATAAATACATAATATTATACACAGTTCATAAGTACAGTGCAAAATAAACCTATATAAGTTAGTAAGTGATAAAAAGACAACTATAATTTACTTATTTAATTATTTATTTACCAGGAAAACTCACAGCTATTAATTAACACTGTATGGTACTTTTGCAACTCACAGAGTAATCCTATTAAAATTGTTCACGACACAGCCCACTAATGTAGGTATATTCATGAATTGAATACCTAAAGTTTCATCATACATGTAAAATTACAATTTGTGTTACTTTTTGAGTTATTTGGTTGATAAAAGTACCTAGAAGTAGTTCGTGTGATATTACATACTGCCTGCGCGTCGCACTTTTCTTTTCGAACTTGGCTAACACCCGTCGTGGTTTCTCATTCATCATTCATTACAGCCTATTAAAAGTCCACTGCAGAACACTAGCCTATATATTGTCTCTTAGGAGAGACATTTCCCATGGCTGCTACGTTTGGCAGGCGAGTTGGCAACCACAGTTCTGTTATTGTGGTATTTCACATAGGCAGCCTTACTATCAGCGACTGGCTAAGTTTAAGATAATGTCTCTCCGAAATAGACGAGACATTCTTTATCTGTGTTTTCCACATAAAATTGTACACAATAAAGTGCAGTGACCTTCTTGCTCGCACATTGTTAGCTGTTCCGCGTAAATATCCCCGTTATCGCATCTTAAAAACATTTTATATTCCTTTCGCGAAAACTCATCTCGGGAATCATGCTCCTATTGTTCGTATATGTGGCAAATATAACGAAATAGCTAAAACCATACCTAGCATCGATATATTTCACGACTCTTATAAGAGTTTCAAAATTAAACTTATTTTCGTCCATTTCCTGTTAAAAATTATATTTTGAATAGAATCTATTTAATACTTAAATTAAAAATGTGCATACTTCTGAAGACAGTACAACATCTACCATTTTCTTTCCCAATAATTGAACCTGATTTTTTTTTCAATACCTTTTATTTTACCTATTTAGTCAAATAATTTACTTAAATTATTTCTCGTTTTATTGGATGTTTTTCCTACTCCAAATTAATTCTAAATTAAGTTGCACGACTCAATCTGTAAATATTATGTACACTTGGAATTGATATACATATCAGAAAATATAAGTGTGTATGTTTTTGTGACAATGTAACATATATGTATATTGTAAGTGTACTTGTTAAATAAAAAATAAATTACATGGTTTCTCTCTATTTGCTGTTTCTATTTCCCTCAGTATGTTACTCTATGATATGTATCTGTATACTCTGTATGACAAACGAGCACACAGTCAACCAGATGGTAAGTGGATACTGTGGCCCATATTCATCTACATTTATCCGTGATTAAAATCAAAATGCAGATGCGTTTTCACCCCTGAGGACTGATGCAATGGCTCATTTCTAGTAAGAGGGGTCGCCGGTTCTCTACACTCACCATAAGACATTTTGCACACTGCTATTTTACGCTGGTATTCTGTGAGAGCCCGGTCGGGCCGACCCATTCATGCGACAACCATAATATAGCTGCAACATAGCTATATATCGATATCTCGGAAGATTAGCGAGATATCGAAAAATTTTATTCTTACTTTTCGGCGTATCTCGTCGAGATATATGCGAATCCGCCTTCGAATCTTGGCAACGTAAGAACCGTAGTCGTGTCTCTGTTATGAACCTGCCTATAAGTCAATGTGAAATACCATCAAGAGCTTTATCACCACTTACTTCCACGTAAGGTTGTAGTCAAGCAGTGGCTTATAACAATAACATAATATATAATGAAATATAAATTCGGTTATCTCTGATACCTAACGCATTTTGATACTATTTTTTTTTTAATTAACCAACTCTTAATATTATTACTTTATTTTGGTATGGTATCTATCAACCAATAGTACTGTAGTATTTCTGTCGACAAAGAGCATCCCTTGCTGCGTTCTTGGTCGGAACTAGTATAATTATAGCATGTGAAGTATTTCGACATACTCCTCTGGGGTGGCATCTCTGGATTTACACCCGTATCGTTCTTCGTTTGAAATTGGTTGTAGGTACTGTACAATGTTATACTGCTTGGTACATGCCTTCTCTCATTTCTAAATGAATTGTGGATCGATTTGTCCACTGCGAAGTTTCAGTGCGTGTTGGCGGAGTTCATATATCCTAGAACTATTTTGTTCCTCAAACATGTTTCATTTTTTTTGAAAATTGTGTTTCCAACGCTGAGTAGGTATATGGTAAGCAAGCAAATAAAATTCTCAAATAACAATTTTATTGGTGCTGTATCGAGCCCGTATTGATCGCGTAATATTGTTCGTTTTATACGTGGTAGAGCCATGCTGCAGCTATATTAGTAGTATAGTTTTAGCACGAATGGGTCGGCTCGACCGGGGAAGGACCACGCTTTCACAGAATACCAGCGTCAAATAGCAGCTTAACACTGCTGTGTTTCGTATGGTGAGTGTAGAGAACCGGAGACCATTTTTTACTGGAATCAAAGCATTCCATCTTAGTCCTCATGGGTGGCAACGCATCTGCATTTTGATTCGCAAACAAGGATATATGTAGATGTCTATGGGCATGGGCCACAACAACCACTTACCATCAGGTGGACTGTGTTCTCGTTTATCACCATATACTATAAAAATAAATTAAAATAAACAGCGATCTCTTAGTCATCCTAGTCCTTGAGCTAACTCTTCAATTACATTAAGAAAATAAAATAATACGGGACATGAAAAAAGTTTCTATAATTGATTAGTATCATAGTATCATAAAATATCACACGTTACCGTGTAGCGGTAGTGTAAGAATATCCACTACTCCATATCGTCCCGTGGTGTCGTAAGAGGCGTCAAAGGGAAATGAGCTAGATGGTCAGCAGCGTGTTCTTCATAACAACTAGAAAATAAAAAAAAACACGGATGCCAGCCCGCTTGCCAACGGCAACAATGGCAAATATGTGGATATTGACTGATGATACAATCAAAGAGGCGGCCTTTATTAAGCAGTAGACTTTAATGGGCCATCAAACCATCTTATAAAATTCTAAAAATAGAACAACTTCAAACAAAATATAATAAAAGCCGAACGCGCTATAATGAATCAAGTAACAAGCAGAAATTTTAGAAACAAATTTGAATTACAATATTCCCTTTTCCCTAGGGCCTACTGAGAAGAGTAACAACCACTTTTGACACACTAAGCACCCATTCAAAGTTCAAGCCTGTCATTTAAATGGAAATCGTCACAAGATAGAAAGGTGTGTATTTGGACTTTGAAAGATTTTTTTTAAATATTTAGGGAAGAGCCATTTTAGATAACGCTGTACTTCTTTTTTTATCCGTCTTACATATGTTGATAAGTATTATATAGGTCTGAAAGTAACATTGTGTTAAAGATGCAGCCTATATACGAGAGTTCTTTAGGGTGAAGAAATATCCTACGAATTTTTTTAATTACTCAGACATGCAAGTTTTTGTTTTACTTATTATAAGCCAGTGTTTGACCCCAATCCCACCTAGTGGTAAGTGGTGATATAGCCTTAGATGTGGCCGATTTACAACGCACGGTCTTAGCGTAACAAAAGCATATTCACTCTTACCTTGAAGACGCCTAGATTGTATTCAGATGGAGAAACAGACAGAAGTTTCGTCGTGTGAGGCGGGCATTGAACCCGGGTTGCTAACTTACTGTGAAGTTTCAGTAAGCGATTAACCCCTAAGTTGCAACGGTTTTATACATAGAAATAAGACGTGCAGTCTTTATGATATTTAAATATTGATATTTGTGAAATAAATTTATTTATAACACAATGAAAATTTAGCGACGAGGGATGATTGGACCCAATAATTGAATTGAATAACCCTGCGTAAGCTACGACCCGCTCTAAGAGGATTTGTTAGGTTGACCTTCTTATAAATTTGAGTGTTGAAATAAGCATTAAGGCTGAACGTGAAATATGAAAAAGGTGAATATTTTCATGAAAAAAAAATCTTAATTAATAACTCTACTGAGCATTAGAGGAGTCCCATTCTCCACTCATTTCTGAGAGGTTTGTAGAACTTGATACATCTAGTAATATCAAGTAGCCGGAAGAAAAAATATGTATTTCGATGGATGTCAATTTGTTCCTCTTCATATTCTTTCTGACAAAATAATAAAAAATTCCTTGACAAATTTTATTAAGCAAAAACACATTCATCAGGCAATTAGCAAGGGTATCTGCACGGCATATGGGCAAATAATTCTCTACCACGTCAACCAGTTTCGATGATCATATTATTTTTAGTTCTTTAAAGTCTATTTCTGTTCATTTAATTTCATAGTTATAAATTCTCGTTAAAGCTAAAATCGACACTTAAAATTGAGATTAAAAATGTTATTGGTGTCGGTGGGCTTCGAACTCTGGTACTTTGTTATTCGCGTGCTATATAATATAATAAATTAAACTACTTATCCCCTGAGCTACCATGGATCACATTCCCTTTACAACCCTTTTATTGCTTCACTCACTGTTTACGACGCCTCTAGAACAATGTTCACATTCTATCTTACCGCTATTGCATACCTGTCTTATTTTGTTCGTCCTTATTGGCCCGTAAAACTCCACTTCTGGCTATATAGCGAGTGCTCGGGTGTAGTAAGGATTGGCCGTATTCGTTAGGTTTGGCAAGCGAATCAACGAGTGCCAGACTTCTTGCATTTTTGATTTGCTGCCCGTCGTCGATATTAGTATCTAACGACTGACGTAAGCAAACTGACGTAACCATCCATCACCGACGGGACATGCACGGGACAAAACGGGGTCATGAACTCTCTTACTCTGCTTCCATTATATTATAAAATTATAAACAATCTTTAGTGCTTACTTTTGCCTCAATTAAAATAAATCATGAAATTTGCGAAAAGAGTAATCGCTCTCAGAAAATTTAGTCACTAAAACGCTAGCAATTGTTTATGATACTCTTCACATTATTCGCTTTCGTGTAGTTAAGTATCTTAATTGGGGTACAAAAGTGTATGTGTTATATATTTATATATTATATAAATGTTTTGTGTTACGAGCAAATATAATGCCACCTCAAACTTTTCATGGTGTGAGGGTAAAGGTGAACTCGTTTTGCATCACCCTTAATACTGGTAGCGAGGCATTTTGTTTAAGGATGTATGTAAGTGCCTATGGTCGATAGCAACCACTAACCATTAAGTCATAATTCGTTTTTAAGCTTTTTGCTGGACGTAACAACGAAAAATTAAAAAAAGCGTAAACTTTTTTGGTTCTAAAGCTATTTCAAAATTATCAGTTGTTACGTGGTAGAGCCATACTGCATCTATATTAATAGTATAGTTGTAGCACGAATGGGTCAGCTCGACCGGGGAAGGACCACGCTCTCACAGAATACCAGCGTAAAATAGCAGCTTCATGCTGCTGTGTTTCGTATGGTGAGTGTAGAGAACCGGAGATCCATTTTACTGGAAAAAGAGGCATTCTATCTTAGTCCTCACGGCTGACAACGCATCTGCAACCCATTTTAATTTGCAAACGAAGATAGATGTAGATGTCTAAGAAAAAATTATCTATTATTTTTAAAAGCATACACTAAACAACTAAGTCTGCTTGCTACGAGTACTTTAGATTTGTAATGAAGGCCCTACTTCTTATTAAGAAAGTTTCTTGTTTGTCTGTCTGTCTATCGTTCTGGGCGGAATTTGTCGTTATTGATTTTAAGCTAACTTGCTGATGAGTTGGAAACTAAAAATTTTGTTTATTGCTCAAATTCGGATGATAATGCAAGAATATAATAAAAAAAACGAAGTAAAAAAGTCACAAAATACAATCTAATAATTATGGTCATAAAAACATTGTTTGCTTTAAAAATATACACCTTATGGCTCTTGGACAATAACATGTATAATATTAGGATAGGTAGGTATTGGTAATTATTTGATCCACTTGGTAAATGGACCAAGTGATTGAAAACGCCCTATTATTCACCCGTGTGGTGGCGGGAAAGAATACCCACTTCCCCATATCTTCTCGTGGGTGTCGTAACTAGCAGCATCTATCTGATAACAGCAAAATAACAATAAAAAAACTGCGGTTGCCAACCCGCTCGCCAAGCGTGTCAACTACGGAGATATACCCCATGATTAAAGTTACGAAGAAATGGCCCCAGTCCCCGGCGGCCCCGCTATACCTGGCTGCGGTGGCGACTATGGTAACGGTGGAGCAGGGGGTGCGAACAATCTCCGGTGGAGGTTCGGTTCCCATCTAAAACGACTCGACTAGGGAACATACAACGCACGCACCCTGAAGACTGACGAGAAGAACCTGGAGTTCGAAGAAGAGATAGACAAGTTAATATAAGGTAATCGAAATAGCTGAACCAATTGTGCTTAAAATTTCCGAATAAACAGAGAGCACTGCAAGGGAGTATTTAGGCTATATTCCATACGAAAAACTTTTTTTTTTTGAGAAATCGAAAACTTGATAACAACATAATTTGAAAATTATCTTATATCAAAATAACACCACGTTAATAGATCCTGCATCGACCATGGTAACGGCGGTGCAGGGGGTGCTAAAAATCTCCGCTGGAGGTTCGGTTGCCACCTAAGACGACTCGACCTGCAATACAACGCACGCACCCTGAGGACTGACGAGAAGATCCTGGAGCTGGAAGAAGAGATAGATAAGTTGCGCTGGGATATTATAGGATTATCTGAGGTCCGAAAAGAGGGCGAGGATATGGTAATTCTCGCATCCGGCAAATTGTTCTATCACAGGGAGGGCGACTATCTGACCCAAGGACAAATTGCAGCTTCATGCTGCTGTGTTTCGTATGGTGAGTGTAGAGAACAGAGAGAGAAAAGAGGCATTCCACATTAGTCCTTACGGGTGACAACGTATCTGTATTTTGATTCGTAATCGAGGATAGATGTAGATGTCTATGTGCCACAGAAACCACTTACCATGAGGTGAACTGTTTGCCCGATAGTCATCCTTATCATATATAAAATAAAATGTTTAAATCAGTATTAATTACGAAGCCCAATTTGATTTGTCATTTTTCATATTGCCTGGGCAATATGAACAGTGCCCTGATTAATCACTTGGTCCATAACATGCATATGATACTGGTTTATAACGGTAATTGTAAGCACGGAAAAATAAATGTAAATATTGAAAAACCATTACATTTTAATTACAAAACCTGTTAAAACTTTGCAGCGGTTAAGTGTGAACGATATTTCGTCGCTGTGCGCCTTTCGAGTAAAAATAATTTGAAAGCAGTTTTTGTACAAATTAAATGTAAAGTGTTTTATTTTGCCAACGTTTTAAGTAGAAATATACAAAAATTAAATATGTATACATATTTAAGTCGTCCACGCTGCAGCTTTATTATGTTTGCAGCATGAAGGGTTTCGGCTGACTGGAGCAGGAATTCGCATTCACAGAATAACAGTGAGTGAGTGTTGAGAACCGGAGACTCTACATATAAGCTGTTATTTTACTCTGGTGTTTTGTGAGAACGTGGTCTATTCTGGGTCGAACCGACCTTTTCATGCTGCAGCCTGAAAGCTACTTGTAGTTAGAACTCGTTAAACTTATATATTTTAGTTTATGGATAAATATGTAAACAAATTATTGACAAAATTAAATACTTAGTAAATATTATTTCGACACAAGTTACTTGTAAAAAATGATTTCTTAAATTTACGTGAATACATGAAATACAACTAATTTTACTGTTTAATTTTAACTTTTTTCCCCGAAGTTTCGGGCTCTTTACAACGCTCATAGTCACGGAGTGGACGCAGGTAAGGTAAGGTGTTTGACGTCACAGATAACTGAGGCAACATTCAACTCTTAAATATTACTCTTATAGAGTAGAATTGGAACTATTATTATTATTATTCCGTGTTACTATTAAAAGTTTTGAAAATTTATTCGTAGTTATGGAATGGCTATAAAGTGTTCTGAAATAAATACATTCACTTAAAGTGGCAGTAAATTCACAAGCTGCGCCAATTTCCTTCCACGTTAAGATAAATTACTGACAGTACATCAAACTCATTAATTTCTCGCTTTCGACGGGACAATTACACAAATTACAGCATCGCCGAAGGCCCCGAATTAATTACGGTGCTTGAGTTGGCTAAACAATAAAAGTCATCGTTGTAAATTACGTTAAGAAAATGTTCGTTATTTTTTGAATTTCCATAAAACATTCCAAAGACGTGTTTTTAATTTAAACTTTAAGTCTGTTCTTATTTTATTTTTTTCTAAACTTTTAGTTGTATCATTAACATTTTAGGGAAAGTCAAAATAAACTAAAACTTGTGTAAAATTTTTATATATGTACACATTTTGAGTACTATTATTTTAAAACATTCCTAATTTTTGAATGAATTTGAAGAAATTAGAAAGGTTTTCTCTCATAACATGCTTATATTGTTTTTTTAACTTAATATTGAACTAACGATTTAAGGGTCAACGCCTGACCAAATACGAACCTGATACAAAAAAAAAATATATTCCGTTAGATTTTCATGCGGTTTTCACTAATAGCTTATGTAATCGCAACGATTGTAGAGTGATAAGTGATATCTATTTCCGTTAACGGTGTGGGAATTAGCGTCTAGTATTTCCTATAAAACTAAAGTGAGAAGGTAATTCATCTATTTGTAAGTGGTTTCCACCGTTCATTGCCGTCTGCAACTAACTTTTTTTGTTCTAATCTTATAAAAACTTTACCTCCACACTAGGATTTTCTCCAGTATCGTAGCCTGGGCGCAGTTTACATATATAAATTTCAGAAGGACAAACATCCAGACCCGGAAAAATTATTTGTAGGCCATACAAATACATGTTCCGTGTGGGATTTGAACCCGCGGCCCTTAGTACTGCAACTCATTGCTAAGCCCCTGCGCCACGGAGCCGTCTAACTTTAAACTAAAAAAAAATTCCTATAAAAAAATTTTAATTGTCCACGCATTTGTAGCCTTTACTGTTTAAAGGCAGTTGCAGCTATCCGCCGACTATAGTACCTACTTTCCATCGAGGTCTGTCTGTCTGTCCGTCTGTCTGTGAAGACCCTTTTTCTCAGGAACGCGTGGAGGTATCAAGCTGAAATTCATATCAAATACTCAAGTCTACTGTCCCTTGAAGCTGTGAAAAAATCAAACTTCTAAGCCAACGAAATCGAAAGATACAGCCGTTTATGCCGCAAATATTATGCCGCATGGGAATCAAAACCTACAGGGTACTTCCCGTGAACTCAGAATCTTAAAATTTGGTACGAAGCAACGTATTATAGCACAGATAAAGGAAAAATTGCGAAAAGCATAAATGTTTAGTTACATTATATAATAAAAACATTTTTAATAATTTTAACCTACGGATTTGTTCGGAACCCTCAGTGTGTGAATCCGACTCGCACTTGGCCGTTTTTTTTTAAAGAAGTGCTGCTCACCTCATAGTAAGTGTCGACCGCCGCCCATGAATAACCGCAACACCAGACCTTTTAAAAGGAGTAAAATCATTTCTTGAAAGTCCATAAATCGTATTGGTCCGGAAAATCGCCAGTGGTAAACGATTCCATAAAGAAGTCGAGCGAGGAAGAAGGGTTGTAAGTTCGTTTGTCATTTCAGATTTAAATTAAAAATTAAACAGTGATAGTGTGATGTATTGCCTTGTCACCTCTTGGGACTGAGACGTGATGCTTTAAATTTAATACGAATTTATTATGCCATAATCTCCTTGAACAAATTTGCCCCGTTTACGACATCTATACAAACGACTACCTCGTTGGGTCTCTAGTGGTCGTAAACGTTGCTGATCATGGAGTTGAATTCCGGGATTTGAATCCCGGGCCGGGTCATAATCAGTTATTATTTTGTTCTGTCAAGAAATAATCGTGTCGGATTACCGTTCCATCGGACTATGAAAGCGAAGGAATAGAGAGTGCACTTGTGCTTACGCATACACTCGGGCACTATAATTCTGTCCTGCATAGATAGCTAGTCTCTGTTCACACTGACCGCAGTGACCGAAATTCGGTTTACAGGACATTATTATTCCACTTGTAGCCGTGAGGCATTTCCAGCATTTATGAAAGTTTTCACTTATAGGATCTATAGTGTAAGAATTCTTGTATTCTAAAATGTTTTTATTTTTAACACAACTAAGAGTTTTCGATTGTTAATTCGTTTTGAATGTTAATTGAACGTAAAGAGAAATATGCTTAACGCTAACGCAGGAAATTAGGTAGATAAGTTTTATTTACTACGTTACTGAGGTATATTGCTCCCGTTACTGAGGTATATTGCTTCTGTTACTCAGCCTCATTAATTTTACGCTCTCGCCGCGACAATTACACGAGTTTCTGTCGTCAGTGAGGGCATAAAATTTAGTCGGAAGCCTTGATATATGAATAACCTAAGCACTTTCCGTTGTATTATAATTAAATTTATATGGTTGTAAGGCACCATATGAATTTATACTATGTAGTGTCGGTGTAAAAATATCCACTATCCAATATCATCTATCTCTTGTGGCGCAGCGGCTTAGCAATGAGTTGCAGCACTGATGGCTGTGATTTGGAATCCCGCCCGAAACATGAATTATAATTTACTACAGATTATCTGTGAGTACTCTACTAGCGACATCTGCATTTTTCGACTGTAAAGTGTTGTAACGTTGTAAAGAAGATTACAATTATAGAAGCAGATAACCTCCGGCCGGAGGCGTCTTCAGGATCACATCGCTTCGCAATAGAAAGCAGGTTAGCCCATCTGACTTTTTGGAGTATTTATGATACCTGAACCACCACGTAACACAAAACCGGGGCCAACCTTGCTCACCACTAAATTAGCTATCGAAGGCATGCAGTAGCGTGAACATTGTGCAATTTATGAATATCAACTGCCTCCACCATACAGAAGAAAATACCAATGTGGGTGTAACGTTATTGAAAAAAAAAGGAAAAAAGAATCTCGCGTGTATCGTAAGGGGCGACAGAGAGAATCGTATCTGTAAATGGACAGCAGCGTCTTCCTAACATCTAAATACCAACTTGCCCGTCAAACGTGACGAATATTGCAAATATACCCTTTGAGGCAACCTACAGGGAAAGCCTATGTTCAACATTGGACTTTTGATAGGCTGTAACCATAACAATAACAGTTGTACCCTCCTGTATTATGTCGAATACTTCTTCCAATTACGACCGACGAGAGACATATGACAGGCGAGGCTCTTATACCGACTATTTTATTTAATAAAGTTAAAATTGGTCCGTTGGTCAAGGTTAGAAGGAGGGCGGCGACAGGGTCAACTAGCGTTGATGGGGCCGTGGATCAGGGCGATAAGACAGGCCCTGCCTACATGCTACGAAGGTACACCATGTGGGGTTTTTTTTTGGTGCGAGTTCGACATGACCTGTCCTTGCGAAGCGGTTATGCGTAGATATTTTTACGTTGTAGTGCTACACTGCAGTTATACTATGGCTTCGGCACGAATCGGTTGGCTTGACCGGGAAGTGACCACGATCTCACAGAATATCAGCGCGAAACAGCAGAATAATCTTGTGCTTGGTATGGTGAATGTTGAAAACCCATTTTTACTGGTAACGAGGCATTTAATCTTAATTATCAGAAGTCACAACGCATCTGCATATTGATTCCTAATCGAGGATAGATGTGGATGTCTATCGGCCGCAGCATCCACTTACCATTATGTGAAATTTGTGCTTGCCAACCCTTATTCTATAAAAATATATTTCCCTAGTAAAATGTGGGTAGTCGTGAGCTATGAATTCAAATAAAAATATGGATGTTCCTTGCTAATGTATCAGTCAAGTGGGCTGAAGAGCAGTCTCGCAGTGAAATAATAAACATGAGCATGTACTCTGCTCCCAACTTGAATGAAAACACTTCAAATCTCTTTTATGTTAACGAAAGAAAATGTTATTTATATTAAAAGTAAAAAGTATTTCAAAAGTTTTAGATAAACAGGCATAAATGTTATTTATTCTTTCGCCTTAACTGAAAGTTTGTGCCAAAAGTTTGCGCCTAGTTAAAAGTTGATTTAGAGTTTTTAAGAAATCTTACGCTAAGTACATACGTAAAAGTCAAATATTTTTTGTAAGATATTCAAGATTTTTTGTAATCATTACTTGGCTATATGTTGTATTTAATAATTAAATATATTCATATATGTGTTTTTTTACACAGTTAGGGTGACAAACGAGCACACAGTCCACATGATGGTAAGTGATGCTGTGGCCCATAGACATCCACATCTATCCACTATTAAGACTAAAAGTGCAGATGCGTTGTCACTCTTGAGGACTAAGATAGAATGCCTCGATTACAGAGTGAGGGAAGACAGAGTGCACCTGTGCTTGCGCATACATTCGGGCACTGTGATCCGTTCTTTCGCAGATAGTCTTTGTACGTGGTAGAGCCATGCTTCAGCTTTATTTGTGGTATACTTGTATCACGAATGGGTCGTCTCGACCGGGGAAGGACAACGCTCTCACAGAATACCAGCGCGAAATAGCAGCTTAATGTTGCTGTGTTTCGTATGGTGAGTGTAGAGAACCTGAGACCCTTTTTACTGGAAAAGAGGCATTTCATCTTAATCCTCACAGGTGACAACGCATCTGCATTTTGATTCGTAATTGAGGATACATCTAGATGTCTATGGGTCACAGAAACCACTTACCATCAGGTGGACTGTGTCCTCTTTTGTCACCCTATCCTATAAAAAAAAAGATAGCTTGTCTCCGTAGAGACTGGCCGCCGTGGCTGAGATTCGTCTGGAAGACATTACTATTTCCCGAAAAACCTGAAATCGAAAATAAAAGTAAAGTAGGCTGTTTTACAATAAATTTAGCACTAAGCTGTTTAATAAATTTGCCACTGTCGGGGAACAAAATTTGTGTAATTAACGCGTTGAAACACGGAATTCACGGGCTGGAAATAGCGGCAGTACTGTCTAAATTTAGTTGATTTTTGGTGCTTTCGTTGAAATTATTAATTTATTTTACAAATTAAAATCGTTTAAGTTCATTTTTAATATTATATATATCTGTTTAGGACGATTTTGCTTCTATTCACTTTTTCCACAGTACGTCGAAGCAAGAAGGAGAGTTATGATTTTGACGGGTATGTATGTGTTTGACTACCATCGCACTGCCTTAGCGTAACAAAAGCCAACTTGCCTTCAAGATTATATGTGGTAGAGCCAGGCAAGGAATTTATGGATGATAATAATCCCTAGGAATAAGGTGATGGCTACCAAGCTATTTCAAATTTGTTTTGTGTTTCTATTTTTATTACATATATGATTGTAAGCTGTTATTTTTTTTTAAAGTCTCACTGGGTTTCTTGCTGGTTTTCATCAGTTTAATTGTGGTAATTTACCAGTGGTAAATTAAACACAAGAGTGACTTTCAATAAGTATTATTTATAATCTAGTTATATTGAATAAAAAAAAACAAATTAATATTGCAGATGTGAACGGCAGAGTCGGTAAGGGACGCCCTAGGCGAATGTTTATCGACGAATATATCGTCATATTGAAAATGGGCCAAATCAAAAGTACCTTTAACCGACGAGCGTATATGCGTAGGTATATGGATGTGGAGGAAGCGAGAGAGGTGTGTCAGGATCGTGCCGAATAGAAGTCCATAGTCTCTGCCTATCTCTCTGGGTGACAGGCGTGAGTGTTTTTGTGAATAAAAAAATTTCCGTTTCTGTTTTTGTTTCTATTCTATGTTAGTCCTCAGCATCTGCATTTTGATGCTTAATCGAGGGTAGATGTCTATGAGCCGCAGCATCCGCTTACCATCAGGTGGACTGTATGCTCGTTTGTCACCTTTCTTCTATAAAAAAAAGATACTTAGATTGTAATTGGACGGAAAGAGAGACGCTGGAAAAAGCCATGGTATTATTTTATATTGCCTTATAGATAAACTAGTGACCCGCCCCGGCTTTGCCTGGACAGGATCCATTAATGTTGCGTTATTTAGGTTTAATATATTTAATTTTTCGTTTTTTTAAATCTTTTATTTTTTCGGATAAAACATAGCCTAGATCCTTTCTGGCATTGCTCTCTATCTGCCAGTAAAGTTTTATTACAACCGGTTCAGTTATTACGAAGAATAGCCCGGACAGACAGACAGACAGATAAACATTTTAGAAACGGTTATTTTGCCTTAATGGCATGCAAATAAGCCCTAACTTCGATAAATGACGATTTCAATATTACACACAGACACATCAAATTTATTTATATGTATAGGTGTATAAATAAGCATGTTTCAGGCTATACACTTGCCACAGCTGGGCATTTCATATCTGAGAGTTATGGAGCAATTATTTCGCCTTTCTTCTCCACTTTACATGTCCGCATTTTTTATTTCTCAGTCATTCAGGTTCATCACGATATTTTCCTAAACCTGCAAGCAAGTGTTATGTCAGCACTTGAAATTGTAATTAATAATATTATTGAATCCCACCGGGATCGAACTCAGGTTTCTTGCATATTTTAAATTACATATTACTATATAATGTACATATTTTTAACACAAAATAATTATTTCTTTGCCAAATTAACTATACATTTATGGGGTAACACGGATTACAATAATCATGCAGATATTATATCGTTTTTCGCTGTTTCTTTTCTATCACCGATGTGAATACAGCCACCCATAAGTTATGTCAAATTACTAAAACTAGATTATAAGTTGCAGTAGTGCAGTATTGAAGTATATTGATAGTTTTTAAGAGAGACACCGCTGCAGCTGAATTACGGCTTAGCACAAATGGGGCAGCGTAACCGGGAAGACTGTTTTCGACGTGATTTTTTTTTATAGGATAAGGGTTGCAAACGAGCACACAGTCCATTCGATGGCAAGTGGTTGCTGCGGCCCATAGACATCTACATCCATCCTGTCTTACAAATCAAAATGTAGATGCGTTGTCACCCGTGAGGACTAAGATGGAACGCCTCACCTCCAGTAAAAAGGGTCTCCGGCCACCTGCACTCACCAAGCGAAACGCAGAGATAAACCTCTACTTCACGCTGGTTTTTTGTGAGGTCGTGGTACCATCCCAGTTCGAGCCGGCCCATCCGTGCGACAGCAAAAGCTGCCGCGTGGCTCTACCACCGTAAAAACCCACGTTGCAGCTACAATTGTAGTTTTAGCAAGAATGATTCGGCTTGATCGAGGTAGGACTACGCTCTCACATAATACCAGCGTAAAATCGCAACTTAATGCTGCTGTGCTTCGTATGGTGAGTGTAAAGGACTATAGAACCTTTTTTCTAGAAACAAGGTATTCTATCTTAGTCCTCATTGGTGACAGCACATCAGCATTTTAATTCTTAATCGAGGGTAAATTCAGATGTATAAGGACCACTGCATCTACTCTACCATCAAGTAGAATTTGTGCTCGCTTGTCACTCTTATTCTGTAAAAAAGAGCTCTCGCAGAATACCAACGTAAATAGCATAATAATACTGTTGTATTTTGTAAGGTGAGTGACGAACACAGCAGATAATTTTCACTGGTATCGAGGCATTTCATATCAGTTTTCATGGCGACCGCGGGCTTGCGTTTTGATTCTTATTTGTGGATAGATTTAGTTGTCTTTGGGCCATATGTATATGAGAATTAAATACTAATGTACTCGTAATAATCTATACAAATAAATAAAATTGAAGTGTCTGTTTGTAATGGCAAAATTACAGCATTTTACTAAACGCATATGATATTATATACGATATTTATAACAAAAACACAAATTTTAAAATTTTTGTTTGTCTGTCTGTCTGTTTTTCTGTCTGTCTGTATGTCTGTCTGTTTGTTCCGGCTAACCTACGAAACGGATTGAACGATTCTGACGGGAATTTCACTGCCAGATAGCTGATGTCACAAGGAGTAGCTTAGGCTACTTTTATTTTAGAAAAATCATTACGGTTCCGCACAAAAAAAATAAAAACCCAAATTTACCCGGGCGAGGTCGCGAGTGTAATTTTAAATGGGGAGGAACTGAGTCTTGTCGATACCACCATTTTTCTTTGAATAACACTAGATGCGAAGCTTCAATGGAGCCCCCATATATCAAAATTAGCTAGCAGATTTAGTTCTGCAGCATATGCTGTAAAAAAGATTAGAAATCTTACCATTGTGGAAACAGCTAGACTTGTTTCCTTTAGCTATTTCCATAGCATAATGTCGTATGGTATTTTGCTATGGGGACAAGCGACTGATACTGAAATTATATTTGTTTTACAGAAGAGGGCATAAGAGAAATCTACGATTTAACATCTAAAGAGTCGCTCTTATAAACATTTAAGTAAATTAATATATTAATTTTGGCCTCTCAATACATTTATGAAAATGTACTTTACGTACACAGAAATAAAGGTAGTTATACAAATAAGTGTATTCATTCAGTAAATACTAGGAACAGACACAGGCTAGTAGTACCAGTTACTCGACTCCACTGACTCAGTAATTCATTCTTGGGGCAATGTATAAGCTTTTACAACAAAATCCCACAAAATATACAAAATTTGACCTGCTCAAAGTTCAAAATTTTAAGTTAACTAAGTGAGTATAAAAACGGTTATTATAATATTAATGAATTTATAGATGATAATAACCCCTGGGAATGAGGTGATCGATACCAAGCTATTTCTTATTTGTTGTGTTGTTAATTGTGTAACATACATGATTTTAAGCTGTTTAAATAAAAGTACCACTGGGTTTCATGCTGGTTCTTCCCAGGACAGAGGTTTTTTTTTCGAACCAGTGGTAAGTAAACAAAAGAGTGACTTTCAATAAGTATTATTTATAATCTATATTGAATAAAAAAAGTTTCTGTTTCTGTATATTATGTTTCATAGTATTCACTTACAATCAGGTGGGCTGTGTGTTCGTTTGTCACCGCTTATTATTGAATAATCATAAATCGAAGAAATTTCGAGAAAAATTTTAGTATTTGATTGATGGACCAGAAGTAATAAAAGAAAGCTATCAAAATTTTCTTAATGTCTCTTCATTTCAAATGGAGTAATGACTAAGCTTCCTGTCTTTTATAGCTATTTAGCCAGTTATGGTTTAGGTAGATTACTGGGCACAATAAACATAACATTGATTGAGGTTATTGGACACAGTGAACATGACATAATATTGCCGATTCTGCGGCGCAGTGGCTTAACAATGAGTTGCAGCGCTAAGGCTCCCGAGTTCGAATCCCGCATGGAACAAGTATTTGTATGGCCTACAATAATTGTTCCGGTATATAAAACAATAAATACTAAATAATAAACCACGAAACAGAGGAAAATCTTAGTGTTGGAGGTAACGGTTTCTTAATATAAAATAAAATAAAAAATATGTACTTTATGTACAAAGTAAGAGATAGCAGTGTTTAGGATTTGAACTCTAATAAAGTTTGCTGAAAGGTGCTTTTATGTGAAAGTGAACTCTTGACTAAATCAATAAAAAAACTCAAAGAAAAGTGAAAAGTTTTTCTTAAAATAAATATAGCCTTTAGAACTTCATCGTCGACTTTTCACAATTGCTCTCAAATCGGGGAACAGTTGCCGACCGATGTTAAGTAAAAGGAGATTTACAGGCAAGATTTATACTTTTTTATAAATAATATTATTTAAAGCAAAGCGCCGTGAAAAGAAATTTGGAGCCTTGTGAAATATTTAAATGACAAGAGAACCGATGGTATGATTTTAGTCCCATGGCGTAGAGATAAACCCTTTGTGGGAGGTGCTACGTGCGTAGACACTTTGGTGGGCTTTCATCGCCGTGACATCTAAGCTGATAGAAATTAGTAAATAGGAAATACTATGAATTTACTAAAGTAAAGGTATATTTGACTGCTTGTCGTCTCTGGTAACAAGAGGACAAGGAAGAGGGTTCTTTTTTCGTCCAAAAACTAAGTATAGCCATACAGCAAGAAAACCCAGCTAATGTTCTCTCATATGATAATTTAAGTTTGAATTTTTTTATTTATAATTTCTTATTTGATTAATATCGAGAAAATTAATATAAAACGCTAAGAGTAATTTGGAGACGTAGCGCTTAGATAGACTACTACTAGGCACGATCTTGACACACCTTACTCGCTTCTTTCGCATCCATATATCTCCGCATGCATGCAGATCGGTTAACGGTACTCTTGATTTAGCCCATAATCAACACACCCAAATTCATTCTTTCTACGAGTTCAAACTACCGAACATATCTTTCTTAATCCTGTTTGCAACATCTCCTAACACGCCATTCATTTTTCTTATCACAGAATTTTTCACTATGTCATTCATAGTAACCCGTAACATAATTCTAAATAACCGCATTTTTGCAGGCTCATAGACATCTACATCTATCCTCGATTATGAATCAAAATACAGATGCGTTGTAACCCGTGAGTACTAAAATGGAATGCCTCATTTCCAGTATAAATGGTCTACGGTTCTCTACACTCACCATATGAATCAGCAGCTTTAAGCTGCTATTTTACGCTGGTATTCTGTGAGAGCGTGGTGCTTCCTCGCTTGAGCCGACCCATTCGTGCTACAACTATAACAGTAATGTAGCTGCATCACGTATATATAATATATGTATAGAAAATAAATATGTACGCTATGTTAATTAATCCATATAATTATTATTGTTGTTATTATTACAATGAAACCCTGTTCAAAACGTCAAAAAACTAAAAAAAATCTTAAAATGTACACATTTATTAAAGAGAGTCTTAAAAAAGCATGTCACGGCACTCAGCTTCTGAATATAAAAGAGCGTTACATTTGCGGTTCGTACACAAAACGATTATGAACGATGCCTTTTGTGGAGCGGAACTTTTACGTTTGCATCAAATGGCTGAGCCTTAGAAATGTAGCGATTCATGTAATATATAGCGAACAGAATGTCGCAGTTTCAATATGCTTAGTAAGCATATTTTATGAGAGAGATTGTAACAAATATTTTATTTTACCTTTACAGCATATTACAATCCCACTGCTGGACATGGGTTTCCCCCATAGATTATAGGTATTAGGTATATTTTCCATAGTTCAATTTCTTCAATTTATTCTTCAATTAATAAACTTCGGACCACAAACAAGTTCACAATTATTATCAACTTATCTAATGTAATTACTCCACATTTTTATTATTGAGAACACAGCAACGCTGGTCACTAAGTTAAGTATTACAGCTTTTAAAGATAGATGAAGCTTGTTACAAAGAATACCTAGACATTGACAATATCTTGTCATTTTTAATTAAGAATTAAAGTTTACACTCAGTATCGACTAACAAACATTGTAGGGTTATGGTAGGATATATGACGCCACTGCTAATTAGTTTTTTTTAAATAGTCGTGTGATATAATCCACTATCTACTAAATGACTACTTGCTTAGGTGACAATCTTCTTATAATTATCTCTTCCAGTGACATTAATATCGATATCACTAAAATTATCATTGTACGAGTACATCATACGTAATAAAGAGGACCTTCGTCCCGCGTTTGTTCGGAATAAATTGGTAGAAAAAAGTTATGAGAATGAGCCACGCGCTGATGTGCTCTGGTAGGTATACATTATCAGTTATACAGTCGTATCTATTGTGACACAAATCATAAAACAACATTGCCTCAAGAATTATTCGCCTTGATTTAAGAGTCGTAAGATTATATTTCGCCATGAGTTCATTATACGGTTTTTTCCTGCCATATTTATAATGGATACATCTAAGAAATTTCTTCTGCACAATTTCTAGTTTATCAATATATATTTTTATATAGAGAATTAACTAGTCACTGCATACTCTAAATGACATTAAGAATTTGTAGATTTATATATAGATTTATAGTTGCCACGCTTGGCAAGTGTGTTGGCAACCGCAGTTTTTTTTTAATTTTTAGTCGTCATTAGGAATACGCTGCTACCCATATCCCGATTTATTTCCCTCTATCGCCTCTTACGACATCCACGGGATGTCATGGGGTAGTGGATATTCTTACACAGTCACTACACGGATTTACGCGGATTATATTTCTTGGAATGAAAAATGTCCTCTAGACCGAATTTCGGGCAAGGCGCTATAACTACTTAACTAAATACTTTACTGAAGTTATTTATATAGCATGGTTTATTCTAGTCGTTAATAGTTCGGTTTATTATGGATGATTTCTAATTTTGATTGAAAATCTATATTTCATTTTGAGTATAGGCCACCTCCAGCTTCCACAATTTTATTTTACTTTAAGTCCCCAGTTTTTTTCTGTATACTGTATTAGGTCACCAGCCCTACGTTTATGTAGTCTTTCCACTTTTTTTGAGAAAACCCTTCAATCATCAATCTTAGTTAATTAATTTTTAACATCCTCAACATAACATTTCTTCTCAATATATTATTAACTCCGCTGTCCATTCGTCTGCACGCCTGTCAGCGGTCTGTATCTTGTGATCCGTAATAGGTAGATAGTTGAAATTTTTACAGAATGTGTGTTTCTGTTGCCGATATAACATCAAATAATAAAAATAAAAATAAAGCAAAAATTAATAAAAATTACTAGAAACGTGTATTACGATGGTACGGAACCCTTCATGCGCGTGTCCGACTCGCACTTTGCCGATTTTATTTTCATAAACTTCCAAAAAATTTTAGGAACACGCAATGCTTATTATTGTAACAATAAGTTAAAAGTTTTAAATAAAATAATAAGAAAATAAAGTAGTGGGTTCAGTTAATTCCCGGCGAAAAATTAACCCCTGAGTATAAATGACAGTTGAAACTTGAACAAACCGACAATAAACTCTTTTGCAAAGTTATGATGACTAAAAGGGGTCACGGGGTAAAATTTATTTGGATCATTAAACCTACAGTCTGAAAACTACAGAAATGTTAACAGTAATAAGGTTGGGGAAAAATTTAGTTTATGTTCAGTACATTAAAAAGTTTTTCGGCAAGATTGGAGCGAATAATTATATTTTTTCTTATTTAAGGCCGTCTAGAACTTACTACGTTGTGTATTGTGGAAACGTTACCTCGCTCTGCAATTATTGAGCGAATTAGTATGAGAATTTTAGAGCAAACAACGTAAGTCTAACCGCGAAGATATCTCGGCGGGCATTGGCCAGAGCGGGCGCAAGCGTTTGAACTGTTCGATTTTATTTCCATAAAGACCGATTCACACTTCGAGTTAAGCAAAAATCTCGATTGAACGGCAATTGGTGAGTTAAGTAACAAATTAACAATTAAGTTGAACAGAATGGCTGGCTGGTCTATTTTTCGGTGAGTTAAGTTTGAAGTGTTGCCCTACGGTTCGTCTGCCGCCAGTCGCAACTAAACTCGCCGTTCGTGTGGCCAAGCCAGTTTAGTTCTGGTTTTCGTCCTGAACATAGTACAACCACAGTTCCCTAAAGTTCTCGATAACGTATATGAGGGTATGGAGAAGTCAAATTTAGCAGTTCTCGTATTGACTTTTCTAATGCTTTCCATACAGTCGATCATGACATTCTTCTTGCTATTTGTAAATACATTTTTTATAGGGTAGGGTGACAAACGAGCACATAGTCCACCTGATGGTAAGTGGTTGCTGTGACACATAGACATCTAATTTTATCCTCAATAAAGAATTAAAATGCAGATGCGTCGTCACCCGTGAGAACTAAGATGAAATGCCTCTTTTTGCAGTAAATGGGTCTTCGGTTCTCTACATTTACCATACGAAACACAGCAGTATCAAGCTGAAATTTTACGCTGGTATTCTGTGAGAGCGTGATCTTACCCTGGTCGAGCCAACTCATTTGTGCTACAACTATACTACTAATATAGCTTCAGCATGGCTCTACCACATATATACATGGGTTTCTCTTCATTAGTTTTGGATTGGTTATCAACTTATCTTCGTGGTCGCCAGCAAAGAGTTGAAGTCAATTAACACTCCGTCTCTAATTGAACTGATCTTACTGCTGACGTTCCATTAGGCGGAATTCTTTATTCTTTATTATTTTCTTTTTTTGATCTCATAACTGTAAATTTCAAGTACTTCTATGCCAACGGCTGTACGCTGGCTATTGATCCAGCAAAGGTTGACTCTGATGTGTATTACCCTGATGTGAGTCAAGAACTTCTGTGCAAATTAGATCGTTTGTTAAATAATTGAATCCATTTTATTTTTGGCCTTCGTAAATACGGCTCCCTATCGCACGCTATTTTCAATCCTATATGATCTGTGCACTCCCCAATACCTGAAATGCAAGTTTCACAGTATTTGGGTTCTTCTCACGATCGCAACCTGCGATCCTACAAAGGAACTACCTTATGTGTTGTAGTTTATGCTACTTACATATCATTTTACACTATTTTAAATTCATTTTTCCATTCTGTTTTGATTGTCTGCATTCCCCTCAAAACTGGATATTTTGTATCACCTTTATTTCCATAGGATCCTGTAACGTTTTTAAACCATAAGAACACAATAACAAATCATTTTCACTTTGTATTTTCACGCTATCAGCACTTTTTAAATCGGTGTCGATGGAGTCTACCTTTTTCGATCTTTTGTTTAGTTCTCCGTAACCCTGCAATTTCGGGCTTCGTGCGCGCTGTTGCGCTACCTTTTTTCCTATATCAATAATATCTAATTTTTAACTTAAATCTTGCCGTTTCTCTATTACGAGCCTGAAACCAAAATTTGACATGTTTTGACATCGTTGTTTATCTGGTTGTCATGACAATTTTTATTCAAATTCGTTACCTGTCTGTTGTTTTACTTCAATATTTCCACATAAATACCCTTTTCCTCTTGGCCATTTACAAAAAAATTGCTTTTAATTTAAATAATTTTCCGTTCTCTCTAAAAAGGTATAAAAGCCGAACAATCGGCCAATAAACTCAGTCTCGCTTCAGCTTTCAAACTCGAAGCATCTCCTAAAGGCCTTATCCCGGGGCCGCACTGCCCCGGGATCCTGCAAGCCTCTGCCTTGCCTGAAGTCGCCGGATCCTGCAAGTCTCTGCCTCTGCCTTCGCCTGAAGTCGCCGGATCCTGCAAGTCTCTCCCTCTGCCTTCGCCTGAAGTCGCCGGAATCCTGCAAGACTCTGCCTCTGCCTTCACCTGAAGATGCCGGGATCCTGTAAGCCTCTGCCTTCACCTGAAGACGCCGGGATCCTGTAAGCCTCTGCCTTCACCAGAAGTCGCAGAGATCCTGCAAGCCTCTGCCTCTGCCTCTGCCTCTGCCTCTGCCTTGCCTGAAGTCGCCGGATCCTGCAAGTCTCTGCCTCTGCCTTCGCTTGAAGTCGCCGGATCCTGCAAGTCTCTCCCTCTGCCTTCGCCTGAAGTCGCCGGAATCCTGCAAGACTCTGCCTCTGCCTTCACCTGAAGACGCCGAGATCCTGTAAGCCTCTGCCTTCACCTGAAGTCGCCGGGATCCTGCAAGCCTCTGCCTTCACCTGAAGTCGTCGCCTAGCCACGCCCACGCCTTCACCTACGCTGTGCGTGCTCGCTCCAGGCGCTGCGAGCGCTTACTCCAGGCGCTGCGAGCGCTTACTCCAGGCGCTGAGAGAGCCTACTCAAAGGCGCTGCGTGTGCCTACTCCAGGCGTTGCGTGTATCTAGACCAGGCGCTGCGCGCCTACCACAGGCACAGCCTGTGTATAATCTGTGAGCAACGAATACCACCACCAAGCGCGGTGTGCCACTTGGATCTTCGGGCTCCGCTTCAATACTCATCATCTTTATTATCCTTTTTAGAAATAATTGTAATTCACGTCACCCATCATCATCTTCATACTTCATTTTTTATATAAAATTGTAAATATCTTTTTAAATATTAAATAAATTATTTGTTTTTGTTCTATTTTTGTTGTTTCGTTGTTATTAGCTTAGGTTCTTTTTGTTTTTGATTGTCGCTCCACGACAATGTTTTTCCTCGCTGTACCAAATTTTTGTCTCAATCTTTCGCCGCTGAAGCCATAAGGCTATGGAATCTTCATATCAGGAAACCGACTTCTGTTGCAGCCTTTAAGATAATGGTGACTGATCACTACCTATCTTCTTCCAGGAACTAACTTTCTTATTTAAATGCTTCTGCTTATGTATGACTCCATATTATAAATTATTTAAGGTTTTTTTGTATATTATGTTCGTATGTATTTATGCTTAAAATGTATGTATTATGTATTATTTAAAAACTATGTATTATATGTATCAGGTATAGAGCATATTATTTAGGTTATTTGTAGTTATATATATATTTGTATTTATACGTGTGGTATGTATATTTTTATATTTGTTTTATATTTATATTTGTGTACTATCTGTACTCATGTATTTATGGCACCTGATTAAGTTTCTCTGCTTAGCTAATGGTTGGCTGTTAGAGAATGCCTAAAGGCATAAAGTCGCCAATTGTACATTTTGAATGCAATAGAGATTTAAAATATATAATTAAATAAGTTGACAGGATGCAACTTGATCGTGTTCGACCCTCAAAATATAAAATTGTACTTTTTTTTTAACTAAACTCGCCACGAAGATATTTGAACGCTACCACCTACTTAACCGTAACCGCTACTGTCTGTACTTGTCGTAGTGTAATCGGCACTAAGATAAATTTAACATGACCTAAGAGACAATAAGCCTTTTCTTTTGATATCATTTTTACACGGTTTAATTATGATTTATCTGCAATATACAAGTTTGAATAGCGACTTAATGTTTTTTGAGTGAATTATTATGAACTATACAAGATTCTGCCTTCATACATCACTTGTATGCATGTTAAATTTTTATAAAACGATTTTGTTTTAACAATAATTACAATTCAGTATATTTAAAGAGGCTGAAAAAGGTTAATAAATACTGCAACGTCGCCTTAAACGCTTGAAGCAAAGAGGCATGTTTTTTCGGACGTCGAATTACCTGAACTAATAAAGCTCCCTGAGCCGTGATGGCTTAAAGTTTAAGCGCTCGTCGTAAGTTTTATAATATGTGAAAAATGCTAGTTCGATCTTGGTCGGCACCAATAAAATTGTTAAATACAATTTAAAGTACTGATTTAACACATGTTCAGTAGCGAAACAACGTTGGAAAGTAACCTATCCGCCTATTAATATTTCGATGACGTGAAATTTGCCAAAACGCACTAGAGTAGTAGACGATTTACTGCTGGATAACGCTATTACGATGGGACTTTAACTTTTAACCAACTTTCAAGTTTTAAGCAGTAAATAATGATGAAGTTGCCAATATTTACCCTGTTGAATTTGCATTTCGTATTGTCCTGGTATAAGTTGGGTTGAAAATTGAGTTTGAAGTATTGTTCGTTATATTTATTTACTTCCGTTAAAAGTATGTCAAATGCAAGCTTTAATTTGTTTATTTACTGGCAATCCGCCCCGGCTTCGCACGGGCGATTTCAGGATCTCGACAACAGCGCAACCTACCGGGTCCAAATGTTAATCTAAACTATCTTGGGACTCATTAAAACACACACAAAAATTCATCAAAATCTGTCGAGCCTTTTTTGAGTTTAGCGAGAATAACGAACAGCAATTGATAATGGAACGAAGTTCTTTGTCGGACGGTATAAATTTGACGGATGGGGGCTAGGCGAGAAAAAGTGTAAATTTTTTCCATCACGCTACCTTCTGATGTAGTGTAGACGGATTTGGCGACTATAAAGAAGCGAGATGGAATAATATTCATCTCCTTCGCACTTTTTATTGTCTTGCCATGAAAGAAATATTGTTTTATTTTAAATGACGCTTCATTTTAATAGGCGCTAGTAATTCATTTATTTGTATTTGTTAATCAATAATATAATACGTATATCAATAGTAATATACTGCGAAAGAAACTTCGTGTCAACCGAGTGTTCCATGACACTCACGTATATTGTTTTATTTTATTACTACGCATGTTGTTTTGTTTTATACTAAAAATGTGCATGTGTTATACATTTAGTCCTTTCTCTTGAATCATTCTGCCTATTGATGAAAATCACATCAAAATCCGTTGCGTGGTTTAAGATCTAAGCGTATAAACGGCGGGAAGTAACTTTGTTTTATACTATGTAGAGATTTATTTATTCCTTATTGTACACTAAAATACAGAATAACGAGTAGAGTTAAATCTAAAGTATAATATGTACAACAGGCGGTCTTATCACTCTGTAATTGATCTCTTCCAGACAACCTGTGCGTAGAGAACTGATGCAAAAGGGGGCTTACAAAAACTATATATGAAAATACATATATACAAATACATATGTATAAAATGCGTATATATATATATATATATATATATATATATATATATATATATATATATATATATAAAGATAACTGCAAAGGATTTATAATAAGATATTATAGATTAAATGAAAAGAGTACGAAAAAAGAAATGTAGTTTTAACTTTAACTATTTTATAAGTGTTATGTGCCATCAGTCTCCCACATAAATTATTATTAGATTGTGCATTTACTGCGTTTTCACTGGTACGTACAGTGCAGAATTGTAATTTAACATACGTACATACATATACTCTCAAACCTCTAGGTGGGGTGAATATGTAGAAACTGCGGACATATTTTGGCCCGATTTTCTGGCTCTTCTATAAATACACCTCTCTCTAAATACAAAATATTCTCTAAACCCGATTTGGTACATACTTGACAAGGTTATTAGTTTTATAATCACAGATTTAAGACTAAAAGTACGTAGGATTTTTATATAAATCAACTTACAGATACCGGCGAAGTGTAGGACATGCCCCCACTAGATGGAGTGACGACCTGGTACGAGTCAATCGATGCAGGTGGCTCGTGACCTTGCTTTGTGGCATTCCTTGGGGGAGGCGTATCTTCAGCAGTGGACTTGTGAACGGCTGTAATAGTGATGATGATGATGATACGCCTTGGACTTTATAGAGTAATCTGAAGGTGTACTTTGGTTAATGCTACTGGAACTCCTCGAAAAGCAGACATACGTGTGCGAGTATGCCTCATTTTGTTAGTTATTATGAGACCTTCCCTCCGGACTTGATAAAATGACCTGAAAGTGTACTTCAGTGAATGCCACTGGAACTCCTCGAAGAGTAGGACTAGGTGTGCCGAGATTGGCCTCGTTTTGTTAGTTATGATAAGATTTTACCTCCTGACTTGTTAGAATGACCTCAAAGTGTACTTCGGTGAATGCTACTGCAACTCGTAGAAGAGTAGAACTAGGTGTTCCGAGTTTGGCCTCGTTTTGTTATTTATGATGAGAGCTTACCTCCGGACATAATGGAGTGACTTGAAGGTGTACTTCGGTGACTGCTACTGGAACTCTTTGACGAATAGTACTTCAATTTACATTTTTTTTTTTGAAAATTTTCAGTGGATTGCGGAGGCCCGTCTGGCTACGCTGAATGTATGTGGAGCAATGAATGATAAGATGGATGAAGTATGCGAAATGATGAATGATAGAGGAATAGATGTGTTATGTGTAAACGAGACGAAACGAAAGGGAAGAGATGTCACTGCACATGGCATGTATACCGCTTACTGGTCTGGAGTAGACGAAACCGAGCGGGCATGCCAGGGAGTCGGTGTCATCCTTTCAGAAAGAATGGGTCAATGTGTGAAAGAGTATGAATGTGTTAGCCCAAGGCTGCTGTGGATACGAATGAAAGTGGGCTTAAAGAAGTTGTTTGTGCTAGGGGTGTACGCCCCAGATATGTCTAAGCCCACTTATATCCGAGAGCAGTTTTGGGACATGGTAAGGCTGGTGTTGATGAAATGTAAGGAAAATGAAAATATTATTATGTTAGGAGATTTTTATGGAAGGGTGGGGGTGAAGAGGTCTGGTTATGAAAGGATATTAGGAACGTTTGGCGATGAAAGAATAAATGAGAATGGTGAAGACCTCCTCACCGTATGTGTGGAAAAGAATCTTTTTGTGGCGAACACTTTCTTTCGCCATAAGAGGATTCACATGTATACATGGGAAAGAGGGGATGATAGAAGCATGATAGATTTTATAATTGTGGATGAAAGAATGAGGAGCGCAGTGGTAGATACAAGGGTTTACCGGGGGTCCAACGTAGGGACGGATCATTACTTGGTCTTATGCCGAATTAATGGTCTATTCAGACGTTGGCGGCATCGGACATCGGTGTCTACCACTGCGTTACAGCGTATAAGAATAGAGAGGTTACAAGATGAAGGTGTGAAAGAGAAGTATAAATGCAGACTGAGGGAAAATATAAGTGGGTTGAATGAATTATGTATGAATGATTTAGAATTGAAGAATGTATGGAATGATATTAAGAGAGTTCTGGTGGATGCAGCCACCGAAGTATGCGGTGTAAGTAAGAGAACGAATGAAAGGAAAAGTAATACGTTGTGGTGGGATGATGAGGTACGGATGGAAGTTGAAGCAAAGAAGAGAGCATGGCTAGATTTACTAGCAACTAAAGCTGGTAATTCTGGCGGTATGAATGATGAGATTGAAAGAAAAAAGGCAAACTTTAGACGTATAAATAAGAGAGTAAAAGAAGTTGTTGAAAGGAAAAAGCAAGAAAGGACAGATAAAAATGATAGAAGGATATCTGATAACTTCCAGGAAAATATTAAAATGTTCTGGAAGCTCGTAAGAACTGCCAGGGGAAATTCAAAACAGCCTAGAATGAATGCTATACGAGACGAGAATGGCTGCATGCTGAATGATGAAGTTTCGAATTTAAAGAGATGGAAGGAATACTTTGAAAGCGTGTTTAAGAGTGAAGAGTCGTCTGAAATAAGTGAAATAGAAATTCCGGAAGAAGCGGAGAGAGGTAGGGAGATAAGTGTAGATGAAATAATGAAAGCAATGAAAAGCATGAAAGCAGGTAAGGCAGCCGGATATGATAGAGTATCACTCGAAATGCTAAGGGCTGGTGAGGGTGTGGTTGCAGGCCTGCTGCACACCTTGTTTAATTTATGTTGGGAACTGAAACGGGTACCGGAAGACTGGTGCAAAGCCGTTATAGTCCCAATATATAAGGGAAAGGGGTCGCAGCAGGACTGTAAAAACTACCGTGGTATCAGCTTGCTTAGCATTGTGGGTAAACTGTATGCTAAGGTGTTATTTGAAAGAGTTATGGAAGAAACTGATGGAAAAATTTGGGATGTGCAAGCTGGATTTAGAAAGGGGATGGGGTGTACGGATCAAGTCTTTTCCATGCGCATGATAGCGGAGAAGTTTTTGGCTAAAAAACTTTCTGGTTTTCAAGCAATTCATAATGCTGTGTTAGTACCGACTTTAATGTATGGTAGTGAAAGTTGGGTCTGGCAGAAGAAGCATGAGAGTAGAATAAATGCTGTAGAAATGCGTTCCTTAAGGAGTATGCTAGGGCTGAATCTGAATGACAGGGTGAGAAATAGTGTAATAAGAGAAAAGTGTGGTTTGCAAGATGACGTTGTGACAAGGATTAAGAAAGGAATGCTTCGGTGGTTTGGTCACGTAGAAAGAATGAACGAGGAAAGAGTGACAAAGCAAATTTATGTTGCAGAAGTGAACGGCAGGGTCGGGAAGGGACGCCCTAGACGAAGGTTTATCGACCAGATCGGCGATACATTGAAAATGGGCCAGATTAGGAGTACCCTTAACCGACGAGCGTGTATGCGTAGATATATGGATGTGAAAGAGGCGAGAGAGGTGTGTCAGGATCGCGCCAAATGGAAGTCCGTAGTCTCTGCCTACCCCTCTGGGTGACAGGCGTGAGTGTTTATGTATGTATGTAAAATTTTCATGATCATATGAACATTATCAATGGTGCACTTTTGGATTTTCGAAGATTTTTTTTCAAATTGAAATTTGACATAAAATTATCGGAAAATTTGAAGTATAGTAATAATTATAAGGTTTTAGTGAAACATTGTATGTAATTGAAGTACTTTAAAAATTTAGGTGTAATCATGTAATTTTTTTAATGCGCTTAAGGCATGCGAACTGTATTTACCAATTTTATTTTTTAGTAGATTGTATTATATTCTTTGGTTTTTTAATTTGCTCGATTTCCAATTTCATTGATTCACAATAACCCTTGATTTGACCATTGCTATGCTACGAGGGACTATCTTCCTAAAATTCGGATATATTTTAATTATCAAAATGTTTGTGCGCGGTTACTTCGACAATTAATACAACCACTGTTTTTTTTAACTGGTCAACTATCGACCAACTGCTAAATCAGTACGGCGCTCTTCGACGCGCGCATACACGCCGATTATTTAGTCGGCCGACTGGGTCGATAACGTAACTTTGCTCAAAATTTTGGCGCGGAAAAGAAGTGCGCAATCATCGAAATGGTGCTGCTTGTCAAATCATCTAATTTACAGTTGATAGAGAGTTTTTTTTATAGGACAGATGTAACAAACAAGCGCACAGTCCACCTGATGGTAATTGTATTGCTTTGGTCCTTAGACATTTACATCTATCCTCAAGTACGAATAAAAATGCAGATGCGTTTTCACTCGTGAGGAATAAGATGGAATGGCTCGGTTCCAGTAAAATGGGTATCCGGTTCTCTACACTCACCATTCGGAACACAGCAGCGTTAAGCTGCTATTTACGCTGGTATTCTATGAGAGCGTGGTCCTTCCCCGGTCGAACAGACTCATTCTTGCTACAACTATACCAGTAATATAGCTGTAGCATGGCTACACCACGTAAAAAAAATTTAAATATGATGTAAATTTAAAGAAAAAGCTGGGGGAAGAAATAATCTGTCACTAGGGACTAAGGCCACACCCAGTGTTCTCGGTTGCTGTTCTTGATTCATCTCCTTCGTTGCATAATAATAATAATAATAATAACGTTTCTAAAAAATATTTTAGGTTTCATTACTCGCTTCAAGAGCTGCTTACTAACTACAATTTTTTCGCAAACGATCGGCCGACTGTTAGCTAGTGTGCGAACTCACCACTAACCCGACTTTTTAATCAGCCCAGTGTGCGCACTAGCACCCCAACCCGACTAAACTCTCGCTCGATAAAAATCTGCAGTGTGCGGTGCCTCTTATTTATAAGTTATGTGTCATTCAGTTTGATCAATACTGTACCTATGTCCAAATTAAACAATATAACCCTTCCAAATTTAAAACCATATTTACGCAATTATTTCTTCTGCACCAGCAATGTGCCGGGTACCAGCTAGTTAAAAAAAATTGTTGTTATCTAAATAGTGGTTATATATTATATTTACAGATTTTAAAACTTTTACTAATGATGACGCCATAGAGTGCGCTGACGAGTTCGTTGCCTTTGTCAAAAGTAAAAAATAATAATTAAGTCATAATTTTACAATTGATAATGTATAAAGTTTTTTCAAGAGTTTACAAGTTAATCTTTATGACTATCTAAACGAGATATATAAATTGTTTTGGCATATTTTGATGAGATATGGTGATGAATTCAATCAAGAGCCAAATGTTTTGTACAATGGTTGTATTAATAATTGTCGAAGTAACCGCGCACAAACATTTTGATAATTAAAATATATCTGAATTTTAGTAAGACAGTCCCTCGTATCACAGCAATGGTCAAATCAAGGGTTATTGTGAATCAATGAAATTGGAAATCAAGCAAATTAAAAAAAAACCAAAGATTATAATACAATCTACTAAAAATACTATTGGTAAATCCAATTCGCATGCCTTAAGCGCATTCAAAAAATTAAATGATTACACCTAAATTTTTAAAGTACTTTTATTACATACAATGTTTGACTAAAAACCTTATAATTATTAATATACTTTAAATTTTCCGATAATTTTATGTGAAATTTCAAATTAAAAAAATATCTTAGAAGATCCAAAAGTGCACGATTGATAACGTCCATATGATCGTGAAAATTTTCAAAAAAAATGTGAATTGAAGTATTATTCGTCAAAGAGTTCCAGTAGCAGTCACCGAAGTACACCTTCAAATCACTCCATTATGGCCGGAGGTAAGCTCTCATCATAATTAACAAAACGAGGCCAAACTCGGAACACCTAGTTCTACTCTTCGACGAGTTGCAGTAGCATTCACCGAAGTACACTTTGAGGTCATTCTAACAAGTCAGGAGGTAAAATCTTATCATAACTAACAAAACGAGGCCAAACTCGGCACATCTAGTCCTACTCTTCGAGGATTTCCAGTAGCATTCACCAAAGTACACTTTCAGGTCATTCTATCAAGTGGGGAGGCAAGTGATCATCATTACTAACAAAATGAGGCCAAACTCGCACACCTAGTTCTACTCTTGGCGTAGTTCCAGTAGCATTAACCAAAGTACACCTTCAGATTACTCTATAAAGTCCAAGATGTATCATCATCATCATCATCATTACAGCCGTTCACAAGTCTACTGCTGAAGATAGGCCTCCCACAAGGAATGCCACAAAGCAAGGTCACGAGCCACCTGCATTCATTGACTTCCTGCATGCCTTACCAGGTCGTAACTCCATCTAGTGGGGGGATGTCCTACACTTCGCATGCCGGTAGGTATAAGTAGATTTATATATAAATTCTACGAACTTATAATCTTAAATCTGTGATTATAAAAATAATAACCTTGTCAAGTATATACCAAATTGGGTTTTTATAATATTTTGTATTTCTACAGCGACCCATATCTTTTTAGCATATTACCGCTGCTGTAAGCAAACGACACAGCAACCCTCTCACGACGGCGGCCAAGCGCGTAGTAAAGCAAAGTGTATTTAGTAAAATAAATTAATACAAACTAAAACACCGGAAATTTTGAGATTTCGCAGCCGAAAAAAATTATAACTAAACAAAACAAAACCAAACTTCCCACATGAGAGATAAAGAGATTTATTGATATTTTCAAAAGTTATCGTGTTTACGACTCCATGCGGACTTGATAAATCTACACCATAAACCACTAAACCACTTTTTTATGTAAAAATAGCAATTAATCGATTTCAAAATTATTAATAAGTTCAATAATCATTTATCTTTCTGACAGAGTGCTTCTTATATAATTTATATATTCAATACGATTGTTAGATATACGATTTTATGCGTTAAAACGTTGGAATCTTGATTTTTAGGCGCTAGTAGAACATAAACATCATCGGGAAGCGCACCACACATTTGTGACGAAATGCTAACGATCTGCTTATTATATTTTCTTGTATATTATGTTGTACGCACACATATTTTTGTCATCCATCATGAGTGCATCTGTGGATGATCCTACAAATATGATAACAAAACCGAGACGTTGATTTTTGACAACTTGACAAGAAAGAAAACAATATTGTTTGTACCAATATTGCAATACTGTATGTTTATATCACTAGATAGCCTTAAGTTGATTATATTATTTTAAGTATTTCATACACTTTTTTTAATAACATAAGTGCCATCTCTCATTTTTAAGACCCTTAAATAGCAATATAGGGCTAATAAATGAAAAATTACGCAACGGTCTGAAAATCGGCATAGCTTATATTTTCTACATATGATTTGAAAAAATTCACCTTGGATAAACCCGCATTTTTTATTTCTTTTCTTGTTTAAAGTAAGAATGTTTCATATAAGTATCCTGATAGGATACTTATATGAAACATTTTTGGGGCCTATTTCCACGGCTAGGACTATAAAATAAATATTAGGTCGTGTGAATTCCAAGTTTGGCAAGTACGCCATCTTAAATGAGAGATCTATGAACCAGCTATAGACTGTTAACGAGGTGATTATCATCAGCCACTGTCAGATATTTAAATTAAATGTCATATTGAACCTTAATACTTTTGTATCCATCTTTCATCCATTACAGCATATAAAAGCCGACTACTGAACAGGCAGTAGTACGTTTCGTCAGGTGATTTGGCAGCCGCAGTGTTTTATAATTTTGAATTGTTATCAGAAAGATGCTGCTGCCCATCTCCTATATCAGTTTGCCTCGTATATGTTAGTAGCATAGTTGTAGCACGAATGGGTCGGCTCGACCGGGGAAGGACCACGCTTTCACAGAATACCAGCGTAAAATAACAGCTTAACGCTGCTGTATTTTGTATGATGAGTGTAGAGAACCGGAGACCCTTTTAACTGGAAACAAGCTATTCCATCTTAGTACTCACGGGTGACAACGTTTCTGCATTTTTATTCGTACTCGAGGATAGATGTAGATGTCTATGTACCATCCACTTACAGTCAGGTGGACTGTGTGCTTGTTTGTCATTTTTATCCTATAAAAAATCCTCTATCAACTGCAAAATAGATGATTTGACAAGCTGCACCATTTTGATGCATACGCACTTCTTTTCCGCGCCAAAATTTTGAGCGAAGTTACGTTATCGACCCATTCGGCCGACTTAATAATCAGCGTGTATGCGCGCGTCGAAGAGCGCCGTACTAATTTAGCAGTTGTTGACCAACAATTTAGTTTGAAGGGAATCGTGTCGACCATCAAACTGATTTATCGGTCGATAACTAAACGTTATAATATGCGTACTTGCATACATTTCAATACTGATTATGAAACCGACTAAACTCTCGCCCGAAAGTGTGCAGTGTGCGGTGTCTCTAAATTTGTCGGTACGATTCGCTGACCAGCTTGACAATGCTGTATTTCGTATGGTGAGTGTAGAGAACCGGAGACCCTTTTTACTGGAAAAGAGGCATTCCATTTTATACGCAAACGAGGATAGATGTCTATGGATCACAGCAACCACGTACCATCAGATGGACTGTGAGCTCGTTTGTCATCCTATATTATAAAAAAAAATCTTATGACACTCTCGGGACAATATAGGGTAGTGGATATTTTCACTCCGCCACTACACGGTCAAGTAATATTTTCGTAATGAGATTACTTGTAGAATCTAAAAAATATGTTTTCATTTTGTGCATTTACATATTTGCTTTGATATTTTTCCTTTGATAGATAATCAAATCAAAAAATTGTTCTCTACAAACTGATTGGGGCTATTCAAATAACATGTTCACCATACAAGAATAATGAGAATTTATTATTAGTGTGTATAAATTGGTTACGTGTTAAACTAAAAGGGATGTTTTTAATACAATTAAGAGTGATAAATTAAGTAAATATATAAACAAATAGTGACTACTGCTGTCCGTGGACACCCGCAGCGAACTTCAAACCAAATATTTCTTGCTACAGATGAATTGTCACTTCTGAGGACTAGATGGAATGCCTCACAGCTTGTGATTTATGTTAGTTCTACATTCTTCACATCCGAACACATCAGCGTAAGCACTGATATTTCGCGGCAGCCAAGAGGCAGACAAGACAGATAATATAATGTAATAATATTAGCATTACACTTAACGTATTAATATTATACTATATTTACCATGCCATTTATCGTCGGCCATATTACGATCTTTTTGGAATTTCCCATAATTTCGACTCACTCGTTGTTGTGTTAAAACTCCACAAAACGAAATAGAGAGATAATTTATTATTACTTCTATATTCATTACTGAATAGCTTAAAATACACTGTGTTGCCGGTAAGAATATAAGAGTGAATTTACTTTATATGTTTATAATTACTTATATATATATATATAGACAACTTAACTGCCCAAACTCAATCTGTTCTACCCAAGTTTAGCTGGTAGAGAATGCCGTATAGCATAAATATTTGGTGCAATAAAGAATAAATAAATACATCATTACTATTACACCCGGTTATAAGCTCTGGCTAAGTCATATTATGCTCTCTTTGTATGTAACTAGCGATCTGCCCCGGCTTCGCATTGGAGATTTCTGGATATTGTAAATAGCGCCACCTAATCAAATATACACAAATTAAGAGTTCAGAGATAAACACACGTACAGACATATTATATTTATAAAGTTATAACCCTCCATAATGGAAAAGCTTCACACATGGTCCCGAGCCACCTCAACTTTTTACATTTTGCTTCGGAGTCTGTCTCTGTTGGTATCATCTTCTATCCTATTTCTCTCTGTTACCAGTCGAGGATTTCAACATTTTTTGCCATTTGTAATATCGATACCCGTTATTATGCCGTAAATAACAAAGATAGTATTAATTTATATAAAATAGGTAAGTATTACAGTGTAATTAAGTACAGGTAAGTAATAACACAAGTCCCTACTTTCACTAAATTAATTAACTTACTGAAATTCATAAATTATAAGTAAGGTAATGAACGAACATTGCTCTGACGACAAGGAGAGTCGGATTACTGAACAAACTTCGTTTTACAGAGAACAAAATGATCTCAGATACGTCGTTCTATATTATGGTCGGAGATCTAACTGCAAATGTAAGTTTGTAACAGCAAAAAAATCTTTTATATTATGATATAACTACAATTGAACATTGTTCAGATGTTTTCCTTTCCCAGTGCTATGAAACCTTGAGCTAAATATATTATTTCTAGGTTAACAGGATCTACCCTGCAGGTTTTGATGAGTGAGTTTGTGAGTATCAATTTATGAAACATAAATGACCGTATCTTTTAATTACGTTGACTTAGAACTTCCTGAAAAAAAGCATCTTGACAGATGGACAACAATGTGATTCTACAAGAGGTTCGTTTATTATTTTCAGATACGGAGCCTTTAACGCAACCTATTTAAAAATAACACTGATGAAAACGTCATTAATGAAATTCCATTTTTAAATTTGAATTACCTTTATAAATATTCTGCGAACCTTTTATAAAATCACCGCTTAAAAGCGGACATATTCCGGACAGTACCAATCTTTAAAGGATTAACTTCAATAGAATAATTTGATTTATCCTCTAAAGTAATTGGTTGGGTGTCTCTGGCGACTGTACTATTTCAATTTTAAATTAGGGTCACGTATTTGCCAGTGTGATTAAAGAGCAATCGCGAACCATATAATGCGATAAATTATTATCGTTGTTCGTGTATTTGTTGTTGTATTGCGTATTGTAAACAAAATAACGTTCAGTGAACACATGAAAACAAAACATGTATAATTTTTAAATATTAATATTTATATATTTTGAAATCCCTGTGTTTATTTTTATTTAATATGTTAATAATATTTTAATAGCTTATTAGTAAAATTATTTTAAGGCAGACAAAATATTGGTACTTTAAAATTAAGATGGTATTCCATCCAACAAGGTTAGGCAGTATAGTCAATAGCTGTAAGGGATTCTATCTTAGTCCACAAGAGTGATAAACATATGTAGCCTGTTTTTTTTTTTAAATTAACTGTCAATGGAATACAACTGCAATAGCCACTTACCATCAGGTGGGTTGTGAGTATTCGTTTGTAACTTCAGGTTTACAAAAAAGCTAACTTTCCTACAATTGTTAACGTAACGCATATTTTCTTATAGAAAACTATAAAAAGGAATGGAAATGATATATCTCAAGAATAAATAGCATAACTATCACGGATTTTATTCATTTCCATACTTTAATATGAGCGTTAACGGTTATAGAGAGTTACCTAACCTTTGACGATTTTGATAGCAGCAACAACTTTTTTTTTTATAGAATAAGGGTAAAAAACGAGCACACAGCCCGCCTGATGGATACTGTGGCCCATAGATATCTATTTTTTTATAGGATAGGGTGACAAACGAGCAAACATTCCACCTGATGGTAAGTGGTTACTGTGGCCCATAGACATATACAAGTATCGTCAATAAAGAATCAAAACGCAGATGCGTTGTCACTCGTGAGGACAAAGATGGAATGCCTCTTTTCCAGTAAAAATAGTCTCCGGTTTCCACATTGACACGAGGCATTGCTTCATTTATTTTAGGAGTTACAATGTATTTTGTTTTCTTTTTAGTCTTCCCGTAGACCTCAAATAGTTAAACCATCGTCTATGACCACCATCGCCATGAGATCTTTCTGGAATTTCCCGTAGCCATCTCTCACGATACCCACGAGACGAAATTTGGTGAGGGTTTTTCTTATGCCAAGAACGACAATTTCAATAAATTATGTAAACATTTAAATATTCTATTGGGAGAACTAAAGAGATATTATCGTCAATCGTCAGCCGTTATATTTAAATATAATATAAAAATCATGAACACTTAAAATGAGTGATGGTTTTAGGAGTCATTTGGCGTAGGTTTTCCAATTAAACTGTTTGAGAGGGAGCTGTTGTAGCAAATGACGTCATTTATCTTCGACGTTTTAATGAATGTTTTATTACATGATTGGTGGAACCGATATATTTGAGTTTTTTATTTCGCAGTGAAATTAGGTATTAAGAAAATGAATTCCAATTAGTAAGAAAGAATAAAAGAGAAAGTAAATATTACATTTGTAACGGTAGGATTTTACATAAATTGGTCTTCAATAAGCAAATATATGTATCTTCAATAACATCCGGTACTGATCTTGCGTTGAAGACGTTTAATGATGTCATCGGACGGATCTATAACAGCTTGTTAAAATATAAAAAAAAGGAACCTCGATATATATGATAAAACCTCGATGTTGCATGTAGACACAAAAAAAAATATCTATTACAAAATTAGTCTATTGTAGTACATTTGAACAATGTAATGTTTTTATGCTTTGTCATTTATAATGCATACAACAAAGGAGCAGAATAATTAACCAGCATTTATCCTTCTTAAATAAATAGAATTTTGTAAAGCTAAATCAGTGCGCTTTATCCGCACGCCATGTTTAAGTAAGCTGAGAAAAGACCACGCTCTCACAGAATACAGGTGTAAAATAAAGGCTTGATACGGCTGTTTCGTATGGTGTAGAGAACTGGACACCCTTTTTACTGGAAACGAGTAATTTTGTTATAGTCCTCAGGATTGACAGCGCATCTGCATAATAATGATTAATAAATCGAGGACAAAAATGTAGATGTCTATGGGCCACAGAATTTAATTACCATCAGGTAGACTGTGTGCTCGTTTGTCACCTTTATTCTATAAAAAAATATCATGTGGAATAGTAGTTAAGCACTCATAATGGTTACCAAAATGTAATATTTGTACCATAGATTAATGATAAGTCATCGCGCGCTCTGACTTATCATTAATCTATGATTTGTACTTAAAATCATTACGTCTTTATGTAAAATAATAATGGATGTTTAACTATGCATAGACTATGACAATCAGCCTATCAAAAGTCTACTTAGCCTAAGCCTAGCTTAGCATAAGTATCCCCATGATTGCCTCAATACGGAGTTACTGCCAAAGTTGTCACGCTTGGCAGGCGGGTTGGCAACTGCAATTTTTATTTGCTTGCTAGCTTTTTCACGGGAAGAAATATGTAGCGGGTATTCTAACACGGCCACTCCACGGCAGGTACTAAGAATCGTGTAAACATTTAACAAGATTACAACCAAATATCGATTTTATCAATTTCTTTTAAGTATTTTTTTTCTTATCTATACAACCATGTTAAAACTTAGCTAACAAACAAGCACCATGGTCAATGGTAGATAAAGTAACACGAAGATCATAGATTTTGTGGAAACCTTAACGGAATTTGTTGATCAACGCATTCGAGTCGATACTATATGATTTTTTATAATGATTTTAGCAAGACATTAGAAAAGATAGATCATGAAATACTTCTTGATGGGTTGTCACGCTTTAGTATTGAAGGCTCTAATTTACAGTGGCTTGCGTCTTATTTATAAGACCGCAAATCATTTGTGGTTATTAATGAAACTAGATTAAAAACATTTATGGTTACAATATGTGTACCTCAAGTTCAAATTGTGGTCCACTCCTGTTTTCAATATTTATATATAATAAAGTTAATTGCTTTCTTAACTCTGAACCTTACATTTTTGCGGAAGACCTAAAAGTGTTTAGGTTAATATGTAAGTAGTGTAGAGATTGCATTTAACATGTTCATAGTTGCTGGCGAAGAGTGAATCTAGTGCGTAAAATTCAAATCTTATTTTCTCATGGATTACACCGATCTAGAAAAAGTGTAAAGTAAAACATAATTAAATTACAAAACTTCGTCCTTATCATTAGAGACATTTCCGAGAAACTTTGTAATATATGACTATAATAAACAACGCGGGTTCGAATATTTTGATATTATATTATTAGATTTGATAATATATTCGAACTCGCGTATTACGACCTTGTGGACCTGCACTCCAGTTATTGAGAACTTGACCACTGGGGTGAAATTACCAGTCATATTGCGCGGGCAAATCAATGTTGTTGCTCTATGCGTGAACATGGAGATAACTAGTTTTCCCAGAAATTAGATCTACCTAGATCGCTTTTTACCCCCGTAAACCCTTTACTGGTAAATTATACCGACATCGTTATAGCCGTTTTTTGAGAACGCGAATATATAAATATTGCTCGTATTCAAAGTAAAAGATTATGCGCATGAACTGGCAGGTTAAAATCCATTTAGATTTTCTTTCCGTTTTTGCCGATGAAAATTTATTCAAAATCCTAAATACAGCCGTTCCTAACGATATATTACATATGGAATGGACTTCAATTCAATAGGAAGGCATCGAAATTACGTTCGTGCACTTTATCGCTTTGTTGGGATCAACCGTGAACTGTAAGTAATAACAGTCAATTGCGCAGTATTTATTGCTTTTGGAGAGGATAGGGTTTTCTACTAAGCTAACGTCGACCTTTTCTCCATCCAAGTGTGCGAAGTATTCCCGCAAAACCAGATTGCCCACGTGGTGAGAAGTTTACTGCAAGTGCTTGGGCCTTGAGCTACTACAGCTATATACACATATGCATACGGTGACATATAGAATTTTATAAATTTATGCTAAATTTTTTTTCTTTTGGAGTATACTTTAAAAGGGAGAAGGATCTCAATTCGAGTGTATATATTTTTTTGTATGCTACTAGTTATCTTGGTCAATTGTAGATCGATTTTATTGATTATTTTTTTATCCGTCTTCCCCAGAAGGAAGGTAATGTTTTGTCTATTTAATTCGCACGCTCTATATCCTAAATGTCATTCTGGAACTTGACATATGGAGAGTCGTAAGAATGTTCTTAGTTGTAGAAGTGCTACAGGATTTAAAACTTTTTTATGCACTCGGCTTTTCGTAATCACTGTTTTAACCTTAGGACTTATTTATTAAAATAGGTTGTTATTCTTCAGGGGTGGTGCATTTAAATTTGGAGAAATAATATATCTGTTAATATGAAAAAAATAAACAGATGTAGTTTTAAGGAAACTATTCTTCAGTCCACTCAAAATGGTTAAAAAATCATACTTAATAAAAAGTAAAAGCCGAATTCAAAGAACTTAAAAATATAAGTACAATATTTTCCGATGTTCTAAGTCTAATGTTCCCATTAATATTATGCTTGTAGTTATTTTTCAATATTGCGCGTGAAAGTTAGATAACATAATTTTAATATTAGATTAGGTTTTATATATCAGAATTGTATTAAAGTTGACCCCGTATATTGCATTGAGATAAAGTAACATGTATATGCGAAGGCAATCTGTTCCGACGCTAAGCCAAACTAGTCCAATTCCTCTTCCCACCGCAAGCTATCATGGCTGTCACTATATACACGCCTAGGAATTTGTAGGTTTGTCATTTCAATTGCCTTAATGATTCAATGGGTTTATCGATACCAGATAATTCATTTGAGCTAAATTTGAACTAGGTGCAGTATTTTAAAAAATCGGTCAAAATACTTGCTATAGTTAGTATATCTGTGGCATATTATCGCAAAATCTTTTGTGCTATTAACTCACTGCATTACAATTTCAAAGATTAAATTCTCTTGAGTTTGAATTTTTATATTTAAGCGAACACTGCGAATTCAAATGAAAGTAGTTTTTACCGCGTATGTTAACTTATTTTATCTTCCCGACGTTTCATGTACTTTACAGCACCCATGATTTCTTAATTTTGACATAACTCTAAAATATTTCTAATCAATTCTTACAGATTTCTCTAAATGATACTTATTTTTTTGCTTGTTTAGTTGATGGTTTTAGGACTGGAAAGACTCTACTGCGCTGCCCTAATGCGTGTTAGCGGATTTCACATATTTTTTTTTAATTTATCTGACATGCAGTTTTCCTCGCGATGTTTTTTTTTATATAGGATCGGATGACAAACGAGCACACGGTCCACCTGATAGTAAGTGGTTACTGTGACGCATAGACATCTACATCTATCCTCAATAAAGACTCAAGATGCAGATGCGTTGTCACCTGTAAGGACTAAGATGGAATGCCTCTTTGCCAGTAAAAAGGGTCTCCGGTTCTCTACACTCACCATACGAAACACAGCAGCGTTAAGCTGCTATTTTACGCTGGTCTTCTGTGAGAGCGTGGTCCTTCCCCGGTTGAGCCGACCCATTCGTGCTACAACAATAATATAGCTGCAGCATGGCTCTACCACGTTTTTCTTTACCGTCAAGCACGTAGTAAATCAGCTCTTAAAATTCAACTAACGATTTCATTGGTGCTGGCGGAGATCGCACCCGAGTTGTTTGCGTATTGTAAAATTTACAGCGAGCGCTTTGCCCCTGAACTACCACGGCTCCGATTAGGAGATCTATTTAATTAAATTATCTATCCTAACGATATATTGATTTTTACAATATTCGTTAGGAAATATATATATTAATTTCTAAATCTATTTAAAGTTATATGATTGATGATGTTAATATCCGGTTGACCGATTTCCGAGCGCAAACTTTCGATTACTATAGGAAGTTGTCGCGAAGTCCGGTAGGATGTTGTTATTGTTTGTAAGTTGTTATCGTGGCCAGTTACGAATTACTTCCATATAGAGATTTAGAGTGGATTCGTAAAAACGAGGCTAAATAAAAAAAAAAGAATAAATCGCTATTAATATATAAATCAATATTAGTTTACACCATTTGTAATTCTTAAAAACAGCCTATTTGGGAATAGTTGCTAAACCACCCTTTCGCACGGTACGGTCAATTTCAAGCTCATTTGTTTAGATATAATATTATAATATAATATTTTGCGTTTACCCTCACTCATTTGGTATTTCAAAACGCGCAAAAAAAAAAAGAAATATTACGGGCAACAAAAGTTTCTATTCACTCTGCTACTTGCGTACAGTTATTCCAGCGTTGCTATAATTTAGATGTGTATAACTTGAGGTTTGGTCGAATCCACCCGTACTAATTACTTCAATTCAATTTTGCTTTTGCGATGTAATCGAAGGAGAAATCGGATAGACGCTAATCGAACTAATATTATATGATCTAAAATCAATAACTTTTATGTCTCAGCTTGGGTTTTATATTAAATATTTGTTTTCGCGCCATATATTTTTAACACAAATTTTAACACTTTATTTAATGGTTAACGCCCTATGTGGTAGCGTGGAGCTAGCGTGTATACATACAGAAAAGAAAAAAGCGAAGAAATAGCCTGTATACGCCGAACTCCTGGGCGCAGGCTCCCTTTCTTATTTTCGAGAGGGTTTTAGCAAAAGTAAATATCTGCTGCACTGTCCCAATGCGTGTTGACGGATTTTTAATATCTGAGACTTGAAGATTTTATCAGAAACCTAGCTTGCTCGCGTACTATCAAATTTACAGTGAGCGCTTAGCCTGTGCGAGTCATAGTCTTTCGGAAAATTCTATAGCGGGGTTTAGACTTTATGTCGTTCGATTTTACAATTTTAAACGAAGATGTTGCAAGTACCGGAAAGTGAGATTCTGCCGTAAGTGACGAAGAAGATAGGCAGTGCGGACTCGAAGCTGTGCCGAGAGTAGCTTGAATAAACAGTTTGCTTAATTCGAATGCTGCGATGAAACTTATAAAGCTAGGATGGCTGAATGAAATCCTGAAGTCTAAAGACGATATTTGCTCGGGAGTGAATGGAAAAGGTATTTAAGGACGAGGTTTAAGGTTTGAAGTTGAGGTTTCTAAATGTTATACAAGTTGCGATGTTCATATCATGTCGGGGTCACCACTTTGGCCGAAGAAGGAAAAGGTGTTCAATCCGGGGAGTGACCAACGCTCCATGCAGTATTATGGAAATTGTTATACATTACGAGTATACTGTTTTTTGAATTCAAGATGAGGGAAATTTTATTTTAATATTTATTATTTTTCTTATTATAATAAACACGGTATAACACAAAAAATCTGATGTTTGAAGCCTTAAAAGTAAGTGAAATAATACATTTCTTTAAATTATGCAGTATTAGTGTTCTAATCAAAAAGTATATTTATTAACTGTGACATCCACAATGACACGTGTGTTATAATTCTAAATGTCATATTGTAGGTCGAGAGTAATTTAAGCACACATACGTCGAAAAATTTGACTTTCAGTAAGAAGTAAATACTATAATAGCTTCTTAAGTTGGGGCTAAAACACTGTATATAGAATTATTCAATACCCCGTGTATATAAAAATAGGTTATGAATTAATCAATAACTAATATCAAGTAGTTTTAAAAGTACTAATGTTGGATTTCATTTCCTCGCACTAAACACCTAAAACGCCGAAATCAAAAGCTTTGTGCCCATCCAGTGTAACACAACCGCCTGTCAACTTGATTAAAGTTAAAATGGGATAGGTAACAAGGGTATATTAAATGAGTAAAATAATGCTTGAATTAGCTTGCAAATTTACGCTATGTCACCGAAATGACTATCCCGTGTACTCAATGTCAGTGTTATTAATAATTCTGTGCGAAAATCTGTACTTTAAAATGTGACTATTGTAGCTGAATACAAGAGAACAATGAAGTGCGCAACTATACCAAAATGATGCATTATTACTTCTGGAATTATAATGGCACAATTTGCGCCCGTATTCGCTTTTGAATAGACAATCAATACTTAGACTACGTCGAATTGTAATAAATGCTCTACTTTACTGCACGTATTTAAGTGATATAGGGTGCTTTCGGATACAGAGGGAAAATCCATTCTACTACGGAAGATAAAAATGTATGCAATATTTTCCGTAATTTAAATAGGTACCTACTCTCCTACATTTGTTATCAAATTATTTGTTTATTTATTTATTTATACACTATATTGTACTAAAGGTATAAACGGCGGACTTAATGCCATAATGGCATTTTCTACCGGCCAACCGGAAAGTTAGTGGGAGAAGTGTGTAGTGCAGTGGGCAAAGATGAAAACCTAAAATTGATAAATTTCACACATACACATACATGCACACACATACACACACACAAACACACACACACACACACACACACACACACACACACACACACGCACACACATACATTTAGATCAAACATATTTAAACATATATAAGGATATTATAGATTATATGTTAGAGATATATGTTTACTTTTTGTAAAGTTATATGTTTGTAGTGCCCACAGTACTAGCTGCGATATACTTTCCTGCGAATATATATTTTTTAAAGTTGTACTTGTGCTTTATAATCCATGCAAACAAACCTCTCAGCTCAATATTATACAGTTGTTTAGATGTTACAAAATGTCACTTCAATACAATTTATATGTATAGATGAGTATCGGTGTGGACCGTGTTAGTAACGGTGTAAGAATATACACTACCCCATATTATCCCGTAGGTGTCGTAAGAGGCGACAGAGGGAAACAAATCAGGAGATGGCTAGCAGCGTCTTCCTAATAACCACTAAAACAAAAAGCTTCGGTTGCCAACCCGCTTGCCGAGCGTGGCAACTATGGCAAATATGAGGCAATCTATGGGGGAGGCCTTTGTTTGGCACTGGACTTCAATAGGCTGTACTAATAACGATAACGGAATGGATGAGTATTTTATTTACAGATACGTAAAATAAGATGATTTAATGTACAAAATAAACCTTGTTGATGTTTAATAAATACACTCCAAACGAGTTTTCTTTGGATTATGTCTTATGTGCAATGTTTTAAATGTTTATATTACTTTTTATTTATTTACATTTTGGCTAGATTAAACAAAACACAATTGTTAAAACACATTTTCAAATAATGTTATTTCTAAATAACTACATGAAAATTCATAGAAATTTAAATTTGGGAAAACATCACAATTCGAGTAGTATTTTTTTTATAGGATAAGGGTTACAAACGAGCACACAGTCCACCTGATGGTAAGTGGTTGCTGCGGCCCATAGACATCTACATCTATCCTCGTTTGCGAATCAAAATGCAGATGCGTTGCCACCCGTGAGGACTAAGATTGAATGCCTCATTTCCAGTAATAATTTAAAATTAAAAATTTTGTACAGCCGACTTCAATATAAGTTATTTAAGAATAACTTAAAAACTATTGGTCTGACCTTGATCAAATTCATATGGGACCACACGAGAAGTACCAGCTTTCAAATAAAAAAGAATCATCGAAATCGGTTCACCCAGAAAAAAGTTCTGAGGTAACACACATAAAAAAAAAAAAAAACGAAAAAAAAAACATACAGTCGAATTGAGTACCGGCTCCTTTTTGGAAGTCGGCAGAAAAGGGCCTCCAGCCACCTGCACTCACCAAGCGAAACGCAGAGGTAAACCTCTACTTCACGCTGGTATTCTGTGAGGTCGTGGTACCACCCTGGTTCGAGCTGGTCCATCCGTGCGACAGCAAAAGCTGCCGCGTGGCTCTACCACTGTGGAAAAGTATAAGTAAGTATTTTTAAGTTTAAGAAATAAATATGCATTCTAATATTTATTTTATTTTTTAGCCAAATTTAAGAAATAATATTGCGGTATATTAGTATACTTAAGTTTAAAAAATAATAAAATTGCATTCTAATATTTAAATTCTTTATTGTAAGTAGGTAAACCTTTAAGACAAAGATAATGTTTAAGAATTTTTAGACAGATAATAATACTGGAAGGCTTTTTCTTTGTGGTAAGTAGAAAGTCATAACAAGTTACTTCGTTTTTATTTCAATTATAACATAGGTAGGTAGGTATTAGGTGTTATTTTTGGTAGTTTATAAATTGGTTAAAAACACTGAGTATATGTAATATATTAGATAGATAATGAAATATAAAGAGACAAATTAAAATATGTAAATAAAATGAAAAACGGCTAGCTTAACCCTAATGAGATTTCTCTTTCAGCAACCCTTGGGGAAAGAGAAATTATTTAATATGTAGAGTAAGAATGTAGCAGCTTGCGAAAGTAATGAATAACATAATCTCTAACATAAATTGGTTATAAGTTGTTTCAATTATTAAATATATATATATATATCGTATGTGTATTTTTATATAAAAAGGGTGACAAAGAAGCACACAGTCCACCAGATTATAAATGTATGCTGTGGGCCATAGACATCTACATTTATCCTCTTTATTATTTATCCTATTGATTCTTAATCAAAATGCAGATGCGCTCTGATGACAAACACGCTCTATACTCACCATACAAAACATAGCAGCATAAAGCTGCTATTTCACGCTGGTATTCTGTGAAGAATTCCGCCGGGGTCTGGTTACCGTCTCTTAGTAACTCTCGCCATTGGAGGTTTATTGCCATAGTTGCCACGCTAGGCGAGCGGGTTGGCAACCACATTTTTTATTTTTTATTTTGCTGTTATCAGAAAGAGACTGCTGTCCATCTCCTGCCTCAATTTCCTTTTCTCACGCCCACATTCGTAAGGGTAGCTCGTTCGGCAAAAACTTGGTAAATTGAATCGCATAAATTGAATTGATACGCATTTGGTATAATTACAAATTAAAAAAATACATTATTTTTATATTTGAAATAAAATATAAAATTTGGCTACACTTTGAAAAATAACACTGTATATGTATGAATAGATAAAATAGCTCATCTTATTTTTATCTGCAATATACGGATATAACTAGTTAACAAAAAACAATTTCCCTAACTTGGGTTAAAACGTTAAAATGTTAAAACGTGGTAATTGGATACGTTTTAGTAAAGTACGTATATTTAACTGCGCTTTTCCTCTTTATGTCTTACATTTAATATTTCTTTTCTATAACTATTGCACACATGCAACCAAAAGCAAGCAGAATACTGCAGATGCGTAACTACCCCCATAATTAATATGAAACGCCTCACAACCTGTAATTAAACTGCCTATCTTACTTTTTCAACCGTAACAAAGCAGTAGGTTTTTTTTATAGAATGGTGATGACAAACGAGCACACAGTCCACCTGATGGTAATTGGATGCTGTGGCCCATAGACATTTACATTTATCTTTCATTAGCATCAAAATGCAGATGTGCTGTCACCTCTGAGGACTACGATAGAATGTTTCGTTTCCACTTAAGAAGGGCTTCCCGTTCTCTACACCCACCACACAAAACACAGCTACATTATTAAGCTGCTATTTTACGCTGGTATTCTGTGAGAGCGTGGTCCTTCCCCGGTCGAGCCGAAACAGTATCTTTATATTTAGCTACAGTGTGGCTCTACCACGTAAAGAAGAAGGTACAGTGCTGCTTGATGTCAGCAATAGTGCGGGTTAATTCAGAATTCTTCTTCTCCACTGTCAACAGTCCGTAAACGTTCATAGCTGGATATAGGTATCGTCCGTTATACAGAGAAATCTGCGCAAACATTGATCGATCGACGATCCAGACTTATTGTACCTTCGAGACTGCTTCCCGTCGCCAGTCGAAGTATTTTACGCCTTGCAATAACGAGATGATTATATCGCCGTCATATTTTTATAGATAGTAGAGCTATGCTGCAGATGTATTATGGTTGTAGTACGAATAAATCGGCTCGATCAGGGTAGGACCCAGCTCTAATAGAATGCCAGCGTAAAATAGCAGCTTAATGCTGCTGTGTTTTGTATGGTTAGTGTAGAAAATCGTAAACCTTGTTGTTAACCTTGAGGAATAAGGTGGAATGCCATTTTGTTTTACATAACATTTTAAAACATATAATAAGGTGGAATGCCATTTTAATTTACATAACATTTTGACACATATAATAAGGTGGAATGCCATTTTGAATAAGGTGGAATGCCATTTTGTTTTACATCACATTTTCATACATCTTTTTATATTTCTACGTGGTAGAGCCATGCTGCAGCTATATTAATAGTATAGTTGTAGCACGAATGGGTCAGCACGACCGGGGAAGGACCACGCTCTCACAGAATACCAGCGTAAAATGGCAGCTTAGTGCTGCTGTGTTTCGTATGGTGAGTGTAGAGAACCGGAGACCCATTTTACTGGATTAGGGCATTCCATCTTAGTCCTCAGGTGTGACAACGCATTTTCATTTTGATTCTTAATAGAAGATAAATGTAGATGTATATGGGCCAAAGCATCTTTTCTGCCGACTTCCAAAAAGGAGCCGGTACTCAATTCGACTGTATGTTTTTTTTTTTCGTTTTTTTTTATGTGTGTTACCTCAGAACTTTTTTCTGGGTGAACCGATTTCGATGATTCTTTTTTTATTTGAAAGCTGGTACTTCTCCTATGGTCCCATATGAATTTGATCAAGGTCAGACCAATAGTTTTTAAGTTATTCTTAAATAACTTATATTGAAGTCGGCTGTACAAAATTTTTAATTTTAAATTATTACCGTCAGTTGTACTGTGTGCTCGTTTGTCACACTTATACTATAAAAATGCAATATACCGGAAGCTATAAATCTTTTAAACATAATATCATGTAGTCGTATTGACATGGAACCAACAATGCACACTATAGTACTAAGAGGCAGAATAAGAGCACTACTGGCTTGTAAACCCTGTGGAAGGGGCTCTTCGTAATATAAATGAAGTAACCGGGCAACTGAGCTTTTTGTGATATTAGTAAAATTAAATTATTAGAGATGACACAACTGATATTTTTTTTCATGTCATTAACATACAGACTTGTGTATTGTGTATATTTTTATTTAAAAAAAAACATAAACACTCAAGCCTGTCACATAGAGGGGTACGCAGAGACTATGGACTTCCATTTGTCATGATCCTGACATACCTCTCTCGCTTCCTCCACATCTATACACCTACGCATATACACGCTCGTCGGTTAAAGGTACTCTTAATTTGGCCCATTTTCAATATATCGCCAGTTTGGTTGATAAACTTTCGCCTAAGGCGTCCCTTCCCGACTCTGCCGTTCACCTATCAAACCACACTATTTATCTATTTAATTTATATTTGGCATACAAATAGTCCGAGAGGTCAATCGACGGATTCAACTCGGTTGGGCAGCGTTCGGGAAATCACGGCACATCTTCTCGTCAGGTATACCTCAAACCTTGAAAACGAGACTGTACACCCAGTGCGTGTTGCCAGTGATGACATACGGAACTGAGACGTGGTCCTTCACTGCTGGCCGGATGAGGAAGCTCAAGGTCGCTCAGCGAGCTATGGAGAGGGCTATGCTCGGAGTTTCTCTGCGTGATAAACTTAGGAATGAGGATATCCGTAGTAGAACCAGAGTAACCGACATAGCCCAACGGATTAGTAAGCTGAAGTGGCAATTGGCCGGCCATATAGCTCGAAGAACCGACAACCGATGGGAAAGAAAGGTTCTCGAGTGGCAGCCTCGTACCGGTAGGCGAAGTGTAGGGCGTCCCCCCACGGGATGGAGTGACGACCTGGTAAGACATGCAGGAAGTCGATGGATGCAGGTGGCTCAGGACCGTGCTTTGTGGCATTCTTTGGGGGAGGCCTATGTTCAGCAGTGGACTTGTGAAGGGTTGTAATGATGAATGATGATGATGATACAAATAGTAAAAATATTACATAGTATCCACAGTTAGAATAATAAACATGAACTGTTAGCAAAAGATTGTAAAGTTATAGTTATATATATCCATACCCATTTATCTTTAAATATATTGTACCCATTCTTCTATTCCACTATGAGTTAGATTCAATAACCTTTCATAATATATTTATGCTTACTGTTTTCCAATATCTGTACCTTTTGCTGTAATAAAAGTGATCTCCATTTTTATATGATGCCGCGTTCGCGGTGTTCTATTTCAGATTTATTGATTATAATTGCCACCTAATTACATCATGATGTTTATATGATCAATAATCGATTATTAAAATTGATTGAAGACGAATTTATTTAATTATTGAAGACGATTGATTAAAAATGAAAATAAACTTCTGATTATATGAAAGCTGTAAATTACGCATGAAAATAGTGCCACAAGTGTGAGCGCAAATTTAGAAGCACTTACTAGTATTAACCTTCCCGTATCCGATAAAATTAGACATCGACTTTCAACGTAATAATCCCACTAAATCACATTTTTTTAAATCTTCTTATGTAAATAAAATGATAGAGGTTTGCAGTTGTGCGCGCATCACGGAAAAACTACTGGATGGATTTGAATTAGGTTTTTGAAGTTTTATTTCTTAGACACTTAGCCCTTATCTATAAAAAATATTTCGATATCGTCACTTAATATTAAGTTATTAAAGTTTTAAGAAACAACGATGTTTATAAGCACTACGTGTTCAGTGATGTGTGTAAGTAACGCGGACCAAGTCGCGGGTATCAACTAGTAAAGAATAAAGATTACAAACGAGTACACAGATCACCGGTTGGTATGCGGATTCTGTGGCTCACAGACATCAAAATTAATCCTTGTCTAAATATCAAAATGCAGAGTGTTGTCACCCCTGAGAACTAAGATGGAATTCCTCGCTAAGGGTCTTCGGTACTCTACACCCATAATAAGAAAGAGATCAGCATTAAGTTGCCATTCTACGCCGGTAAAAGAGAGTGGCCATCCACGCTCTCACAGAATACCGGCGCGAATTGTTCGGCTCGACCAAGGAATGGTCCTTGTTCGAGCCGAACCATTCGTGTTACAACCTTAATGTAGTTGCCGCGTGGCTCCACCGCGTACAACTACTCGTAGAATGTGAAAGTGGGGTCAAGTTAGGTATATATATATATATATACAACATCGATCGAAGTTATCGGCTACACTGATAAAAGAATTGATATCTGAGTGGGAGCAAAGAAATAAATTTTCTATTCATTAATCTAATCATGTAGGTATTATATACGTATATAATTTTGTAGGTATATAAACGTGATAGAGTCATGCTTCAGCACCTTAATAAATATTATGCATACTGCCGGTGGTTTCTTTTCCGAACTTGGCCGACACACTGTCACGTGTCTTGATACAACCAAACCCATAACTGATTAAAGCCTGAAAAGCAACATTTTGTGCTATTATACAAATTTTGGTACCACCTGGAGTTCAAACTCTGTTGATACACAATAGGGTTTTCTTCTGAGTGGCCATATAACACTAGTTTTACACATGATAGAGCCATGCTACAGCTATATTATGGTTATAGCACGAATGGATCAGATCAAACAGGGAAGAATTGTTGTTGCTTTCACAGAAATAGCATCCTTAATACTAGAAACAAGGCATTCGTTTTTAGTCCTCAGGGGTGACGACGTATTCTGCATATTGATGTTTAATCGCTGAAAGATTTTAATGTCTCTGGGCCACAGCATTCACTTATCATCAGTTGGACTGTGTGCTTATTTGTCACCCTAGTTCAATAAAATATAGATCCACGCAAGGTTCGAAATCACAGACCTTAATTAACGCATCAAAATTCGTAGTTTAGCGCTACTGAGCCTTTAAAAAGGAATATTAGATTCTCCAACGCTACAACCACTATTAAATTATTTGTTGCACAAATTAAATGTGAAAGTGAACGTGAACGTTAAGAAGTAAGTAATAATCTTGACCAAAGAAAACTCTATCTTAACAATATTGCTTCGTTTTTCGACCCAATCCATTGATATTCGGCAAAGTGTACAAACCTACAATGCTATTGAAAGGCTTCTTCGGGAAATATACAGTTAAATTTATTTTCTTCTATTTCCAATTTGTTTTTAAGTGAAAACTTCTCTTAACTCCTCGCCCTAAAGTTGAAAATCGTTTAAACTAGTCCAAGCCAAATAATTCTTTAGTAGCGATACTGTTGGCAAAATTGATTGATCATGTTTTGAAAGAACCTGACAAGGCACGACTCGGTTTACGTTCAAGTTCACACAAAATTATGTATGACGGTTACTAAATTTATTTTTAAAGAAAATATATACAAGAAATTAAACCTTAAACATAAAGAAATTAGTACGGTCATTTATAATAATCAACTTTCGATGTGGATATCTAGAATTTTTTATTTTTTTTGGCATTAAACCAACGTATAAATTGTGAATATGATTAATTTTGGGCCATACACATACAATTTGTTATTAAGATAATTAGTAGAATCAGGCGTTACTTTGCGGAAATCTCGTAATAAAACTCTTCATACATAGGTAATATACATTATTTTATTATCATATACATTATTATTATTTATATTATCTTATTACGCGGATCTTAGCTAATTCATTATAAAAATCTTTAATTTGTTATCAACTTGACTACAGCGCCATCTATCTCATCATAGCAAAGCTTTGAATCATCGCCTTGACAAAAAAATATGACCCCAATCGATCAACTCGATCAGAAAGATTCCCAATACGGTCACTAACAGACGCTCCAACAATTATAATATACTCGTACTATCGCTAAGCTATAAGTTTATATTATGTACGTAATTATTTAATACGTTTTTATTACTGAACTTCCCAAAATAGCTGGACCGATTTTGACGAAATTTTTGCATGTGTCTAAGTAGGTCTCTGAACAGTTTAGATTAACAATTAGATCCAGAAGGTGGCGCGGTTGTCGATTTTCAAAAATCACCTGTGCAAAGTCTGGGCGGATCGATAGGAAATTATACATTTACGGTGTCAAAATAGCAGAGTGAAATTCATTGCGCACCCACCGAACATGGCAAAACTGTTTTATTTTCGTTCACTGGGCATAACGTCTGCCGGGTCAGCTCGTATGCAAATTAATTCTTTATTTGACTTCAAGAAGTCATTTACTCGTATTCCCATACAATTTCGACGTTTAAATGATTCATTTTAACGATTCATATAATGTATTTTAAATAACAGTCTCAGTTCTATAGTAGAAACATGCTATAATATGGTTATAATGCGAATGGGTCGGCTCCACCGAGGGAATATCACGCTTTTACTGAATAACACACATACACATAGGTAGGGGGGTGTACCCACCGTTTTCGGGTAGGTATGCAGGTATCACTACAATTTACTGTTTTTTTTATAGAGTAAGGGTAACTAACGAACACATATTCCACCTGATGGTAAGTGGATGCTGTGACCCATTCATCGGTGCTGGATTCTATGCCGTTCCACCTTATCGTACCCAGAACCGTATCGACAAATAGGTTCCGATCTTAGAACGAAACATCGAATATGCACACTTTAAATGTTATAAGCAGCCTATTTGCTCATCAAAACACTTTTAATCAAAGTCAGTCAGTCACAGTCTCGTCGGTCTGGTGGAGTTCGAATCCCGGGTGGGGCCAAAATCAGATATTGAGTTCTTCTGTCAAGAAATTCTCGGTAGAAGCCTGGAGTCAGAAAGTTGGTGGTGTTTCATATCACATCAGGTGATATTGACACATAGACAAAGAACGCCTGATCTCTTTCCGGTCATATCGAATTACTGTCCCGTGGGAGAGTGAAGGAATAGAGAGTGGATCTGTGCTTGTGCATACACTGGGGCACTTTAAACCTGTCCAGTGCAGATGGCTTGTTTCCTTTGATACTGGCCCCGCGACCAAAGTTTTATCTGGAGGACATTATTTATTCTAAGTATATTTATTTATTTATTGGCTCTACCAGCGATTTTATATTAAAAACGTTACATTCATTTCTTTAAGTATTTACATTACATGCACAGGGTATTTAAAATCATTTAGAGGTTTTTTTTTTTAATAGGATAAGGTTGACAAACGAGCACATAGTCCACTTGATGGTAAGTGGTTGCTGCGGCCCATAGACATCTACATCTATCCTCTATTACAAATCAAAATGTAGATGCGTTGTCACCCGTGAGGACTAAGATGGAATGCCTCATTTCCAGTAAAAAGGGCCTCCGACCCCCTGCACTCACCAAGCGAAACGCAGAGGTAAACCTCTACTTCACGCTGGTATTCTGTGAGGTCGTGGTACCACCCCGGTTCAAGCCGGCCCATCCGTGCGACTGCAAAAGCTGCCGCGTGGCTCTACCACATATTAAGGTAAACACTACATTCTACTTTTGCCTATATAACTGAGTTTCATGGTATTATTTGACATTAATGTATATCGTAAGTCTAACAGGTCAATAGATATTTACTATATTTATTGACCTCCTTTGTTTACTCATGATTATTAGTATTTCAATCGAATGCTTTATTTCTTATGTAACATAATAACCATGATTGAGTTGGTAATCTATACGATAACATAGGTTTTAAAATCTTTTGCTTTTTGCTCATTGGTGACTTTGATTAGGTTGAAACCAATCTAGTCAGCCTTGAGCACAGGCGCAGAGTAGCCAGTCTTTCGGTATTCTATGGGATGCATTTCGTTGAGTGTGCGCAGGAATTACACGCTTTAATTCCTTCCTCTCCTTTCCACCTTCGGACAACCAGGTGGTCGGCGGGTCTTCATCCTTTTGTTGTCAATATTCTACGCAATAGAACCAAACGGTTTTGCTTCGTCTTTTGTAATGAGTACAGCAAACATCTTGCCGTCCGAATACAATCTGGACGTCTTCAAGGCAAGAGTGAATAGGCTTTTGTTACGCTAAGACAATGCGATTTACCGTCTAAGGCTGAATCTCCACCACCAGGTGAGATTGTGGTCAAGCACTGGCTTATAATAAGTAAAAAAAAAACGCAACTCGCATGTAAAACGTTACCAAAATCGAAATAATGTGGAGCATCTGTATCGTGTGTACTCGTATGAGCAAAGTTTTGTCTCGTAGCGTTCTGTTAATCAGTTGATATTAGTTAGAGTTAGACGTACTTCCCAAGAAAATTCACTTCCTTATAAGAAACTTAACCCCCAACTTTCGTGCGAAGAAAATTCAGTAAGAAAATTCCTTTGTCTTTCGTAAATTATTTTATCTCATACCTGCATCTTTTACTGGGTTGTTATACATATATTGTATATATAACAACCCGGATAGGACTCTTGGAGATAGAGAGAGAGAGAGGCACACAGGGTTACTCACGGGGTTATTTTATCTCCAAGCACTTGGTAAATTATCGATGAAAATTGCAATAAATATTTTCAAATTACATTTATTATTTGTATCATAATCACTAGGCTGTCAAAGCGTAAATATTTCAACTATGCAATATACAATATTATATTTTGGTGGTTATTACCGGATTGCGGTCTCTTAAACATTAAACATTAGTTTATCGATAAGGTGATATAATATGATGATGTAGGTGAACAGATAACTAAATATTGATTACAAACTTAAGCATTTTGCTCGTCCTTGCTAAAATTACGATTTTAGCTTAACGTAATAAAGGCTGGACTAACGCCATCGGCCTCTGAGTTACCGCTCTGGGGTATTGGAAGCAAACAAGTTCTATTCTTTGTTTTGCACTTCAAGTGCACCACTAAAAATAGAGATTTTAAAATTATCATGGAGGAAGGATAAAAAAATAAATGTTTTTAATAAGTTTACTTTTTTTATTCAATAGGAGTGGAAGAAGTTGTGAGACGATTTTAAATTAATCATGTTTCCACAATTAGGAATTAGGTGCTGTTTCTTATTTTATTCTGCACGAGATAATGAATGATATTTTCTTGTACTTCATGTAGCAGATGTACGTAATTTATTTATGTCGAAGAAAAGAAGAAATTATTCAACTCGTTGAAACTAACACTACCAATGATAACAATATCAATTTTGTATCTTTTATGTAAAATAACATATTTTTAGCCATTAAAATTATCAGTTAATATTAAGAATTAATAACTTTTCACTTTTAAATAAATTTAACCATTATCGCCATCTTTACGCGCGTACAATGAAACAAAAAAAATGTGCAACTGACTTTAATACAAATAAAATAAGAACATAAACAATGTAGTCGAAGTCAATTAAATACGCTTTATTAAGGATAACTTAAAAACGAACTGGTCGGATCTTGATCAAATTTATATGGGACCACACAAAATCATTTCACCTAGAAAAAAAATCGGTAACACATAAAATAATTTAAAATTAAAAATTTTGTACAAACTACTTCAATATAAATTATTAAGAATAATTCAAAAACTATTGGTCAGACCTTAATCAAATTTATATGAGACCACGTGTAAAGCACCAGTTTTCAAATAAAAAAAGAATCATCGAAATCGTTTCAACCAGTAAAAAGTTATGACGTAACACACATAAAAAAACATACAGTTGAAATGAGTACCGTTTCATTTTTGAAGTCGGTAAAAAAAATACAGTTGAATTGAGTACCGTTTCTGATATCGGTAGAAAAATACAATTGACTTCAGATCCTCCTCCCTTTTTTGAAGTCGGTTGAAAAGCTCGAATATTCGCTCTCGATCTAATTTGTGTAACACAGCCTATATATATAAATATTGTAAATTTCAAAAAAGAAAATGAAATGTCTACAGCTGAATCGTGGTTTTATCTGCTTTTGAATAAACTATTTGCTCATTTATTTATTTTTCACGTTATTTATTTTATTCTCCCTCCATCGTTAAACGGCGTCAAGAGTCGAACAATCCGACATGGTAAGTCATACTCATAGAGGTTTTTTATACACGTAAGGGTGATCTTCAACAATTTAAATAATTCAAAATTAGGTTACGTTAGTTTATTTTCAATATAGCTCGGCGCACGAACGACTCCTAGACAATGTCATGTCGCACGGCTCATACCGTGATATCCCCGGGGAACAGCTAGTTCAGTATAAAGTGTTTCCTATTATCTCGATCTCCTCACTGTACAGTACTTTAAAGATGGTTAACATAACTATTAACTGTTAAAATTAGGAATTTATACAATTAGAAATTAATTATAAAAAAAAAACATGCATGCTATTATTGTTAAACGTATTATATTATTTACTAACAAATACAAATAAATGTATTACTATAAATGTATTACTACATCTATTAAAACGAAGCGTCATTTAAAATAAAATACACTATGACACAAGGGGTAGTGACGTAAAAATCTTACACTTTTTGTCGCGACAAAGAACTTCGTTCCATTATCAATTGCTGTCCGTTATTCTCGCTAAAAACTTAAGAAAGGTTCGAGAGATTTTGATGAATTTTTGTGTGTGTTTTAATGGGACCCAAGATAGTTTAGACTTTAGATTAACATTTGGACCCGGTAGGTTGCGCTGTTATCAAGATTCAGAAATCGACCGTGCGGAGCCATTAAATAATTTGCCAGTAAATAAGCAAATTAAAGCTTGCATTTGACATACTTTTAACGGAAGTAAATAAATATGAAAAACAATACAACAAACTACTTCTGCTCCTCAATTTTCAACCCAACTTATACCAGGGCAATACGAAATGCAAATTCAACAGGGTGAATACTGGCAACTTTAAAATAAAATACACTATGACACAAGGGGTAGCGACGTAAAAATCTTACACTATTTGTCGCCTAGGTCCCATCCGCCAAACCCGTACCGTCCGATAATGAACTTCATTCCAATAAAAATAATTATTATATTCAATACAATTATAATATTCAAATTATTCTTAACAATCCACGATTTCATATCTTACCGATTTATATTAAATTTGTCGTGTTTAGGCCATCTAGTGTTTATTTTACGGACCACCTTGAGAGTCCTTCGATTTTTGTTCTATAAAGTGACTTTACATATAGATTGAAGTAGACGTCGCTATTAGAAAGCAATGTTAATCGAAAGAAAATATTCTCTTGATTTAATACTCTAAAATTTAGGCTCTACATGTCTAAAAATAAGGATTGTAACATTTATTTGCTATCAAATTAAACTTTTATCTTATATTTATGCTGCACTTATTTAATTTAAATTATAAAATTAAATAAATCGTTTGCTATGAAATGTTTTCGTTTTATATTTCATTTCATTTGAACATTTCACTTCTACCGCGTGTGAACTGCACAAATGTTTTTTTTTTCGCTTACGCGGCAGGACCAAGCTGCCAGTATATTATGGTTGTAGCAGGATTGGGTCAACTCGACCGGGAGAATACCAAACTTTTCACAGAATACCAGCGTTAAACAGCAGCTTAATGCTACTGTGTTTCGTGTGGAGAATTTAAATAAACTGAAACCTTTTTTACCGGAAACGAGGTATTCTGTCTTAGTGCTCGGGGTGACAACGTATCTACATTTTGTTTTCTAACCGGAGATATATGTTGATGTCTATGGACCACAGTATCTCTTTACCATCAGGTGGATTGTGCGCACGTTTGTTGATTTAATTATTTCATTATCTCTGTATCAGTCTCTTCCTATTGCCTTATAAAGAGCAACGTTAAACATTTATTTAGTTGATGACGATTTTTATGGTATTGTTTAGCGGTTTTTGTTGCAATAAGGATACATTAAATATATTTCAGCTTTAATAAAACCTACTAGTTAACCAAAGTAAAGTTAAAACACTTTTTCTCTTATTCCAAAAGAGAAAATTCAAGTGTAAAGTGAAAAATTTATAGCTGTTCCTCTTAAGTTTAATTAAAGTTGTGACAAATGACTAAAATTATGTCAAAAAAGTTCTCTGAAACCAAGATGTCGGCTCAGCTATTTATAATGTGACCCCCATACAATTAAAATTTAAATTTATGTAAATACGTTTGCACTTTCGAAAGAGGTCGCGGTCGAAGTTCGATATTTAGTAATTTTATCGTATTACATATATATATATATATATATATATATATATATATATATATATATATAATATATATTTACACACACACACATATATATATATATATATATATATATATATATATATATATATATATATATATGTATATATGTGTGTGTTATATATATATGAGACAGCATAATATATATAATACATATAATTTTATATTAAAATTTCTGAAAAGAGAAAACGTCAAATGCGTTCCTTGTTCATATGTTTGTAGTTTATACTGATTTTTATATATTCTTTGAGAGTATAGTTAATATATATATAAAAATATGTTTCAGCTAAATTTATAATAAACCGGCTCAACGTTGGGTACTTTAATTTTGTTCGTACTTAATATTAGACATAATGAATAATTTACTACTTTATTACGTGGTAGAGCCATGCTGCAGCTATAACTTGTAGCACGAATGGGTCGGCTCGACCGGGGAAGGACGCTCTCATAGAATACCAACGTAAAATAGCAACTTAATGCTTCTGTGTTTCGTATGGTGAGTGTAGAGAACCGGAGACCCTTTTTACTGGAAAAAAGGCATTCTATCTTAGTCCTTATGGGTGACAACGCATCTGCATTTTGATTCTTTATTGAGGATAGATGTAGATGTCTATGGGTCACAGCAAGCACTTACCATCAGGTGGACTGTGTGCTCGTTTGTCACAGAAATTGAACATTTCTGTGACATAGGCGTAGGTTTTTTTTATAGTTTTACAAACTATAAAAAAAACCTATATTATAACCAATTAATAAGCAAAATTACAGCTAATATGCGTCCCAATTCTGGGCATAAATTTAGTGTTTTAGGGTAAAGAAATGTCCACCATGTCCAATTTTACAGGGAGCTCTTAGCTCCCGAGCTACCGCGGCATCTACGTTTTTTTATGGGGCAAGGGTATCAAACGGGTACGCAGTCCACCTGATGGTAAGAAATTGCTGTGGTCCATAGATGCGTTGTCACCCATGAGGACTAAGATGGAATGCCCCGTTTCCAGTAAAAGGGGTCTCCGGTTCTCCACACTCACTATACAAAACACAGCAGCGTTAAGCTGCTATTTTTCCGGTTGACCCTGATCGAGCTAACCCATTTGTGGTACAGCTACACTACTAATAGAGCTTCAGCATAGCTCTACCACGTATATAGTATGTAATGTATATTTGCAGTAAAACTCTCGGCTAAAAATTTTTAGCCAAATAATTCTAGCTACACCTTACCCTATTATAGTCACTTCGGCAAGAGTTGATAAAAAGCAGGGTTCCTAAACTCATTACAAATTGCGGCCCGCTAATTATTTTTGCTGATGGATGACGGCCGCGTCGACTCAGCCGCCTAGCCTTACGCTTGACAACAGCTGCGATATTCCCCGTACCACAAAACTCTGTGCCTGCGGAAACGAGCGAAGCAAGTCATACAGATTGTGATGCTTAAGCGACAGTAGCTATTGCGAGACGTATTCATAATACTTATAAACTTTATCAACCCTCGATGAACAGACTAGCAACCGGCTACACCTTGTTCGAGCCATAGATTAATCAAATACATTTAGTGTAGTGTCGACCGAGGTCTCGCCGACCACTATATAATATTTGTTCACGGAGATAGAAAAATAATACATAACCGTTTGGTAGAAAATTAATACGCATTCGATCGGTTTACCCGTTTAATACGAGGGAGATCTATTATAAACACGGTGATTTTTAAAATTAAGCAACCCAGTACATTTTACACTAATTTTAATCAAATACTGTGTAGTTTTAGTCATTGTTTATTGTATATGTTATGGACCAAGTGATAAATTGGGCATTATTCAAAATGCCCGTGCAATATGAATAATATCCAATATGATAAAATCTATTGGAATAATTAAATTGACCGGACTTTATGGATAAAGCCCGTTACTAATTGGGCAAAGACAATTTAATAAAATAAAATATATGTATTATATTTTTATATATATATATATATATATATACTCTAATACTTACTCGTATGATCAAGCTATTTGCGTCTAATATCATAATATCAATAATAAATTCTTTATTTCAAATAATTAAAATCCATATGTGGGTTAATAATATAATATTAATAATAATAACAATGGTTAGTCGTATAAATAACTATTTTTAACCATACGACTATCGTGTGATTAGCAAATTATTTTTTAACAATTTTAACATTATTATCTTATTGTCTTAAAAGTGATAAACATGGTTAGGTTTGGTTATGTTAGGTTATATCAAATTGCTCAACAGTTACGTTGCAATGTTCATAATGACCAGACAATGTTTTGATGAATAATGAAGCTTAAATCAGTATTAATTACAAAGCCCGATTTGAATTGCTATTATACATATTGCCCTGCATTATAAATAGTGTCCTAATGAATCACTTGGTCTATAATAAATACAATAATAAATTCAAATTATGTACATAACTCCTGTTTTCTATTTTGTTTCATTTTCATTCACTTCTTTAAGGTTCCGTACCTCATAAGGAAAAAACGGAACCCTTATAGGATCACTTTCTTCTCCGTCTGTTTGTCTGTCTGTCTGTCAAGACCCTTTTCTCAGGAACGCATGGAGGCATCAAGCTGAAATTCATATTAAATACTCAAGTCTACTGTCCCTTAGAGCTGTGAATAAATCAAATTTCTAAGCCAACGCAATCAAAAGATGCAGCCGTTTATGCCGTAAATTTCATTTCAGACATTCGCAAGGGAATCAAATCCTACAAGGTACTTCCCATGACCTCAGAATCTTGAAATTTGGTACAAAGCAACGTTTTATAGCACAGACAAAGGAAACATTGCGAAAAGCATACATTTTTAGTTACACCACACAATAAAAATATTTTTAATAATTTTAAACTTATATACCTACAGATTTGTTTGGAACCCTCGGTGCGCGAGTCCGACTCGCACTTTGCCGGTTTTTTTTTAACATTTTAGCCGATATCTTGTGTTTAAACTTATGCTTTGCATAAAAAAGATAACACTAGTCTTCTGTGAAAACTAAACTTAGACGGCTAATGTAATATCTAAATCTGAAGGACGCAATTAAACATTTCAAGGAAAGTAAGCGAGCAACATGGCACAATATTTCAAACAAATTAACACATTAAAACTTCATGGCTGATTAGCTATTAGCTTATTATATTTTGTTACGTTTCGGGACATATGTAATATAGTCAAAATTCAACCTTATGTAGCGATAGTTTTTGGTTTTAATTGTCATACATTTCTTACATTGTTTTTTTTTTATATGAGAGGGGGCAAACAAGCATGCGGCTCACCTGATGGTAATTGTAAAGTGACTAATTACTGCCGGTCATGAACAAGTGTAATACCAGGGATTTTTTTTTTGCATTGCCGGCATTTTCAAAAAAGGTGATTAAGACGCCATTGTGCTCATCACTCGACGCCAGAGACATTTTGTGTAATAAGGTTTCAATGCAAATTATAATTTATAAGTATTATAATAGTGACGGTGTTCGAACTAAACTCGTTTGCAGCGCATTTGGTAAGACACGCCTACCGCAGCTCAATTAGCGTTTGGTCATTTTTTGCTAAGAATGCATCTATCAGAAATTCTGAAGCGATATAAAAAAGTAGTTAGTTAACAAAACTCTGTATTCGGTTAATAAGTTGTTGAAAGAATAATATTATAAAACTTTGGGAAAATAATTTTAAATTATATAATTTAAATATTTATTAAAGTTATACTTCTTTTGGCGCGTTTGAGAAAAATTATGACAGTGAAGTTTTTACGATGCGCGCGCTCACCGACAGATAAAAAAGACAATTTCAATTAGTAATTGTCTGTCAACTGTTAAGTTTTCGTGAGAACTGATAACTATATTCAAGGTAACTATATAAAGTATTCAAATATATATGATTCTATAAAACGTGTTTTATTTTAGTAATTTTTGTTATGTTACGCTAAACTCCACGTTTTTTTTTTATTGTAATGTGACATAAAATTATAAATATCAATGCCATAATAGTGCAAATTTTATTTTATTTGTCGCTTATTAGATTCACTTACTTATTTTTGTTTTCATATAATTCTATGTTTGTTTTATAATAACTGTACTTGAATAATTAGTAGTAGTACCTCTATACTATATACAATAATTTTGTACACCAGAAATGTTTAATGTGTTGTACTGTATAACAATTTTTATAACATCTGTAGAACACACACATTAAGCAAATAGTATTATTAATGAAATAAACTATATTTTATTTGTGTTAATTTCGTTGGTCTCTAAAAGTCAACGCGTCGTGATGAACTTTTTTGATCACTGACGACGTAAAAGTATTTTTTTTATATTCATGCAGTTCTTTTTTATATATTTGTATATTTAAATGTTTCTTTCTTTCTTCGACTATAATCAAGTTATTAATAAATTGTATTTACACTGTAAAGAATGTACGGAATGAAAAATGATTAAAATCGGAGTAAACGCGAAGTAAATGCGGAGTTAATTTGGAGGGTATGATTTTTATTTATTTAATAACCTCGGAATGAAATTCACTTTGAAGGGAAGTTTATTCAAATATTTAAATTCCGAATAAAATCCAATATTATGTAATATTAATAGCTGTTCCCCGCAACTCCATCAGCGTGGACTTTATTACGATTGGATTTCGTGGGTTATAATTTTTTGAGCTAAAATAAAAGTAGCCTAAGTCACTCCTAACATCAGCTATCTGCCAGTGAAAGTCCGGTCAAAATTGGTCTAGCTATTTCGAAGATCAGCCGGAACAGACAGGCAGACAGACAGACAGACAGAAAAACAGACAGACAGACAAAAATTAAAAAAAAATGTACTTTTGTTATAAGTACCGTATATACCTCCATTTGCATTTATTAATAAGCTGTTATTTGGACATAACAAACAGACTCTTCAATTTTATTTATTTGTATAGATAAGTGTTTAATTTAAAATATTGTGCATGTAATTGTAAATCCAATGATTCAATGTTCTTGTACATAATATTCTTGCTTCAGTATGTTCTTATAGTTCAAACGAGCATACAGTTCCTGATGATAAGTGGATATTGTGGCTCACAGTATCTACAACAATATGCAGATGCGTTGTCACCCATGAAGACTATAATAAAAAATAAAAAATTTTGTACAACCGACTTCAATATAAATTATTAATAATAACTCAAAAACTATTAGTCGAACCTTAATCAAATTTATATGGGACCAGATGTGAAGCACTAGCTTTCAAATAAAAAAAGAATCATCGAAATCGGTTCACCCAGTAAAAAGTTAGTCTTCTTTTTGAAGTCGGTGGAAAATGAAATGTCTCGTTACTGGTAAATCCTGGGTATCCGGTTCTCCACACACATAATACAAAACACAACAGGATTGTTATGCTATTATGAAGCTGGTATTCTATGACAGCGTGGTCTTAACCCTGTCGTGACGACCAATTCGTGCTGCATCTATGTATAGCTGCAGCCATGCAGTGGCTCTACCATATATATTAACTACCATATCATTCAATTAATTATTTACCAATGCAAATTAATGGTCGTATTAGGCCAAAATAAAATGAAAAGCTATTTTTTTAATTTTGTACACAGCTATTAAATTAAATGAGATAATGACTGGATATTTTGTGAAGTGATTGATCTTCTTGCAATTTCACAGTATAGTTGCCGTGTAAGAGTATCTTACCGTATCTACTATGGCGTGATCGTGGAGCAGGAGGAACTTCAAGTTATTGCAATTCATACGATTAACTTGAGAATAAACTCGGTTTTCGAATCACAAATACTGTTCAAAAGGTCCTAAAACTATCTTACTTGCATTAGAAAAAAGTTTTAAACGTGGTAGAGCCATGCCGCAGCTATATTAGTAGTATAGTTGTAGCACGAATGGGTCGGCTCGACCGGGGAAGGACCACGCTCTCACAGAATACCAGCGTAAAATAGCAGCTTAACACTGCTGTGTTTCGTATGATGAGTGTAGAGAACCGGAGACCCTTTTTACTGGATAAGAGGCATTCCATCTTAGTCCTCACGGGTGACAACGCGTCTGCATTTTGATTCGCAAACGAGGATAAATGTAGATGTCTATGGGCCACAGCAACCACTTAACATCAGGTGGACCGTGTGCTCGTTTGTCACCCCGTCCTATAAAAGAAATTATGATGGGAAAATTAAAAAGGCAAAGCAATAAAAAAATTCCTGCTCCGCGACCGTGCTTTTCCTACCTGATTCAAGTATATCTTAACCTAGAAAACTATTTATGCCATCAAAAACACAACTTCAATAAATAAAAACATAATCTTATAGTGACCATATCAATATTAAAAATCTTTTATGTTTTAAATACATAGATTGACTTGGCAATCGCACTAAACAATATAATATGAATTATTTGTGAGATGCATTGTGTTTTCATGCGATAGCCAAGTCAATCAATTTATTTAAAACATAAAAGATGTTTAATATTGATATGGTCACTATAAGACGTTGTTAGGGTAGCTAATTACGTAGTAACTTGAGACAGAAGGACTCTAAAGTAGAGACTGGATGCATCTCACAACTTTTTACGGTAGAAGAACTGAGTTGCGAGACTTGATTTTAGTTATGTTTTTGATGGCATCTCCTTTCTTTTTGTAAATAGTTAAATCTACGTACCTATGTACACCTATTATTCCATTATATTATACATATATAGGTACACTGATTCATTCACTGCAAATGTAGCTTTGTAATCCCATATATTTATATGGGATCACAAAGTTATTTATGCAGTTGGTGTATCTCGAAAATTGGACCGAAATTGCAAAATATTTTAATTTTTCCTTGATTTGTATAATAAACAATAACTGTGTTCCAAATTTGAAGCTTTTATGTCTGCTAAAATTGCCTTAGAGTTTTGATGATCGGTCAGTCAGTGAGTGATAAAATTAAGAAACTTTGACTAGTTATAATTCTTTAACTATAGGTTCAAATTTAATGACATTTAAAATATGCCGAGTTTATACAATGCCTACTTGGTTACTAAAAATTCAGGCTTCTAGTCTTATCCACAACAAAGTTATAGGGTTTCGAATATGGCCTGAACTGCTTCGAGAAAAGGATGGTACGGCCGTGCCGCTTTTTTGCTCGACTTGGCGGGGGCACTGCCGTGCCCCCAGAAAGTTTAAACGGTTTTCTCTGAATATCTCTTTAATCTTTAGGTTGTAAATTTTTTACTATCCGTTAAACAAATTGAACACAGAGATTTTAAATCATAAGGGATTAAAACAATTTAAATTATTATTATATCATCACTATAGGACATATAATAATTTATGACGTATGATCTTTATGAATATGAATTTTTACAAGAACCTAAACTTCAAAGAACATAATATAAACTATTTAGTTCAACAAATTGGAAAGCTTATCTACATATTTTAAAACTTAAGACATATCGCAAATTGAACTTTAATTAAAACTGTATATGAATCTTTAGGTTTCGTATTCGTGTGGTGATTATAAAAAGCTGAACCGAGAGAAAAAGGGTATCCCTTTTTTACTGGATCGAGGCATTCCATCTTAATCCTCAGGGGTGACAACACATATGCTTTTAATCGAGTCGATCGAGCGTAAATGTAGTATTTTGTACATATAGCTACAGCGTGTTTCTTCACGAGCAAAGAAGACTGATACGCTTTCATACATTCTTGGGCCCAGATTGTAAAAAGATGAAAGTAGTATCAATTAATAGCTTATATATTATCAAAACATCACTGAAAATTTTTTTTCTTGACTTTGGAAATCTGAGAGCAGAATTATAAGAGATTTAGTAAAATGGAGGCTATGCAACAAGTTGGCAAAAACCTATACTAAACAGCTGATTTTTGAAGTGCGTTTGCTATTCTGGAAGAATCGTAAGCCTAGTGTATTACATCAACTAGTCGCTATCCAACAATTCACGAGTTAACGAGATTATCGGTGGTCGGTATGTTAGCAACGGTCGTACAAATTAAGTAAGATCAGAAGTTCGTAGAAAGAAAGCAGTGGCCGAGCAATATAAATCAATAAAACACTTAAAAGACACACGCACTAAACGATACGAGACGAGTGATCATAGATTGAGTTGAGTCAGGCAGGAGCTGTCACTATCAGCACAGATTAAAAATACAGTTGGCAAAAGTAATAAATCGAACTGTAAACCTGAATCGATTTTAAGATTTATTTTTATTATGTTGACACTATGTTAATAAACTGTAATGTATCTATTTACTTTGATTGAATCAATCATCTGATGTAAGTTGTATTTATGTTTAATTATTAAAACTCATTCACATTAATCAATTAAAGTAATCGATTTCGTATTTTGTTCGTGACAAACTTATTTTCAAGAAGTCTCGTCTTCCAGATTGTGAATTGGGCAAATATTTTTATATTTTGAAATAGAAAAATATAACGCTATTTTTAAACCATATTTTAACTTATTAGAATTGGGCCCAGAAATCCCCGTCTCCTTTACCCTTGTTGCCTTATTAGCTGTGGTAAATTTAGGAACTGTTGCTGGTCTGTATAGTTTTAGCCACGTTCTTTAAGGCGTCTTCTTATTGTCCTTTCACTTACACCGACACCGCGGACATCTCTGAGCAGGTGCTGCAATTCTACTCCAGAACGATGACGGTTTCTGAGGCTTGCTGACACTACAAATTGATCATCTCGTTCAGATGTCTTCCTTTTTTGACCTTATCTAGGTCTTCTGATGTAGCCACTGGTCTCCAGATACCTTTTCTAGAGATATTAAACTGTTGATCAACTTACTTCACATTGTCGAGCGATATTTCGCTGGCTCATTTCAGTTTGTAACAACGTTAGGATTCGAACAACTTCTGCTTCGAGTAGATCCATATTTATCAGTGAAAAGGAAGTGGCAGGCGCAGAACTTAAATCAGTAATACCAATTTAATGATAGTTTTAAATAGCGTTAAACATAAAAAGATAAAACTGTAAGTACCTAAAAACTGATTAGTGACGTTTGATACATTTACACTTGATAATTTTATCAATATACCCCTTACTAAGATTGCAAATGAACATTAAAAAACTTATTATTTATTTACTTTTTAAATAGACCGTAATTAATGAATAAATCATAAAAATATGAGTGACCTAATTTTATTGTCCACCAGTATATTTGCAGCGTGGCTCTATCAAGTATATGTTTTCCTACAGCGTCGGGTAAGTGGTAAATTAACATTTAAAATTACAACTAACAACTTCATTACTGCCGCAGGATCGGGTTCGGGTTGCTCACATACTGAGAAATTTATGGCGAACGCTTAGCCCTAACACATTGGGGGAGCTGCGAAGAGTTATTTATTTTTTCATATGAATGAAATTTTATCACACAATTTAAGGCTATGACAATAATATTCACAAGCAAGATACTGCCACAAATGTATATTTTGTAGCCTTTATCTAAAATAGCGTCCGTACATTTCAGTGTGCCTCGGGCTAATTCATGACATTCTAAAGTTCTGGAACACTAGGAGATGTTTTTCGTAAAAAGCCACATTATTTTATTTTTCCTATCCTGACTGTTTTAGCTTGTTATAACAGTCATGTTACGACTTCGGCTGCCTAAAGACAGAGGAAGGAAATTGCTCAAAGAAACCTTTGAGTAACCTGTTATTACCTCCTTGTAATTATTAGCTTGCGTATGTACATTCTATTTGATAAAATTTAAGTAATTTTATTTAAACAGTTATTTAAAAATAAATAATTATTCAAATAAATTTAAGATAAATATTCCATCGAACTATTATCAAGAAAAATAATTAGTCTTTTATAAAAAATAAACTCATTATTAATTCATAAAAGTTATTATAAAAAAAGTGAATTTTTTTAAAATGCGAATAGATATTATATGTATGTACATTAATTATAAAAAATAATATGTTAGAACTGGTAATGCTAAAAAATATGTTAATTGGTATTTAGTAGTAGTTAAAATTTATATATTATTTCTGACAGAGTGGTTTGAAGAAATCTCATATGACTTAATGTATTAGGAATGTAACTTAGTTTACACTTGGGGCAAACAAAATAAAAGTTAATTCAATTCGGGTTGACTTTCGTAGTTAATTCGTAGAGAACTAGCAAAGCGCTCGGCTGAGGTGTTACGTACCGAATCTTGTATGTAGCAACTCTTAAAATGGCCGCCGACTGACAATTGCTCTGTTTCAATATTTGTCCATGTGCAACTTATCTTTATAAATAGGGTTTTTTTTTGCAATATACGGCCAAATTTTACTTTAATTTTAAGGTTACAATATTAGAAGACTGGAGAGAGATCAGGCGCAGGACCAAGGGCTTTACATGTTTTCCGAGGTGAAAAACCACCAACTTTCTGACTGCAGGCTGCTACTGAGCATTTCTTGGCAGAGAAACCTTATGACCTGATTTTGACTCGAATCGGAAAATATCCCATCTAGCTTAACACCTTTACTGTCCGGTTTCAGACACAATAGTAAGACAATAACAATGTACTATATATGGCTCATAGGACAAGGAATGAATTAATATACAGGGTATTTTTGGAACGCTCCCGAAAACTAAGACAGGCGACAGCACCAAGTATACTTTTGATCATGGGTCATAAATAAATTTGATCCTGATGAAAAAAAAAAACATATTTTTACAACGTTTTATTAGCTTTATTCACGCGTCATCATGTTAGTACAGCTAAATGAAACGATAATTTCATAAAAAAAATCATGAAAAGACTGAAACATAAAACCAGCAGTGGAAACTGAATTGATATCACCTGACTAATGGAGGTTAATGTACGCGCGAACGGTGAAAAAAGAACGCTGACCTTGAACTTGGGCACTGAGCGATTTATCACATATTGGCCAGTATTACTGTGCCTGCATGCTATTGGTTCCCGCGCTTTGTTCGCTCCAAAAATACAGTCGCATACACAACTTACTTTGCGACTCGCGACGATGTTTTAAAAAGGAAGGAAAAAAATTATTTATATCTATTGTTTTATGACTAAACTAGTGAACGAAAAAGTGAATGGGGAAAATTGTGCAGTAAAGTTAAAATTGTTGAGGAAGAATACCGAAAAAATTACCATGTGATCGACCTGATGACGGAAGCTCAAGCGAAGATGAAAGTGATGATGAAGTAGCATCCAGTAACACCAACACACCTTCAACATCTGGCTTCCATGTGACCCAAGACGTCATAATGGACGGCGTGTCACCCTTAGCTTAAGTTTTTTTGTTACAAACTACTTTATATTTTACGATAGAAATAACAAACAATGCTCAAGTAAACATTATCTATTTTTAATTCCCACCTCTTCCAAAGTTCTAAGTAGCTAGTAAAACACCTATTATGATTCTACAATAAAACAATTAATTACTATAATATTATAAAACAATAGCCCAATACCATGTAGTACTTTAGAACGCGACTGTACCCACACTCACTCCGCTGTCGACCTGTATCTAGCTCGGTATGAAACAATGCTACGGTCATAAGAAAAAAGGGCGCATCTAACAATTTTCGAATAAATGAGTTAAATATACCATTCGACTCATGATAAGAAGACGCATCTACTAAATTTTTTTAATATTTACATACAAATGTTTTAATTTTTAATTATTATCGTAGTAAGTCTTGTATGATATCCCCTTTAAAATCATTACTCAAGAGTTGCGGGTTGTTATTTTTTGTGTCTCACTACCAATGCTTTTCTAATATTTACTAAAAAAAAAGTAGTAAATTACTATTAGCGTCCTCTCAACTTCAAATGACCTTTCCAAAATATGTAAAAATGTTAAATGAATGGTAGTTTTGTTTTATTTATTAGGTTGGGAAGACCCAAATAGTTATATGCGTCTTTCCTTCGATGTTTTTGTGTTGCCAGGTGTATTTTTTAATCTAAGATGAAAAGGAAAATTCGTTTTATTTAAATAAATAAACAAATTTAAAAAAAAAATAAGTTCGTCCTTAAAATCTTCATGTCTCTACGTATATATTTCAATATAGATACCTTTTAATATACTTTAGACACGGGGTCTGAAAGAAAAATTCATCAATATATTTTTTATTTACATTTTACGTTTTTGTTAGTTACTTCCTTTTTTATTATGACGGCAGAATGCCTAACCCTGTCGCCTCACGCTTGTGACGCAGTAGGTTTCAGCCTTGACCGGGTTCGTTCGTTTTAATTTTTGAGACAGTTCCGTGTTGATTTTGTACACGCGTGCGCGAGCGACAGTTCAATCGTTTTGTTTAATAAAATTACTTGTGATTACGTGTTGATATTAAAGTTTTTGTTACGTTTTTGGATTCTTTTTTGTTTTAATAATGCCTAACGCGTACGTTTATAGTGGTTATTATACTGCCGTTGGTTATTATATCAGCAACAACGTGTGCCTGGTTCCATTGAGCACATTATCTGGACGGATGAGTCGACATTTACCAGAAACGGCCTGTGGAACCGAAGAAATACACACGTGTATTCAGAGGTTAACCCGCACGCTGTTCGACAAACCGGGCACCAAACCCGATGGTCGGTTAACGTATGGACAGGTTTATTTAAGGATCGCATACTGGGACCAGTGTTTCTGCCAGAGCGACTGAACGGACAGCGATACCTAAACTTTATAAATGAACAGTTGGTTGACATTTTAAACGACCTATCGTTGGCTGAATATCGCCGCACATAGTTCCAACATGATGGTGCCCCTCCACATTTCGTGAGGTTCGTCCGTGAGCGCCTCAATGAGCTATTTGATGATCGCTGGATCGGCAGACTAGGACCACACGCTTGCCCACCTCGCTCACCAGATCTGACTCCGTTAGACTTCTTTTTGTGGGGTATGTGAAAGAAAGGGTTTTTAATCGTGAATGTGATAGTGCTGAAGAAATGCGCCAAAGGATCGTGGATGCTTTCGAGAAACTACGTACGGACTGTGTCGAAGACCACACGATGATGCCCCGCCTGCACCCAAGTCTGCCTTGAAATGAATGGAGCACAATTTGAGCCGCATCTCATAAGACCACGGAGGATTTAGAGCAGTAAGCTGTTTCATAACTATTTTTTTTAAATAACTTAGTACTAGACTAATCTGAATAGGTACATAACTGAATACACGAGAATAATAAACATACCTACACGATGAATAAAAACGCATGACTCCAACCTTGGTTACATTTCATTTAAGTATTTCTTCATTAGCGGGGAATCGAACCAGTTATTTGGGTTATTTAACCTGTAAATTCGGATTAAAGTGGCTACGTGGAGATAAGCACAGTGGCAAAATAGTAGGTTAAGTAGATAAGTTAGGTATTTAGACACGTGTTGTAAATTATTAGGTATTGTGGGAAGGCCCGCTAGTTGCGGGCCGCGCGAATTTGTGTTCGCGCGTACATTCACCTTTATCTAGCTCAGGTCAGGTGATATCAATTCAGTCATTCCACTGCTGGTTTTATGTTTCAGTATTTTCATGATATTTTTTATGAAATTATCGTTTCATTTAGCTGTACTAACATGAGGGCGCGTGAATAAAGCTAATAAAACCTTGTAAAAAGATGATTTTTTTTTCATCAGGATCGAATTTATTTGTGACCCATGATCAAAGGTATACTTGGTGTTGTCGCCTGTCTTAGTTTTCGGGAGCGTTCCAAAAACACCCTGTATAATGTGGCTATTGTATATTAAATGACAAATATATTGAATAGAAATTTTTCTATTCAATTTTATTCTATTTCTCTACACATGTTGTAACAGAATCACGAATTAAACGATGAAAAATTGGAAATAAAGTAGGGCAATTATTTTCGGTGAAGATTTGGCCGTTTCCCTGCCTGCTAATGCTCTTTAAATCCTTAATTGATGAGTAGGGTGCGAACCAATGCTATCATACCAATATATCATGAAATACTGATTCAACCTACGTTATTTTATTAATCTTTTAGGCAGTTTCACAAAAAGTACAAAAGCAAACTTAACGCATCAATCAATTAGTTAAAATAATACATTACCACGCATTCTAAATTTAAAACATATAAAGGACAGAATGTTTGAGATTATTTTTAATTATATTTTCTTCACCATTTATATATTGAAACATAACCCTATTTATAAAGATAAATTGCACTTGGACAAATAATGAGACAGGACAATTGTCAGTCAACCATTTTAACGGTTGCTTCGTACAAGATTCGGTACGTAGCACCTCAGCCGAGCGCTTTTCTACTTTTCTATGAATTCGCTACGAAAGTCAACCCGAATTGAACTAACTTTTATTTAGTTTGCCCCAAGAGTAAACTTAGTAATATTTCTCATACATACTGTCACATGAAACTACTTTCAACCATTCTGTCAGAAATAGCTATTGCCATCATTGACATACTGTTTAAAAATTAATAATTTCCGATCTTACGAAGACTTTCGGACTTTTGAAGACTTCTGAACATAACTAATAAATACAGTCAGATTGCTTTCCTCGTAAAAAAATATCTTAATATCGGCATTGAGCAAGCTCTTTGATTACTTTATTTTATGCGATGATTTATTATTTAGATTTTGTACATGGTGTAGAGTCACGCTGCAACTATATTTTATTATTAGTTTTACGATTTTGAATTCACAAAAAATTCAAGTGTGTATTCATAATAGAGATATTTTGACAGCGTTCCCATTTAATGTTTACAAAGTGATCGTTAATGAAAACAATCAAGTGTTATGATGTTATTTCATGCTATAAAAATAAAACTGACGGCAATTTATATAAGTTCTCAAAAATTGACGTATCACGGTGATTTAAAAATATGAAATATGACTTATTTTATGCGGTATTGTTAATATTATAATTGGACAGTTTTAAATTAAACTACCGTATTGAACATGCTAAATAAAAACAAAAGTGATTTATTAAGAACAGCAATATTCTGATGAGGTCCTGGCTAACTTTGTATCATGATCATAATTCCCGATGAAACAAGGCATGAGCAGTAACATCGTTCTAGGAACGAACTAAAATAATAAAAAGTTAGTTATCAACCCGCTTGTAAAACGTGGCAACTAAGGCAAATATATGGTAGAGCCTTGCTGCATCTATACTAACTATACTATAGTTGCAGCACGAATGGGCAGGCTCGACCGGGGAGGGACCAGGTTCTCACAGAATACCAACTTAATGCTGCTGTGTTTCGTATGGTGAGCGTAGAGAACCGGAGCACTTTTTTACTGGAAAAGAGGCATTCTTAGTCCTCACGGCTGACAACGCATCTGCATTTTGATTCGTAATCGAGGATAAATGTAGATGTCTAATAAACTGCACAGTGTGCAAAATTTCATTGAAATTAGTTCAGTAGTTTAGGAGTCCATCGCGGACAAACAACGTGACACGTAATTTTTATATATAAAGATATGTATATTTATATATATATATATATATATATATATATATATATATATATATACTATAAAACGTGAAGAGAAAACTTTGTATAATTGTTTTTTAAGCATATTACGCTCACAGGGAGTATTATGATTTGCCATAGTTAAAGTTTATGTGAAGAAGGAGTGCAGAATATTTATTATAGTAATGAAATTTTACCTACAATTAAAATAATAAATAAATTCACAAAAGAAATTTAATATCTCATCTGACTATTGTGCAATTTTTAGCTCAAGTCATATTAATTTTGGTACAGATGAACTCCTGTAAAATGTTCAATATAGTTAATTTCTAAACCACTAGAGTTTATCGACGTAAAGATTTCTATAACAATGCGAGCTAGTGCAATAATTTACAGTATAGGATTGATGGGGGTCTTGCGTTTCTTCTAACTATGTGGTAATCCCTTGTTTGAAGTCACAAAGGGATAATGCCTTTGTCATTAATAATCAATTTTATGTTTATTTTATATGCATTCCGGTATTTTACTTCATATTTACGGTGCTTCTAGGTTGAGTGTTAGAGAAATCTATAAAGAGAAGATGATACTGTATGCATTAGGTCACCCTTTTTTTTTTTTTTTTTGCGGATGGAAAATCATCAAATGACGCCTTTCGCTCTGGGTGGAGCGGATGGGAGTGTCAGACTTTTACTGACTAAAAACCATCCGTGTTCCTTCAGGGCCCTTACGTTCCGGAGCCGCGGTATCTCTTTCGAACAGCCCGCAGCCCCGGCAGGCGTCGGCCCTTGCGGGCCCCTTCACGCTGCTGACAGCTCTTTGAGGCGCGCGTGGAACAAAACGCGCCGTCGACACGGCCTGTCGTCGTTAGACGGACGGACGGCGAGCTACCCATTGCTCGCCGTCCACAGGCCCGCGCCTACGGTGGCCGGGGGCCACGACGTAGCCCCCGACGCCCGGGGCGTCTCCCACGGCGGCCGGGAAGGAAAGCTGCTGCTCTCTCCTTCTCCCGCTCCGCCACCTCCTTCGCTAGCATCACTGCTTCGCAGAAGGTGGTGACGGCATCCCATTCCGTCTCGCTCCGGACCATGGCTTCGACCAGGGCCGGACGCGAGAGGTCGCCGCCGCCTATCGCCGCTACGAGGACACGGCGGTGCTCCGCCCAGGCAGGGCACACCTCCACGGTGTGCTCCACCGTGTCCTCCGGTCGATCCTCGCAGTGGGAGCACCCGGGCGTTTCCTCCCGCCCGATTCGGTGCAGGAACCTCCCGAACACACCGTGTCCGGTGAGGACCTGCGTCAGGCGGAAGGTGAGGACGCCGTGGCGTCTCTCAAGCCACTCCTCAAAGAGGGGTCTTATCGCCGCTATAGTGGCGTGCCCAGCACGGGGTTGCGACAGTCGCTCTCTCCATATCGCCATGAGATCATGCCGGAAGTCTGTCCGCTGCACGACAACTTGCCGTGGCAGCGGGGTTTCCCCCCGGCATAGTGCCTCCGCGCGCCATTCGTGTAGGCGCGCGAGGACTATCGCCTCCAGATCCCATGGTGGCAATCCGGCAAGGATGCACGCTGCCTCGCGGGAGATCGTGCGGTAGCCGCGAACCATTCTTACGGCATGCATTAGGTCACCCTCATAAATAGCTTTTGCTGTTTAAATTCAACGTGCACACACCAAACTTCAAGGTCACTTAAGTAACCTATACTATGATTATATTATATGCAAGTCAGTTTCACCTTCTATTTAACGATATTTAAGATAATTTGGGTGTTTTTTTTAAATTCCATTAATAGGAGACGATACTATATAAAGCATAAGGTCACTCTTATGATCAGATTTTGCTGATGCAATCTCAACGTGCACTTAATGGATTTGAAGGTAACATCCATAGCTTTCAGGAGTGCTCACGTGATGAGACGACTGCAGTATCAGGTCATTACGATTGTTTCATTTTAAATCACTAGAACATAATATATAAAGATAGATATATTTTAGAAGAGATTTAGTTCCAGAAAGTAAGACTAATTGTTATAATTCTGGAACTATTAGCAATTTCAAATCAAACCCAGAACAAACGTAATCCCGTATACAAAGACTATGACCGTGAATAAAGCATGTCCCTTAAAATTACCTAAGGTGGTCATTTCTATATCGATCCATCTACTTCTCCATAGATTGCCTTGTAGGTGTTTAGCCATAGTTGCCATGCTTAATAAGCATGTTGGCAACAGCAGTTTTTTATTATTTTCATTTGTTATCAGAGAGATGCTGCTGCCCTGTTTCACTTTTCCTCTGATGCCTCTTTCGACAACCTCGGGACGATATGGAGCAGTGGGTATTCGTACACTGCCACTACACGGTAAAATGTCTCTATACCCGAAACTACTAAGCAAACATCGTCTACCAAAGGTCCTGAAGATGAAGTTCCGAAATAATGAAATACGTAGGCAACTTATATATTTGGAGAACTTTTCAACAATGGATATTACTGTACAAGTTTTAGCGGAGATCGCTGTGTTCACGAGTCAACCGAGTTGACCTTTTGGTACTTAAGAAAGTTTTTCGCTCTTCGACCAAATGCTTGAGACATTTTTCACATCCTTTGTGTAAACACATGTACAGCAATAAATCATCACTCCTTGAAATAGAAACAGAATATTTTTAATTCAATGTAGATTATAAATAATACTCAATGAAAGTCACTCTTATATTTAATTACCACTGATTCAGAAAAAAAAAACCTTTGTCCTAGGAAGTAAAGTAAAGTTAGTTCCGAACCAGTTGTAAATTAAATAATGACTTTTTTTTTATAGGAGAGGGGGCAAACGAGCATGCGGCTCACCTGATGGTAAGTGACTACCGCCGCCCATGAACAACCGCAACACCAGGGGAATTGCAGATGCGTTGCCGGCCTTTTAAAAAGGAGTAGGCTCTTTTCTTGAAGGTCCCTAAGTCGTATCGGTCCGGAAAAATCGCTGGTGGTAAACTATTCCACAAAGAAGTTGTGCGAGGAAGAAAACATCTTCTAAATCGCACAGTGGTGGACCGCCAATCATCCAGATGGTGTGGATGGTATCGGGAGTTCTGCCGCGATGTGCGTTCGTGAAATTTGGCGGCTGGGATTAATCCGAACAATTCCTCAGAGCAGACATTCAATAATTATTATGTAATAATCCATATTGAATAAAAATCATTCTATTCTATTCTATTCCCCTACTATGTAGGGTAAGTCACTAATATAAATAAATAAAAAATGTATACAAGAAACAGAATCCGGAAAACAGGATCCGAGAATTGAGCCCTTAAGCGCGCCCAATTGTACTACCGACCCGAAAGAGCTCATACTATTAATGACAACTTTTTGCTTTCTTTTACTTAAATATGAAATAATTAATTTAAGAGCATCACTTTTTACACCGTAGTCTTGAAGTTTCTTGATTAATTTAGTATTTCATGGTGAATACAATCGAAGGTTTTGGATAGTCACAGAATATACCCAAAGCATCCTGTTAATGCTCCCATGCATTGAGGATATATTTAATCAGCTCAACACCAGCATTAGTTGTCGAGCAATTCCTTGTGAAACCGAATTGATTTTCATGAAGTAAATTATTTACATTAAAAAAGTTTGACATTTTTGATCAATAATAATATTTTCAAAAATTTTATTAAATGTTGGCAGTACAGAAATTGGTCTAAAATTGGCGGGGTCTTATGTAGTCTAGGTATTACTTTAGTATGCTTTATTAAATCAGGAAAACTGAGGTAACATTGTATCTATTTATAGACAAAATATTTTCAGTTTTCTGATTCAGTTAATTTATTGTTAAAACTTCATCGGTAGTTTTAATTGCGAGAGTTGGTCTTACCAGTTTCACTATTAATTAAACTCCACGTCATTTTAATTTTTTTAGAAGCCGTCTTAATTTTGTTGCTCAAATGCAAAGACTTGGCTGTGGAGCACATTATTTTAAATATTTTCGAATATTTTTTTATATATTGCGTTATCCGGAGACACTGTAGTGTCTCACGCCAAGTACACGTTCAACATACTGTAAGAACTGTGAGGCTACTGTGTATATATTCTCGAATTATATGTCAACATAACCTCACCAAATTTTTAACTTCATATATTTAATTATTAACGAAACGTCAACACTTTATACAGTCATATATCATTTTGTTTATCAATTGTTTCCTTATAACACTAAAAATTATTTCTATCTATCAATTATTTCATACTTTTCAAGATCTCAAATTTTTGCTTGCTCACTTTTCCGATTCTACAAAAGATTTTATTAATTTCGGTGGAATTTTTTATTTTTTTTAAAGATTGTTGACTTGAATGCTTGTCTTTTAAGTCATGTTTCATTTATTTATTTTCAAGATTTTTGGCTTGGATGCTTGTCACTTAAGCCATGTTTTCATTTATCTCAGCATTAAATAATTATAATCCTTTATAATACTACACTGCTTTACAATATGTTGAGCGTCACATTGCGCAGCCCTTTAGCAATTTCGACGGCAACTTAAGCCAGCAGATAGTTGGCAATATTATCTCAAGGCGTCTAAGCAGATAGACACCGTATCTTGAAAATATTGGTATGGCGGTAGGGATGCAACATCGCTCATAAAAAAGCGATATTAGAACCTCGATATTTTCGAAAGTGAAACATCGATTTTAAAAAAGGGTTATTATATTATAAATGAATACATGGTTGATAATAAACCCTGGGAATGAGATGGTCGCTTCCAAGCAGTTTCTAAAATAAATTTTGTAAATATTTTGTAATCATTTTGTATTGTAAAATTTATTAAAAAAAGCCCCCCTGGGTTTCTTGCTGGTTCTTCCCAGGACAGAGGTTTTTTTCGAACCAGTGGTAAAGTAAAAAATGACTTTCAATAAGAATTACGCATGTAATGTATACGATTTTTCCGGACCGATACGATTTAGGGACCTTCAAGAAAAGAGCTTACACCTTTCTAAAAGGCCGGCAACGCACCTGTGATTCCCCTGGTAAAGCGGTTGTTCATGGGCGGCGGTAGTCACTTACCATCAGGTGAGCTGCATGCTCGTTTGCCCCCTCTTCCCTAAAAAAATATTCCTTCAAATAAATTTAATTAGTGCAAAAACACGAAACAGATTTAGATATAAACAAACGTGTAGCCTCTATTTTGCGTATTAAACAAGGCATTGATTAGCATGGCGATTGCATTGCATTCAAACCAACGAAAAATATATAAATATATAAAATTAATAAAAATATAGCATTTAAATGTGTATTTTTACTTTTCTTAGTTTAATACAATTATACAATGTTAAATAAAGATGGCAGTATTTAGGTATTTTTCACTATAAACGTTTGCAGGATTTTAACCAAACTAAGGCAGGATCTGTATTTTAAAGATGGTCACACTGTGAGCAAGCCCACCCATTATTATTCTTGAATAAACTCTATTAGAGTATTAGATACGGTTAATTATCCTCTTCGTATTTATTCATTAATATTACTATAATACTTAAATGAAATTATTAATACGACGAGAAATTGGAATATAAAAATAGAAAAGACAGTTTGTTTCAAAAGGTAAGTTGAATTATCAATAATAATAAATAATCAGTATACTATATACAGGTTAATATTTTTTTAAAAACTAATATTCTTTCCAATGGTTTTCAAATATTTTATTGTTAGAACAACTTGCTTGGTAATCAAAACTTTAAAGTAAGCCAAAAATAACTGTAAGCTATGAAGAAAATCGTTTTGGGCCCACTAGAAATTTTAACTAAACTTAATGGTTTTACACATATAAAAGATACCAATTTATTATATTTGTATATAATATATTTATTAGTAAAGAGATACCACTGAAAACTTGTTTTAATAGGATTAAGTAGTACAAGTTTTCAGTGGTATATCTTTCTAAATTTATATTAGCTAATTTAGAAATATAGTTCAAAGTGACCTTGGAACGAAACTTAAAACCCCTATTTTGTCAGTTTGTCATTGCCTACATATTTATTTCTCTATGGTTAGGGGTTTCCACTTTGAAAATACATCGATGATTTTCTTCGATGTAATGCATCGAGACTGTGTATCGACATATTCCGATGTATCGGTTAGAAACATCGATGTTTTTCCTAATCGTGTAATTTTTCAGACTACAAATCTGTAGTCAACCTCCTGACATCCCACTCAAACAAACAACGTAATGTAATGATATAAATGATTGCGTAAACAGGTTTTATAAACGCACAAGATTTTTAAATCCGATGCCTTGGCAGAGGGAAATAATCATGCGAGGCGATTCCCTTGGGTTAATTGGTCTAAGACCGAGATAGCCCAGACGATTTTTTTTATTTTCTTTAGCAGAGTTATGCCAACTAGCCGACCTCTTGAAAAAAAATTCTTGATTCCGCTTAAGGGACTGACAGCTGCCAACTAGCGCCTCTAATAGGTTTAATATTATAACTTCTAAACTAGAGCATGTTTTAGTTTTACTGATTTAGAAGTTATAATATTAATATTGGTATGTAAGTATCACTGATTCGATGTTTTATGAAAATACATCGATACATCTTATTGTAAACAGCGAGTGAAATGAATTCGATGTATCGACGTATATGGAATAACCTTATCTATGGTAATTGCCTTTCGGGTCCGGGATCCTTTCTTTGTATTATAGATGAAATATATTAATTTTGTATTATTATTTATTTACTACTATACGACATTGACGATAGTTTGTGTTTGTGCAGTGTTTGTGGATTTGGATTGTGGATTTGACGTTTGTCACGTTGCTGCTTTTTTGTATTTATTTGCAATTTTAAAATTGAATCTGCGAAAATTCGCAATGTTCGAAAACAATTACTATCCGAGACAGCTATAGATGAGCACCAACTGTTTTTGTGTGTGGATTTCTCACGAGGTTAGTATTTTATCTTACGGAATGCGCAAAGCTTAAGGCAGAACTGTGCAAAACCTACAGTCAATTTAAAAGTTCTAAATTTTTATGAGGAATATAATCTCTTATTTGTCACATTCGAAGGTCCAGTCTAAAAAAAATACATTGTGGAAACGAAAATTAAACATGTTCGTTTTTTATGTATTACATTTTATTTTTTTACCTTTTCTTATTATGAGATCTATACATGTTTTAAAATCTGTTTGTAAAAATACTAATAAATATAGTACCTTCATAATATTACAATTGAATTATGATAGTACATATTATTTAGAGTTTTGGCGGGAACTTGATCAGCGGCGGTTTGCTGCTCCTGTATTATTGTTTAAATAATGGTTTGAAGTGGACTTTGATATGTAAAAGTGGTGCGATTTTGTGTATTAATTGTCTACGCATGTGAACTATTAGTGGAAACAATGAAACAAGTGCTCTGATGGTGATGGATTCTCAAGATAAGCTGTTTGTTTGCATAGGCGCCTTGAGATACCATCGCCAACTAACAGCTGTCTGCTGGCTCAAGTTGCCGTCAAAATCTCTCAAGGGCTGCACAATGTGACGCATCAACATATTGTGAAGCAGTGAACTATGAAGGATAATTATTTATAATAAACCGAATAAAAATACTCAAGACTTGGCCTAAAGGTCTAGATACCAGGCCATAAACTCCTATAAAAAAAAACATATTATTCTCTTTGACTATAATGCATATTACTAACAAATTCATACCTACAGTTATAATAAATCTAATATATGGTTATAAAACAATGAATAATTAAAAGAAATAAATATGTATGTAGTGAAATCTTTATAATATTTTAAAATTGTAGACATAGCATTGACTGTAGGAATAGACTGTGGTTGTATACTTTATTACTTTTTGATAGCAAACAAAGAATACAATATGGTAGCAAACCAGCAAAATTAAAAAGTGTAAACTTCTTTGTTTAACAATTGATAAAGTAGGACCTAAGGGTATTAGTGTTCTGTGAGTAGGACAGAATGAGATTGAAATAAAAGTGAATATTATATAAACTATATTTGTGGTAAAGTTTGAAAAAGTTTGTATTTGAAATTGTAGTAAGTTCAATTAAAGTTTATCTGCTAAAAGTTAGGTAAGTATGTCAATGAATCAAAATAAAAATCATGAGAGAAAAATAATACAAGAGTTTGTATTTCCTCCAAAATGTTTAATTACTTACAACAAAAACAAATGACAAACACAGGTCTCATAACCTTATTAGTGTGTTTATAAAATTACCTACCTATTAAAGTTAAGCTAAATTAAATAAATAATAGAATCACAAAATATTTACAAAAGTACCTAGTTGTGTATGAAATTATCTGGAATCAATCAAATATCAATCGGAAAACAATGTCAAAAAAGAATATTTGTATTTTTTTCCTAGTTCGGCATGTTATTATTTATAATAAGGATAAAATATATAATAAAGAAAAAAGTAAATAAAGTGTAATAATTAGTTTTTCAGTCCACTCTTATAATATAAAATTCAATTATAAATATTATATTAAATATATAATATTATATTATAATTCATATTCCTCTTTTGGATTTCTATATCTTTGTAATAAAAATATTTCGTATTTTCATTGATTGATATTTTTATTTAAAAACTAGGCTTCTGCATCACACGTGGTATAGCCATGCTGCAGCAATATTAGTAGTATAGTTGTAGCACGAATGGGTCGGCTCAACTGGGGAAGGACCACGCTCTCACAAAATACCAGCGTAAAATAGCAGCTTAACACTGCTGTGTTTTGTATGGTGAGTGTAGAGAACTGGAGACCCTTTTTACTGGAAAAGAGGCATTTCATCTTTGTCCTCACAGGTGACAACACATCTACATTTTGATTCGCAAACGATGATAGATGTAAATGTCTATGGTCAACAGCAACCACTTACCATCAGGTGGACTGTGTGCTCGTTTGTCACCCTATCCTATAAAAAAATCACTCTTTCGCTGGGGGATTCACCTTCAGCTAATCTCTCTCTCCTACCCTTCATCCTATAAAATCAATTGTAGGTTATGTACATTCGTTCAGAATTTATATCTTTTAACTTTTTTATTTTTACTGATTTTTCATTAACTTTTTTCAGGTGGACAGTTTAAAATAAATCAGTATGCCTTGCAGGCTGAAAGCTTGCAGACCTCTCGGTAGGTACAACAGAATATGGAAAGACAACAGAAATATGAATATGCAATTTATAGATATTGAAAACAACAGTTTCATCTCATATCTGTTATTGTTGAAAATGTGCTTGTGATTCATAACAAAATCATAAAGACATGTTATTGTCTCTGTCATATGTCCAGTTTGAACATCTTATTTCCCCACTATTTATCAGTGTGTACTAACATAGATAAACATGTTATTACCTAGTCATTGGCTTTAATGGTGTTGGGGGTGTGGGTAATAATCTGTTAACATATTTTAAAACAAAGTACACATACTGTGCCTGTCTGTTTAACATAAATGGTGTTTAGGATGTATACTAACCAATCAATCAATACATTATGTAAACAAAGTATCCACACCACACCTGATTGTTTGTGCTACTTTGAAGAAACGAAAATAATAATGAACAATAGTAAATACATTGATATTATGTATTGTGTTTTTTTTTTTATCATAACCATTTTAAAACATGTAACTTGCTGTTTATTTATTAATGTCTAAAATCAATAATGGGTATGTTATAACCAAATAATTTTGGATTTAATGTTATTTACTGTGTATACTTGCTAACCTATCAAAAGATATTAAAACAAAGTGTTGAAATTTCGCCTGTCCGTTTGTCTTTTGTACTTTTAAGAGACTACTGCTTTGGAAATTATTACTTATAATAATAAATGCAGAGGCATTTTACTTTGTGATTTATCGTATGAGTGCAAATCAGTTGTAGATGTAGAGGTAGTTAAAGAGCAAAAAATTTCTGGACCTTGACGTGTTGAGAGTTAAAGCACAACCTAAACCGCTTCGCGGTATTAGGTGTGCGATACTTGCAAAAAAAAAAGAAATTGTGTACTTTACAAAAAGATATGATATAAAAAAATGGTGTACTTGGTGTGCATGATTAAGAGTATCGATCACCCAACTTGACATTGGAAGTCGTTTTTTTATTACTTTTTTGAGTGATGCTCGTACTATAAAGTACCTATAATGCACACCAAGTACATCATTTTTTTATTATTACTTTTTTCAGCAAAATTTTTTTTCGAATCTAAAACGGGTATGTACTTGGTTTCTTTTTATTTTATAATTTTTTGTAAAAATGTAATTATTATTTTTGTAACTATAGTTGAAAGTGTACTTGGCGCGATGCTTTACAGTGAAACTGTTTTTGTTCGGATATGATCTTCCATGATAAAGTTCATAATATAACCTTTGTCTGCTCTTATGGACTCTTACTGTCACCCATGCATAGAATGCCTTCCTACTGTTCAAGGAAAAAGTTTTAGAAGTAAAAATATTATCATATTTATTGAAAATAAGCTTGAACAATGTTTCATACAAAAAAAATTGGATTATTTTGGTATATAAGTGATGGAAGTTTTTTCACTATGTTACTTCTAAACTTCTCCAAGCGATGTATCACTATATACTCAACCTACTAAAACATGGTTTTGTCGGCTTATTATCAACTGCAGTATTTTTATTATTTTGAGTCGTTATTATGAAGATTCTGCTGCTCATCCCTTTTTTCAGTTTCCTTTTATGTCACCTACGGGATTATAATATGTGGTAGTGGTTTCTCTTACGGTGTCACTTAAAGGCGAATGTTCCTTTATCTTCGTGTTAATTTGTAGAAACAATCAAATTGTTCTAAGCTGGCTGAGAACAATGTAACATAATTTTTTGATATTACAAACTTCTGTTTCAGTAAAGTAACTTTTTTATCTTCTCTCTCTCTCTCACTGACTTATCTGTGGTATCATATAACTTGTTTTAAATATAATGAGTGTGCAAAGTCGTTAGTGTTTTATACCGACTCCGTATTTAATTCCTTTTAATTACAGCCTATAAAAGTCCACTGCTGAACATAGGACTCCCCCATAGATTGCTTTATAGGTAGGGTTTTGTCATAGTTGCCACGCTTGGCAGGCGAGTTGGCCACCGCAGTCTTTTTATTAGGAGTTGTAGTCAGGAAGATGCTGCCGTCTATCTTCTGTTTTAATTTCCCTCTGTCGCCTCTTTGGACTCCCACGGGATTATATGGGGAAACAAAATGTAGTACCGCCACGTATTTGGCAACGAGTAGCGGCCATTCCAGCATACTGGTATTGACAAATTCTTTCTTCGATAAGGGAGGTCAGTGCCCAGCAGTGGACTTCAATCCCAAGCTAATAAAGTCTAAAATAATGAAATAAGAAACTGCGGAAAAGTTTTAAGTATTTTGTAATTAAATCAATTTACAAACTTCCTTAATATTCGTTATGACGGTTGGCTGCTTTCCAAACTTAAGTCATTAAGAACTATCTAAATTAAAATAATGACCGTGAACACAGATTATAACAATGCCCAAAATTATTTAGGATCCCTTTATGATATATTGAAGATCATTATTATATAAAAAGGTGAATTTTAATTTTACAGATCCAAACATAAACGTCCACGTAGCCAAATCTATACTTTTAGAACTTTGTGATAAATTCAAATTGTTGATTTTTGGTTTTGAATTCGGATTGGTAATTTAGAAACGACAACTAATTTTACTATTTTTAGTCGACTTCATAAAAGGATGTTAACGATTTGACAGTATGTTTGTTATGTATGTATAATAATAAGTTTACGGCTTGTAGCATACCAAGAAAACCATAATATGAGAAAATTTTGATATACTAAACTTGAGAACATTATGAGAATGCTGTCACCCCGGTGACAGCGTTCTGTGTGTTGTGATCAGGACAATCATATTTTCCAGTCATTGTCCTGATCTATCAAAAATAATTGATCTTCACCCATGTGCATGGCTCCGACTGAAATGGTCCTGAGTTATCCCTCACGCGCCAATGTTTTGTACCAATGTCTCAATAACTATACTTTATTGTGGAACGAGCTGCTTTAGCCCAATGTTGACACTCTTTCAGTTAACAGCTTTAAGATTAGATTGGACAAGTGGTTTAAATCATTGAGTTATATGTACTACGTACTAGAGAAACCCATTCCGAACATTGACTATGTTCAACTGAACTGTAGTGCAATCCATACAAACAAAATTTTGCGTAAATTGAAGATTTGTGAATTCCATAAAATAATTATTATTACATTTTATTTAGAAATATGTTTGTTTAGATTAAATTAAGATATTTTATAATAAATTCTTATATTTATTTTATATTAATATCTTACTTTATATAAAATTAAAGTCTTCGCGCATGCGCGAATACTATTTCCGCGCATGCGCGAAGACATAGAGTAGGACACAATTTTTGTTTGGAATGGCTTCTCTAGTACGTAGTACATATAACTCAATGGTTTAAATAAAACAAAAATCCATGGGTAAATCAATGTATGTGACTATAATAGACTCATAATGTGCAACATTACAGTGAATGTAAAAGTAACAATTATAGCAATCAACAAAAATCGAATGTATATACTGGCACATCAGCCAATAAAATTAAAATTAATGTGAACAGATTTTGATGATATTTTTTCTTAAATAGCATATTCTTCAGGGGTTGTCCTATTTAAATTAAGCGAAAAGGTATAAGCACTAAGGTTGAAAAAATTGGGGATGAAAATTATTAATTCCCTAATCATATTGATATAAATTAGATCATATTAATTAATTAATCTTCAGACTTCATAAGCAGATATGTGTCAGATCCCATGCAAGACAACAAAGTTTGATGACTGTAATGACGGAACTTGTTGCAGTGCTCTTTGTTCTTGTTAAACAGCACGAATTAAAGTAGAAACATACTATGTCTTAAAGGCAATAATGGAAATATGAATGTACATGATAGTAGTACTAAGAACTTTTGCGGTGTAAACAGAAGTCTGTCTTCAAAGTGTGTTCCGTAAATATGCTTATAGACCGTGACGTCCAATTAATTTTAGTTCGATGTAGTATATTAATGTGTACTTGTTGATCGAACCGTGTCAGTCACACAATCTATAATAAAATGAAAAAATAAATAAATTTAGGCTATCATACGGTGTGCTAAATTCCGCTTACTTCTTGCTTACAATAGGAGTCAAAATATAGGATGCGGTAAAGTGTATTAACACTGTCCCGCAAATGCGTCTATATGTGCAGTAAGTATTTTAACTTAGTAGAGCCACACTGCAGTTATGTAATGGTTGAAGCATGAATGCGTTGACTTGAAGAGGGAAGAACTATGTTCTTACGCCGGCATAAAATAGCAGCTTAATGCTGCTGTGTTTTTTATGGTGAATATAAAGTACCGGAGACTCTTTTGTCTGGAAACGAGGCATTGCATCTTTAGCTTTAAGGGTGACAAAGCATCTGCATTTTGATTCTTAATCGGGAATAAATGTAGATGTCTATGGACCATAGCATCCACTTAAGGATGACCCTTATCCTATAAAAAAAGAAAGCGGTAAAGTTTACAAGCACAGACCCGCACATGCGACAATGTGGACAGTAAGCATTAGTAGAGCCACACTGCACCTAGATTATGTTTGCAGCATATATGGATCGACTCGACCAGGGAATGACCACGCTCTTCTAAAATACCAGCGTAAAATAGCAGATTAATGATGTTGGGTTTCGTATGGTAAGTGTAGAGAACCTAACGAGGCATTATATTTTATTTGTGGGTGACAACTCATTTACATTTTAGTTGTAAATCAAGAATAGATATTTGTGGGCCACAGCATCTCCTTACCAATAGGTAATCAGTTTGTTACCCTTAATCTATAAAAAAAGGTTTGCTTGCTGATCTGAATTTATGGGGCGGATCGCTGGGTTTAAGTGGCGTGTCAAAGATGCAAGGGTTTTTACAGGACAAATAGAAACTTGTGTTTTGCTTTAATGACAACACCAAATGGAATTCAAACTTAGTACGTGTTGTAATAGCCAGAATCTCTAATTATCTCAAGAGACTCATGGTACATGGCTTTTCTTTCTTCTTACCATAGAGAACAATTATGAACTCTAACCGCATGATTCTATCTACTTGCCCCTTCGGTTGTCAATACATCTAGTGGAGGGTTGCCCTATACTTGCAGATACAAGGTTGCTATTATTCCTTTTCAATATATTTTAAGCGTTAATACTCCACGTAAGGCAGGACAGTAATGTACAATTGTTTGTATCAAATGAATAGCAATTATTCGTATTAAAAAGAAATAGATAAACTGCTGCACTGCAAAACCATTATTTTGATATTTTTTTTATAGGATAAGGGTGACAAACGAGCACACAGTCCACCTGATGGTAAGTGGTTGCTGCGGAACATAGACATCTACATCTATCCTCTGTTACAAATCAAAATGTAGATGCGTTGTCACCCGTGAGGACTAAGATGGAATGCCTCATTTCGAGTAAAAAGGGCCTCCGGCCACTTGCACTCACCAAGCGAAACGCAGAGGTAAACCTCTACTTCACGCTGGTTTTCTGTGAGGTCGTGGTACTATCCCGGTTCGAGCCGGCCCATTCGTGCGACAGCAAAAGCTGCCGCGTGGCTCTACCACTGTTTAAATTTCTATAATATGAGAAACTAAACCTATTGACAAATTATTACCACAGTTAGAATATTATCACAGTCAAAAGTATAGATTACAGATAATTTAGATACACTTATTTACTTGTAACTAAGGGTTCGAGTGCCTCAATCAAATGCAGAACACGTACAGTGCTATGCGTTTGGCTGTTCCGTGCAGAATTATGTTCTACACAAGTGACACTAAAACTAAAGAAGATATTAATCTATCTGCTGTTAGTTATTTCAGATGCTCTTTGGTTCAAATTAAAAAGAAAAAAAGTGTATTATTTAAATTTTTATTGAAATAAACATGTCATTTTAATAACAATAAAATAAAATAACTTGTTTATAAAACTAAAACCATTTAAATAAATACTACCAATAAAATCCATTACCCTAGTTATCTCGTGGACATCAACAGTATCTTCTTTTATTTTTATAACATTTAAGTGAGAAGTGAACTCTGTAATGAATTAATGAATTAAATAAATCTTAAAGAAAATTCCTTATTTTTTAAGATATTGCTAAAGCGCTTAAAGAGGGAATGTTGGGAATGAGGGAGGGATAATAACTACTTATTATGAGAAATAGCATTAGTTTAAATTTATTAGCTAGGATTTCCGCCGGTTATTTTTGGAAGGCAACTTTTCGAAGCCATTGTTGCTTATACCAACAACCAAATTGAAACAAAGAATAGCATATTTGCTAGTTTCGCATTTGTTATTTTACTGAGCAATAAAAAAGGTCCAGACACCTAAACTGATAATTTATTTTAATGTTAGCTGCCTGAAGTTGAAGTTGAAGTTACAATTGATACTATTTTTACGTTGATATTACAGTTACATTCCTCCTCTCATTTATGAGAAAGTTTTAGGGAAAAGAAGTGTCCGCCACGTTGCGTCAATGCGTGTTACCGAACTTCAAATGTGTTCTACATACTTTTTTTTCTTATTTCTTAGACAAGTAGGTTACCTCACGATGTTTTCCTTCTCCGCCGAGCACGCTGGTAAAGCAGCATTTAAAATTGCAATTATAGTCTGTTCGCTAAGTTAGCGTCAATATAGCCGGAGGTGCTCTTATAATACATAAAAAAATACTCACGCCTGTCACCCAGAGGGGTGGCAGAGACTACGGACTTCCATTTGGCACGATTTTGACACACATCGCTCGCCTCCTTTACATTTATATACCTACGCATATATGCTCGTCGTCGGTTATGGGTACTCTTAATTTAGTCAATTTTCAATATATCGTCCATATATTAATAATAGATACCGCCGACGCTCATGTAAAATGCGGCAACAAATACTACGCCGAAATTGGCGTACCCGATCCAGTCGCGTTGCAGGCAACATGTGAGGTGAACGTACCGAATGTTTTATTAAATTTTGATCATAATCCGAAGTAAAATACCAGTTTACGTATTGAAACTGTGTAAAAATAATACTACAAGAAATAAGAAAGACACTGGAATCACATACTATCATTAAGTATCATACAATTTCGAAATTTTAACATAAAATAACACGAGCCATAAATAAGTCACAAAATATCAATGACGCTATTCAGTGTTGCCGCAAATGCAAAAACTAAAGTTCCCCGTGGCTGAGATTTTTATATGTGAATTTATTGTTACTATATTTTATAATATAATATATTTAACTTATATATATATATATATATATATATATATATAATACAACCTAATTCTATATTATTTAAGGTTTGTTTCTGTAGTATTGCTCAAATGACATAATTGCCGTTTATTAGGGTTCCGTACCCAAAGAGTATCAACGGAACCCAAGTCTCCACTATCGTTCCGTCTGTCTGTCAGTAGGCTGTATCTCATGAACCGTAATATGTAGAATTTTCACAGAATGTGTTTTTATATCGCTGCTATAACAACATAAAATAAAAAATAAAACAAGTAAAATATTAAAGGACCCAAAAAAATCACATTTCTTGTATGAGACCATACAAGAAACGTGATTTTTTTCTTTATTGATATGTGTTTTGTTAGCAGACTAAAGCGAAACCTGGATTAACATGCAATAAAATTATGCTGTGTGTATGGTGGGATTGAAAGTTTATCATGAGCTTTTACCGCCGGGTAAAACCATCGATTCGGATCTCTACTACCAATAAATAATATGTATAATATGTAAATTCACCTAAATCAAGTAACTTGTACTAACAATAAAAAATATAACCTAACACTCGTAGACTTTATAGCGTCTTTATGAAAACGAACATAAAAGTGAAATGAAAAATATTGCTGCAGGCTAAATTTAGTTAAGTTCTGTTTATTCATAATTTGTATTAATATTATAGAAATTTGCTCACAATATCGTTTTAGACGTGATAGTGATAGTGATAGTGAGAATATTTATACCATTAAGGTGTATAGTGGCGGTTTAAGAATGTTCACTATCCCTTTATAGTCCCGTTAGTGTCGTAAGAAGCGACGGAGGGAAACAAACCATAAGGTGAACAGCAGCGTCTTCATAGTAACAACAAGAAAAACTGCGGAAGTTAACCCGCCTGCCAGGCGTGGAAGCTATGGACCAGTCTGTGGGGGAGGTGTGTTCAGCAGGCCCACCTTTAATATCAAGAATAATGTCTTCCAGGCCGAATTTCGGTCACGGCGGCCAGTTTCCACGTAGAGTAGCCATCTAAACAGGACAAGATTATAGTGCCCAAGCGTATGCAGTGCACTCTCTATTCCGCCACTCTAATAGTCCGATGGGACAATAATCCGACACGAGAGAGGCAAGATCAGCAGGACCTATGGTTTTACGTGCTTTCCGAGAAGGGCAAAACACCACCAACTTCCTGACTCTGTGCTGCTACTGAGAATTTTCGGATAGAAAAACACAACAACAGATTTTGGCTCGCACTGGGATTCGAACCCAGATCCTTATGATCAGTAACAGCGTTTACGACCACTAGACCAACGAGACATTCAACTTTGATAAGTTGTAAAGTTAACGTTACTATTTATAGCACGTTTAAAGCAATACAATTTTGAAGGTTTCTTATTAATTTAATAATAATTTGAAATCTTACAAAAAGTTTATTCTTTGTTTGAATATTTCATTTGAGTTGAAATTACAGTGCTAATTATAATATGATACATTTCTAGAATGTAGTCCTAAGTTTGACTTTTTCGAATAATTTAGATGAAAAAGTTTAGATTGAATTCTTTTCCGAATAAAGTTTGAATTACATCTTTTGAAGTCCGTTAAAGATATTTGCGGAACAAAATGAGACTTCGTCAAACTTGTCAAAGCTGTAAAGCGAATCAATTTTTCCTATAGTGACTAATTTATTTGACAATTAAGGACAAAACTCAAAGTCCTAATATTGTTTTTTCCATAAAACATATCAGTCACATCGTTAGAGATAACGTATGATAAATGAACTACAATTACGGTTTGATGTTCGATTTTAAAGTAGTAATAAAGTAACTAACATATCAAATTAGTTTAATTATTTATTCAGACCAAATGTGTAATGTACGACAATACAAACTGTACTTATAACAACATAGTGTGTGTGTGTGAGTGCGTGCGTGTGTGTGCGTGCATGAATGTGTGCGTGTTCGCGTGTGTGCTTGTGTGCGTGAGTGCGTTTGTGTGCGTGTGTGCGCGTGCGTGTGCGTGTTCGTGTGCGTGGGCGTGTGCGTTTGCGCGTGCGCGTGCGTATGAGTGTGCGTAGACGCGCGCACGCACGCGTTTCGTGTGTGTGTGTGTGTGTCTAAAAAAACTTAGTTAAGTTACAGCGTCTCTTTAATTTAAACTTTAACTGTTTAAGTTCATATAAAATCAATGTATAGAAAATCATTTTAATTCATATAAAATCAGCTGTCTGTTAATTGTTCAGGTAATAAATAAAACATCTTGTTAACGAGAATGGAATATGTTTATTGGTCCCTGTTGTCATCAAAGGTCCTTCCTATTATAGATTTGGCATCGCGTACATTTCTCGACAAGTCGACATGATTTGGCTTGCCGTACGATTCCTTTCATTTGTCGATGGCAAATAGATTTTAACGTATTTTTGCTATTACAAAAAAGAAAAATGATTTAGAGATATAAAAGCTTTTAGAAAAATTTACTTCGCAAATATCGTTAAGCAGTTGTTTTGGCTCGCCGCTCACTTAGCGGTTAGCCACCGTAGAGTCTATATCACCTGAGGATGCCTCGTGTAGAGGCGAAACACGTGTCGTATTGTCGTCAGTGGTGTGTCTTGCCTAGTGTAGTGGTGTTGGGAGTAGTGGTGCTGGGATTAGTGGTGACGGGGATAGTGCACGCAAATGAGGGAGGGCGGGAGGTGCTCTTCATAGTAGGTAAGTTAATCATTTTATTTTATAACGCGGATATTTGCGAAGTAAATTAAGTAAGTAAATTTTTCTAAAAGCATGAGGTTTTATATACTGTATTTCCGCAAAGTAGCGCCTGATTCTATTAATTGATTTAGAGATATATGTGTATATTAGAAAATCGTTAGGCGGCTATATAGATCATGATTTTATACGATGGAGTTATAATTTAGAGTAACAGTGAAGAGATTAATAATTTTTTATTGCACATAAAAAATGTGTTTGTGCCATTCATATTGTTGGCCCAGATTTCTCATGCCGACCTCTATTCAAGACCCTCTGATCACCCGTGCCTTGTTTGTATATATTAGAAGTTGCCAAATTTGTAAAACAACACGACAAGAGTTTTTTAAAAAGTGGTATCCATGAATACGAGATACGAGATAGTAATTAGTTTTTTTTTTATAGGATAAGGGTGACAAACGAGCACACAGTCCACCTGATGGTAAGTGGTTGCTGCAGCCCATCTACATCTATCCTCTGTTACAAATCAAAATGTAGATGCGTTGTCACCCGTGAGGACTAAGATGGAATGCCTCATTTCCAGTAAAAAGGGCCTCCGGCCACCTGCACTCACCAAGCGAAACGCAGAGGTAAACCTCTACTTCACGCTGGTTTTCTGTGCGGTCTTGGTACCACCCCGGTTCGAGCCGGCCCATCCGTGCGACAGCAAAAGCTGTCGCGTGGCTCTACCACTGCTAAATACCAAAATGTAAACGGTTTAGCCCAAGTTGTTAATGGGTGGGTAAAACAATATATAATAAAATACCACACATGATTAAAGACATTCCTCCTTAAAAAATTATACCAGTGGCTTCTTCAAAATACATTTTACTCGGTAAACGAGTTTTTAAATTACTGATGACAACTTTTATAGGACTATAGCACATAATTTCCATTTTTATTATTAACTGACATGGTATAATATAATAAAACTTTTGTAATTACACTTTTGACATCTTTATATTATTGGATGGATTGTTTGTTGTTCTAATTTAATGATTGATAATGATTGATTTTGATGTGTTAATTTTGTAAAACAAAAATTTCCAAGAATAAACAAATTTGCATGTCTCCATTAGGGACTTAGTATGTAATACATAGTATTTAATAGTATATCATGTAATATACACACTAAAAAGCTAATAAATAAATAAATAACATACGACTATGGAAAATGACAGAAAAAACTTATAGCTTCCTACAGATGGCGCTAATTTCATTTTGTTTATAATAATGTTCTCCAGACCGTATTTCGGTCACGGCTGCTAGTTGCAACAGATACTAGCCAACTGCGCAGGACTGGATTACAGTGCATGAGTGTATGCTCATCTATTCCCTCACTCTCAGAGTCCAATTGGACGGCAATCGGATACAGATGGCGACCGAATAAGGATCAGGTGCAGGAACAGCTTTACGTGCTTTGACCGTTTTGACCACTAGACCACCAAGGTATTTCGTGTATATAGGACGTAAAATACCCAAACCGACGACAGTAAGGAGGCTGATAGGTGAAAGACCTCTGACACTGCGATCTTCAATCCGTCTGCCCAGCAAAATTCTCCTTACGTCATAGGAGGATCATATTGTGGTCTTCTATAAGAATATTCTGATCTATATCGTTAAATAACGACTCTACATTTAATGTCGTGAAGCGAGGTCGAGGACGTTTCGTACCGCTGTTGCTTCGCATTGAATCGGTCTTTCTTATTCAAAATGCGCTCAATAATGGTAAGGTATATCTAGTGTACGTTACATTATCAGGATTTGAACATGATAAAACATAAATCTTTTTGATGATTATACCCATTGGCGCGCCTTGGCAGTATAATAATAATAATATATATGTATATATATATATATATATATATATATATATATATATATATATATATATATATATATATATATATATATATATAATATGTAACAAAAACCCTGTGCTTCCCGTTAAGTACGTTATCAGAATCATTATTCAAACGTATAGAAATAACTTTTTTTAAAACTCGAACAATATTTTTTTTAATTTTATTATATATATATATATATATATATATATATATATAAATATATAAATATATATATATATATATATATATATATATATGTATAGAATAGAATATTTTTTATTCAATATACATTACATGTGTAATTCTTATTGAAATTCATTTTTTACTTTACCACTGGTTAGAAAAAAACCCTCTGTCCTGGGAAGAACCAGCAAGACACCCAGCGAGACTTTTTTTTAAAATAAATTTTACAATATAAATGATTACGAACTATTTACAAAATTTATTTTAGAAACTGCTTGGAAGCGATCACCTCATTACCAGGGGTTATTATCAACCATGTATTCATTTATACTATAATAACCCTTTTTATACAGTTTCAGCTTAATAAAACATTTAAACTTGGTAATAGAGAGAACCTGTACACTTTTCGGGACCTTATTGTAATAGCGTATACATTGCCCCAAGAATGAATTACTGACTCTGTGGAGTCGAGAAACTGGTATCACTAGCTTGTGTTTGTTCCTAGTGTTTACAGAATGTATATCACTTCTTTTACTAAAACTATCTTTGTTTTTGTGAACATACATTAAATTTTCGTAAATATACTGAGAGGCCAAAGTTAATATATTTATTTCTTTAAATTTATCTCTAAGAGACTCTCTCGGTTTTAGATTGTAAATAGCTCTAATGGCCCTCTTCTGTAAAACAAAAATAGTTTCTGAATCAGCCGCATTTCCCCATAGCAAAATCCCATAAGCCATTTTGCTATGAAAATAACTAAAATAAACTAATGTAGCTGTCTCGACACTAGTGAGACCTCTAATCTTTTTTACAGCATAGGCTGCAGAACTTAGTCTGCTTGCTAATTTGGATATATGGGGGCCCCACTGGAGCTTTGCCCCAGTGATGCCAAGAAAAACAGTGGTTACAACAGGGCTCAATTCCTCCCCATTTAAAAACACATTGGCATTCAGATTTTTAACATTCGTTGTTGTAAATTTAACACAATTAGTTTTATTTCCGTTCAAATGCAGATTATTAACGTTAAACCAATGCACTAATTTTGATATAGCATTATTCACTTCGTCACATTCAAATGATTGACGTTTAAGTTTAAAAATCAAGGAAGTATCATCAGTAAATAATACTATATCATGACTATCCCCTACAAGGTGAGGTAAGTCATTAATATACACCAGAAACAGGAATGGGCCGAGAATCGAGCCCTGAGGAACACCCATTAGTATCTACATCACCGTTCTCAACTCCCTTGTATGTGCCGGCGTGTATACTATACACTACGTTGCTTCTCTGTGTAAGTGTGTGCTGCTGCTAGTACCTTTCTATTCGACTATAGTATACTTGATGCATTCGCTGCTTGTACACACTTGCATTTATTTTAAATATTTTTGGAAGGATAGGATAGGATAGGATTTTTTATAGCATAACGGTGACATACGAGCACACAGTCCACCTGAGTGCAGTTGCTGTGGCCCATAGACATCTACATCTGTTCTCGATAACGAATCAAAATACAGATGCGTTGTAGCCCATGAAGACTAAGATGGAATGCCTCGTTTCCAATAAAATGGTTTCCGGTTGTTTACAGTCACCAAACCAAACACAGTGTTGAGCTGTTATTCTACTCTGGTATTCTGTGCAGAGTAGTGATCCTTCCTCGGTCGAGCCGACCCATTGATACAACTATACTTTTAATATAGCTGCAGCGTGGCTCTCCCAAGAAAAAACACATTGTTCAGTGCTTAAAATATTTTTAATGTGCTTCATAGTTCTTCATTGGTTTTCATTAATTATAAATTCTACAATCAACCACGGTGTTTTACATCTACGGATCCTCACGTGATGGCCAACATTTTATAAATAGACCTTTTTATATAATGGTGACAAACGAGCATATCGACCGAATTGGCGATTATTAGGTATATAGGGTATTATACCCATTTTCAGTAACGAACCGCTATAATTTTTATATATATATCTTTTTAAACGGAATAGTGACATAAAAATTACTTTTAATTTATCGTTTTAAGTTTTCGCGCGCAAAACTAGCCGTCGTGCTGTAATGCTCGTGACGTCATTGCCCTAGTAAATAAAACGATTTTGCAAAGGAATAAGATATTATTGGATGTTTAATAATGAGTTATCATCTTTATTATTGGTGTGTTGTGCCTGGGTGCAAAAATACGAGCATAAGAACGCCGGGGAAGTTGAGGATTCAAGTACCAACTGATTTAAATATGAGTAATACCTGGTTAAAGCTGACAAGAAGAGACCCGAATACATTGTAAGATCACTTTGATGTAAGTATGACTTATATATAACTATCATTTATACAAAACAAAAAGTCATGAGGTGATAGGTATTGTAAGTCTTATTTTGTAATAGGTTAGGTTATCTTATATATAACTAATGATTGCTAATGATTGTAATCACAGATAAATATAATATGTATTTGCAAAAGACAATCTAGCCTGGTATTGTGTTATTGTATAACATAAGTCGGTAACAGATACTTATATTGATGTTTAACATCCATCAACTCAGCAGTATAAAAATCGGGATTGCATTTTGCCACAAACTATGTAGATGCAATCCTTGGTAGATTAGTACTTTCTGTTTTTATGAATCCGTCTTTCATAATGCTATTTCAATAAAATACGGAATAAAACTCAACAATTGTGAAGATAACTTGAAAAATTTTGAAAGACCACAAAGCATATTAGCTTGTTTCTCATAAAAGTGATATCGCGACGGAATATAATATGGCGGATTGCGTTTTGGAGATTTGAATCACAGAATAAAAAAATATTCTTGAAATTGAATTATAAAATTTATCATGGAGTTTTATGGACAAAAATAAACATTTTTTCGTAAATTATTACAAAACCTGTATATAATATGTATGTTTTGATTTTTTTAAATGTAAAGCATCATATTAATATCCTATTGATGATGGCCCAAAATAAAAGTAACAATATTATAAACGTGAAAGAGATGAGATAAAGAGAGAGGTGTATGTTTGGATCGTGCCAAATGGAAGTTCGTACTCTCTGTCAACGCCTCTGAGTGACAGGTGTGCGAGTTTATGTGTGTATATGAAAGATGCATGTATAAAAATGAAAATAATAAAACGATATTTTATTACGTTTATTTTTAAAATGGAATTACAGTCAAGCTTTTGAATTCTTTGTACTCCTACACGTCTACGAAACTACTTCAAACGAATGTTCCTTTTTATGAATGAGCTATCGTATTTGGTTTAGTCACAAAATGGTTTCACCCAACATCAAAGAAAACTTAGAATAAAAATATAATTAAATAATTTATAAATATTATTTAAAATGTTTGTGTGGGAATAACTCTCACTCTGTACTTGCAAGTTCTTGGCAACTGTATTGTTAAGATTGCTATTTAAAATATACATCTGATATTACATATTTATTAAAAATTGTTAAAGAAATTGTTATTTAAAATTTAAATAAAAAACTGAAAGATCCGTTGCTTGTCGGTTTTTCTCTGAGGTTTTGTTTCGAACCGGTATATTTTAAAGTTCATAAGACCAGAGCAGAGCAAGAGCATCTCTTAAAACGGGTTTGATTATGACTCTGACTTTGAAAGAGAAAGAAAAGAAAGCAATCTATACATCTAAACCATCTGTTTGTAATGTCAAAATAACAGCTTTTTACTAATTGCATATGAAAGTATATAGGGTACTTATAACAAAAACCCAATTTTTAAAGTTTTTGTCTGTCTCTCTGTCTATCTGTCTGTTTGTTCCGGCTAATCTACAAAACGGCTAGATCGATTTTGATGGGACTTTCACTGGTTAGCTCATGTTATAAGGAGTAACTTAGGCTATATTTTGGATAGATAATTAGGGTTCCGCGCAACAAAACTAAAACCCTAAATTACACGCAAGCGAAGACGCGGGGAACAGCTAGTCGTAACTAAAATAGATGATTCTGATGGCGATGCCTTCGAAAACCATCTTTATTGCCACTACAGAAGGGCTTAATTGCCAACTCTCGTTAAATTAATGAACACATTTCAATAAGCGGAATTATTTAACGACGGAAGAGGCTTATCAGAGAAGAAGATTTCTTTTATAGAATAAGGGTAACAAGCGAGCACACAGTCGACCTGATGCATATGTATACATCATGGTAAAAAGATGCTGTGGCCCATATCCTAGCACTACTTTAATAGCCCTGAAACCCATCCAAACCCAAGACCCAATTACGTCCCGATATCAAACGTCGCACGGACTCTCTGCAGATCGCGTAACGTACTCATAGGACAATCACGCTCGCTCGAACCCGTCAAGAACATACAGTCCACCTGATAGTAAGTATTGCTGTGGCCCATAGACATCTACATCTATCCTCGAATATGAATCAAAATGCAGATGCATTGTCAACCGTGAGGACTAAGATGAAATGCCTCGTTTCCAGTAAATAGGGTATACGGTTCTCTACACTCACGATACGAAACAGCAGCATCGAGTTGCTATTTTACTCTAGTATTCTGTTAGAGCGTAGTCCTTCCCCGGTCGAGCCGACCCATTCGTGCTTCAATTACAATATAGCTATAGCATGGCTCTACCACGTATGAATCGAATGAATTTTTATACTTTGTGATCTAAAACATTAAGGAAACTCTTTAGACATTTTGGATAGGAATTACGGTATACGGTATACAATAAGACCCATCGTTGTGATTAAATTGATGTTATAATTTGTGATGTGATACAAAGAAAAGACAGAAGTGAAGTTATATTTATGAAACCTGGCTAAACATTAACTTAATATAAAGTTGGAGAGTCTGACTGTCCTTTTTACACTTTCCTACGTGCTCGGCGCTACCTCAAATACAATATTAAATGGACAGAAGTGTTGCCGTGTTTGAGACACTATTTAGACTTGCGGGAATTGATATTTCTTGAAATACTATATGCTCGGAAAAAATACATGTGCACATACATGAAATACTGAACTAAATTCTAAGTTGAATAGTTTTTCAAATACCTTAAATTAATCGAAAAAAAAGGAACATTGTAATTTATTTGCCGGAAAAACTTTGATGTCCGACTTCTTGTTTTTTTATGCGATAACTATATTATATATTTCGATGATATGAAAGACGTTTTATAGAATTAGATTTTTCGTTGGTAACATTATTATTTAGATTATTTATTTACTAAAAATATGCAAAAAAGTATTAAATAAAGTAACTTTATGTGGCACATTGCCTTTGTGTTGAACAAAAATAAAATTTTATAAACGATCAATAGAAATAGTGTTCTGTTTACCACATGTTTACTGTTCATTAGGAGATAAGTTTATTTTTCTCCCTAGGAGTCCGTTTGTGTAAGAATTATATTAAACATAGATAACTTGGACATTGATAAACGTCTAATCCGTAAAAAATATTTGTAGACACACAAACAAGCGCCTTGCTTCGCGCGAGATTGAAGACATGTTCCAATCAAATGTTTTGGCTCAACTAGCAACCGACTACCTTTTGTTTTATAAAAGAGTGATAAAACGAGCATGCGGCTAACACCAAAGGAACATCAGGTGCGTGACTGGCCTTTTAAAAAGTAGTAATTTCATTTCTTGAAGTTCTCTAAGTCGTATCCGTCTGGAAAAATCGTCGATGGTAAATGATTCCACAAAGAAGTCATGCAAAGAAGAATACTTCTAGTAAATCTAGTGGTTGACTGTGGGTGTGGATGGTAGTTGCCGAAGGGTGGTTCAAAGAATAGTTTTCAATTTAAATTTCATATTCTACAGGGTCCATAATGGCTTAAGAACTAATCGCTATCGATCAATTATAAATAGTATTGCATTTATCAAAAAAATTCAAAGCATAAGTGTAGCGTAGCGTAAAAGTACGAAGGCTGTACACCGACCAGCCCGCGTGATTTGCTTAGTCAATATAAGCAAAATTTTGAATATACTCTCCTTCTCTTTCTTATTTTCTTAAAAATACCAACATCCAGCAGTAGGTTGAAAGCTCTTAAGAAAATAAGAACAAAGGCACTAAACTCTAAAAAACTCCGAGCTCTAAATAGAAATATAATATTTTTATCAATATATCTATACATATAAATAAAACAGACAAAAATTTTAAAATGGTTATTCTTCCAGTTTTAGTGGAATTCAAATATTCACCTTAGTTCATTAAAAGGCACTTAATTCGAAGTTACAGATAGACAGACACTTCAATTTTATTTATAACTTTAAATATTCTTTTTATTTCTAAATTGACGTATTACTTATGTATTTTTATATAAATGTATATTATTATGGCGCGGCCTACTTTTTTGCCTCTACTTTATGTAATCTAAGACTAAAAAACTAAACTGTCGTATGATATTTTTTCTTATTAAAATCATACCCATATACTTCTTAAAATAATAAAATCAATGGATTCAGTACAAGACAGAAGTGTGTTTAACCCGTAGTTTAATATTCAAAGGATTTCTTGAAAGCTTCATAGGTATGAAGGTATCATAAGCATTTAGACTTTAGGACTTACTCGATTATTATATATAATATCAGATATATTGTAGATTAATGTGTTGCGAAAATAAAAATATATTATCATTGGCCAAAACATCTCTACAGTAGCTCTCTCATTGTAAATTATATATATTTATACCAAGATTTGACCAAAATAATATTTGAGTTATAACGTCAACCTCAATGTAAAAAATCTTAAAAAACAGGCAATCAATTTTTTCCTCTGAAATTTCAGAAAATAAATTAATTGTGCGGTTTGTTACAAATTTCAGCATGATTTTAGCAAAGAAATTGTTCTTTATTTATTTACGTTTAATTATATCATCTAAAACTACTTTAAATTTAAGATAGAAATGTTTTTAACAGTCAGTTTTCCTTTTATATACGAAAAACTGATGTTATACTTTAATTTCTTATAGTTAATTGATTAATTTATTCATTACTTCATTAGGCCCAATCAAAATACCTGAACATACATCTAGACTGCTTTATATTTAACAGTTTCCAGGCTTGGTAGGCGGATTGGTAACCACAGTTTTTTTTTGTGATTGACTGAAGATGCTGTTGATCATCTCATGTTTTAGTTTTCCTCTGTCGTTTCTTACTACACGTACGGCATGATGTGGGATATTGGATTTTCTTACATCGTCACTACACGGCTTTTTTCTAAATAAAAACATTTAATATACTTCGCCATGTAATATGTCAAGAGTTATTCCATTTTGTAGTTGAAGCATCCAAATACATTTTTAATTTTCAGGATATTATTTTTGATGTGTCATATTTTGTAATTTCTGCATAAATACACAAATCAGACTACAGTTGGCTAACGCGTTGAAATCTTTTTAATACTAAATAGATTTTCTATTAAATTTAAGTTTTCCCGACTAAGTTACATATTCAATTAACTTAAATAACGAAGAAAAAGTTTATGTAATATTATTTACAAAGAGATGCATATTTTAAAATAAAATTAATAATTTATGTTTTTGAAGCGCTGAAAAATAAAATATATTTCGCTGTTACATAAAAAATTTGTTATTTATTTGTTTTTATTTTATAAAAAGTTAATATAATATCTAATTCCATAATATCATTAGCTTTAGTGGGGAAGGAAAAACTTTACCAAGTTCACTGCTAGTTTCCGCCTCGATCTGCGCGATCAAGTCGCGAGCACGGTTGTGTTGCCGCGTGAAATGAACGCGAGACCGCCCATGCCTTATCAGAGTTCTCGCATGCCTGAAATGTTTCACATCACTTTTATAATCACATTGCACTAAATACGCGAAGTATAGTAGCAGTAGCGTCCGCATTTTCATCACGGCATCTCGCGTGCGCCTCGTACGACCGCTCGTCGGGTACTGAGGACTCGGACGGCTTCGTGCTTGAATTTGGAGACTGATTACAATTTTTTTTATTTGGTTATTTCTTAAGATAACACTGAAAGCATTTCAATGATTACCAATGTTGAGTTTTCAACATAAGAGTTTTTAAATAAGAGAATTTATTTTAAACCATTTTATATAAAATGGTTATAATTAATTTTGAATATTAATTATATGGTTATAATTAATATTCAATATTAATTATAAAGATCGATTTTCAAGGATATGCAACTGTGAACTTTATACATTTTTCATAAGTTTTTTTTTATACAAATTAGGCATTTATCTTGTTTGGTAGCATTTTACATCCACAGATGTTATTATTATTAAACGTGATTTATAGAATAATTTCAAAGTTATTGAAATGCTCGGTTCCATTTCCGAATCCACATTTCTGAATCCAGGTAGGAAACATCTTAATAAGTTTTATTATTGATGCGTGTAATCATGAATAAACCTTACAAAATATTTTTTTAAATGTATATTTAAATTTTAAAGCATTCTGCTTAACACATCCATATCGGATGCGGGCTTAGTAACGTACGTTGGGAGAAGCAAACTTTCAGTATTCTGGGACTAGGACTACCACAATCTTATGACGATGAAGGCACGTCAAATAAACTGTTCATGTTCAGAGTAACCAACATAGCCAATTGGATTTGGGGGATAAAGTAGCAATAGGCTAGCCATACAGCTCGAAGACTTTACTGCCGATGGGGAAGAGAGAGAAGTTCTCGAGGTACAGTTTCCTAAAGTTAAGCTAAGTCGGACGGCCCGTCACTAGGTGGAGTGATGACCTAGGAAGTCGTACAGGAAGCAAATGGATAGTGGCTGAGGACTGTGGTGAGGCAATTCATGGGGGAGGTTTATATTCAGCAGTGGACTTGTGATGACCTATGATGATAAATCAAATAAATAATTAATATTTATTTGATTTATTTAACCGTTCTTTAATATTTATTTAAGGTATAAATTAATTTGTTTGAATTTAAAATATTAAGACCGTGCTTTTTGGCATTCCTTGGGGTGGCCTATGTTCAGCAGTGGACTTGTGAAGGGCTGTAATGGTAATGATGATGATGAAGAAAAATATCACAAAAAGTCAAATTCACTCCAGTAACTTACCAATGCTGGCGACGAATAATTTGAAGTAAATATTCATACATCTTACACACACTAATAGCCAGAAAGCTTGTGGAATAAAGCAACCACAGTACGAGTCCGGAACCCGGGTATTTGCTAGCGGTTGACCGCGACCCGCGGAAAGGTCTTTGAGTAAATACGGCACAAATACGAAAGTTGTGGGTATGTGGGTAACTAACTTGTGTAAATGATTTAACATAGGTAGTTGTCTTTGATTTTGTCACCATAAACAATTAATTTTAATGATTTTCCGGTCAATTTGTGACCTGGAAACAAATTTTCAATATTTTCGGAAGCTGTAAACTGTGCTGAAAATACCTACTTATTTTGAGTTAAACCCATACTAGGGTTTACTCTTGATTTTTTAAGGCATAATTGTCCAAGTGCAATTGTATGTATAAATACAATTGTAATTTGACAGTTATCCTAACTCGGAAAATTTATTGGTAGGTCAAAAAATTCATGTTCCGTGAGGGATTTGAACCCGCACACCGCTTCTTCACAACCTAACGCCTAAACAAAGCACTACCGAGCTGTTATTAAGTATGTCGGAGCTAGCGAGTACAAAATGAAAGTAGATAAATAGATTTGAGGGTATGGCCCCCAGCTCGCACTCGATTGAACTCAGTTTGAACAATATTTATTTCGAGGCAGACCACGTGTTGGGTGATTATATGAAAGTCGGATTAAATTGGTTATATTGTTAGGTTCTGTAATATAACCGTAGACATTTTTAACTGAAAACGAAGCATTTCATCTTAGTCCTCAGGGATGACAACGGATCTACATTTTTCTTAATCGAGAATAAATGTAGATGTCAGGGCCACAGCACCCAATTACCATCAGGTGGACTGTTCCTTTGCGATCCTTATTCTATAAAAAAATATCCCGAACGCGGTTTTAAAAACAATATGAATTTATATGTTCTGCTCAATTTATCTTCCTGCGACTTTTTCAGAAACTGATTCGTTAAAATACTAAAGCTTTATTAAATAACGGAAACCTAATACTTCAAGCAAAATTTCGTTAAGGATTTTTTTATTCGCTTGCAGGCAAACAAACTGTTAATTTGTGTATTACATAAACGTAGGCCACTAACATTATTAAAATAAAAAAACAAATAAATGGATATAAATAATTATAAAACAAAATAAAATAAGAAATTCACGCTTTAAAAATTTTAAAGGCGCTACGTCGTAGCATTCGTAGCTCTGTTGTCGAATACGTAGTCATATTGTCTATTTGCACTTTTATTTGCCTGCCTCACAATTAGTGTAAAATATTAAATAGTATGGGTCATATATAAGTATGTAAATATAGGATTGTCTGTTCTTTTACTTAACGTGAATGATTTGATGAATTTGTTAGTGTAAGTTTTCGTTATAATCGCATTTGTCACATTAGTTTTTTTTTATAGGATTAAGGGTGACAAGCGAGCACACAGTCCACCTGATGGTAAGTGGTTGCTGTGGCCTATACGTCTATCCTCGTATGCGAATCAAACTGCAGATGCATTGTCAGCCATAAGGACTAAGATGGATTTCCTCTTTTCCAGTAAAAAGGGTCTCCGGTTCTCTACACTCACCATACCAAACACAGCAGCATTGAGACGCTATTTTACGCTAATATTCTGTGAGAGCGTGGTCCTTCACCAGTCAAGCTGACCCATTAGTGCTACAACTATGCAATTAATATAGCTGTAGCATGGCTCTACCATATAAAAACCGTGTAGTATCACATGATATATTTTAAGGTTATAATAAAATGCCGGCTAAATCATATAAGATTTGATGCGATAAAAGGTATAAATTTATTACTTGTTACATTACTGTAGTTGTGTACTTGATGCTGGTTAATAATAAAATATAAAGTATCTATTAAGTACGTATTTTAACTTAATAGAATATGTGGTATTCAAAATTATATAAACTGAATATAATCCAAAATCAATTAAAATTATCTTTAATTGCTAACAACATCTGTTTAATATGTTGAACTTCTTAGATATTTACGGAGTTTATCTGTTAATGAAATTCCACGAGATTAATTAGGCTACTACTTAAAAACGTTAAAGGCCAATTATTTATTACTGCTATTAATTAAATATATATATATTTAATTAATAATTTAAATATATATATATATATATATATATATATATATATATATATATATATATATATATATATATATATATATATATATAAATAGTAAAATATACAATAAAAAGGCAAACCATTGGTCAAATTTATAGAATTAAGTGAGCTGCTATTCATGTTTGATTTAAAATAACTCTATAAACAGTTAGTGGCACTTCGCTCTACAATAGCCATAAGCTATGAATCGAAAGTGTCTGAGTTATATTGAGTCATTCATTGGAATACAAATTGGAGATATAAACAGATAGGTTGTAGGAATATTTTACTGCTTCAAAGTCCGTCGTAATAGGTGCCACCCTCTTACTATCACTGTTCTTTTTATATAGAATTTGGTGTGACAAACGAGCACACTGACCACCTGATGGTAAGTGAATACTGTAGCCCATAGACATTTATCCTCAATTAAGAATAAGAATGCAGATGCGTTGTCACACCTGAGGACTAAGACGGCATGCCTCGTTTCCAGTAAAATGGTCTCCAATTCTCTACACTCACCATACGAAATACAGCAGCATTAAGCTGCTATTTTACGCTGGTATTTAGTGAGAGTGTGGTCCTACCCTGGTCGAGCCGACCCATTTGTGCTACTATCATAATATAACTGCAGCGCGGCTCTACCACGTCGACGTTTGCCAAGTATCAGTGCTTTTACTACTTTGTTACAGTTTGAAGGGTATAGAGAACCAGCCACTGCCGGATATAGGCCTTTTTAAGGTGGCACCAAATAGTATGCATTTAAATTAAAAGAAGATAATCTATATTCATTTCGTCCCAAAGTATTCTAATTTCGCAATGCCCGTGAAATAGCAGATGTTCAACGTCAGATCCATACAATATTAACAGAACACATTCACTAATACGCATCGTGACGACATGACATTTTTGCAAACTAAGCAAAGTTTATAATTTTAACACTTTGAATTTAGAAAAAAAAAACGTTAATTATAAGTGCTATGTGCTAACACTATCGTGCTGCCATATAACCCGCATCGTAAAACCCGCCCGCTTCTACAAAAGGAAGAAATTCTAAAAGTTTGCCAACTGTTTCAGGAGTTTGAGAACAATTATAAGTGAAATAAAGAAAGTAATGCGTTCAATATAACCACATATTTGTTTTTAAATCAAACAATACTCAAACATTAAAATATAATAATTCCAATAATCATATTCAGAAATTTTATCAATTTTACATACATTCATACATACATAAATATAATCACGCCTCTTTCCCGTAGGGGTAGGCAGAGACGACTTCTTTCCACTTGCTACGATCTTTACATACTTGTTTCGCTTCGTCCACTTTCATTATTCCCTCCATACATGCTCTACGATTTAAGGTACTCTTGACCTGGCCTTTTTTTAAGACGTCCCTGATTTAGTCTTGAAACATCCGCCTAGGTCAACCCCTTCCAACACTTTCACACTCGCCTTATACACTCTTTTTGTCAATCGTTCTTCATTCATTCTCTCGACATGGCCAAACCATCTCAGCATACCTTTCTCAATTTTTGTCACTACTTCTTCTTTCAGACCACAACGTTTCCTTATCTCACCTATCCTATCCTGTGTCTCAGTTTAACTGCTATCATACTTTTTAACGCTCTCATCTCAACTGCATTTATTCTGCATTCATGTTTTTTTCTGCTATACCTAACTTTCACTTCCGTACATGAGTTTCGGAACTACCCCCCTAATGCACAGCCAAACGAGCCTTGTTAGTCACCTTCCGACTACTCATAGAGGAGCTCCATTCACCATGTTTCCTGCATTCACTTTTCTTTCGATATCACTCTCACACTTTCCATCTCTTGTAAACTTTGAACCCAGATACACAAACTCTTTCACCTGTTCAATTTGTTCATCTGCAATCACGATATTTCCATCTGTCACTGCCTCATCTCTTTCAAACACCATCACTTTCGTATTCCTTACATTCATCGTCATTCCCTTTCTAACAAAAGTTCCACTCATAGCAGTTACCATCTCCTGCAACTCCTCGGCCGAAAACGCAAGTAATACTTGGTCATCAGCATAGAGAAAACATTTGACGAGTAGCTCATTCATTCTCAATCCAATTTCATTCTCTTTTAAATCTGTCAAGCCATTGTCTAGGAACAGATTAAACAGCCACGGTGACGCTACACATGCCTGTCTAACACCATTTTCGATATCAAACCATTCACTGTATGTCCCGTTTATCCTTACACAAGCACTAGAATCCCTATAAAGAGATTGCAATTTTGGTATGAGGGTACTGCTCACACCGTTCACGGACAGTGCTGACCACAATTCATTCCTCACCACTCTATCATAGGCCTTTTCGAGATCCACGAACGTGCAATAGACCTTTTTTGTTTTTAGCCAAACACTTTTCGGCTATGCTCCGCAAGGAAAAGACCTGATCCGTAGATCCCATTCCCTTTCTAAATCCCGCTTGTGCATCCCATACATTTTCGTCTCTTTCATTCACAACCCTTTCAATCAACACTTTCGCATACAATTTACCGACGACGCTGAGAAGGCTTATGCCGCGGTAATTTATGCAGTCCTGCCGTGATCCTTTTCCCTTATGCAATGGCACGATTACGGCTTTGCACCAGTCTCCCGGTACTTGCCCATTTCGCCAGCACAAAATGAAAAGGCTGTACAGCTGACTAGCCACTGTGCCCTGTCCAGCCCCCAGCATCTCTAGGGTAATTCTGTCATACCCTGCAGCCTTACCTAATCTCATAACTAAACTTAATGTTTGACTGGAAATCTTCAGTGAGCCTCCTATCGAAATCATGCTTTCGTTCTTCTTTCTTTCTAGAAACAACTTCTTTCGCTGCTGTTTAGTTATTTAATCTTTTATACTTCGTTCTTGCTTCCTTTATCTCGTCATCCGTTGCCTTTTGAACTTTTTGGTTAGCTTTTGTTGCTAACCAATCCAAACACACTTTCTTCTTTTCTTGCACAACTCTTTGTACATCTTTATCCATCCACACGTTATAGTTCTTTCTTCCTTTTCTTCTTTTAGCTACTCCGCATACCTCAAAAGTAAAATTCACGACCCCTTTCTTAAATGTCTTCCACAAATCTTCAATCACACCTATCTCTTCTATGCCTATAAAACTTTCTTTCAGTTTCTCTACATACACGTCTTTCTTTTCTTTTTCTTGTAGATTTTTCACTTTTACTCTGTCCAATACACTCGTATTACCTATATATATATATAGCATTTGGGCTATGACCACGAAGTGGTCTATGTCGAGGCCTACACCGCGGTATGTCCGAGTGTCTAGCACTTTCTTCCTCAGTCTTTCATCCACAATTACAAAATCAATCATACTTCTAGACTCACCCTCATCGCTTGTATACAAGTGGATCTTTTTGTGATCAAACATTGTGTTGGCCACACACAGATTCCATTCCAAGCATACTTCAAGCAGGCTTCTCCCATTGTCATTCACTCTCTCGTCTCCAAACGTACCCAGAACTCCTTCATACCCATCACGCTTTACTCCAACCCACCCATTAAGGTCCCTTAATATCACGATCCGTTCATTTTCTCCTCATTTAGTCAAGACCTCTCTCATGCTATCTCAAAATTCTTCTCTCTCTTGTTGGAATTTTAATGATCCACATCCGCGCAGATCCGTCGGCACATAGATCCCAAGATAAACAAGCGAGTGAGTCCAACTTTTAACCTAATCCAGAGGAGCTTTTCGCCCCCGCGAGAAACGAGACGTGATGGGTGGTGAACCACATCGCAGCCATTTTGGTTAATTAAATTATTTTTACGATTATCCATTGCGTTCCCACAAATAGTGAGGGAAAGGTTTGTCCCCCCCAGAAGAGCCCCGCATGACAGGTCAAGGCTGGCTTAATTCTGGGGTCGCCCGGTCCCAGGGCAGTGTGGCACGCTAACGACTAGGCTTGCCCCGAGCCATGCATCCATCCACGCGGCTGACGTTGGATTGGCGGAGAGGGTAGGAATAAGAAAAGGGGAAGGATAGGTGGTGTGAAAAGGAAGATCGGTAAGTTAGGGTGAGAAATAGGAAATGTAGGATATTACTGCCCAGGAGGGAAAGGAATAGGACAGTAATAGCTAGGGAAGCCGGGGTCGCATACCCATATACTATACCACAACTACCGGACAGCTAAATTGGGATGAGTATCCCAGGACTGACTGAATTATCAATTTTGTTCTATGTAAATGAAAAAAGTGGTCGTGGAATTCATTAAAATATTTGAAACAAAAATTTCCTAAATGTAAAAATAAATATATTTTATTACAAGCGTCAGACTAAATCAATAATAGTACGTTTTGTAAATACGTGACTTTTATATTAATTTTAAAATATTTGATAACGTTGGCAGGCGGGTCAGGCTTCAAAAGTAATGACATGATACGATGCCTAAGCAAAAAAGCTCTTGAAATTACTGTCACATTTTTGTCGTCGATTTGTAATTATTATACTTGTTCTTTTGAATATTTTATGTCCTATTTAACTATATTTGTCATTTACTTGTTAATAAAAAATATAACTTCATCATCATTATTATCATCACTAAAGCCCATCACAAGTTCACTACTGAACATAGGCCACCCCAAGGAATGCCACAAAGCACGGTCTCGAGCCACCTGCATACATAGACTTCCTGCATGTCTTACCAGGTAGTCACTCCATATAGTGCGGGGGACGCCCTTCGCCTACCGGTACGAGGCTGCCACTGGAGAACCTTTCTTCCTCATCGGTTGTCGGTTCTTTGCGCTATGTGGCCGGCCCATCGCCACTTCAGTTTCTAATCCGTTGGGCTATATCATATATATCTGGTTCTACTGCGGATATCCTCGTTTTTAAGTCTATCGCGCAGATAAACCCCGAGAATAGCCCTCTCATTAGTTCGCTGAGCGACCTTGAGTTTCCTCATATGGCCAGCAGTGAAGAATTACGTCTCAGATCCATAAATCATTACTGGCAACACGCACTGGTTATACAATCCCGTTTTGAGGTATGGTGTCGTAATCTCCCGAACGCAGCCCAACCGAGTTGAAACCGATTGACATTTTGGTCGAAGTTGGACTTACCTAGTCGGACTATATGTCCAGGTAAACATACTAGTCAATAACTTCGAGCTTAGTGGTCCCAACAATTACCGGCATAATGGCTAAAGGCATTAACCTATTCTATTGCACCTTGAGTGAATTCACTAGGGTAGGATTGTTTACAATACGTTACAGTTAATGAATTTTGTTAAAAATAAATAGACATACTATTTATTTTTAACAAAAGCACTAAACAATCTAATTTAATGTAATTATGTATTACAAAGAGAACTATAGGCCCATCTCATTAGCTACTATTATGGCTAAGGTACTTGACAGTCTGCTTGAGCGGCATCTCAGTGGATATCTAAAATTACATGATGCTCAGTTCGGCTTTAAAAAGAGTCTCTGAACTGAGAGTGCAATATTAACACTCAAGCATACTGTTGGGTACTATACCAATAGGAAAACTCCAATTTACGCTGCATTCCTGGATCTGTCTAAAGCATTTGACCTGGTTAATTATGATATTTTGTGGAAGAAGTTGCGTGACGTGGTCTTACCAAGCGAGTTGATTGAAATTTTTAAATACTGGTATGGCCACCAACTAAATCAGGTCAGATGGACAGAGGTACTCTCTGACGAGTACAGGTTAGAGTGCGGGGTGAGACAGGGTGGCCGGACTTCACCAGCGCTCTTCAACCTGTATATAAACCAGTTGATCGTTGAGCTCAGCAACACTGGTGTGGGCTGCTCAATTGATGGGCATTTCGTTAATAGCATAAGCTATGCAGACGACATGGTGTTGCTGAGCCCTTCAATTAACGCACTGAGGATATTATTGAATGTTTGTGATACCTATGCTGAGACCCACGGTCTCATTTATAACGTTAAAAAAGTGTATTATTGGTGTTTCGCGCTGGATCAAAAATTGAATCGATTCCTACTGTTAAGTTGAGGAACGTACAGTTAAATAGGGTGTTCCAGTTTAGGTATCTTGGTCACGTATTAACCGAGGATCTGACTGATGATGCGGACATAGAAAGAGAAAGAAGGGCATAGAAGAAGAAGAAGAAGTTAAAATAACACTTTTCAAAGCCTTTTGTCAGTCATTTTACACGTGCAGTCTATGGGTTAAGTATACGCAGAGAGCCTACAATGCCCTTCGGGTACAATATAACAATGCCTTCAGGGTGCTGATGGGACTTCCGCGGTATTGTAGCGCTTCAGGGATGTTTACAGTGTACGGTACGGATGACTTTCATGCTATTATCCGAAAGAGAATCGCATCCCTATTGCGCAGGGTTCGTGGGAGCTCCAATAGCATTCTGAGGGCAATATCTGATAAATTTGATTGTCCCATCCTAGGACACTGGATGCGTATGCACTTGCATGTGCCTGGTGTCATGGGGTGTCGAAAATAAAAATAATTGAAATTAAAAATGTGTGTGTAATAATTTAAGACTAACATAGGTTAAGCTAATTACTAACATAAATATGGACTATATGTGGGTCTGAAATAAATTATTATTATTATTATTATTACTTAAAAGATACATTGTGTTTTCATGCGATGGCCAAGGCAATATATTGAAAATATAAAAGATTTTTGATATTGATATGGTCACTATAAGATGTTCTTAGGTTAGCTAATTACGTAATAACTTAAGACAGAAGGAACCTTAAGTAGGGACTGAATAAATTAACCGACTTGGTATTACATGGATTTCACAACCTTTTACGGTAAAATAACTGAGTTGCGTGACTTAGCTTTTTTTAAAAGTTATGTTTTTGATGGCATTGAATATTTTGTATTTCCGTATTATTTATTTACAAACAAAATAGAAATAACAAGAAAGGAATTAGTAAGTTAATTGTACATAAAAGGATATTATAAGAAAATCATTACAATATCTATATAATATCAATACGTGAAGGGAAAACTTTGTATCCATTTTTAAGAACTTTGCGTTCATGTAGATGTGTGATATTTAGCATAGTTAATGTTTATATGGAAAAGGTGCAGAAAGCTAAAATTTTTATGTAATAAGTGATACAAATACTTTAGATAAAATAAAATAAAATATACATTGTTCAAGTCCATACTGCCAATGTCTCGGAGTAAGTACAAACATATTATATAATGTGTGGTTGTACTTACTCTACCATCACTAGGTGAGCACTAGTACATATAATTTACAATAAAATATAATAGAATAGATAGAATAATTTTGTTCAATATAGATTACATATAATTCTTATTGAAAGTAATTTTTTCTTTTACCACTGGTTCGGAAAAAACCTCTGTCCTGTGAAGAACCAGCAAGAAACCCAGAATTTTTAAATAAAATTACTTATCTTCACGCACAATCCCTGACGGGGTAGCCAGAGAGAACAGATCGCCAAGTGTCACGATCCTTACATACCTCTTTCGCTTCTTTCAGATTCATTATCTTCTTCATACATACACGTCTAGGTATCCGAGTACTCTTGACCCTACCCTCTTCGAGCAATTTGCTCACATGGTCTTCGAAAGTTAGTCTCGGTCTACCTCGACACCTTTTAATATTAACTTTCGCGCTATATATTTTCTTCACCATTCGGTCTTCACTCATTCGCTCAACGTGCCCAAACCACCGAAGCACGCCCTTATCAATTTTTGTGATAAGGTCATCTTTCAAACCTGCCATATTGCGAATCTCTTCGTTTCGCTTTCGGTCGGCCATGGTAACGCCGCACATTTTACGAAGAGATCGCATCTCCACTGCATTCAACTTGCTTTTATGCTTCTTCTGGCATACCCAGGTTTCGCTGCCATATAACAAAGTCGGTACCAACACTGCGTTATGTATTGCAAGGCGTGCACTCTTCACTACGCCTTGCCTTTTGACTAACGCAGTCAGGGCACCATTGACTTTGTTCCCGGCAGCGACACGCCTGTCCACATTTAAATCACATCTTCCATCCCGGCTAAAAGCACTCCCCAAGTATACAATTTCATTTACTTGTTCTAGACATTCCTGATTTACCCATATTTCACACTTCGTTCTCTCTTCGTCCCTTTCAAATACCAGAACCTTAGTTTTATTAGCGTTCAAACGGAGACCTTTAATTTCACATTCCTCTTTCATACACGTGACTAATGCCCGCAGTTCTGCCTCTGACGGTGCAAAAAGCACTGCATCATCAGCATACAGCAGACAATTTACTTTTATGTCACCCAATTTCACACCCAAACAGCTATCTTTCAGCTTTTGTAAACAGCTGTGGAGATACAGTATGAACAGCCAGGAAGACATGACACAACCCTGTTTTACGCCCGTCTGGACGCTAAACATGGGTGACAGGTCATGCTCTACCCGCACACAGGCTTTACAGTCACAGTAAAGAGACTGCACAGCCCTTAGCAATCGGCCATCCACACCATACCCCGGCAACAGTTCCCACATTTTCTTCCTTACAACCTTATCAAATGCTTTCTCAAGATCCACAAAAGCACAGAAAATCTCCTGGTTAGCAGCCAGAAGCTTTTCCGTGATCATACTGAGAGAAAACATTTGATCCGTGCATCCTCTTCCAGGTCTAAATCCGCATTGTGCCTCCCATAGAAATCTTTCCGATTTCTCTTGCATCCTACGTGTCAAAACCTTCGAGTAAACTTTACTTGCTAAACTGGTCAAGCTGATCGCCCGATAGCACCCGCAGTCAAAATGAACCTTTACCTTTATATAAAGGCACAATGACTGCGGATCGCCAATCATCCGGGACATCCCCCGTCCGCCAGCACAAATTGCACAGCAGATGAAAGCTGTCCCAGACGCGAGGCCCACCATACTTGACAATTTCAGCAGTAACTCTGTCTAGTCCCGCAGCCTTACCACATTTCAAACTTCGAATCGCACGTTCAATCTCTTTCATACTGATGACCTCAGTGTCATCGAGGTCCGGGTCTGGCGTACCAGTCACGGCGTCATCCCCGGATCCCTCACTAAGATCATCACACGCATACATTTCTCTATAAAATTCGCTCCATCGCTGCATGACGTCCGATTTTTCTGAGAGGACGTCATTAGTTCTCGAAAGCACTTTGTTCATTCTTAAGGCCGTCGCACCACTTCGGGTCCTTCCAACCTCTTTCCAGAAGAGTTTGGAGTTCTCCTTAAAGTTGTGCGACAACCTTTCATCCGCTTCCATTCTACACCTTTCACGCACTTCCTCAATCAATGCTTTCGTGTGAACTTTCTGCAGCATATATCTTTCTTTCATCTTCTCTCTCATATCCTTATCATTACTAGAGGCCAAGTTGTCTAACCATGCTTTCTTCTTCTTCTTTACAGCTTCTTTCACTTCATCATTCCACCATGCATCTCTTCTTTTACAACTGCCTCTTTTTATTGTTCCATAATGGTGATTTGAATGGATGGGTTGGTACCGCTCGACCAGGGTACGAGTTGGTACTTGGAAAGTTTGGCGATAAAAGGGTTAATGATACTGGCAAGCTTATACTGGCGGTATGCAATGAAAAGGGTCTTCTTGTGACAAACACTATGTTTAATCACAAGAAAATTCATATGTATACTAGAGAAGGAAAGAATGAGAGAAGTATGATCGATTTATTCCTGGGGGATGACCGACTGCGAAAACAGGTTATGGATACGCGAGTGTTCAGGGGTGCTGACCTGGGAACGGATCACTATCTAGTGATTACTAGATTTAGGGGTCTGTTCGCGGGTTGGCGCTACCGGACGACAGCGACAGAACCACAGTCGTTCTGTCGCATCCGAAGCTGGAAGCTTCAAAAAGCCGAAAAGCTTGACACCATCGATGGCAGAAACGAATGTGTAGAAAGAACATGGCAGAACCTAAGGGATGGAATGGTAAGTGCAGGGGAAGAAGTGTGTGGAACAATAAAAAGAGGCAGTAGTAAATAAAATTCATTTAAAATATATTATTTTATACATTTAGTATATATAATACCGTATGAGGAAGCTCAAGGTTACTTAGAGAGCTATAGGAAGGGCTATGCTCAGGATTTTGATGATGATGATGATGATGATGATACTGAAATATAAAAACATTTAGAAACAGCTTGGTAGAGATCACCTCATTCCTAGGGGTTATTATCAATCGTGTACTCTTTAGTAATATAATAGCCCTTATTAAACAATTTTTGCTTAATAACAATTTTAAACTTTGATAGATAAGGTCTGCATATTTTCTGAAACTTTCTTGCAAAAGCGTATACATTGCCCCATGAAGGAATAACTGACTCTTTGGAATCGTGTAACTGGTATAACACTCAATTAACTATGAAGTGCTAGTATAAGAATAGCAACTACCCCATATTGTCCCGTAGGTATCTTAAGAGGCGATTGAGCAAGTCATCCTATAGCAGAACACCATCGTTTGTGGCTGTCGCTGTCAGAAAATGGTAAAGCGCTAGGGTTGTGCACGTGCAATACGCATCGTCGATGGCTTAAGCGCTGAAACATTAATTTAAAATGTAATTGTTCTTTAATTTTTTTATTAATTTTGCTACTGCCCCAGAAGGGGGCAAATGTTTTTCGAGAGAATGTTTTTCGATAAACAAAGGGAAACTCCAAAGAGTTGAGAAAAGGGTAAGCTTACGTGGTAGAGTCATGCTGCAGCTATATTATGATAACACTATCAGAATACTAGGGTGAAATAGAAGTTTAATGAATAGTGTTTCCTATGATGAGTGTAGAGAATTGGAGACCCATTTCACTAGAAATGAGGCATTCCATCTTGATTCGTGTGACTACGCATTTGCATTTTGATTCTCAATCGAAGTTAGATGAAGATGTACGGCAACATCATCCACTTCTCATCACGCGGACTCTGCACTTTTTTGTTGCAATTATTCTACATAAAAGGGGAGGATATATGTATTTAAATTCCTCCGCACACTAAATTTTATCATGCGTTTTGTTTTTAGAATTTAGTTATATTTTATTTTAACGGAGTACATGCGATCAATATTAGGAAAAGGTATACTTAAGAAATGCAGATACTTAACGACAATGTTTCATTGCACAAAAAAAGCGTAAAGCGTATACAAGGTTGTGACAAGTAATAAGATCATGAATTAAATATGTATTTAACTTAAACTTTATAATAATTTATTAATGTTAATTTCAGACCAAAGAATAAGATGAAATTTGGCATTTGACGTGACATCCTATTATGTAACCATTCAAATGGCCTAACGACTGGAAGATAAAAATAAAAAATACTGAGATTTTTCCTTTAATCTTCGCGCTTGGCAGGATTGCCAATAGCAGGTCCAAATGTTCTGCTTCACTCCAGTATGTTACACCATGCATAATATAATAACATAATGCGAAAATACATACATTGAGTTTCGTGAAAACGGGCGGTACAGTTCACTTTCTTTTTACAAAAGGACGCTGTTATGTACACATAAGTCCTGGCAAACACTCACCTGGGTAATTTCTGAGCTGCCCGACATTTACAGGGCCGGGTGTGATGTATCTTCTGGCCAAATATGTCCACTATTGTTCTTTAATCCACAGGTCCGGTATGGAAAACTGCCTTAGTATTCGATGGAGCAGGGGAATGAGACCTTATCTACTGTTGGTAACGAAACGCGCTCGTAATGTGTACCGTCAAAAGCGTTAGTGCTTGCGTTGACGAGGAAGTTGGCCGTTACTAGCGGTCGTTGCGGGTGTAGTTGAAAAAAGGGTTGCTCGCTTCAAAATTAAAGTGGCCGTTACTAGCGGTCGTTGCGGGTGTAGTTGAAAAAAGGGTTGCTCGCTTCAAAATTAAAGAGTACTTGCCAGTAAGAAAAAATATTTATTCAAAATGTTATGCGTAAGACGAAATGTTTTCCTTTCAAATTGCCCTATTTCTAGTTATAAAATTATACCGAAACATTAATTAAAAAAAAAGAAAAAGATATCAAATATGGAACAGACGCAATTTGAATTTTATCTAAAGAAAAAAAATACAAATATATATACATAATCTCTTTCGTCTCATGACTTAGCACGTGAAAGGATGACCCGTTGAAATATGATGATTCAGGGATATTTCAGTCGATAATAGGATAGATTTAATCGCGTTGTGGGAACTCCTTTTATATTTTTTTATCGCCTCAGAAACGCAAAGTCAGACATCGGATTGCTTTTTGTTCTCAATCGTTTGCAGTCTTGAATAAGAACGAGGTAAAGTTAAATTGTTTGAAAATGGAACTTCAAAACCAAAGTGTGTCCCAAAATTAAACTTTTGTTATTAACCGTCAGCTTCTGTGGTATAACATCTATCTATAATCTTAATTGTATTTCGAAGAAAAAAAGATAATAAATGAACAATATTGTACACACGAGCAAGCAATGGTATCAAAGGGTGCGTCAATATTTCACAAAATTAGTTTAATGTTACAAAAAATATGTTCTAATTCCTCATTTGCTTTTATTACTTTGCACCGAAACGGTAAACGGATCTGTGTGAATAAGTTACTAAAATCGTATTAGGGACTTCGTGATGTTTTTTTTTTTGGTTCATATCTAAACCGTTATTGATTTCGTTCAGTTTGTCTATCCTAATATGGCAATATTCAGGAGTTATTTATGTGTGTAGATATCAAATGATTATTATGTATTATAAGTTGAATGTCATGGCAACACTCTAAGCATTGTAAATATGTACATGAAAAAATATCAATGATATTATATATCTGTGGATAAAATAAATAATAAAAATGTTAGGGCAGGTGTCTTATGAGGCGAATTTGGGAAATTATAGAGACATCTTATGGCTTGGTTTTAGGCTAAGGCATCTTATGTATAATAGTTGCAGGTATAACATTCATATGTACGATGTAAAGGTGCTAGACGTCTGGAACTTCGATTAGCAATACTTACCATTTTCAAATGTAATCATTATCAATATTTATTTATTTGTTTCATTCATTTATTAATGCTTTATTGTTATCACTATAGATAAAATGGTTGCAAAGGGCGCACTTTATGCTTTTCGGCTTTCTCTCACACATTTCACTATATTATCGTTAAGCCATGCATTGTCGTATCAGAAGTAAATCTAATTTCCCTAAAAAATGCCACAAAGACGGTCTTCAACCACCGGCATGTTTTACCAGGTCGTCACTTCATATAGAACTTACTCAAGAATTTTTCTTTGTTATCGCTCGTCGGCGAGCTAAATGGCCGGCACATGAACACTAAGTTCCTGTCTCTCTGTTCTGTTCTGATCTGTTTGGCTATGTCAGTTACGTAGTTCTGTCGCGGATTTCATCTTTTTTCTATAGAGAAACTCCCACTAATAGCTCTTTCCGTAGCTCACTAAGCGATCTTTAGCTTCCTCATAGCATAGCAGTGAGGGCCACGTCTCAATGCCATATAACTGAAACATGCACTGATTATACAGTGCAAGTTTGTTTTAAGGCTTTGAGGAGTACATGAGACGAAGATGTGTCGTACGTCTGAACGCTACCCAGCCCAGTCGGAACCGTTAATTTAAAATATTAATGCAGTTGAAAATAGCGGGCGTAGTAAGCATGAGCTTGCAATATTTCAAAGCAAATATTGAAGTATTATATGATACCTTTACCTAACAGTACTTAATTCAACTATTACACAAAATCATTTGAAAGAAAGCTTTTGTTATTAAATTTTCTATGTGAGAAAAAAAATTGTTTGTGAATTCATATTATAATGTCAAAATGTCAAAATAGAGATTATTTGAAGAAAAATTTACCCAATGCTTAACTTGCAACCTTATTCTAATGAAGTGGTGATAACCAGGAATAACATCAGCGGAAACATCATCTAAAACGTTTGAGTAAAATGTTAAAATTATAATATTTCACCTTTATAATGCTACGATTCGGTATTTTATTCGTAAGAATGTCGCTCTGTTATTGGTCTTGACTTATTTACTCCTTAGTGTAATCGTTTTTAATTTTCTTTTTATATAGGATAAGGGTGACAAACTTGCACACAGTCCACCGGATGGTAAGTGGTTGCTGTGACCCATAGACATCTACATTTATCCTCGATTACGAATCAAAATGCAGATGCGTTGTAATCCGTGAGGACTAAGATGGAATGCCTCGTTTCCAGTAAAAAGGGTCTCCGGTTCTTTACACTCATCATACGAAACACAGCAGCATTAAGTTGCTATTTTACGCTGGTATTCTGTGAGAGCGTGGTACTTCCCCGGTCGAGCCGACCCATTCGTGTTACAACTTTACCAGAAATATAGCTGCAGCATGGCTCTACCACGTATACAATAAAATATTACATAATATATATTATATACACATATTATAACAAGAAGACTGAATCTTTTTTGAACCAAAACCAAAATATAGTCATTCAGCCTAAACCGAGGGAAGTAGAACTGTTTGATAATTTTAGTTCTTAATTTTGTTTATATTTATGTTAAACTGTATATTATTATCTTGTTCGAATAAATACATATTAACAAAATATATACATCACTGTCACAATAGCACTACTGCCTATCACACATCCATTTCTGAAGATACGCCTCTACTCATAGATACAAAGTAAGGTACAGAGCAATCTGCACAACAACAATAACTAGCCAGGAAATTTCTAAGTGAAAGAAAGCATTGTAACGAAACCTGCACATCATGCACGCCAACACGCATTGGAGAAGGGCGGCGACCTTCTCCGAAATGTGTCCAGGAATGGAATAATATAATAAAAATGTTTTAAAGACCGAATTTTGGTCTCGGCATCTTGTCTTAAAAGAGATTAGTTATTTCGGTGAGTGTGCGCAGGAATTACACGCTTTGATTCCTCCCTCTCCTTTCCACCATCGGACAACCAGGCGGTCGGCGGTTCTTTATCCCTTTGTTGTCGCATTAGAACCGAAAGGTTTGCTTCATCTTTTAAAGGAATCTTCATCAGTAAAGGAGTAGAATAATTTGCCGGCGTCCATCTTTCCGTCCAAATACAATCTGGGCATCTTCAGAGCAAGAGTGAAAAGGCTTTTGTTACGATAAGACAGTGCGATTTACCATCAAAGGCTACATCACCACTTACCACCAGGTGGGATTGTGGTCAAGCACTGGCTTATAATAAGTAAAAAAAATCTACGTATGATAGAATTATAGTGCACGAGTGTGCAGGCACAGTTGCACTCTCTATTCCCTCATACTCATAATCCGGATAGAACGCAAGTGATATAAAGGCTACAACTCTTTTAATTTTAAACTTTTATTGCAATTACTATGGCGAAGTAAAATAATTATCCCCCATCACGTTACGTTGGCCTTGTAAAACGATTAACTGAAAGGAATTATAATTTTTTGAACCCGTTATAAATTATGTTCATGCTTAATAGCATACCCTAAATCAAATACATAATTTCAATTGTTCGCCAAGCTAAAAATAAACTTCAATCAAAATAAATTTATGAAGATAAAAATGAAAGGTTATGAGGGTTGGGGCATTCCGTTTTAGCTCTTTCGTCGTAAAGTCGCAGATTTCGGCCTGTTATTAGACAATTCTCTCAGCTATTCCAGAATTTAGGTCACGAAATGTTTTGGAACATGATGCCTGCTACATATTTTCTGGTCGCCTTCGAAGATTGTTTGTTTAAAGCTATTAAACGAGCATTTTGTTTAAACGTAATAACTATTATCTTTTTTATAATGTTTTATAATAAATAAAAAGTGAGCATACATATTCTGAAGATTCATTATTCCACATAATTAAATTTTATATAATACTAGCTGGTACCCGGATTGTTGCTGCGTAGAAGAAATGGGTGTGAAAATATAATTTTAAATTTATTAGAGTTACATATACTCGTATTATTAAATTAATAATAATAATGACGATGATGATATTTTTTTTTAATTTTTTAATCAATATAGATCACATGTGTAATTTTTTTTTTATAGGAAAGGGTCACAAACGAGCACACAGTCCACCTGACGGTAAGTGGTTGCTGTGACCCATAGACATCTACATCTATCCTCAATAAAAAAATCAAAATGCTATGCGTTGTCACCCGTGAGAACTAAGATGGAATGCCTCTTTTCCAGTAAAAAGGGTCACTCACCATACAAAACACAGCAGTGTTAAGCTGCTATATTACGCTGGTATTCTGTGAGAGCGTGGTCCGTCCCCGGTCGAGCCGACCCATTCGTGCTACAACTATACTACTAATATAGCTGCAGCATGTCTTTACCACGTTTAAAGAAAGTTTATTGAAAGTCACTGGTTCGAAAAAAACCTCTGTCCTGGGAAGAATCAGCAAGAAACCCAGCGGGACTTTTTTTTAGCAAATTTTACATTAATGGTTGTACAAACTATATAAGTACAAAATTTATTTTAGAAACAGCTTGGAACCGACCACCTCATTCCCAGGGGTTATTATCAACCATGTATTCATTTATACTATAATAACCCTATTAATACAGTTTCAACTAAACAAAACATTTAAACTTGGTAATAGAGAGAGCCTGTACACTTTCCGGGACCTTGTTGTAATAGCGTATACATTGCCCCAAGAATGAATTATTGACTCTGTGCAGTCAAGAAACTGGTATCATTAGCTTGTGTTTCTTCCTAGTGTTTACAGAATATATATCACTTTTTTACTAAAACTACCTTTGTTTTTGTGAACACACATTAAATTTTTGTTAATATACTAAAAGGCAAAAGTTAATATATTTATTTCTTTAAATTTATCTCTAAGAGACTCTCTCGGTTTTAGGTTGTAAATAGCTCTAATGGCCCTCTTCTGTAAAACAAAAATAATTTCTGAATCAGCCGCATTTCCCCATAGCAAAATCCTTTAAGGCATTATGCTATGGAAATAACTGAAATAAACAAATATAGCTGTCTCGACACTAGTGAGACCTCTAATCTTGTTTACAGCATAGGCTGCAGAACTTAGTCTACTTGCTAGTTTGGATATATGGGGGCTCCACTGAAGCTTTGCGTCAAGAGTGATGCCAAGAAAAACAGTGGATTCAACAGGGCTCAGTTCTTCCCCATTTAAAAACACATTGGTTCTCAGATTTTTAACATTCTTTGTTGTAAATTTAATACATTTGTTTTTATTTCCGTTTAAATGTAGACAATTAACGTTAAACCAATGCACTAATTTTGATACATTTAAATGATTGACGTTTAAGTTTAAGTTTAAGTAGTTGTTAGGCACATAAAGTGTACAGAAAGTATTGTCCAATTCTGGGGAATCGACCATGCTCCTTAAAATTTTATGGCTATTAGGATCTGATCTCTGGCTAGTATAAGTCTACAAGTCTCGATTTGATTTCCCATCCTTCTTACGCTTCACCTTCAGCCTCGTGGTCTTTATCGATTTAAATAATAAGCTCTTTGCACATTCGATTTCCTCTGTGGAAAATGACGTAGAACAAATACGCACAATACTCTCTTCGGCCATCTTATTTTGTATGAATGCCAGGAGTTCACAAATAACTATATTACAAATACTGCACTTCACTTTATTTGACATTATTGCAACGTCCTGATTTTTCTTTTTGTACAAAATCAGTTTAATAATATCCAAAATTTCGATAAATACACCAAAAATACAAATTATAAAATTTTATTTCTACATTTCATGACAGTGACAAATGACAGTATTATCATTTTAGAATACCAGCGTAAAATAGCAGCTTAGTAATGCTGTGTTTCGTATGGTGAGTGTAGAGAACCGGAGACCCTTTTACCCGTGAGGACTAAGATGGAAGAGGCATCCCATATTAGTCCTCACGGCTGACAACGCATCTGCATTTTGATTCGCAATCGAGGATAAATGTACATGTCTAAGGGCCACAGCAACCACTTACCATCAGGTTGACTATGTGCTCCCTTGTCACTCTTATTCTATAAAAAAACGAACAAACAAACATTAATTTTATATATTAAGAAGATTTATTACATTTATAAGTGCAAATTTAAGACGTGCTTGGCGGAGCAGGAAAATATTGTGAACAAATGAAACCTGGATGTCTCAGAAATAAAAATAATATTTTAAAGACGTGTGAAGTCTGAAAACGCGCATTGGGATAACGTCACGGACACGCCTTACGCTAAAACCCTCTCGGAATTGAAAGTTTTACCCTGCAGTAGGACGTTATGCTATTACATATACAGTTATATAGGCTGTACATTTTTAACTTTTCAATTTAAATATATAAGTTTGTGTAAAATATCAAAGATGTTAGTTATATTTTAAACATATTAATTTTATAATCCACACACACACACACACCACACACTATTAAAAAAGGGCAGTACCGATTTGCAAAACTCTGCAGAGAACTTACTAAATCAGATTAGTATTCTTGGTCTCCACCAGCATAACTTACATGTAAACACCCACAATATTATTCTTGATCTGAAATTTACCAACTTTATTGTAGAGGTTAGTAAATCGCTTACGCCGCTCGTACAGGAAGATGTTTTTCATCCGACTCTTACAATTGACGCCGCGGACATCGTGACTCCTCGCATGTAACACAAAGGACATTTTAAATACCTATATCACAAGGCAGATTATCCGAAAATCTGTAAGCATTTAGAGGAGACAAACTGGCAGGATACACTTAGTGTAGGGTCACTAGAGGACGCTGTATCGTATTTTTACAGTCTAATATATGACCTAATTAATAAGTTTGTCCCATGTGTGTTCTAAAGAGCTAAGCAACAGTATCCTGTTTGGTATAATAAGGCTGTAATCAACATCATAAAGGAAAAAAATAAACTTCACACTTTTTGGAAGCTCCATCATAATCCAATCGTTTATGATGCCTTTGCACTTCTACGTTCCAGAGCAAAAATTTGCGAAAGAACTTCATAAAGCCTATATAAAAAAATCTGAAAACAATATTAAATCAAATACCAAAGCTGTTTGGTCTTACAATAAAAATAAACGTCACAGAAGTTTGGGCTATCCTAAATATATGCAATATGGCAACAAAAATCTGCAGTGCGGCCAAGACATAAGCATGGCGTTTGCAGATTTCTTTAGAAAAATGTTCAATGAGCCTGGTTCAACATACCCTAATATCTCAACAAAATGTCCATCATCTACTAATATCATAACCGACATTCAGGTAACAGATGAGTTGGTGCACAAACACCTTAAAAGTTTAGACTTGACTAAAGGATCTGGTTCAGACAAAATACCACCAGTTTTTATAGTCAATTGCGCCGCTTCACTATGTATGCCCCTGCGAATCTTATTTAATAGATCTTTAAAAGAACGATGCCTTTCATTATTATGGAAGCAAGCACATATAGTACTCATATACAAAAAAGGACAGAAAAACAAAATCGAAAACTACAGACCAAATTCAATATTTAATACCTTTAGTAAAGTTTTAGAGAAAATAGTATATAATAACGTATATCCAGTATTAATACCTTCCATTCCACCCGAATAACACAGCTTCGTTAAAGGTCATTCGACAACTACCAATCTATCCCTCTTTATGGATGACGTCTTACGTGGGATGGACGGAGGCTTGCAGGTTGACGTGATCTATATGGACTTCGAAAAAGCATTCAACCGTGTGAATCATGTCATCCTGCTTCAAAAACTACAAGCACTTGTGATTTGCAGTGATTTATTTAGATGCTTCCAAGCATACATTTTTAATCGCAGCCAAGCTGTGATCATAAGTTGTTACAGATCTGATTATATAAACGTCCTTTCAGGTGTTTGGTCCTCTTCTATATACAGCCTACCTGTATGATATAGGAACATGTTGACAACACGCTGAATTTCTTTTGTATGCGGACGACAAGAAAATATATATGAATATAAACTCAGAAAAGGACTGCCAGCTCTTCCAGGCTTGCTCTTTACTATAAAAATAACCGCATAACAGCTAATATTGACATATCAATCTCGTTTACCTGTAAAATAAAACCTATACAATATTCTTACCATATTGACAGCTATCCCATATCAAAAACTAACAGTGTTAAAGACTTGAGAGTGACCTTAGACAGCAAACTAACCTTTTCGGAACATATTATATTAATAACCACGAAAGCCTACAAAAATATTGGATTCATCATGCGTGTCACCAAACCTTTTAACGATTTAAGTTGCATTAATAATATAATAATAATAATAATAATATAATTTATTTAGTTCTAAACAAAAACACAAATTAACATATCAAAATAAATTAATGGAATGGAACTAAAATGGCGTCTACTCAGCACAAATGTTATAGAAACCACATAGTGATAACTATAACGCTGATTTTCAGTAAACGCCAGAGACATAGGCGCAATAAAATAAACTTAGCCAATCACAGGCTCCAACATAAAAATAAAAAATACACTCTTATAAAATTTATAAATAATAATTAAAAAAAAAAAAACTCTTAACATTTAGGAAAGAAAGGCACAATAATAAGCCAACGCAAAAAAAAACCGTAACAAAACAAAAAACAAAACATATGCAAGGCACAAGGCACACAATTAAATTATTTAATAAGATACAAAAATAAAATAAAATAAATGGAGAATTTAGCAAGTATTTTTATAATATACAAACATTCAATCAACCTTCATAAGAAAGGTGTAATACATCGACACAGAACTAACTTTGCAAATTTAAAAGATATTCTTTTAGTTTTACTTTAAAAGTGCGAACTGTCCTGCTGCCCTTGATCGGAGGTGGTATATTATTCCAACACTTTGTGGCAGCATACCGAAAGCTACCACGAAACGCAGCCGTTCTGTGTCTTGGGTACAACAAGCGAACAGTTTCCCGTGAGAAACGTTGCGAGAAACTGAGCTTCTCATATAAGTATTTCGGTTGTTGATTTTGTAATATTTTATAAAGTAAACAACTGTAGTGAACCGATCTACGAGATTTCATGTTAATAAGTTTGCTCTGATTTAAAAACGGTGTCACGTGACCTCTACGAGGGATTCGAAAACAGAACCTAGCGCATGCATTTTGTACTCGTTGTATTACGAGTTTGGTTTGCGCAAGCAAACACTCTCCCATGACAATATCAGCATAATTTAGCTTCGAGAGTATTAGTGACTCACAAAGTTGAATTCTCAATTCTTCACTTAGGTATTCCCGAATATTATATAATATTTTCAATCTGTAAAAACAATTTTTTACTGTATGCGTAACATGATTTTCAAACCTTAGTCTATTATCCATAATTATACCCAAGTTACGAACTTCGGATACCTGTTCAATATGGTTGCCACCAACAACAATTTTAGGCTTATGAGCATTCGTTCTTTCTATTAATTTCTTTGATCCCAAAATCATGAATTTGGTTTTATTTGAATTTAAGATGAGTTTATTATTATTCGCCCACTCAGCGATCATGCTTAAATCCAGATTTAGTTTGTTAACTGCCTCATTAGTATCATCCGGCCTAAATGATATGTAGACTTGAAGGTCGTCGGCATATAAATGATACTGGCAATATTTAAAACAGCCCGTAATATCGGCACTGTAAAGGATAAACAGTAAAGGACCTAGAATCGACCCTTGTGGAACGCCACGAGTAACAGGAGACGCAACAGAAAAAATGTTGGTACCAGTTTCATTTCGAAGTCTGACGCGCTGTGTACGACCATTTAAATAACTTTCAAACCACTTTAATGCGTTACAGTCAAAACCATAATACATCAACTTCGACAGAAGTAAAGTAGTATCTATTGTGTCAAATGCACGCGAAAAGTCCAGCAGTGTCAAAATTGTAGCCTCTCCTTTATCCTGCGCTGTTAGAATATCATCGACAACACTCAATAGTGCTGTAACCGTGCTTAGTCCAGCCCTAAAACCTGATTGTTTTAGAGGTAAAATATTGTTCTGGTTTAGATATTCCATTAATTGCATATAAACAGCCTTTTCAGCAATTTTAGATAAAAAAGGTAGTATACTTATAGGTCGAAGATGATTTAGTTCTACAGGATGATTATTTTTTGGTATTGGAATTATAACTGCTTCCTTCCAGGTGTCTGGGAAAACTCCTGTCCGTATCGACATATTAATAATGTTGGTTATAGCACTTAAAGTCCGTGGCAATGTTAAGACAACCATATCTTTAGTAATACCATCTACACCCATAGCATTTGTGGTAATATTTTTCAAAATTTCTAATACCAAGTTTTCATCCACTAATTTTAAAGTAAAAACCGACGAATTGAAACGGTTAGATTCAAAATAGCATAATGTTGAAGGACTTACACTATTGCTTCCTGGTATGTGTAGAAAATGATGATTTATGATGTCAGGATCATTCAAGTTTGATGGCAAATCAATATCTTTATTTTTGAAGTTTCTTTATATTTCTCCAAAGTACTTGAGGGTTTTTTGAATTGTTATTAATAAAGTAACGAAAGTAGGCTGTTTTTTCACTCAGTATAGCAGCATTAACAGTACTCTTCAGATCTTTATAATATTTTTTGTCATAATATTATATGTCTGTCTTATAGTATGTGTATTAATGTCATAATATTATTTGACATAATATTAAAGCACTTTATTTTGCATATTGTAACGACCCCCCCCCCCCCATATTTTTTCTTTTCTACTATATATCCACTTATACTTGTATTTCTTTAGAATCTATATCTGTAAGATATATAAATATATCTAATTAACGTGAACAGTATATCTTGATCTTTCTAAAGGTTTAAATATAGGCCGTTTAATAAATTTATGGCGTGATCGTCTTAGTTAGGGCCCTTTTTTTACGTTGTGTTTGTATAGTAACTTAGTTCTTTTAGGTGTATCTTGGAAGAATGAATATTCACGAGAGCTATCGAAAGCTGTTGGTAGAGTCTTATAAGCTAAAGAACCCCGTTCACGAAGACAGAGCTCAAAAAGGTTAAGAACAATAAATTGTCCCTATTCCACTTGTATCTGGTTCACAACAGTCAATTCCTTATCAATTAATCCCTTCCCGCTTAGAAAAGGCTCACAATATATATATCAAATACCAGCTACAAGGGCTTCGCTCTCCCACATTTTAAAAAAAATGTGGAGGAGGTACACGGCCCCACACACGCCGCGCACGGTGAGCGCCAACCATTTAATGCGCTCCCCCCGAAGGGTACGCAAAGTTGGGAACTGGACCGTAGTCCACAGCAAAATAATTGGCGAACCAGTAAAAGAGGACTTGGCCCCTTGATAGTGCGTAAGCACAAACATCGACCGAAGTCGCGCATGTCAATGCGTGTAAACGCCATACAGAATACGATCAAATCCAGCCACAGTGAAATGTACGTCACACGGGTTAGGCAACGATCGGCACACTGACCATAAAAAGCCCTCCGTGAGCGCCACCACCTGCCAGACCGCCGTTTCTGCAGACGTGATGTAAGTGTAAGGCATCACCACCAATTGCATGGTCAGCACGGCCAATTGGCCGCAGAGCGTGTCATGAGTCTACCGCTCACCTCAAGGGAATGGGGTCCCACGTTGTGCGGCTTTCGGCCGCAGCCTTGAGAGCCTCCTCAGATTCTCCCTCCAGCTACCACCCGCATGAGGTCGACACATATGCTCCATCAACCAATACAATGGCAGATATAGCCAATAGGCAGTTATAAGATAATATTAATAATTCGCCATCAGAAAGGGTTTGTGTCACTGACGTTGAGTATATGCATTTTTCGATCATGTTTGTCTCACCCACCAACAAGTTGCCTTCAATTTCTCAAAGGTGGGAACTTTATAGAGATATATTATTAAGTTGTTATATAAAACATCACGGAGGGCAGACATTCTGCAGCCCCGCAATGAAGGGACCCGACTTGGGCAAAGCTACTTAGGTTGTGAGTCAAACCAAGACGCAGAGAGCGCCATTGAGAATAGCGACCCGCCAAACAACCATCGTAGAAACGCAATGCTGCAGAATGCAACAAGCATCAATACGACTATCGTCGGGCTTACACCATCCCAAGGTCCCCCATACAGTCCCAGCAGACATCACCACCCGCATACCTCCATCGACCAGAACCACAAAATGCGTCAATTCAGGTGCAGTACACCCGCAGATCCATCACAAGACGCAATACTGCAAGTAGCAGTAAGCATCAATGCAACTATCATACGGATGGCGCCCCCTCACAACACACCCACATGATCCCTATCGACTTTGGTAACAAAATTGATAATGTTGTTAACTAAAAATACCACCAACGTATCATAGTAGCACGGTACTTAGACGTCAGTAGCCAAAACTTCACGTATCATAGCGCTATTGCACTAAGACATGAAGTTGAGTATACTTGCTGCACTTAAAAGTACTACCAAACACACTCACCCTAATCCGAAAGATAGCCGACGTATCATAACGCTATGCGCTAAGACGCCGCCCACAAACGGTAGGGTGTGCGATATCCACGGGCAAGTCGTATTGCTACAACAAACCCGCTTACCACCGGCACTAAGATGATATGTCTAGGACACATCGATTAGTGAGTCCAAGTTTACCTCGGTCTCAGAGGCTGCGAAGCAACCTACACGCCACTATAATAATCCTTTTCAAGTCCCATTTCTTTCAATATAATGCTTTTACATATTTGAGACCTTCCACATATTTGCTTTATTTCATAGACCATACTATTTTATGTCTTATTCATATGGGACTTCAAGTCATAACTCTGCTATCATAATGCTTATGCATCATAGAGACCTTCTATATTAATGCTTTGGTTCGTTAGACCTTACTATGATAAGTCGCTAATATAGGACTAGTCATTGTGCAACATTAGTACTAGCAGTCGGTCAGCTGAACACCCCATATATATGTACAACCTTGGGTATGTGTCTCCGGCAACGCCCCAATATAAGGGAACATTACAAGAACACGTTCATCAACTTAGAAAATTTTAATCCATTTTTTCTATCATATTACAAATGTTATTTATCTTTGTTATTGCAATATAATCGCCTTGTATTTATATGATTTGATACATTTTGAACATTTTAAGCAGGTTTTTAATAAATTTAGAGATTTTTAGAGACATTTTATGCGTTTACTAATATTATAATATTCAATATTCCAAATGGATATTTTTGAACTTTATGCGCATTATTTGCATTTAATTGTTTAAATTATAATTTCTATGATATTTTTAAATGTCTGTATAATGAATTTAATTATTATTTATTAATAATAATTATGAGGCGTCACAATATGTACGCAGCGTGTTGGAGTATTGCTCTACTAGTTGAAATCCCCAATATAAAAAATATGTCGCAGCCATAGAGGGTATACAGAGTAGATTCCTGCGGCACCTCAATTACCGTGGCAGGCGCAAGAGCGAAGACTATCATAGCTCTTGTCTGCATCACCAAATTTTTTTTTATAGAAGAGGGGCAAGCGAGCATGCGGCTCACCTGATGGTAAGTGGCTACCGCCACCCATGAATAACCGCAACACCAGAGAAATTGCAGATGCGTTGTCGGCCTTTTAGAAAGGTGTAAGCTCTTTTCTTGAAGGTTCCTAAGTCGTATCGGTCCGGAAAATTCGCTGGTGGTAATTGATTCCACAAGAAAGTTGTGCGAGGAAGAAAACTTCTTCTAAATTGCACAGTGGTGGACCGCCAATCATCCAGATGGTAAGGAAGGTAACGCGAGTTTTGTCGCGATGTGCGATGGTGAAATTGAGCGGCTGGAATTAATCCGAACAATTTCTCAGAGCTCTCCCCGTGATAGATGCGATAAAATACGCAAAGAGATGCAACATCTCTACGCAGTGCCAGTGTATCGAGCTGATCAGAAAGAACTCGGTCGTCGACGATTCGAACCGCTCTGCGCTGGATGCGGTCAAGTGGAAGGACCTGGCACTGGGGTGCCCCGGCCCAGAGATGAAAACAGTATTCTATGTTCTTGCGCTTTGTAAAGTTGTAAGCGATGTGCCGGCATGAAATACTGTCTCGCTCTGCTGAGCACGCCAAGCTTTTTAGAGGCCAATTGGCCTTCCCTTCCAAGTGACCACGAAACTGCACACTATTCGATATGTCGACGCCAAGGATTCCGATACTAGCTGAGGCAGCAAGGGGAGTGCCTTGAAACTGAGGATATACGACAAAGGGGTTCTTTTAGCGGTAAACGGGCAAACTTGTGTCTTCTGGGGATTGAACTGGACTAGATTTAGTCGGCCCCAATCCGAGACTTTTTTAAGCAAAGACTCGACTTCAGACACAAGTTTGTCCCGGTACTCAGCGATGTTTTCCCGAGAAATATTGGCACGGCCGGTATATAAGGCATAACCAGTGCTGTCGTCCACATAGCAATTAATGCTACCAGTTAGCAACATATCATTTATATGCAGGAGAAACAGCGTTGGTGATAGCACGCAGCCTTGTGGAACACCAGCATTGTAAGCTTGAAATCAGAGCATGTACCGCCTACTACGACCTTGATGCTCCGATCAGCAAGGAAACTGGTGATCCATTTGCACAATTTCTCGGGAAGCCCATAGGAAGGAAGCCATCTATGAGTCAGATAGACTAGAAGATCACCAGCTGATCGACCTCGACGAAAACCGTACTGGCGGTCACTAAGCAGCTGGTGAACCTCAAGGTACCTCATGAGCTGGCAGTTTATAATGGATTCCATTATTTTGGAGAACAAGGAGGTGATAGCAATAGGCCTGTAGTTGGACGGGTCTGAGCTATCTTCCATGAATTCAGGATTTGCCTTGGGATTCGCCTTGGAAGTAGGAGTACCGGAAAAGACGCGTTAAAACCGGTGCCAGTCTCTGGAGCACACGTCTTCAGCACAATGGGAGGGACTCCATCGGGCCCACTCGACTTGCTGACGTCCAGGGAGAAGAGTGCTTTGCAAACCGAGCGCTGTGTAAACCGCACATCCGGCATGGAGCACTCACATCGCGGGATGGTCGGCCGTGTGTTCCCCCCGTCATCTAAAGTCGAGTTGGACGCAAAAAGAGAGCTCAACAGATCGGCTTTCTCCTTTGCGGGATGGGCCAGTGAGTCGTCCTCTCTGTGCAGAGATGGAAGAGATGGCCGACAGAAGTTCCCTTGGACAGCCTTGGCGAGAGACCAGAATGCACGGGTTCCCGAAGGAAGGCGAACTAGCTTCTCGCCAATTCTGCCGATGTGCTCAGACCTTGCCTTAGCAATGACGCTTTTGAAGGACCTGGAGGCGGAGTTATACTTCTTTTTAAGTGCGCTGGTGTTTACATCCCGAGACGTTGATGCGTCAGCCCAGGCTCGGCAGCACTCCTGCTAATAGCGTGATGCTATTTTACAGGAGCGACCAAACCATGGCTGGGATCTGCCACCGATGGGCATCACAGAGGATGGAATAAAAAGTTCCATACCCTGAAATACCACATCAGCAACAGAATCGGCAACAACGCTGGGTTCTTCCAGCGAGAAGCAAACCCGCCCCCAAGGGTAGGATGCAAAAAAGACCGCATCCCGTCCCAATCAGCTGACCTATAGTGCCAAACACGGCGGCAAGCTGCAGATCGCAACTGCGATTGGAGCGTGAGTGGCACCGTACTCCGGATCAGACAATGGTCCGAAGAGCCCAGAGGGGCATCGACGGAGACCTGATATCCGTCCGGATGAGAGGTCAGCAGAAGGTCCAATAGGGAAGGTACATGGTCTTCCACATCTGGGATCCGCGTAGGCGAAGTAACCAGTTGTGTTAGACCATATGCCAAAGCAAAGTCATAGACAGATCTATTCGCATGATCGGTTAAACGAGAACCAAGCCATTCAGCGTGGTGGGCGTTAAAATCACCGAGTATCACGATCTCTGTGGATGGGACCTGTTGTAGCACGGAGTCTGCAGCCATTTGGACGTGGTCGATGAGTCGGTCTGTGTCGGCATTACCGCTATAGTACCTATAGAGGCACCCGTAGACGCGAGGATGGTCGTCGCTGTCTACGCGCAGCCATAGGATGGACAGGTCCTTCAAGACTGCCGAGGCGACGAAAACAGATGTCCTCTCCAACGTATACGCAAACTCCAGCCCGGGGCACAAAGGAATGTTCCAATTTGTACCCCGGGTAGGATAGATATGAAGTATCGGCCGGAGAGGATACCTGAGTCTCGGTTAAAAAGAGCAAGGCCGGCTGCGCCGTCTCTAGATGGTAATGGACAGCGTTAAGTTTGGAATGAAGTCCCCTGATGTTGCAAAAATTCACGGATAGAGTGACAGGGGTCGCCATGGTTGTATTGCTCCGCTTACCCCGAGCAGTATTAGTCGTGAGCGGAATTTTGCCCTCCCCAGAATACGCGGGGCAGCTTGAGCACCCACGCTCAGGAGTGAAGTAGTTTGGTCGTGGATGCTCAGCAAGGGATTCTCCAGGGGTGCTGGTACCCTCCTGGGGCAGTCTTTTATTTAATTCCACTACCATGTTGATAGGGGGGGGGGGGGGATTGGGCCTCCGGCCACCTGCACTCACCAAGCGCAACGCAGAGGTAAACCTCTACTTCACGCTGGTATTCCGTGAGGTCGTGGTACCACCCCGGTTCGAGCTGGCCCATCCGTGCGACAGCAAAGGCTACCGCTTAGCTCTACCACTGTTAAGATTAACATTAAAAGATCGTAGATGCAAAGCTGACATGATGCTGCTATACGAGGTTTGTACTGGCGCCCTAGACTGCCCACAATTGACCCAGCAGCTTATGAGTTTTCGTATACCAAAGAGACGTACTAGAGTTACGGAACTATTTTATGTACCATCAACTTACATAAACTATGCAAAGAACTCCTTTTCAAATATACTAAGAACATATAATAAATACTTATCTAGCATTGACCCTTTTTGCATGACCGAGACCAAATTCAAAAAAGCTGTCACTGAGATCTTGGCAGATGGCATTGACTAATAATTTGAATTAATTTGCTTACTAGGTTGAAGTTGCGACACACACACACACACACACACACACACACACACACACACACACACACACACACACACACACACACACGCACTTCCTCTCATTCTCATTACACAATACAGTAAACAGTATTCGTAATATCAACATACAATATTTACAACATCGACGTAGGTAAAGTTATCTTATGCTATACGCTGTAAACTATATTTTGTTAACATTGCTGAAGACAAAAAAAAATGTAAATCTATAAAGGCTTGTATATAACATAAAATGTTCTCTCGTTTATATATTGGTAAATGTACATGCTGTATGTGTATTTTGTTACAATAAAAAAAATCATCATATGATAGAAGCAATTCATGAGATAAAAAATTCAACATAATAAACATATTATTTAATTATAGTTATAGGAACAAATTGGTTCAATTGTTTCACCTTTATATTCAGTCAGGTTATCATTTACTTGATGGAAAACTTTTTCCTGGTTATTTTTACCTGGCAGAGGCTCTTTGCTGCAGCTAACTGCAACAAGGATAGTTCGACTTTATCGGGGAAGGAGCACAGTCTCACAAAATACTAGCGGGAAAAATCACAACAAAACTGCCGTTTTTCGTGTGATGATAGTAAATAACCAAAGACCCTTTTTAATGGTAACGAGGCATTTTAACTTTGTCCTCAGTGGTGACAACACATCTCTATTTTGATTTATGATCGAGAATAAATGTCATGTCTATGGATTGCAGCATTCATTTACCGTTAGTTTTGGCAATGTCCTCTAATATAAACATAAAGCGAAAGGAAAGCTTTAATATAAGCATTAAATTGTTAAGCTTCCTAAAATATGCTTAAATACTTGAATAGTGTTACGTAATAAAAATACGAAGCGGTTACATTACAGTATGCGGATAAAATAAATAACAGACAAGTGAAGTCCACCAACAAGTATAAGGGTCATCTTCATCTCCATTGCCCTTTTTTTCATGACAGCCTACGCATACCTGCCTCGCGGGGGCAAGGACGGGTTATGTCGAACTCGTACCGACTAAAACCCCTTGGTGATCCACCTTCGCCGCATATTTGTAGGGCCACAATAATGCTTTCGCACACTACACACAACCGCGGCCCCACCAGCGCTGGCTCCTTTTCAAGCGAGGCGCACCACGAATACAAGGCACGCCTTCTTTCACGGCCTCAAGAGCCAGGAAAATCGAGTACTCCTGCATCTGCTTTCCCGACCCCAACGGTGGATCTGGTCTTTGACCGCTAACCAACCAAGTTTCGGCCGCGGAGGGTAGAGAGGGCGTCGCCTCGCAATACCAACACTCCTCTCCCCCCGCGGCCCCACCTCCACCACATCAATGGTACGGCTCCGTCAGAGTCGCGGAGGATAGGGCGAGTGGTGCATCGCCATACTAACACTCCTCCTCCCCCGCGACTCCAACTCGGCTGAAGCAGTAGGGGGAGAGGGCATCCCTCTCGCTGCAGCCCACCGACACACATCCGAAGTGGGCTCGCCAAGCCCACTCGAAATGGCCACCTCAGGCCGGCTCTACACAACGGGCCAGCCAAGGGGTTTCTCTTTGTTCACCGCGGGTGACCAAACCACGGTTACTATGCTCCCCCGTCACGACAAGGCGGGAACGCGTTCTATCATCTCCATTACCCTATTAGAAGTGTAATCAATTAAATCAATTTAAAGTGTGCGGAGAGCCGAGTTGCTCCCCCACATTTTTAAATGTGTGAAAGCAGAGCCTTATATGGGGTATTTGCATTTAAATAATGTGAGCTCGTTTCAAGCGGGAAAGGATTAATTGATAGGGATTTGAACGATGTGAAGTAACCCTAATACAAGAGGATGGGGACAAATTAATATATTTTTCCAATTTTTAACCCTTTCGGAGAGAAACGGGGTACTTAAATCGGACTATTTGTTAGGTATTATGTTGCTTACGGCTTTCGACTACTCTTGTGTATTATCTTTTTTATACATTTATCCTGAATTCAGAATCAAAATGTAGATGTGTTGTCATCCCTGAGGACTAAGGTGGAATACCTTGTATTCAGTAAAATGTGTATCCAGTTCTCTACACTCACCATAGAAAACACAGCAACATTAAGCCGCTATTTTACGCTGATTTTCTGTGAGAAAGTGTTCCAAGAACCTTCAAAAAAACTAAGTTACTATTTAACACAGTGTAAAATAAATTATAGAGCCATCATCCATCCATTACAGCCTATAAAAGTTCACTACTGAACATAGGCTTCCCTTATATTTTGCCTCATCACTTTTGTATAGTACACTTGGTTGGCGGGTTTGCAACCGCATTTTTATATTATTTTGAGTTGTTACGAGGAAGATGCTACTGCCCATCTCCTGTTCTCATCTCTGCATCGTCCCATTAGTAAACAAATTTTAAATACGTCACATAAATTACTATATTTATAAAGATCCTCTGGAAATATGTGCAATATTAACTACTAGCAGCGAAACCCGGCGTTGCCCGGGTTATACTGCACACTTAATGGTTATAAAATCAGTTTTTTCTATGTACACAAATCTTTGTACCATTAAATGTACGTTGTATATAATGTATATGGAATCGACTTCTTAATTAACTTATTCAAATAATTATGAATCAAATTCCAAAATAAGTTGATTAAAGTCATCATATACATATATATATATATATATATATATAAATAGTCGAGGGATACTCATCCCAATTTACCTGTCCGGTAGTTGTGGTATGGTATACGGGTATGCGACCCCGGCTTCCCTAGCTATTACTGTCCTATCCCGTGCCCTCCTGGACGGTAATATCCTACATTTCCTATTTCCTACCCTAACTTACTTTACTCTTCCTTTTCACACCACCTATCCTTCCCCTTTTCCTATTCCTACCCTCCGCCAATCCAACGTCTGCCGCGCGGATGGATGCATGGCTAGGGGCGAGCCTAGTCGTTAGCGTGCCACACTGCCCTGGGACCGGGCGACCCCAGAATTAGGCTAGCTTTACCCTGGCATGCGGGGCTCTACTGGGGGGGACAAACCTTTCCCTCGCTATTCGTGGGAACGCAATGGATAGTCATAAAAATAATTTAATTAACCAAAATGGCGGCGATGTGGTTCGCCACCCATCACGTCTCGTTTCTCGCGGGGGCGAAAAGCGGCCCACGGAGAGCCGCTTCGCTACGTTGAATGTAAGAGGAGGAATGGATGGTAAGGTAGATGAAGTATGTCAGATGATGGATGAACGTTGCATTGATATTCTGTGCGTGAACGAAACCAAGAGGAAAGGATGTGACACCACCGTTCATGGCCCCTACACGGCATACTGGTCGGGAGTCCCCCAAACCAGCCGAGGCTGTCAGGGAGTTGGTGTGATTCTTTCATCTCGAATGGTTGAATGTGTGATGGAGCATGAATGTATAAGTCCAAGACTCCTCTGGATTAGGTTAAAAGTCGGACTCACTCGCTTGTTTATCCTTGGGGTCTATGCACCAACGGATCTGCGTGGAGGTGGGTCCATAAAAACACAACAAGAGAGAGAGGAATTTTGGGATAGCATGAGAGAGGTCTTGAATAAATGCGGAGAAAATGAACGGATCGTGATGTTAGGGGACTTTAATGGATGGGTTGGAGTAAAGCGTGATGGGTATGAAGGAGTTCTGGGTACGTTTGGGGACGAGAGAGTGAATGACAATGGGAGAAGCCTGCTTGAAGTATGCTTGGAATGGAATCTGTGCGTGGCCAACACAATGTTTGACCACAAAAAGATCCATTTGTATACAAGAGATGAGGGTGAGTCTAGAAGTATGATTGATTTTGTAATTGTGGATGAAAGACTGAGGAAGAAAGTGCTAGACACTCGGGCATACCGCGGTGTAGGCCTCGACACAGACCACTTCCTGGTCATAGCCCGAATGCGTGGACTCTTTAAACGGTGGCGACACCGAGTGGCCGAGCCTACGAGTGTTTTGGACAGAGTAAAAGTGGAAAATCTACAAGAAGAAGAAAAGAAAGACGAGTATGTAGAGAAACTGAAAGAAAGTTTTAAAGGGATAGAAGAGATAGGAGTGATTGAAGATTTGTGGGAGACATTTAAGAAAGGGGTCGTAAATGTTGCTATCGAGGTATGCGGGGTAGCTAAAAGAAGGAAAGGAAGAAAGAATGATAACGTGTGGATGGATAAAGATGTACAAAAGGTTGTGCAAGAAAAGAAGAAAGCGTGGTTGGATTGGTTAGCAACAAAAGCTAACCAAAAAGTTCAAAAGGCAACGGATGACGAGATAAAGGAAGCAAGAACGAAGTATAAAAGATTGAAAACAGCAGCGAAAGAAATTGTGTCTAGAAAGAAAGAAGAACGAAAGGATGATTTCGATAGGAGGCTAACTGAAGATTTCCAGTCAAACATTAAGTTTTTCTGGAAAACCATCAAAACAGCCAGAGGAAAAACTTCTACCTCTGAGCTGAGTACAATCAGGAGTCAAGATGGGAGCATTATAAAAGGAGAAGAATGTGTGTTAAAGAGATGGAAAGAGTATTTTGAAAGTTTGTTTGAAAGAGAGGAAGTGCAGGTACAGCATCTGCCACCTTCCACGGAAACTAATATAAATGTTGATGAAAATGAGATAAGCATGGATGAAATAGTGAAAGCGTTGAAAAGTATGAGATTAGGTAAGGCTGCAGGGTATGACAGGATTACCGTCGAGATGCTGAGGGCTGGACAGGGCCTGGTGGCTAGTCAGCTGTACCGCCTTTTCAATCTGTGCTGGCGAAATGGGCAAGTACCGGGAGACTGGTGCAAAGCCGTAATCGTGCCATTGTATAAGGGAAAAGGGTCACGGCAGGACTGCATAAATTACCGCGGTATAAGCCTTCTCAGCGTCGTCGGTAAATTGTATGCGAAAGTGTTGATTGAAAGGATTGTGAATGAAACAGACAAGAAAGTATGGGATGCACAAGCGGGATTTAGAAAGGGAATGGGATGTACGGATCAGGTCTTTTCCTTGCGGTGCATAGCCGAAAAGTATTTGGCTAAAAACAAGAAAGTCTACTGCGCGTTCGTAGATCTAGAAAAGGCCTATGATAGAGTGGTGAGGAATGAATTGTGGTCAGCACTGTCCGTGAACGGTGTGAGCAGTATCCTCATACGAGCAATGCAATCTCTTTATAGGGATTCTAGTGCTTGTGTAAGGATAAACGGGGCATACACTGAATGGTTTAATATCGAAAAAGGTGTTAGACAGGGATGTGTAGCGTCACCGTGGCTGTTTAATCTGTTCATGGACAATTGTTTGACAGATTTAAAAGAGAATGAAAGTGGGTTGAGAATGAATGAATTACTCGTCAAATGTTTTCTCTATGCTGATGACCAAGTATTACTTGCGTCTTCGGCCGAGGAGTTGCAGGAGATGGTAACTGCTATGAGTGGAGCTTTTGTTAGAAAGGGAATGAAGATGAATGTAAGGAAGACGAAAGTTATGGTGTTTGAAAAAGATGAGGCAGTGACAGACTGCAATATCGTGATTGAAGATGAACAAATTGAACAGGTGAAAGAGTTTGTGTATCTGGGTTCAAAGTTTACAAGAGATGGAAAGTGTGAGAGTGATATCGAAAGAAGAGTGAATGCAGGAAACATGGTGAATGGAGCTTTGCACTCCTTTATGAGCAGTCGGAAGGTGTCTAACAAGGCTCGTTTGGCTGTGCATGAGGGGGTGTTGGTTCCGACACTCATGTACGGAAGTGAAAGTTGGGTATAGCAGAAGAAACATGAAAGCAGAATAAATGCCCCCCGTGACCACGGGTGCTGGAAAGCACCCGAAACGTCGGGAATATAAAAAAAAAAAAAAAAAAAAAAAAAGATAAGTTAATATACGCGATAAAATCCGTAAAATTAGTTTTATTTAAAAAAGAATAAATGCAGTTGAGATGAGAGCATTAAGAAGTATGATAGGAGTTAAACTGAGTGACAGGCTAAGAAATAGTGAGGTAAGGAAACGTTGTGGTCTGAAAGAAGATGTAGTGACAAAAATTGAGAAAGGTATGCTGAGATGGTTTGGCCATGTCGAGAGAATGAATGAAGAACGATTGACGAAAAAAGTGTATAAGGCGAGTGTGAATGAAAGTGTTGGAAGGGGTAGACCTAGGCGGACATTTCTAGACCAAATCAGGGACGTCTTGAAAAAAGGCCAGGTCAAGAGTACCCTAAACCGTAGAGCATGTATGAAGGGAATAATGAAAGTGGACGAAGCAAAACAAGTATGTAAGGATCGTAGCAAGTGGAAAGAACTGGTCTCTGCCTACCCCTACGGGAAAGAGGCGTGATTATATGTATGTATGTACTTTAATCAACTTATTTTGGAATATATAGGGTGAGTGGGAGGAAGATGAAAAACAGGGTAGCACAAAAAGGAATCAGTAAAAAAAGATTTGGTGTAATTTATCCAATGCAGGCAACATTCATAAAACCGCCATTTTGTTACGTACCACACCTAAGTCAGCACTTGTCGTTTTGAGGGATAGGTTGGGTGTCCTAAGGGAATAGCTACGCTGTGAACTTTACGCGAGCAAGTCGGGTGTTTTAATCTCACCCCGTGTCGTGTAACTTGATTTACGAGGTAGGTAGGCGTTTTTTTATTTGTATACTTACTTATTATTTTTAATTGGTAGTTAAGTTGCCATGTCTGAATATCGCTACTTTTTGAATTATAGGATTTATTGTAACATTCCGTCTTTACCCGCCAATATTTGGCGGGGTAAGACAAACATATAAAAGTTTCCATCTTGCCCCGTTTTCAAAAGTCATACAAATGGTCTCATGTTCTCAAACTGTACCTGAAAATTATGTTTTGTTTTGTTACAGTCATTATATAAATTGTCAGCGGCACAATTTCAGCTAATATTATCTAAAGGTATTTATTTTAATTTTTGTATATTATAAGAGAGGCAAAAAGAGCAAGCGGGTCACCTGATGGCTAAATGATTTCACCGCTGCCCATAGACACAAGAAACAACAGGAGTGTTACTTGTGCGTTGCATAAGTTATAGGACCAGGATTCGAAGGAATGGGAGTAGGAACTTAAAGAAAGGGGAAAGACCACCAGACACTCGTTAGTAAATGCAACATTACAGCTCCTAGAAAAATGCAATTGTTTATCTAGTAAACGGCAACATTCAGGTGGACTTATGAAAAGGGGGAAAGGAACGGGCATCCGGAACTCTCACTTAACAGACGAAACATGGCAGCCGCTAAGAAGCTAACCACTTCACGCTGATTTTCGGTGAGAGGGTAGTATTACACCGGTCGACCCTGCTCATTTATGTGTTACAGTGAACTGTAGACGTGGATCTACTACCAATTTTTTTATTAATGTTTAGATAATATTTTTTTAGAAGTTTTCTATGTTTTTGTTGTGGCATTTTTCTAAGATCTTATTGTAATTGTTATCGTTTGGTTAGCTGTTTAATTTTGAAATATTTAATTTTTTACGTATTGTGCTGCATATTTTGTTGACGAAAATGGTAAAAGGTACATGAACGTAATTGTGTTTAAAATTATCTTGGCATTAACAATAAAACATATATATTATTGATATCTTTCATTTTCTGTATAATCTTATCCAAGTAAAGGGAAAAGTTTGAGAACGTCTAGTTCAATCTTTCCCCGGCGGGGCAAGATTGAAATATAAAAAACTAATAAGTTGTGTTATCTGTGTTATTTGAAGGTATTTCGATATTATAGATAGTTTTAAAGTGTCCGGACAATTAAAATTGTAGACTACTGACCGTCAATATCGTCTGACATTAATTTGAAAAATTTTAGAAACTACTTTCATCTTTCCCTACCACCCTTTCATCTTTCCTCCTGTTTTTTCTTTCGATAAAAACATTGTTATTAATTTTTTGACTTTCGAATAAACATAACAGGGATTTATCGATATGACATAAAAATATTCTCTTTGTACTTTATTCACCATAGACATAATTTTAGCTTAAGTTAATATGTACTATTATATAAGACGTCAAACACAACACTGCTCATCTCATCAAAAAACCGTTCGATCTTCTCCCCACTCACCCTATATATATATATCTCTTCGTTCGTGTGTTCGCCGACTGGTCTTTGTCTGCCCGAATAATGATTTTATATTTGTCTGCAACCACTTGTTCTAGAGAAGATTTAAACACATTAAATAGTTGATTGTGTTTATGAGGTAAACGTTGAATAATATCTTCATTTAGCCCCTGAGTGTGAGCGCAACGCTGATCTATTTCAAGCTGTTCATTTCCTATGAATTATACTTAATGTAATTTTGGTGTTTCATCTGGTAAAGCCATTAGCGAGCCTATTCATTGATAAATTTGTGTTTGCATTGTGAAAACCGGACTGAAATTACCTTTATTTATTTATTTATTTATTTACTCTTTATTGTACACCAAAAACAAAACAAAAACGAATACAATTAAATCTAAATTAGATAATATACAACAGGCGGTCTTATCACTCTGAAAGTGATTTCTTCCAGACAACCTTAGTGTAGAGAACTGATGTAAACAATAGTTAAAAATAGAGGGGGGGCGTACAAAATAAAAATAAAAAATATAAAATACATACAAATAAAGGCAAATGAAGATTATGTATGATATAATATAATAGATTAAATGAAAAGAGTACGAAAAAGGAAAAGTGATTTATCTAATAGCGTTCTAAGTAATACGATTTAACAAGACATTTGAAAGAATGAAGAGATTGAGCACGACGAATGTGGAGAGGTAAAGAGTTCCACAAACGTACAGCAGTTACAGTAAAGGATTTCTTAAAAAAGGAGGAAGAGTGCGAAGGAGTAGAGAGAGAAAGATTGACGGAGGATCGAAGGAACCGATTATGGGTAAGGGAAAGATACTGGAAACGGTCTTTTAAATAATGAGGAGTGGAAGGATTAAACAGCACGCTATACAAAAGGGAGAGAATGTGAGTATTCCTGCGAAGGCGGATCGGGAGCCATTTGAGCTGTTTGCGAAATTCAGAGATGTGATCATATTTGCGAAGCCCAAATATGAATCTAATACACAAAATTTTGAATGCGCTCAAGCTTATTAAGCTGCTCCTCGGTAATGTCAAGATAGCATATGTCAGCATAGTCAAGGATAGGTAGAAGTAGAGACTGGGCGAGCGTAACTTTAGTTACTGTGGGAAGAAAATTACGTAATCTACGTAAAGAGCTTAAAGCAGCAAACATTTTTCTACTAACCTCATTAATCTGTGAGGTCCAAGACATACAAGAGTCGAGATACAACCCCAGGTTTTTAACCTTGTTACTGTAAGGGATTTGAGTGCAGTCTAGTAAAATAGGAGGTAGGGAAGACCAGTCAATTTTTCCAATTAATCTAGAACTACCGATGATAATTGCCTGAGTTTTCTTGGGATTAATCGTTAAACCATAACGTTTACTCCAATTCGAAATACAAGTCAGATCAGCGTTAATAGTGTCAACTGATTTAGACAAATCTTCAAGAGAAGATTGAGTATAGATTTGGAGATCATCAGCATACAAGTGGTAGGAAGCGGACAGATTATGACTTATAGAGTTAATGAAAATTGCAAACAGGAAAGGAGACAACACGCCACCTTGTGGTACGCCAGCCGCTGTAGTAGTCCAGGTGGAAAAAACATCTTGCACCTGAATGCGCTGTCGGCGACCAAACAAGTAACTTCGAAACCAGTCAACTACAGTTGGAGATATGTTGAGAAAGCGCAGGATGCCCAACAAGATATCAAAATCTACTGTATTAAATGCATTACTAAAATCAAGTAACGTAAGAATGGTAAGCTTTTATTTCTCCATACCATACCGAATATCATCAGTGATTTGTAAAAGTGCAGTAGTCGTACTATGGCCAGGACGGAAACCGGATTGCAAAGGATTTAAAAGATTATGTTTTAAAAGATAGATGCTTAATTGATTGTGCACAAGACGTTCAAGAACTTTGGAAAGGAAAGGCAAGATAGAGATAGGTCTATAATCAGAAAAACTAGACGGATTCGACTTTTTCGGAAGAGGAACTACAAATGCATCTTTCCAAGCTGAAGGGAAAATAGAAGAATTCAGTGAATTATTCAGGATGGAAGTGATTACAGGTGAAAGGAGATCAATGAGAGGGATGACCATTTTCCGACTAATGCAGTCACTACCAATTGAATTTGAATGGATGGACATTATGGCTTTCATAACATCACAACTGTTAAATTGACTAAAATTAAAAGCAGAGGTGTCTGGAGCGGGAGCTTTTGAAAGGGAATCCAAAGTATTGTGTTTTGCTTTATCGTTAATGCAAGACGAAGATGAGAAATGCAAATTAAGTTGATTGAGATCAAAGTTAAGGTGAGTGAAATTTTGTCGTCATTTCCCAACTCCTAAAGACTTAAGAAATTTCCAGACCCTAGCAGGGTCAGGATCTTGTACTGATTCATGGATATGGCGTCGTTGTGCTTTTCTACACAGATTGTTGCAGCGATTCCGTACTAATCTATACTTCTCTCGATTCAGGTCGCTAGGAACTGACTTGTATTTCGCTTTGGCACTATTTTTAATGTGGATGATTTTTTTTATATCATCAGTCAGCCAAGGAGAGGGAGGATGCTTTACACGCACTGGACGAACAGGAGCATGAACGTCATAAAGCTGAATTAACAAAGAGTTGAACAAAGCTACCTGTTCATCAACAGTGGAAGCATTGACGACTACACTCCAATCAATTTTTCGAGCGTCATTTGAAAGCTGCTTCAAGTCCAAGTTACTAAAGTTACGCTGAAGTAGGATCCTTGACTTAGCTTTAGGGGGACGGATTTTGTAAGACAAGTATAAAAGGTCATGATAGGAAAAAGAATCAGCAGCATATTGCCCAAATTTATGAACAAGGTCAAGTGAAGACACAAACATTATGTCGAGAAGAGAAGGGGCACAGTTCGGGAAAAAGTGTGTGGCAGAAGTAGGAAGAAGTTTTAAATTTGCTGCTTCGATAACAGATTTTAGTTTAATTGATCTGGCGTTGGTTTTTAAAAGACAAGTATTAAAATCACCCATAATTATACTATGACAATAGATAGGTGTAAGATTTTCAAGAATATTTTCTAACGTGGTGAAGTAGTCAACAGTGAGAGAGGGGCTGTAAAATACTCCGAGAAGTAATTTAGTATGACCGAGAAGAACTTCGATAAAGAGAAATTCAGCTTCGCCTCCAGTCTGAGAACCAGTTGAAACCTGAATTACTGAATACGGTATATGAGAGCGTAGATAAATAGCAACACCGCCACCGCCCCGATCGGTACGGTCGTTACGAATCAAATGAAAACCTGGAAGCGAGTAGGATGTTGATGGAAGACATGGTTTTAACCATGACTCCGAAACAAGGATAGCGTGTATATTTTTGCTATTAAAACTTGACAACATGTCGGGGTAATGAGCAGGAATACTTTGAGCATTTATGTGAATAGCATTAAAGTTTTTGCTACATTCAGTAAAAATTGAATCTAACATAATATTTAAGGGTGCAATGCTTTCAAAGCTATCAATGCTGCTTAATCCATCAGAAGCAGAATCAAAGGCGAAAGAATTGGAACTCCAAACACTATCATCTGAAGAAATCATATTAAATTATGCCTGATTACTAAATGTATGTATATAAGTATATATGTGTATATATATATATATATATATATACATATATATATATATATATATATAAAATATGTATATGTATATATACATATTTTATATATTTCATTATTTTCATTATATTGATGTAGCCCCAAAAGAAGTAATTTGAAAGTTACAATTGTATCAACGTATATTTTGTAGAAAATGTTTTGATTATTAAGAAAATGTTGCATTAACATACCGTATATGCATACGAGTACATTAAGGCCTTAACAGTGGTTGAAATGCCTAAATCTAGGATATTTAAGTAAAAAAATCTCAATAACTGTTCATTTAATACACAAAGAAAAAATACAGGGTAACAGAAGAAGATTTGGTAAATGTTTTTAATTAAACAAAATTGTATTTTTGTCAACCCCTTATTAGAAAAAAAATCCCCAAATAGTACCTATCTTTGTCATATTTTGCAAAATTTCTCCAAAACGGCACAAGCTTTTTAAATAGTTCTTACACTTAAAAAAAGGTCTTAAAAATATTAATATTTTTAATTGAGAGTTTTATTTTTATTACCCGTTTTATAAGACAATATATCATTTTTCCCTGAAATTGAATATATTTACGCGAGCGCGCATGCTCCGTCGCCATATAAGCTCTGTCACAGTCCGTTTTCGGACATCGTCGAGGGTGGATCGCAAGTCGGTGTTGGAGCGACTTCGTTCAAATATATATTAGTTTTTTAAAAGTTTATACTCAATTATAAATATTTTTATGACTAGAAATACTTAATTTAGTTAATATCTGTACACTGGTAACTGTAATATTATTTTCTAAATAAATGAATTTTTAAAGTGCCAAAGAAGAAGAAATTTTTGCGGCGACGTTGATTAGTGAAATTGAAAAATGCATTTTTATATAATTTAGATGAGGAACGACGAACATGCTCTCGTTACTTAGATTTCGATAGTTTTTAATACCTATGTAATTTTATTGTTGTATATTTTTATTAATTAGTTGATACTGGATTTTATAATTATGTATTACAATAAAACGCTATTTTTATGAGTATGACTTTATAAAATATTATTGGGGAGGGAAATAAAGATACAGATACTTACATTTAGGTACACTGTTATCAAATTAAATCAAACAATTTAAATAAATAAAAGAATGGTGCTTACCTAAGTATAAATAACTATATAAAGACATTCTTGGGTTTATGTTTTTTTTTATGTTAGACAAACTATCATCTAAAAAATGTAAAAATTTTAAATTGGAGAGGGGTTTCTCTACGTGATAAAGTTAGAAATGAAGATATTTGCATTAGAACCGGAGTAACTGACATAGCCCAACGGAATATTACAGTGAAATGGCAATGGGCTAGCTATATAACTTGGAAAACAGATAAAAAATAGGAAGAAACGTCCTCGAGTGGCAATCTCGTACAGGTAAGCGAATTAGAACTCAACACTCACACACACACACTCAAATACACACACCCATACACACACACACACACACACACACACACACACACAAAACACACACAACACACACACACACACACACACTAACACACACACACATCACAACACGCACGCACACGCACACACACACACGCACAAATAGGTCGCAAATAATACTTACCTAGTACTATTAGGCAAGAGTGAATAGGTTTTTGTTAAGTCAGTGCAATTCACCATCTTAGACTACATAACCACTTACCGATGGGATTGTAATTGCTTTACTACTTGCTGGGTAAAAATAGTAAAAAAAAATTCCCTGTGAAAGTTTGCATTTAGATATAATTTTTCTAACCAAACATAAAAATATGATGAGAAAATAAGTATAAAGGTTGCCTCACACGGGACAGTAATAATATAATATTATATCTTCCATTATCTATGCATGAAAACTTTTAAAATCTCTGAATCCCGAGGTATGTTCATACTAAGAGGCTGAATAGAGTCACTTTGAAATGCATGGGGATCGTTTTGTAATTTCACGTCATTATCGAAAAAAAATTGTACGTATTTCAGGTGGCAGTTTGCAAAACACGATTCCACAAAAATTTACTCAATAGAAAATAATTGCAAAGTTGCATAAATTTTCAACGTCAATTTTTTCTTACGTGGTAGAGCCATGCTGCAGCTATATTAGTAGTAGGTATAGTTGTAGCACGAATGGGTCGGCTCGACCGGGGAAAGGCCACGCTCTCACGGAATAACATGTAAAATAGCAGTTTAACCCTGCTGTGTTTCGTATGGTGAGTGTAGAGAACCGGAGAACCTTTTTACTGGAAACGAGGCATTACATCTTAGTCCTCACGGGTGACAACGCATCTACATTTTGATACGTAATCGAGAATAGATGTAGATGTGTATGGGCCGTAGCAACCACTTACCATCAGGTGGACTATGTGCTCGTTTGTCACCCTTATTCTATTAAAAAAAAACTTTCTGCGATTTTAGTAAAATAATGTGGAGTATTGTAAGCACTCGTACAATTATTTATCATGTTAATAAAACTATTGGGCTATTTTGATTAGTAATAAAGTGATTTTACTTTATAGGTTAAATACTTTATTTACCTTTCTATATCAACAACCGTTTTTCTGTCACTCCTATTGAATTTGACAGTGCTTGCTGAAATTTTGCATCTTTAGATGGATCAGAATCGCGCGCTGATCCGGCTGTTAGATATTGCAAAAATAATCGAAAATATTTATTTTTACTTTCATGCCGAAGCCTACCTTGTTTTATTTTATTACGGACAAATAATATTTATTAGGTTATAAAGCAAGTATTTTTGTTAATGTTTTGTATCTAAATGTAAATGTTTTCATTATTTTGTTATTCTATTGTTTACAGTTATTATCACGTTTTAGCTCTACACCAAGAATTACGTTAGAAATTCTTGATGGGATGCGATGTAACGCGCATACATTATTTTCATCAAGAACTATATACTATATTTGTTTTTTTTTTACCAGTAGTTTCAACAAAATCTTAAAAAAGTTCAATAAATTTAAAAAAATGCCAATAATTATATAGTTTCAAGTCAGTGTTTTACATTTAAAGATCAGTTATAAAGAGCCAATGTTATTATTTTCATTTTGATTAATTTAATTTGAGACTAAAATAAATGTGAAAGGGCTTTTATCTGCAATAATAATTTTCATCAAAAATAACATAGTATTTAAAAGTCATATACACGGTCAATCATACTGAAGATTATCAATTGTACTACAAAATATTTAAAAGACTATTTCCAGTATAATGACCCGAAGATAATCATTAATGTTTGACTGGCACACTTAAAAGTTTTATCACATGGCTAAATGATTGACTTTTATATTATGATAAGGTCATGCTTTTCTATAAAAAGTTGCAAGAAATTTTAAATCACGGCTATATTGGTTTGTTTTACTTTTTACTTAATTAGTGAAAAACAAGATGGACTGATCTAAAAGTTTACTTTCTTGTGTAAAGAGTGCTATTTAGAATTTTGTGCAAATGATAATTAAAGTTTCTATGTAAATAAGTGTAACATAGCGGGTATTATATTCAATGGTAGCGGCCATCCTTATTTGCAAAGCCAGCATCATTTTCCGTACAGAAACCGGCAAAGTGTTGCTCAAGGCACAATAAACAAAGCAGCTGATAAAATGTTATACTCATAACTGTTAACAAAAACTGTATCCGCAAATGGTCTTATAGATGATAATAACTATTCCGCCGTCTTAGGTGCAGGAGCTATTATTAGAAGGAGAAGAGGTAAAATTTTGTTTTAGAAATGCGCAATCAATATTGTTTTGTCTGCAATTGAGCATTAAATAAAAAATAACTTCAGCCAAAGAGCATAACTGGCATTATACTCAGGCCCATCAATTGGTATGGGAAAAAATAATTTTACCAGGTTTCAAAAAATCAGTCAAAATTAAAAAAAAAACATAAATATTAAAATCAAAGAATGTATATATGTATGTCTATACATACATATAATGATTTATGGCCGCTTAGTAACTGACGGTGACTCACTATAACATCCTACAGTTACGCCGAAACTAAGAGGAGAGAATCACTGTAGAAAAGGTAATAATTTATTGCGGAAATATTGTGATAAAATTAAAAAAATTATAAACTTATCCAAGTTAATCTAACTTAGTCTAACTTATCCTTATGCGTTACAAAAAAAAAAATAATAAAATAGTGAGATGGCGTCAGTTTTTAAGAAGATATAACAAAAATAAACAAAAAAAATATATTTCAAAAAAGTTCAGTATTTAATTGATTATATACCGCTGACACTTAATCACGCTTTTCGAAACCACGCCAGTTGTAAACAATAGTTGTGTGAAAAAACAAAATCTTCTTTTCAAATTTCCGCCGAGTTGTAAGTAGAAGGCCAAATAGGTCACGTGTCAATTTTAATTAAATATATTTTATATGAAGTGATCTTGACTACGTTTCATCAATTAACCATTTTACAGCGAACGCTTTGACCCAGATCTATTAATACGATACAAATAAATATGATTTAACATATGTAATAAAAAACTCTTACGTACTTGAAACTTGAACACTTGATAGCTCGTGACGCCTACCGGACAAAGCTACAGCACAATGTAATTGAAGATGCGTAACCGCGACATAATTCTCAGTGATGCGCAAGCATAACAGGCAGTTTATTTATTTAATTCTGAACAATACAAATTGTGTTGAATAATTTATGCAAAAATAAAATTAAAATGTTTAACAATAAAATTTACAATTATATAAAATTACAATAAAAATATAATTTAAAATCAATATTAAATTAAAATTATTTTAACAATTAATATAAAAATTAGATTATGAAAAATTACAATTAAGTATGTAGAAATTACAATAAAAATTAGAAGTCAAATCTCATCAGTCAATAAAATAAAGTATAAAATATCACAAAATATAATAACAATATATGTCATAAAAAAAAAATTACGATTATTTTTAAATGTCATCAAAAATTTTAAAACATTGAAGATTATATTGTAGTATCAGCATGTAGAAATTCGTCAACACTATAATAACATTTTTCCAGTAGGAACTTTTTTAAGGTATTTTTGAAACTATCCTTGTATAACATATTTTTTAAGTCAGTAGGTAGTCTATTAAATAGAAGTACTGATCGATATTGAGAACAGTGTCTAGTCATTACCATACGAGGGACAATTTTATTATGTCAGTATGTCACTTATATAATTTTCATCTCTGCAGTCTATTAATCTTTGCAATTTTATAAGTAATACAGAACGTAGTTGCTAGACGGTTTTGACATCGGCTAAAATCTTTGCGATCGCCGTTTCGTCAAGTTCATTCAGGCTAGTTAAAGCCTTAACATACCGTATTCATTTTTTCGATAACAATACTTGGATGCTCATCGTATTTTCCTTGGGATCATAATAAAATGCTTGAAGTTCTAAACTCTCGTTTGTAAGTCGTGGCGTATTGTTATCATTCTTAATCTACTTCGTTCATTTCTTGTCCCCTTCGATGAGTTGATTGACGATGTTGAACAGATCTCTTTGTAGTTCGCATATATTCGTTAAACATTGTTCTTTGTTCTTCATTTTGACTTCTTCTAATTTGCTGTACTCATTCTCGATTTCTCGAAAGCCATTGTTCTCGTTGTTCTTCAGTTTCATTTTTATGCGCTGATTTTTTCTTCTGAGCATTCACACGTGATTGTATTAAAAATACTTATACGTTTAGCCATTTTATTTAATATTTTAATTTAGTTTAATCACTTATAATCCTGACGTCATTCACTAGTTTATTTTAGAAAAGAAAAGACTGAATCAACAGAAGGCAAAATATATAACTTTTTCCATTTTATGATAGATGTCACTATTTTAAAATAGACAACGTAGATCATTTGTGTAATTCAAATTATTACACAACGGGTTGAATTAATTTTTAAGTTTCTTAAATGATAATTATTCTATTCTATTCTAATCTACTTTTTATATTTAAAGTAAAAAAAGTAAAGTTGCAGCCTATTTACGTCCCACTACCGGGCACAGGCCTCCTCACATTTCTGAGAGGGTTTTAGGGCAAGGAAATGTCCGCCGCGCTGCCCCAATGCGTGTTGGCGAACTTTACATGTCTTCGAAATATTTTTTTCTTTTTTCTCAGACATGCAGGTTTCCTCACGATGTTTTCCTTCACCGCCGAGCACATCAGCACTTAAAATTGCAATTAACAATTTCATTGGTGGCGGCGGGGATCGAACCCGGGTTGCTCGAGTACTGTGAAGCTTACAGCGAGTGCTAACCATCTGAGCTACCACGATTCTAATCTACTTTTTATTAGGACAAAACAAAAAATTAAAATATACAACATTTATTATCACATTTAAAAACACAATTAAAAACATGAATTACTATACTCGTTGTCCTATTCTCCGCAGTATAGTGTCAAGAACTCTGACTGCGTTTTCTTGTCAAATGGCTATACTTAGCCTTTGTACCATAAAATAACCAGCCCTCTTATCGCTAGTGACGACGACGAGTCGCCGATACAGTTCCTTTAGATTCTTCATCACACGTGGACCCCATGAAAGACAAGGAATTAATGTGTTGAGAGACTGAGCGAATTTGCACATTTTAGACTTTTGATCGATGTACACAATCATCATTAAAAAAAGAAATCACTTAATTTTAAAACATATTTATTTGTAAATAGTGTGCAAACTAATCGCAAATGCAATTGCAGGAAGTATTTTTTTCCTATTGTAAATGAAAAGTTGTTGAACACGTTTAAGATGCGTCATGTTAGTCTGTACGTTTAAGCAAACTCTAGTAAACAATGGTATCACAGCTAGATATGTAGTCATGTTTCGTGATTAACCGGTAAGCAAAACCAATAGTTACCATTTGTAAAACTTGAGTATATAAATATATTTTAAAATTTTTCAATATATGTTTTTAGAGTCGTCAGCACCTCAATTAGTTTCGTACAAACTTCTATTAAAATATAATTACCAAAGTATTCACTTTGTATTGTAGATGCAATGAAAAAATTTATTGTATGCTCTTTTGATTAAATTGAGATAGTTTGATGTCTGGATACGAAATCAGTCTGAATAAATTATTAGTTTAGCCTTCCGTGGCTTCTAGATAGAAAAATATGAATATATCTTTTATGTTCGGATCTCCAAGAAAACTGCAAAAATGGTTTATGTAAATAAAATTTTGTTAAATCCTTACCCATACCCACTGTTGTTTATAGACATCAGTATTTCTTTATTTAGATTCTAATATTTACAAAATTTAAATAGTTTCGACTTGCTGGTGAAAGGATATACCACTTTTATTCAAGTTCCACATCCGGCTGTTTTACCGACACGTAATTATTGCACAAATCGGCATTTTATAAAAATTGCAACCACAGCAATGACAGTGACGTCAAGAGACGTGTTGACATTTGTAGGAGTGAATTGACATGTTAGTGGCTGCACAGGTACCTCTGACTATGTCGTTCTGCTGTGTATGTTTTATAATATTCAATGGTTTATATACATATTATAACCTCAATATTAGGTTCACCGGAAGCTGACAAGAATACACCGTCAGTTGTTATTATTTATTTGTCATTTATTTATTTATTATTATTAAATTATCTTATAAATTCAAATGACTGTAATTATTTAAGTAATTAGTCACCACTTAATTGTTCGATTAGCTAGTGTACCAAGAACCGGAAGAAGATAACGAGGAGGCAGAAATCGGCTATGGTTTGGTCACTCCTGCAAAATTGCATCACGCTATAAGCAGGAGTGCTACCGAACCTGGGCCGACGCATCAACGTCCCGGGATGTAAATATCAGCGCTCTTAAAAAGAAGTACAATTCCGCCTCCAGGTCCTTCAAAAGTGTCATTGCCAAGGCAAAGTCAGAGCACATCGGCAGAATTGGCGAGAAACTAGTTAAACCTTCCTTCAGGAACACGTGCATTCTGGTCTCTCGCCAAGGCTGTACAAGGGAACTTCTGTCAGCCATCTCTGCCATCTCTGCTCAGGATGGACGACTCACTGGCCCATGACGTAAAAGAGAAAGCCGATCTGCTAGGCTCTCTTTTTGCTTCCAACTCGACTCTACATGACGGGGAGAACACACCGCCGACCGTCCCGCGGTGTGAGTGCTCCATGCAGGAAGTGCTGTTTATACAGCGCTCGGTGCGTAAAGCACTCCTCTCCCTGGACGTCAACAACTCGAGTGGGCCTGATGGAGTCCCACCTATTGTGCTGAAGACGTGTGCTCCGGAGTTTGCACCGATTTTAACGCATCTTTTCCGGTACTCCTACTCCATTGGCGTAGTCCCGAACTCATGGAAGACAGTTTTGGTGTACCCGATCACTAAAAAAGGCGACCGCTCAGATCCGTCCAACTACAGGCCTATCGCTATCACCTCCTTGTTCTCCAAAGTAATGGAAACCATTATTAACAGCCAGCTCATGCGTTACCTTGAGGATCACCAGCTGATTAGTGACCGCCAGTACGGTTTCCGTCGAGGTCGTTCGGCTGGTGATCTTTTAGGTTACTTAACTCATAGATGAGCGGAGGCAGTGGAGTCAAAGTGGGAGGCGTTGGCCGTTAGTTGGACATAGCGAAGGCCTTCGATCGGGTTTGGCACAAAGCGCTTCTTTCGAAGCTCCCTTCCTATGGGCTTTCCGAGAAATTGTGCAATTGGATCACCAGTTTTCTTGCAGATCGAAGCATCAAGGTCGTAGTAGACGGTGCATGCTCCGATTACAAGTCCATTAACGCTGGTGTTCCACAAGGCTGCGTGCTATCACCAACGCTGTTTCTTCTGCATATCAATGATATGTTGCAAACCAGTAACATTCATTGCTCTGCGGACGACAGCACTGATGATGCTTTATACACCGGCCGTGCCAATATTTATCGGGAAAACGTCGCCGAGTACCGGAACAAACTTGTGTCTGAAGTCGAGACTTTGTTGAACAAAGTCTCAGACTGGGGTTGACTAAATCTAGTCCAGTTCAATCCCCGGAAGATACAAGTTTGCGCTTTTACCGCTAAAAAGAACCCCTTTGTCGTACCTCCTCAGTTTCAAGGCACTCCCCTTGTTGCCTCAGCCAGTATCGGGATCCTTGTGTTGACATATCGAGTGACGTGCAGTTTCGTGGTCACTTGGAAGAGAAGGACAAATTGGCCTCTTAAAAGCTTGGCGTGCTCAGCAGAGCGGGACAGTATTTCATACCGCTTGCAACTTTACAAGGCGCAGGTTCGGCCTCACATGGAATACTGTTCCCATCTCTGGGCAGGGACTCCCCAGTACCAGCTCTTTCCACTTGACCGAATCCAGCGCAGAGCTGTTCAAATCATCGACGACTGAGTTCTTTCTGATCGGCTTGACTCATTGGCACTGCGTAGAGATGTTGTATCTCTTTGCGTATTTTATCGCATCTATCAAGGGGAGTGCACTGAGGAATTGTTCGGACTAATTCCAGCCGCTCAATTTCGCCATAGCACAAATTGTGGAATCGATTACCACCAGAGATTTTTCCGGACCGATACGACTTAGGGACCTTCAGGAAAAGGGCCTACTCCTTTTTAAATAGCCGGCAACGCATCTGCGATTCCCCTGGTGTTGTAGTTGTTTATGGGCGGCGGTAGTCACAAAAGTGTTCCTTCTGTAGTACCATATATTTGAGGTACCATAGACAGTCAACTTTGAAGCGAGCTTCTATTAGAACATTCTTTATGCCGCCGCAGTAGATTAGTCAGTTCTTACCATCCGTCAAGTGCCATATCCCTCTACAAGATGCAGGAGTGTATAAGCTTGATTGTGAATGTGGTTTTTCATATATATGACAAACAAAACGATCCATCAAAAACCGCGTAAAGGAACACATACTTGACGTGAAATGCCAACGTTCCAGGAAGTCTGCAGTTTGTGATCATATCTTAGACGGTCCCCGCCATTACAGTAAATTTGATAAACCACAAATTCTCGCGAAAGAATATCGATTCCTGTCAAGGATTATACGCTAGGCTATTGAAATTAAAAAAAAATCCTAATTTCAATAGAGAAGGAGGCAGGGTACTACCACCTGCTTGGGATCCGGTAATTAATAAAATTAAAACTTAACCCAAGTATACTACTGCAAGACTTTAAAACAGTTCATTCTGCGTAGATCGGACCAAAAGTAATAATTAAAAATTTGAAGGTACTCCGGGTTAACTCTGATATCGAGACGTCAATTACCTAAGTTCCCTGTGACCATGGGTGCTGGAAAACAACCGAAACGTCGGGAGTTAAAATAAGTACAATAAAATGCGATAAAATACGCAAAAGTAGTTTCATTCAATGTGTATTGTTCGCGTAACTATAAGAAATCATTACATATCAATTACTTTACAAACTAGTTAATAAATTATCTATTCATCTTATTGTCAATAATAATGCAACAGATGCAGATGGTAGTAATAAAATACCACCCCATAAAAGTTTACATGTGGACGTTGGACTCTTCCGTTGTAGGGAGCATTATCCTCACTTTCACTCCACTCTTGTACCTAACCTGTCTTGTAACCTGACCGGGGTTATTGTATTTATTAGGTTTTATTGGTTATATTGTTTATTTTTATAAACAACGTGTTTAAAGTACGTTATATTTTATACTACAACGTAACTTACACTATTTTTTAAGATCAATTATTTTCACTAGCACAAAACAGTAGAAAACTCAATAAAGAAACTTTTTCAATAAAATTCCAGCCATAATCTCTGGAACGTGACTAAGGATCATTTGAAATTTAAATGCCTCTCCACTTTGCGTTATCGTACTAAAGCTGCGTTGCTGATTGAGATAGAGCCTAAAACTCCGAGTGGCCTATGGAAAATTAAATTAACAAACATCATGAATAACATAAAAAATAATTTTATAATATTTAATTTATTTTTCAATCCTACTTGATACTCGGTGTGCATTACATTAATTTTAGGATTAAATTTGTAGTAAAAGTTGTGTTGAAAAATTCTAATATTTATTTATTTATTTAAACTTTTTTGTTGACACCTTAATAACAAGGGTAACAAAGGGCGGACTTAATGCCTAGCGGCATTCTCTGCCAGTCAACCCGTGGAGTGATGAGATTTTGTGGCAGGTGCAAATACACACATATATACATACACACTCATATATATATATACATATATATATACATACATATATACATACATATACACATACACATACACATACATACATACTAAGATATGCGTATAATATACAAAAAATTTACATATGTAAATATATGAACAAAATATGTATCATACATAGATATAATTACATTCTTATTAAATTTATTACATTACATTAAATTTATTAATTAAATTACATTACGTTACATATAATAATAAATTACAAATAATAAAACATCTAAATGTGTCAAAATTATCATCACCATTCTTAACATCGAACATCACTTCGACTTTAAATTTGATTTTTAAACTTAAACGTCAATCATTTAAATGTGACGAAGTGAATAATGCTATATCAAAATTAGTGCATTGGTTTAACGTTAATAATCTGCATTTGAACGGAAATAAAACTAATTGTGTTAAATTTACAACAACGAATGTTCAAAATCTGAATACCAATGTGTTTTTAAATGGGGAGGAATTGAGCCCTGTTGTATCCACTGTTTTTCTTGGCATCACTCTTGACGCAAAGCTCCAGTGGGGCCCCCATATATCCAAATTAGCAAGCAGACTAAGTTCTGCAGCCTATGCTGTAAAAAAGATTAGAGGTCTCACTAGTGTCGAGACAGCTAGATTAGTTTATTTTAGTTATTTTCATAGCATAATGTCTTATGGGATTTTGCTATGGGGAAATGCGGCTGATTCAGAAACTATTTTTGTTTTACAGAAGAGGGCCATTAGAGCTATTTACAATTTAAAACCGAGAGAGTCTCTTAGAGATAAATTTAAAGAAATTAATATATTAACTTTGGCCTCTCAGTATATTTACGAAAATTTAATGTATGTTCACAAAAACAAAGATAGTTTTAGTAAAAGAAGTGATATACATTCTGTAAACACTAGGAACAAACACAAGCTAGTGATACCAGTTTCTCGACTCCACAGAGTCAGTAATTCATTCTTGGGGCAATGTATACGCTATTACAACAAGGTCCCGGAAAGTGTACAGGTTCTCTCTATTACCAAGTTTAAATGTTTTATTAAGCTGAAACTGTATAAAAAGGGTTATTATAGTATAAATGAATACATGGTTGATAATAACCCTTGGGAATGAGGTGATCGCTTCCAAGCAGTTTCTAAAATAAATTTTGTAAATAGTTCGTAATCATTTATATTGTAAAATTTATTTAAAAAAAAAAGTCCCGCTGGGTTTCTTGCTGGTTCTTCCCAGGACAGAGGGTTTTTTCGAACCAGTGGTAAATTAAAAAATGACTTTCAATAAGAATTACACATGTAATGTATATTGAATAAAAAATATTCTATTCTATTCTATTCTATTCTACTCAAAAAAAAGTCGCGTACCAACTTTTTAAAACAATCCTTACTTGGCGCTCTTCTTATGTTTTCGGGCAAGGAGTTCCAGAGTAGTGTTGCCTGAATGGTAAAAGAATTGTTGGTGAATCCAGTGAAATGAGATGGAATACTGATCTTATGATTAGATGAGGAGCGAAGAACCTTATCATGAGTTGAAAAGAGATATTGGAATTTGTCCTTCAGATATGTTGGAGAAGTTGGATTATTCAAAATTGAGAAAAGAACAAGCAAAATTCTAAAGTTTCGTCTTTGTTGGATAGTGAGCCATTTAAGGCGTTCACGATAATGAGAGATATGATCATATTTTCGAAGACCAAATATATATCTAATACAGCTATTGAGAAGACGTTCTAGCTTATTAAGAAGATTTTTGTTCACATCTGGATAGCACACATCTGCATAATCAATAATGGGTATTATAAGTGTTTGCGCAAGTGTTAGCTTAGTCTTGATTGGAAGAAAGTTCTTCAGGCGATAGAACGATAGAGGCGATATAACGGCGTTTGGCGTTACGCACCATCTGATTGCATCTGTTCCTAGCTTTTTTAAAACATGTCCAATTCTCTTCCGTACGCTCTCTTTTGAAACGCTGAAAAGCCCTATTCCGCCTTGTCATCGCCATCCGAACTCCCTCAGTCATCCAAGGAGAAGGTTGATGTTTAAGTCTAACTTTACGTACAGGGGCATGGGCGTTATATAGGCTAATTATTTTATTATTAAAGATGGATAACATATCATCAACAGTGGTTGATAATTTTAATTGATCAAAATTTAAATTAGAAGCGTCACTTCTTAGTTTATCCAAATTAATTTTAGAAAAGTTGCGCAAGTGAATAAAAGTAGGCAACGATTTAGGAGATTTTAGCTTGTATGCAACGTAAATGAGGTCGTGACGCGAGAATCCTGGAGCGGAACACTGACCATGTGATATCACATGATCAGGAGAAGCTGTAATAACAAGGTCAATCAAAGAGTCATTGGAGTCGAAATTATGATGAGTTGCCCCTAAAGGTAGAATGTGAAGATCGACTGACTCAATGATTGTACGAAGTTTTTGGGAACGGTTAGAATTTATCAAGAGGTTGGTGTTAAAATCACCCATGATTATGCAGTGTGCACACTCAGAGACAATTTTTTCGAGAGCCGTTTCTAAAGTGGCGAAATAGTCAATGGAAGGAGGACAATACACTACTCCAAGAATCACCTTTACGCCTCTGACGCTGACTTTTAAGAATAAGAACTCCGGAGAAACTGAATAAAGCGAAGGAGAGGCTAAAATAATTTCATACGAAAATGACGAGTGTAGGTAAATGGCAACACCACCTCCCCTTTTACCAACACGGTCATTTCTAATTATTACAAAACCCGGAAGTGGATACAAAGCAGAGTGAAGACTTGGCTTTAACCAACTTTCGGAGATTAGAATAGCTTGTATCAAGTTCAGGTTAAAAGACGCTTCCAGCTCAGAAAAGTGACTCGGAATACTTTGAGCATTAATATGACAGATATTGAAGGATTTATTGTAAGATTGAAAAGTTTCATTTAACTGTGTATATAAGGTAGTATAAATGTTTATAGTATCGTTACACGACAAGAATGATGAATCAGAACTGTTAAACGAATGAAATGAATCGGTATCAGACATTATTATATGTAATAAATTTATAAATAATATTATAAATATATATATTTATATATACATACAATTTAAAAGAAGATTGCTATAATTCTATTAGCTAAAAATTTTAAATTATCCCACCAGCTGACTGTTTACACAACATGAAAAATTAAACATCTTAATGATAACATAATGATTACACAGGATTATACAATAACGAATATGCTTAAATTATTAAGTAGTTACATACTCATATTGGGCTATACTACTTCACCAATATGTTATATAATTATTAATACTACAAATGAAAACCGCCAAAACACGCTGGTGATACTTTAATGTGAAAAAAAAGAAAATAAAAAAATAAAAAAAACTAAGATACAATAATAACTATTCACTAAATAAGTAAAACATAAAATGTTGCATGGAAATGACGGCGATGTTAAATTATACAATTTGTTCATATTTGTCATATACATTAATAGGCCGTATCTTTTTGACATCTGTGCCTTCTGTGGCTTACCATCAAAGAGTTTAAAAACTCTACAGGGATATAATGTCTATGGCATATAATGTCTCTATGTATAATCACAGAGTAGGTTTTATCTATTTTAACTTCTTTTATATATAAGTAGTAGGTAAAAAGAAGTTAAAATATATAATGATATTTATCTATTAACTTCTTTTTACCCTAAAGTAAACAAATCATAAGCATAGTTTCAATAATACTATTAACGTTGTGTATTATCTTATCTGAAATAGTATTTATAGTATTATAAAACAATAGCGATTATTCAAAGAGCAGGGTCACAAAAAAGTAGTTTTAAATAATTAAAGAACCCAGATACTTAATCATAACATTACCGAATCCCTTCATACTTATCAGGAATACGCAATAAACACACTGATAAAATAACTAATATTAAAATTACTCAAAGGAACGTCAACAATTAAACAAAATTTTTACATAAAAATTGAAGCACATTAAGTAGGAGTAATAGCACTAAATATGACATTAAAAATTACATGGAATGCAATATGTTCAAAATTTGCTAAGTAAAGATTGCATCACCAATTACATTAACATAGAAAAACAAAAGCATGAGTTTCATATATGCAAAGTTGCAAAAAGTACTAAAAATTAACAACTTTATATCAATGAATACTATAAACGTAGTGAATTATTTCATCTGAAATAGTATTTATAGTATTAGAAAACAATAACGATAATTCCAAGAGCAGTATCATATCATAGTAAATAAAAAAGTAAATTTAAGTAACTAATATATGTGATAATCAGAACATTACCAAAACACTTCATACTTATCAGGATTGCATCATAAACACACAGATAAAATAATTAATATTAAAATTACAGTGCATCTCAAAGGAATTTTAACAAAGAAACAAAAAATATTACATAAAAGTTGAAGCACAACAAGCAGTAGTTATAAGACTAAATATGACTATATTATAAATTACATTGAATGCAGTAATATGTTCAAAATTTGCAAAGTAAAGATTACATCACCAATCACTTTAGCGTAGTGGAACAGATGCATGAATTCTATTTTTTTACTACAGGCCGCCGAGATCTCTCGGTATCATCACTATTGGTCACTGCTATAGTAGTACGACGTACTGTTTCTTGCACACGTTTAGTGCTAGATGAACCTTGTGTTGACATCAACTTATTTATAATATCCGAGGTATTAAAAGCAGTGTCTGACCTGGTTGGAGTGCTTGTTGTGGGATATTTTGCCATCAAAGCATCTAACTGCTCCATTGCAATGATCTTATCATAACCATCACGATGTTTAACATAAATAACACCATCCAAAGTCCACACATTCTTTATTCCAAAATGTTTTCGACCTCTTTTATGTATTGATTGCCTGGTTTTAGTAAGGAACTCGGAAACAGAGATTAGCGAGCCTTTCAATTTTGATTTAACTTTCCACACTTCACGTTTTGTATGGTGATCACGAAAATATACTATAACAGGCCTAATGTGGTTACTTTGCTGCACACCAAGTCTATAGCAGCTGTCCAAACTAATGGCACTTATATGCGTTAAACCTAATTTATTGTGCAACAATTGTAGTATTTCATCTGTTATATTAGTCACAGATGTCTCAGGGATGCCATTAAAAACAATAGCCTTTCGACGATGCCACATGTTAATAGTATCAACATTCTTCATGCACTCATGGACCTACTGCCGTAAAAGATTTAGCATTTTGATAACAAGTTCCTTAAAGGAGTAAAATTCTTCCTGTAGCTGTGCCAGTGTTGGGATTATTGGAGTGGATGCATCCTTCAAGCGTTTCTCAAATTCGGCCATTTTCTGACTCCAACAATCTTCCAACTCTCTCTGCATATTCTCAAAATCCATAACATTTGCCATTACTCAAGAACTTATACCACGATAGTTATTTACTATGTAAAGAAATGAAGGTTGTCACGAATTGAGGTTATGATGGGAGGTGAATTGTGAGTATTTAACTATTTAAATTGTCATACTTATTAAACACTGAATTAAAAACAAATTACTAGTTATTATATTAGCACGAATACTACAAATTATATTCAAAATTATATTTAAATCATAAAATATTACGAGAACACTTTTGTAACTGTATTTTATTAAACACCTACCCGCCGAAAAAACATAATAAATAATAAAATATTTAGTATTGGAATAACGTAGATTACTTAAAATTTTACATTTTATTTAAAGAAAATCAAGATAATAGTAATATAATATAGTAATAAATCTGTTGAAATAGTTGTGTATTTAACTCTTATATTAAGAAGTGGTATAACGTGAGCTCTTAAAATATTTAAAATTTCAAAATTCTAAACCTAGTCTTATTTGAAAACTTCGTCGATATATACATACTACGTAGAAAATTATTTCTTATATTTACGCGAACACTACACATTTAAATAAAACTCATTTTACGGATTTTATCGCGTATATTAACTTATTTTATATTCCCGTGACCATGGGTGCTGTAAAGTGTTTGAAACGTCGGGTATATAAAATAACTTAAAATATACGCGATAAAATCCGTAAAATTAGTTTTATTTAAATACGTAGAATAGGCTATAAAAATGCAAAAACTCACAACGTTTCTTTGCCAGTGAATCAAACCTATCAGAGAGGACTTGGGTTGTCGATTCGGGTGGCTTTTCGCTGGATGCGATCAAGTGGAAGAAGCTGATACTAGAGTCCGGCCTAGATATGAGAACAGTATTCCATGCGAGGTTGAAATATGAGAATAGTATTCCGTTAAATATTGTCCCACTGAACTAATCACGCAAAATTTTACAAGGCCAATTTGGACTTCCCTTTAAATTAACCGTGGAACTGTCAAATAGAAATCCAACGACAATTAATATTGTACAATATGGTACAAAGAACTTAAACTTCGAAGGAGTCTCAGTAATCTATTTTAATGTACTATTTTACTTCATCATCATCATTAAAGCCCTTCACAAGTCCACTGCTGAACATAGCCCCCCCCCAAAGAATGCCACAAAGCACGGTTCTGAGCCACCTGCACCTGCATCCATCGATTTCCTGCATGTCTTACCAGGTCGTCACTCCATCTCGTGGCGGGACGCCCTACACTTTGCCTACCGGTACGAGGCTGCCACTCGAGAACCTTTCTTCCCCATCGGTTGTCGGTTCTTCGAGCTATATGGCCGGCCCACTGCCACTTTAGCTTACTAATCCGTTGGGCTATGTCGGTTACTCTGGTTCTACTGCGAATATCCTCATTCCTAAGTTTATCACGCAGAGAAACTCCGAGCATAGCCCTCTCCATAGCTCGCTGAGCGACCTTGAGCTTCCTCATACGGCCAGCAGTGAAGGACCACGTCTCAGTTCCGTAAGTCATCACTGGCAACACGCACTAGTTGTACAATTTCGTTTTCAGGTTTTGAGGTATATCTGACGAGAAGATGTGTCGTAGCTTCCCGAACTTGTACACAATTATCTCAAAAATATTAAATAGGACGTGTTAACAGATTAAGAGGCGATAAAGTAAAAGCAACTATTTGTAGACCTTACAAATACTTGTTCCGTGCGGGATTCGAACCCGCGGCTCCCAGCGCAACAACTGATTGCTAAGCCACTGCGCCACGGAGCCGTCGCCGGGTTATAGGTAAAGTGACCATACGTCCCGTTTTGAACGGGGCTGTCCCTTTTCTCGGTCACCTGTCCCAATGTCTCCAAATAAAGCTCGGGGACACAAAATTGTCCCGTAACTCGATGGATGGAAGTATTCAAAGCCAAAAATCTTCAACATAATTTTTTTAATCGACTATATTTTATGTCTACCTGGTAAAAATGCTCCAGTGGAAAGAGTATTTTTCTATTTTGAATAAATTGTGGACTTCTGAAAAAAACACTTACGGTTCCAGTCCTAAAGGCGATGTTGTTAACAAAGGTAACAATACAAAAAACTTGCCCAGAATTTTATTCTTATTTAAAATAATCATCAAGTTCATTAAAGCTAATTTAATCCACTGACAAATGTAATTAATAATTAAAAATAATATGTTGCATTTAATAATTACCGTCTATACCGAATATAATTTTATAGTGAACTATAATTGTATAAAGCTCTTGTTTTTAGAGTATAAATAAACCCATGTCCCGTTTTGAGTTACAAAATAAATGGTCAGTTTAGTTAGAGAGTCGAGTAATAACCCGCAAATCCGCAGATAGGCCAACTTAGACGCCCAGACCGAATTAGTCGCCTATAGGCCGACTTATCCGACCGGGCCTTATTAGACGACCATAGCCCAAATTAAACGCCCAATTCAAACCAAACCTTACATGCCAATGGTACTTAATTTTTATATTTGCATTTACTTCAAAGAAAATACACGCAAAAAGCTTCATCGCGCAGTAAAAAAATACAACAAATATATGTATAACTAATACGAAAAATTATACCCAAAACAAACAATTAATACTACCTATAAATAACCTAATAAGTAATAATATTATCGACTGATAAGATGACGTGGCGTGTGCGCTGGCCGACGCTCTGACTAACGACACGGGTTTCACGTTCAAGAGCTCAGCGCTCACTGACTCCAGCACGCCCGTAAGCAGTGAATACGCCCGGATTTTAAAATAATTTCTTAATAAAATCAAATTTTGGTCCTTTGAAAAAAAATTTATAATAGAAATGTTCATTAATAAATTGCCAATCCATTGGTGTAAATCGCAAAATAAAATAATACTTACTTTACGAGGAGATGCATGTTATCAATAATTATTTCACATTTATGTGGTTTCGTTGTAAGGAGATTATATTAATATTTATTCCTTTAAAAAAATTGGATATAGCTCTTATGGAATCAAGATTATATATTTTAAATAAAAAGTAGATAGCTTCTAAAAACCGCACAAATAACGACTAGCGCGACATTTTGCTCAACCTAAGGCTTAAGAGAAGCTAATATAGTTAACAGGATAATTTTTTTTACTAAACGTTACCCCATGCTAGAATTTTCTCATGTATCGTGGATGCAGTTTACACACATAATTTGCACGAGGACAAACATCCAGACCCGGAACAATTATTTGTAGGCCATACAAATACTTTCATTTCAAAAAAAGATTCGAACCCGCGGCCCCCTGCGCAAAAACTCATTGCTAAACCACTGCGCCACGCAGCCGAATTGAAAACGACATTCTTAAATGCAATGCTAAAGTCAAGTAAGGTCAATACTTTACTTGCTGTTTATCTATACCAAGATAAATATCCTCGGTAATCTTGACTAAGATAGTAACCGGATTGAAAATGATAAAAAAACTCCACCTAGATAAGAAGAGGCTCAAATATCGATGAATTATACGCTCAAAAACCTTTGAAAGGAATGGAATTAAGGATATGGGGCGGTAGTCAGACAAACTGGAGAGATTTGCTTTTTTGGGTATAGGAGTAATCTGGGCTTGTTTGCAGGAAAAAGGAAATATTTCCGAACGAAATAGAGTAAACAAAATAGATTTCATAACCAGAGTCAAGATCTCGATAATAAGAATGATCATTTTACGACTAATGTGTGCTTTTCTTAACTTCAGTAACAGTGACTAAAAATAAAAGCAGAATTGTCAGATTTTTTTTATAGAATAAGGGTGACAAACGAGCAGACAGTCCACCTGACGTTAAGTGGTTGCTGTGGCCCATAGACATCTGCATCTATCTTCGCTTGCGAATTAAAATGCAGATGCGTTGACAGCCGTGAGGGCTAATATAGAATGCCTTTTTCCAGTAAAATGGGTCTACGCTTCTCTACACGCACCATACGAAATACAGCAGCATTAAGCTGCTATTTTACGCTGGTATTCTGTGAGAGCGTGGTCCTTCCCCGGTCGAGCCGACCCATTTGTGCTATAACTATACTATTATATATTTTTATATTTATCTCTATTGGCATCAGAGTTTTCAAAGTTATATCTATCTGTAGCAGAATTTTTCTTACACTGCTAATTTTTGATGTCCTGAGTAAGCCATTGACTAAAGACCAGGCAAATGTTTAAGTCGGTCCGACCAAATTGGAGTATTAACGTCGTAGAGTTGAATTAGAAGTTAATTAAGACTCCACCCTTTCATCGATATATATATAGCTCCAGTAAGAATATCAGTCCAGTCGATTATCGCAGCATTCTCAATAAATATTAATATTCTAAACAAATATAAACACCACCTAAATAACTACAATACATTTTTTTTATTCTATTGAGAATGTAGTTAGCTAACATCAAACAACCACAGGACGCATGACTTTTTCCGCCTTCTCAGGACAAAATTCTTTGACAGAGTTATTAAGGGACTGACGCTTAACATTTTAAGATATTTTTGATATACAAACGCTACCATTTCTTCTCAACTAATTTTATGTATGATAGTCAGCCATTGTTCTTTAAATAACATTTTGTAAATTTCCATTCCTTAATTAATTTAATATAAAACCTAGTTATTAACGACCATAACTGAAATCATTTAAAAATCTGAATAGTTAATTGGATACTTGAAATATAATATAATATTAATACATAACACAGCAGCCTTGGGCATAAATTTAATTAATATTCATTACACTCAACAGAGGCATTCCCAATATCACAAACACTAATTGATTGTTTGATCAAATGCAATTGTATTGACAATCTCTCAGACGATCTAAATCTATACCACCAAAATTACGCAGTAAAAGGATTATCGAATTAGGTTTAGTTGGTCGTAATTTGTGATATAAGTAAATCAAGTTGTGAGATGAAAATGCATCAGCAGGATATTGACCATAACAACATGATCAATGGAAGAAACTAAAATAAAATCCAAAAGAGATGGGGAATAATTTGGAAATAAGTGAATAGCAGAAAGATGAAGAATATGTAAAAAGAATGTGCTTGAACTATAGATTTCAAACGAAAGAAGCTTGAAATAGTGACTCTTTATAAGACACGTGTTAAAGTCATCCATGGAAATAGAGTAGTGACATAGTAAAATATATTGGTTAAAGACGCTTTCAAACGTAGAAAAGTAGTCACTTGTAAGACTAGGATTAACAAAATGCCAAGTAATAGTTTGGTACCAGAAAAAAGAACCTCAATAAATAAATGTTCAGCTCCTGAAGTGCCCTGGTTAGTTGACAGATTTATATTTGTAAATGGTAAGTGCGAGCGAAGGTAGATGTGTAGCTGGTGGGAAGGAAATGGGGAGATCTCTCACCAGGCAAGGTGTTCTGCCCGGGGAGCGGCCAACACTCCAAGTGGTATTTCGGTGCAATTCTATATGTACTGCTTTTACTTTGGAACTTTGATAGCGCCAGTAGGGTAATATTGGAGCTACTGCATCACTCACGTCCGTTCGCGATGCAGTTCGCCCCAATGTTATTGGGGTTTCTGCATCACTCGTCCGCTCGCAATTCAGTTCGCCGCAATATAACACTAAACAGCTCTACATTCCCAAACACAATGCGCGACGGTGTGGGATTCAATAATCTGATTCTCGCTGAGATAGCTGGTTACTCTAAAACACGTATAGACGCGGCGCTCATGTTATTGTATTTGATCTCGATCGATATTATTGATGATTGCAATTGTCATGCATGTTTGATTGATGAGTTTTTAGTAGACCAATACTTTAATAGGTAGACTAACATAACGATGTTGGATTTTTTTATATGGTTCAGGGAGACTTTACCATAGCATGGCTCGCTTGCGCAGATATACGAACATACCTAGCAAATAGCATATTTTTCTTCACATAAAATGAAAACAGCATTGTGTTCAGTCTTCATGATATTTTAATTAATTATGAATGAATAAGAACCTTTCCGAGGGTTTTTTTAAAGCAAATATTTATGCATGCTATTAATTAAGATATTAAATTACATAATTATTGAAACTTACCTTATCTATATAGGGTAACTATTATAGTATTTAGTGTGCTAGCATTTAGGTATTGCATATTATTAATTATAGGACGATAGGGAGATTTCTTTTATATTGGTCAATTGGTTGTCTAGAAGCGATCGCTACTTGCAGTCGTTTTTAATATTATATTAGTGGAAGCGCTCGCTCGTCACTCTGAAGTCTGCTGTAGAAGACAACAGCCTTACGTGGAAAGCTGTGACAAAGTTAGTAGCAGCGGCAAAGGATGAGTACGCTGCTATATAGCCAATTTTATACCCTATTAATGTTTTCTAACTTTGTTTAGGCACCTATAATAAAGTAATTGCGCTCATAATAGTTTAATATTAAATGTTATTGACTTGTAGCACATTATTTCCCTAACTTATGTCTTTTCCTTACAGCAACGAAAAACTGAGAACTAAAAATTTTAATCTAAAACAAAAAGCCAGATATTGAAAGTTAGATTTTTTGAAATACCTCGATAAATTAATTATAATTTAAATTTGTGAATCATTTATTATATTACTGTGCGATATACCATATTATTTTCATAACTGTGTCTCTCCTTACAGCGGCGAAAAATAAAAAACTAAAATCTGAATCTAAAAGAACAAAAAGCTGAATTGAAACTTATATTTTGAAATACCAAGAATCTAGACAAAGTAATTATTAGAATTTAAATCTATAAGACAAATATAAATAAAGATTGAAATGCATATTTATATACAAGTTTAGAGCAGTATTACACTAAACGTCAATAATAGATATATGATTGAAAATTAAATTCTGCCAGGACTGTAATGCATATACATCAAATCATTCATCACATAAGTAGAGTAATATACATAAAATTAATTGTTTACTTAGAACTGACTTTGATAATGTTCAGTTAATAGCTACTGCTTTCAAGAATAGGATTACAAGTTATAGAGTAAATCCAGATTCAAGTGACATAATTATGCCAGAGTTATTCTTATCTAGTATTTCTAGCACTGTTTGCAATATAATTAAAACATTACTAACCACGCACAAATCAATCAAGGTAAACTTTGAATTATTTGTGTTGTACAAGCTTCCAAAAAATGGTGAAATATCATTAAAAAGCTTCAATACTAAATATACGCCTATATTACAAAGTACTGATTTAAAGTTTATTTTTGAAGAATACTCGAAGAATTTAATCAGCAAATGCATGGAGTTTGAATTATCTGAATCTGTGTGGACAATTGAGTGAATTAACCATTTATAACTAAATATAACTAAATATAATCCGCTAAGAGCGGGCCATTTTATTTAATTACCAAAAAGTATTGTCAGAACAAAGTCATGTCTTAATATTCATAATACAGACAGTCGCTGTTTCCTTTGGTGTATCATAGCACAAATGTATCCAGCGAAATGTAATCCAAATCGAGTTACATCTTATCTACATTATTCTAAAGTTTTAAATGTGTTTGGTATGTCTTTTCCACCGAAGTTTGAAGATATAAAACGCTTTGAAGAACAGAATACAAACATAAGTGTCAATATACATATAGAAAAAAATAATACAGTAACAGGACCTTTGTAAAAAACATCACAAAAAAGTTAATACATGTAAACTTATTGCTTTTGAATATACAAAACAAGACTCATTTTGTTTAAATCAAACATTTTGAAAATCTCGTACATAAGCAACTTACGGAACACAAATGTAAAGTTCATTTATGTGATGAATGTTTTCTTTACTTTGATTCTGAGACAAAGTTAGAGTCACATGATTGTGCTCGCATGCAAACTATCCTTCCAGAAACGAATTCAAAGCTACGATTTTCTAATCCAGAAAGGTCTCAAAGAATTCAAATTGTTATTTATGGTGATTATGAAAGTTTACTTAGAGAATATTCTGACAAAAATAAAAGACAACATGTACAAAATGTTCAGATTCATGAAGCTACTTGTTTTGCTTATTATATTTTTGACAAGTATTGAGTTGGATTTAATTACTGGTATACAAATTTATCAATTTTTAGAAAATGATATAAGAGGAGGGCTATCTCAATGCTCGTTAAGGTATGCAAAGGCTAATAACAAATACTTACCAAATTTTAATGAAGAAGATCCAAATTCTTTCTTAGTTTATATAGATTGTGTAAATTTGTATGGTTGTGCTATGATGCAGAAACTACCTTATAAAAATTTTTGGTTTTTAAAACAAAAAGAATTAAGAAGTTTTGATATTAACTCTATTAGTTCTAATAGTAATGACGGATATATACTCGAAGTTGACATGCAATATCTACGCAATATTCATGATGAACATTCTGACTTACCGTTTGCAGCAGAAAAGTTAACAGTTCCAATATCATCAAACATTAGTAATAAGAAATTGGTAGCAAATCTCTATGATAAATATAAATATGCTATCCATTTCCGTCATTTACAAGAATGCCTAAGAAACGGACTTGTTTTATTGAAGATTCATAGGATTTTAGCTTTCAATCAAAAAGCATTTTTAGAGCCATATATTTCCCTAAATACATCTTTAAGACAAAATGCTACATCTGATTTTGAAAGAGACTTTTTTAAAAACAAAATAATTCAATTTTCGGAAAAACTATAGAGAACAAAAGAAAACAAGTCGATGTTAAGCTAGGAAATGTAATGAAAGATAAGCGTTAGCAATATTAATATTGATCACTCTGCTCACAAGATCAGACATAGCATTTTCTTACCAAATACCATTCGCTGTATAATATGCGGTCCCTCTAATTGCGGTAAAACAAACGTTGTAATAAGTATATTGTTGCATGAAAATGGGCTTAAATTTCAAAATCTTTACTTGTATTCAAAAACTTCCTATCAACCAAAGTATCGTTTTTTACGAGAAGTAATTAAGAGAGTACCTAATATTTCAATTTATGAGTTCAATGTTAACAAAGATGTTATAAGTCCAAGTGAAGCTTTAAACAATTCTGTATTTATTTTTGATGATGTTGCTTGTGAAAATCAAATCAACATTCGTAATTATTTTTCTATAGGCTAGGCATAAGCAAATCGATTGCTTTTATTTATCTCAGACCTACTCGAAAATTCCGAAACAATTGCTACGAGACAATGCCAATTTTATTATAATATTTAAACAAGATGATGTGAACTTAAAATATATTTATGAAGAACATGTCAGTTCTGATACGTCATGGAATCAATTTAAAAATATTTGTAATATAGTTTGGAGTAATCCGTATAATTTTGTTTGTATTAACAAAGACTCACCGTTAAACAATGGCAGGTATAGAAATAATTTTGATATTTTTTTAACCTAGAGTAAACTATTATAAACGGGTTTTTTAGATAAAACTATTAAATTTTATTGTAGCCGCGATAGAATGAAGTATTGTAAATCATGATGGAAAAGCAAATTAAAATGGAATTAATGAAGTCTGTGGACTCCATAAAGAATAAAATAAAAAAATGAAAAATAATGAGCATGAACTGAACTTATCCCTAGATAAAATGCTAAAACCTGTTACAGAGCTCCTTAAAATCATAGTGAATAAGCACAAACTAAATCAAGATCATAATTTATCAACGCAATCATGCGCAAGTTCTGCTGGATCATTTGTATCGGAATTTCAGAACTATTACGATGCTGACTTGAGTTCTGCAGAATCCCCATAAAATGAAATTAAAGACAATTTAGAGGCTTCATTAGATCGGAATTATATCTATGATATATACGATGATAAATTAAATATACTATTTGTGATAAGAAAAGAAAAGAAAACTTACATGATGGGAAATTCAGAAGTTACTTTTTCTAAAATTGACAGTTTGGATAACGAAACTGTATTTTTAGTAAAAATTGGAGACAAATCTTACAATTTAACTATCGGCTTAAGAGAACTTCTACTTAGAAAAAAACTTGATTTGAATTTAGTATCAAGCGCTGATAAACTCGTCTACAAAGATATTCTACACCATACTAACGCTCATGAGAGAGATTTTAACCCTAGAGGTCAAATAAGAGGTGATAAGGGAATTAATTATCGAAAAATAATTAGACTATTATTTTCCGAGACCTTAATTAAATATAAAAAAATCGAAGAAAAGCTAAGGTTATTTACCTAAGTTTAAGAAATATAAAATCAACACTGATATTGTATATTGGGACGAGCCAAATGAATTTGTTGATAGATTAAAGCTTTTAATAGTTTCAAGAGATGCGGGCAATACAAATCATGATGTCTTGCAATATTTTTTTATGTCTTTAACAATAGTACCAATAGTACAATACCGTTTGCGCTTCGAGAAGAGCATGCTGTTTGCCTTCCTTCTTTGATCCTCTTTTTCATCGGGTATAACAAATGTTTTTCTGGGTGAAGCAATTTTCTGACATTCACTGCAGGTCAAGCCAATGCTACGAGTATCATTTGCACGAAGTACAGTGAGTTGCTTGGTAGTCGAGTACAGTCTACGCTAGCATGTACTAGCTTATCACATTGAGTTCACTGGAGCCCAGGGATACGCTTTGTTATATTTTGTACACACCTCACACTTAGGTAACATTTTTATATAGTTAAGTAAAGTAAACTTGCAGCCTATTTACTTCCCACTGCTGGGCACAGGCCTCCTCTCATTTCTGAGAAGGTTTTAGGGCAAGGGAATGTCCGCCGCGCTGCCCCAATGCGTATTGGTGAACTTCACATGTTTTCGAAATATTTATGTTTCTTATTTCTCCGACATGCAAGTTTCCTCGGGATGTTTTCCTTCACCGCCGAGCACGTGGTAAATCTGCACTTAAAATTGCAATTAACAATTTAATTGATGCCGGCGTTGATTGAACCCGAGTTGCTCGAGTATTGTGAAGCTTACAGCGAGCGCTAACCATCTGAGCTAACGCGGCTCTTTTTTATATGTTAACAAATTAAAGTAATACGGTGCTTGTGCAACGCAAAATCAAGGTACGGCGAACAAACGATGAATCACTACGGGAATGGATTGTGAGAAAATTGCTAGAACTCAAAAAACATTAAACTTGAACTACAAATTCTAATCTAATTTAAACATTACATTATTTCTAAACCACTCGCTTTGAACGTCGAAGAGGCAATCCAGGCCACGGATTCTTAGAAGTTTGTACAGGACTGAACATGCGACTTTGTGTGAGGACGTCGACCCTCCGGGAATGCTCTCAAGCTCGCGCCAACATTCCAATTGATGGCGGGTCTCATTCTAGTCTATGATGAATATGTATCCATCGCGTGTCCAACACGTAGTGATTCCAAACCGCTTTCGAGCATCCAGAAATAAAGCATGCCGAGACTTTGTTAAAACCTCAGACTGAGTAATGCCATTTCTTTTGAATTTAGTTTTCACAAACCACACTTTGTTACGGACTGCAACTTCAGCGAACTCAACAACAACAGGCCTAGGTCTGTTATCTACAGGGCTGCACAGGCCATAACTTGTATAATGCTGGAGCTAGAAAAATTTGACAGGTCCAAGTGCTCAGCAACCAATGAAGTGACACGTGCAGCAAAGTCCTCCGTCTTAGCTTCTGGCATGCCATGCGAGAGTAGCATCTTAAGCCTTTTTATTATTGAATAGGGAAGACAAACGGACTCACAGTCCACAGTTTTTCTTTTAAGAATGATAACATTTTAAAATTAATACAGTGCGCGTGACATTCTGATTTTTTGACGACATTTAATAAACGAAAGAGAGTCCCTCGTAAGGTGATTAAGTTTACCCTGTTATCTTTTCAATTATCTATAGATAACCAATTTTTCAGGTAGGAATTTTTAAAAAGCACATTGAGTCGTACTAATGACGATTTTTGAGGCTATTAAAATCCAAATATTAAAAAATGATGAGGACATATTTCAGAAATTTTAATTCAAAACCAAGTTTGCTACTGCAAAGCACCTGGTTATTACATTGTACGTGGTAGGTGGTTGTATATTATGATTGTAGCACAAATGGGAAACTCGACGAGGAAAATACCACGCCGTCACAGAATACCGGTGCAAGATAGCAGCTTAACCTTCTGTGTTTTGTGTCGTGAGTTTTGAGAACCGGAGACCCTTTTACTGGAAACGAGGCATTCCATCGTAGTCCTCAGAAGTGGCGAGGCATCTGCATTTTGGTATTTTAAACTGAAGAAATATGTAGCATGTCCTTATTATCTATAAGAACCCTTCTATTCGTTCCCAAGCAATTATCGTCTCCAATCTTTGGCTCCTGCAAGCAAGGACAGTTCATTCATCATAGCATTAAAATAACGCGTCCTGTTCCAACGTATCCTGTTCTTTCTCCATTCGCAGCCTCCCATTATTCAGATTTTCAATGTGCTACAGTGTTTCGTACGACACTGAAACGTTATTGCTCTCTTCTGCATTACAGCACTCTCGCAGATAACTTGCCTTCTTCTCAATTCACCGTATATTATATAGTGATTTTATTGTAGGCCAACAGATGGCGTCATAAGTTTAGTTTTGCATGTTATTGGAAGGAAGGACGCGATAGAAAATTAAGGAATGCAAGCCAGTACAAAGATGGTAGTAGAACCTATTCTGACTAGAAATCCGTCTGCGAATATACCATCCTCTTACCTATTTGTGGTGCCATTTTTGCCATTTGGCAGTGCCTGCAATGCAGTGTTCCGGTCTGAAAGTACATTGTATCGCTGTAGCCTTTAAATACAGTAAAGTTTCTACAACAGTCGTGACCGAATATTTAAGGCGTTTCACACGAAATCAGATGCGTTTTCTTTTTATTTATTTTACTAAACATATCGACACAACCTTACAATAAGACATAAAAGTAAAGTAAAGTTGCAGCCTATTTACGTTCTACTGCTGGGCACAGGCCTCCTCCTATTTTTGAGAGCGTTTTAGGGCCAGGCAATATCCGCCGCGCTGCCCTAATGCGTGTTTGCGAATTTCACATGTCTTCGAAATATTTATTTCTTATTTCTCAGACATGTAGGTTTCCTGACGATGTTTTACTTCACCAACGAGCACGTGGTAAGTCAGCACATAAAATTGCAATTTACAATTTCATTGGTGCCGGCGAGGATTGAACCCGGGTTACTCGGGTACTGTGAAGCTTACAGCGAGCGCTAACCATCTGAGGTACCACGGCCCCCAATAAGACATATTCCCACAAAACTGTCTACACAGTTTGTCTGTGGAATCCAGAGTCTCACAATAATATTTTAAGGATAGCTATGGTACAACATTTCTTTGAAGGCGTAGTTTTGTTTAGTGTTTTTTTCTTTTTCTTTTTTCTCTTTTCATTGTCTAATTTCTAGCCAATTTTAAGCTAGAACAGCCTGTTTTAGTCGTCAAATGTTATCTGCAGCATTCCTTGCTTGAAGCTGCAAGTGTACATGGAATTCAGTAGCCACTTTCTATCAGGTGGACTCTAAGTTCGTTTTTCAATTCAGTTTCATAAAAAGCAGACACCGACAACTTACAGACTCCAGACTGCTACCTAAAATATCTTGATAGAAAAACACTATGACTAATTTTGGTTCACCATTACACTAATGAGTCAATTCAAAAAAATAACTGAAAAAATATTCAATAAACAAAGTATATTTACATGTGTTTAAATTTCTTTAACATCGAAATGGAAATGTTACGGCCATTTACGAATTCAGCTTAATTTGATTGAATTTAATAGATTTTGAATAGTTTGACAGCTTTCAGTTGGTACAGATAGGCGGTTAATTATTAACTTTACCAATTTTGCCTGACTGTTCAATTGTTGCGAAATATCTCTAATAATTATAAAATGATAGCTAGTCTTTAAATTTTTTTCTGTAAGTTAAGAACGTTTAAAATACTGAAACTAGTGATAATCAAGTGACCTATAAGTTTAAAGTTGTGTAGAGTATTGCGTTTTAATCTTAAAATACCAACAAACTTTAAAAATTGCTAATAATTGTTAACGTAACTAACCTACCGCCATTATAAACTGTGACTTATAATTTTATAACTTTGGTCGACCAACGCGACGGTAGTAATTTTTTCCCGTCGATTGGAAAAAAACGCAGTTGCAGTGGCTTTTTTTTAAAGGAGAGGACGCAAACGAGCATGCGGCTCACCTGATGTTAAGTGACTACCGCCGCCCATGAACAACTGCAACACCAGGGGAACCAGGAGAATTGCAGATGCGTTGCCAGCCTTTTCAAAAGGAGTAGGCTCTTTTCTTGAAGGTCCGAAAAAATCGCTGATGGTAATCGATTCCACAAAGAAGTCGTACGAGGAATAAAACATCTTCTAAATCGCAAAGTGATGGATCGCCACTCATCCAGATGATGTGGATGGTATCGGGAGTTCTGCCGCGACGTGCGTTCGTGAAATTTGGCAGCTGGGATTAATTCGAACAATTACTTAGAGCAATCCCCGTGGTAAATGCGAAAGAAAATGCAAAGGGATGCAACATCTCTTCGCAGTGCCAATGAATCGAGTCGATCGGAAAGGACTCGGTCGTCGACGATTCGAGCCGCCCTGCGCTGGATGCAGTCAAGTGGAAGGAGCTGGCACTGGGGAGCCCCTACCCAGAGATGGGAACAGTATTCCATGTGAGGCCGAGCCTGTGCCTTCTAAAGTTGCAAGCGGTGTGCCCTCATGAAATACTGTCCCGCTCTGCTGAGCACGCCAAGTTTTTTAGAGGCCAATTTGGCCTTCTCTTCCATGTGACCACGAAACTGCACGTCAGTCGATATGTCGACTCCGAGGATTCCGATAATGGCTGAGGCAAGAAGGGAAGTGCCTTGAAACTGAGGAAATACGACAAAGGGGTTCTTTTCAGCGGTAAACGCGCAAACTTGTGTCTTCTGAGGATTAAACTGGACTAGATTTAGTCGCCCCCAATCCGAGAATTTGTTCAGCAAAGACTCGACTTCAGACACAAGTTTGTTCCGGTACTAGCGACGTTTTCCCGAGAAGTATTGGCACGGCCGGTGTATAGAGCATCACCAGTGCTGTCATCCGCATAGCAATGAATGTTACCAGTTAGCAACATATCATTGATATGCAGAAGAAACAGCGTTGGTGATAGCTTTATTACTGTGCGTTTTTTTCGGGCTTTTATTGCTGTGCCAAGATATTATTTATTTAACCCGTCAAGTACAACTAAAATTATACTAAAAATGCTATTTATAGTAAGAACTTTCCGGTCAAAATAAGTAATAAGTGGATGAAAAAATCCATATTATATTTTGACAAACTCTGGTTTCGACAATTTTCGGAACGAAGCCGCACTCGATTGCGGACCGTCACGTTGCGCCTTTATTCGCACCCGCACCGCGCTCCCCGCCCGAGTTTGCAATCTGGCCACAAATGTGTAAAACATGAAAAAATGTATACAATATTAATGTGAAAGCTTGATAGCATATATCATCATTATTCACAAGTCCACTGCTGAACATAGGCCTCCCATAAGGAATGCCACAAAGCACGGTCCTGAGCCACCTGCATCCATCGACTTCCTACATGTCTTACCAGGTTGTCACTCCATCTAGTGGAGGGACGCCCTACACTTCGTCCGCCGGTACGCGGCCGCCACTCGAGAACCTTTCTTCCCCATCGGTTGTCGGTTCTTCGAGCTATATGGCAGGCCCATAGCCACTTCAGCTTACTAATCCGTTGGGCTATGTCGTTCACTCTGGTTCTACTGCGGATATCCTCAATGATAGTATATGTAATTCTGTACAATTGCGACAAAGACGTAAGACCGTGTCAAAGACTACATAGTGTCACATTATTATACTTCTATAGTATTTTTATTCTTCTGTGGTCTATAGTCTCTTTCAAGTGTCAAATCAATTGACGTTCAAATTTTTATGCATTCCTCCGTTGGTTGCTCTTCTTTCGCAAATAAGTACTTGTCCAGAAATACTTGAGCACCCAGAAATACTTTCAGTTGAAATAGGTCATAAGCTGTGTCTTCGTGATTATTTTTTTTATCAACCACAAATACTTGAGCACTCCGAAATTCTTACAGTTATGATAGGAGACAACTCGCTCCCCCCTTTTGCCGGATACGATTAATGTTATCATTTTGAGGTTAGGTCTATGGGATGTTCTTTTTGATTTTTATCAAGAATGGTGTATTACCTTTTGATGTGAGTAGTGTCGGGGGTTAGGGGACACTCTGCCCTCCTTTCCCTCCTCCGTCATCTCCCACCTTCGCTCCTGCCACACGGTTCTAAATAATTTTCTCGAAACCTTTTAATGCGAGGTATTGCTAGAATCGGGAACCAAACCTCTGCCAAATAAAATACATTATTCGCTCAAATTCCTGCCAAACAATACTAAATTTTAACCCGGTAAGTCTCTGGAAGATAATAAGAGTCTGCTTGAAACAAATGCCAAATTTCAGAGTACTATAAAATATCTTGAGACACGCATGAACAACCTTGAGCAGAATGCTCACAGCAACAACGTCGAAATTCAAGACTTGCCAGAGATAAGTCAGAAAATCTTTTTAAGGAGTTCAACGACATTAGCAGTGTAGTAAAGTGTGACATCAAAATTGAACAGATAAATCGAATAAAAATAATTGCTAAACTCAATGCGAACATAGATCGTCCTCGCTCCGTGATAGTTGAACTTTTTTTCTTTTTTTTTTAAAAAGACGTTACCCTCACACTAGGATTTTCTCCTGTGTCGTAGAGGCAGTTTACAAACATAAATTGCACAAGGACAAACATCCAGACCCGGAACAATTATTTGTAGGCTATACAAATACTTGTTCCGTGCGGGATTCGAACCCGCGGCCCCCAGCGCAACAACTGATTGCTAAACCACTGCGCCACGGAGCCGTCAATAACATACGGGTACAAGATAACTTCTTAGCAATAGTCACAATCAAATTTAACAAAGCTAACCCGGATAACAAATTGAACTCTAGTTACCTTAGTTTTAATGGGCTTAAGTCTCCGGTATATATGACAGAGTACTTGTCAGCTGCAAATAAAGTATTACATTCGGTGGCGAGGAAGATTGCAAAATAAAAAGGGTTTAAATTAGCTTGGGTGAGATGTGGAAAATTTTGATTCATTGTTTTTGTAATTTGCTACTTATTTTTCTTAGTCAATTTTAAGGTAAAATATAATGAAATCTACTATTATTTATTCATTTGTAGTTTACTACCAGAATATTAGAGCTCTTAGGACCAAAACACAAACATTTTACCGTAAGTTAGCAACTAGTGACTATGATATACGTGGTTAAGCAGCAGTTTATTGAGCTAGGAATTATTTGATAACCGTTACCTTGTATTCAGAAGTGATAAAGAATAGCCACAGTTTCACAGTGGCAAGGATCGAGTTGGGGTTCTGGTTGTGGTAAAATAAAGCTTATCTTCCGACTGCATAAAAGACTGAAATTGTGCATGTGAAGATCTTTGGATTGTGATAGATCTGCCTTTTTTAGTAGTTAAAAAGATCGCAATATGCGCCGTTTATTTCCCGCTACCAATTCAACATAGTATGTTAGACCATTTTGTTAATAATTGTAATGCGATTCTTTGATATTGACGGACACCTGTGCATTATTGGCGACTTTAGTATGAGTAATATAGATTGGACGCATGTTAATCACAACTCAAGCTACTGCACCACCAGTCTTTGTCAAACATTAATAGATTTTACTTTTGTTAATAATTTAAAACAAATTAACTGTATAACTAACTCTAGAGATAAATGTTGAATCCAGTTCTTACTGATATTAATAATTGTACTGTTTCTCCTGCTTATGATGTTTTATTTAACATCGATCTGCATTCACCCATACGCTTTTGTCGCAATTGATGAAACTGAAAATCTTACGCCTAATATGAGTGTTCTTAAGTACAATTTTTGGATCTAGTTCTTACTGATATTAATAATTGTACTGTGTCTCCTGCATTCACATTTATGGTTATATTGCAATTGATGAAACTGAACAATTTACGCCTAATGTGGGTGTTCTAAAATATAATTTTATAAGGCTGAATACGAGGCAATAAATAAGTATATTTTTGATTGAAACTCAATCTTCTCCCTTTGCGCTGACGTGAAGAGGATGTTAGAAATATTTTATGATACTGTAAAAGAAGTCATTAAAAATTTCTTAAAAGTTGTGCTGATAGTTTAGCTTTCTTTGTGTAAAATAATAATTAAGTCATTTATTACTGGAGTCTTTCAAGATCTGTGGAATCTTGCAAAGATAATATTAATATCGTTTCGAATTATCGGCTAACCTCAATACTCTCTATATTAGCCATGTTTCTTGAATCAAATATTTATCCTTACATTCAAACGTATTTCCGACAGTTATTATTTATGACTGACTCTCAGCAAGGTTTCGTGAAAAATGGATCAACTTTAACTAATCTTGAATAAAACTATTTTTACGGATATTATCGCGTTTAATTAACTAATTTTATATTCCCGACGTTTCGGTTGCTTTTCAGCAACCGTGGTCACGGGGGACTGAGGTGATTGACGTCCCGATGTCAGTATTAAACCGGAGTACCTTCAGCTCTTTTAACTAATAACTTTGGTCCGATCTACGCAGAATGAACAAACTGTGTCTTGAAGTCTTGCAGTGGTATGCTTGGGTTTAGTGTGAATTACAGGATCCCGAGCAGGTGATAGTACCCAGCCACCCTCTCTATTGAAATTAGGATGTTTTTTAATTTCAATAGCCTCACGTATCATCCTTGGCAGGAATCGATGTTCTTTCGCGAGAATTTGTGGTTTATCAAATCTAATGTAATGGCGGGGGCCGTCTAGGATATGATCACAAACTGCAGACTTCCCGGAACGTTGGTGCTTCACGTCAGCTATGTGTTCTTTTACGCGGGTTTTTATAGATCGTTTTGTTTGCCCTATATATGAGAGACCACACTCACAATCAAGCTTGTATACTCCTGCATCTTGTAGAGGAATATTGCACTTGACGGATGGTAAGAACTGACTCGCTTCAAGATGTAGCCGATCTTGTCTGTGACACCTCTGACATACGGTAGTACAGCAGGCACACGCTTGACTGTGGCCGGCTTTACTTGGTCACTGTGACGTAGGCGCGGAACCCGAAGCTTGTTGTCGTGCAGAACCTGCTTGACGTGCTGAAGCTCGGCGGCCAGGTGTTTGCTGTCACAGATCCCTCGTGCTCTCTGTAACAAAGATTTGCCCACGGTAGCTAACTGTGAAGGGTGATGGTGGGATTCACCGTTTAAATATCGGTTTGTATGGGTCTTTTTTCTATACACAGTGTGACCTATGGTATTATCAGGATTTTTAATGACTAACACATCTAGGAAAGCTAAAGAATTATTTGCCACTAACTCCATAGTAAATTGAATTTTAGAGTTTATGGAATTAAGATGTTCTAAAAATGCAGTTACTTTGTCTGATGGTAAAATTGTGAAAGTATCGTCTACGTACCGCTTGTAGAAACTTGGAGTTACTGGTGCAGTAAGCAGGGCTTTCTCCTCAAAGTCCTCCATGTAAATATCGGCGACAATGGGAGATACTGGTGAGCCCATCGCAACACCATCTACTTGCTTGTAAAACTGTTCCTTCCACAATAGATAGCCAGATGTAAGGCAATTTCTGAGTAATACTGCATATTCTGCTGGCATGTTGTTTTCCTCTTGTTTTCTAGTTACAATTGAGATGCAGTCTTCATCAGGTAGGCATGTAAATAGAGACTGAACATCAAAACTGACCATAGTTTCATTGTCAGTAAGACATACTTCTTTTATTTCACTGACAAAATGGTATGAATCCTTCGTGTGTGCTCTTGTGTGTCCTCTGAGTCAGGTGATAGTACTTTTGCTAGGTGTTGAGCCAATTTGTAAGTTGGCGAATCGATCTGACTCACTATTGGACGCAATGGAGCGTTCGGTTTGTGTATTTTTGGTAACCCATACAACTTCGGTGGTTTCGCAGTTTAGTTCATTCTGCGTAGATCGGACCAAAATTATTAGTTAAAAAAGCTGAAGGTACTTCGGTTTAACACTGACATCGGGACGTCAATCACCTCAGTCCCCCGTGACCACGGTTGCTGGAAAGCAACCGAAACGTCGGGAATATAAAATAAGTTAATTAAACGCGATAAAATCCGTAAAAATAGTTTTATTCAATTTGTAGTGTTCGCGTAAATATAAGAAATCATTATTTAACTAATCTTGTAACTTTTTTCTAAGATCTTGTGGGTGCTATTGATAAAAGAAAGCAAGTTGATGTTATCTATACCGATTTTAGCAAGGCCTTTGACATTCAATTTTGCTAAGAAAATTAAACTCCTATGGATTCACAGGAAAGATTTGGGATTGGTTTATGTACCTATATGAACCTGGCGTACTCTTCTTGAATGGGACGAAGGTGCTTCTCTTACTCTTACTCCTACAGACTAAAATATTCTAATATGGACTCTCTTGAAAAACGCAGAGCTATTATCGACCGAACTTTTATTTTCAAAATTTTAAGAAGTCAAATAGACTGTCCCCAACTTCTAAGTTACTATAACTTTGGGACGCCCAGGACATTCCCGTGAGCTCCCATTCCTCCACTTGCCTCTCTATTTCCTAGGACTGTTCTTGGTAACAACTGTCATGTAGCTAGGTTAATTAAACTTTAATATGTAATAATTGTGTATGTAATAATGGGGTCAATAGCCGGACTGATATAAATTTTGTTTCCTCATGCAAGTTTCGCAAGTACATCTTAGATAAAATATCAAATTAGGTATTTTTTTGTATACTTTGTTACACAGGTTGTTTTGTTTAAAAAAAAATATTTTCTTAACATAATATGTAAATTAATATTTTAATTACGGCTTAGCGGTGTTTACCTGTACTGTACTGTAAATGTAGTATGTTAAATTGTAACAATTGTAGGTAGACCTCTATTGAATAAATACAAAAATTAATAAATAGTCTCTGTTAAGACTGTTGTGGTTTAAATTCGGTCTGGACGACATTATTCAGCTTTTCTTTTTTATAGAATAAGGGTGATAGATGAACAGCCAGTCCACCTGATAGTATGTGGATGATGTGGCCCATAGAAATATACATTTATCCTCGATTAAGAATCAAAATTCAGATGCGTTGACAACCCTGAAGACTATGATGGAATGCCTCGTTTCCATTAAAAGGGTCTCCGGTTTTCTACACTCACCATACAAAACGTAGAAATATTCAGCTGCTATTTTATGCTTGTAATCTGTGAGAGCGTGGTCCTACCCTGGTTGAGCCGACCCATTATTTCTGCAACCATGACGTGTTTCTATTATTATCCTATAGTTGAAATAAATATATATGTATGGCTTATTTGAGGTAAACGAAATATTTCGGTTTTTATTGACTTTGCTTAAAATGCTTTTCAATACTATTCAAATATAATTCCTTTCTCTTCTATCTGATGGTAAACTGACTTAGCTTGTATATCTGAATATAGTGAAAAACTTTAATTTATTCTCATCAATAGGACAGTTTTCAATGAGTCATAATTATCATTAAAAACATTATAAGTGCTAATATTTATTTAAGTCAATTCAATTATTTTTCACGGAACACTAATTTAGTAAAATTAGTCATATATTAAAGACTACCAAACTGCCCTGGCGTTGGCTGAGTTAGATCTATTAATGTGGAGTTATTTAAATGTAAGAATTTTTTTTTAAATAAAAATCCAAGTCTCTCGGATAAAATATTGCCTAAATCACTCATTGCATTGCTCTTTATCTGTTCGTAAAGTTTAAATTACCGTCGGTTCAGCCATTCCAAAGATAAGCCCGGACAGACCGACAGACTGACAGACAAAAAATTTAAAAATTAATATTCTTGTCATAATAGAATGCAAGTAATTTCCTCAGCACAATAAACGACAGGTATGTCGATACATATACTAAGGGTGCATTTAACATGTTTAACATGTTGCAAGTAACATGTTGTATAACTTTTACTTGATCTGTATGCACTACTATGTGTTTTATAACATGTCATCATTATGTAACATTGTTTTTCAACATTGCAAAATATAACAATACTGTACACATTAGAATAACAATGCAATATAGCAATGTTATATGACATTGTCGTTTGTCGTTCTGCCGTTCGAGTTATATCACACGTTTTATAACATTCAGCCTCCACATTACTGAAACATGTCATATAACAGCGTTTTATAACATGTTATGTTATATAATGTGTACGCACCTTAACACTTCTATTTTATTTGTATGTGCCAAATTAAGTATACCCTTAACCGACGAGCATTTTTTAATATGATAGGGGGCAAACGAGCTTGTGGTTCATCTGATGGTAAGTGCCTACCGCCGCCCATGAACAACTGCAACACCGGGACAATTGAGGATGCGTTGTCAGCCTTTTAAAAAAGAGTAGGCTCTTCCTTTCTCTCTTCTTAAAAATGTATGTGTAAATACAATATGAATGTGAAGGAGACAAAAACGATGTGACAGGGTCGTGCCAAATGGTCCAGCCAGTAGTCAGGTCCATAGAACCTCTCCGGGTGACAGGTGTGAGAATTTATGAAACGTTACGTTATGCGTCAACAGGAATGATTTTAAAAATAATATAATTAAAATATAGAACATTGATAACACATAATATATGACGTATTAAAAGCTATTTCCTAAGGTATAAGTTTCTTTCTATATTATTTACTCTTTCTCGTGAATAATTCATTTTATAAGCTTATTTACAATATTTAATTATTTGCTTAGTTATTATTGACTTGACCACACTTTAGTAGTTTTGAAATTGGCACTATTATGCCACCGCAAATATCCGTGCCTTGGTTCATATTAAAAATTACACGCTGCGAAAACTTTAGCTTCAGACAGTTTAAGTCGCATGCCTCCACTAACTGCCATGTATGTTGAATAGTCACGCAAGGATTGTTTTTTATTACGGTAATTTTAGGAATTAACAAATTAGCCTAATTATTAACCTGCTACTGGAATAGAACTACAAATTACATTTTTTTTTAATTTTTCACTATCATATAAGCATTATGATACGTGCACATTTGGGTTTTCAAAACTTTTTTAATTGAAGTTTGACATATATTATAGGAAAATTGGAAGTATAGTAATAAGGTTATTAGTAAAAACTTGTGTGTATTTAAACTACTTTAAAAATTTAGGTACAATCGTGTTATACGTATTTTTTTAATGCGCTTAAGTGATGCACAGTTGGATTTACCAATAGTTTATTTTTTCTTTTATATCTTTTATAGAAAAGGAGAGGAAGGTAAGCAAGCACACAGCCTACATGATGGTAAGTGCATGATGTGGCACATAGAAGGGTCTCTGATTCTTTACACTCACCATACTAAACGCAGCATACATTTTTTTACACTGGTATCCTGTGACCTATGTCAAATCGACCCATTTGTATAATATAGTTACAGCGGGGTTTAACCATCTATTTATTGCTCCAATAATCATCCAAGTTTTAATAAAGATTATATTTTGGACGGAACAAAAAGATGTGTTAAAGAAGCTTCTTGGCAACCCCAATCTGGTCGAATACAAGCACAAAGACAGATTTAAAGACGTAATTTTGGAGGAGTAGATATTTACCAACTTTGTGAGGATGCTTATAATATTGACTGGGCGGTGATTGAGAGAGCACCATGCATTGACGATAAAGTGGAACTTTTTTGTTCCCTACTCACTCAGCTTTACGACGTTCACGCGCCAATGCATTATGTGGGAATTAAACACTTACCTACCCCATGGCTCTCTGATGATCTTAAAAGGCTTATTTTGCAGAAGAATGCGGCATTGTCAAAGCTTAAGAGGAATAAAATAGAGGAAAACCTAAGAAAATACGCAAATCGGGAAGCTGCAACACATTATATAGAGATGCGCAACGACGCCATATTCATACATCAGTCAAGAACGGCGACTCAACTAACATACAACATCCCTAAATCCTTCACCTTCTAGTGTATATATAGTTAATAGTTCAACATCAACACTAGGAGGTGAAGAATTTAGGGATGTTGTATGTTACAACATCCCTAAACCTCCTAGTGTTGATGTTGAACTATTAAATCAACATTTTCTAATCCTTCTTACTCTTTTGATAGTGAATATAAACTGCAAACACTTCGTTCTCTTTCTGTAATTCCGACTCCTAATTATTCTCCGTTCGTTTTTAGTCAGTTTACTGAATGTGATGTTAACAAGACCATGTTATCCATCTTCTCAAATTCTGTCGATAGAGACAACATTAGCCGTAATATGATTGTTCCTCCACTTGATGTTATCACTCCCATTATCACTTGTAGTAAATAAGTTAATATAATGCATGTTTCTCTTCCTCCAAATTCCCTCAAGCCTGGAAGAGTGCTCATATTATACCCCTTCAAAAGAGATCTAATCCGGTCAAACACTCTGATTTCCGTCCCATCTCGATCTTACCTTTCCTTTCTAAAGTCCTTGAAAAACTTATTTGCCAACAGCTAAACCTTTTCCTTAATAAGCACAATTTATTGAATTCCTTACAACCCGGTTTCCGTCCTGGTCATAGTACGGCTACTACCTTAATTAAAGTCACTGATGACATACGATGCGGCATGGATAATAAACAACTGACAGTCATGACCTTGCTGAATTTCAGTAATGCGTTCAATACTGTTGACTTTGATATACTGTTGAGTTTGTTGTGTTCCCTTAACATATCTCAATCAGTAATTAACTGGTTTCAAAGTTATCTCTGTGGCCGTCGGCAGTGTATTCGTGGTGATAAAACTCACTCATCTTGATGTGATATTACTGCAGGCGTGCCGCAGGGTGGCGTGTTGTCACCTTTAGTCTTTTCCATTTTCATTAATGCAATTACTCATAAAATATCTTCTCTCTACCACATGTATGCGGATAATGTTCAGATTTACACCCAGGCAATTCTAGAGAATTAGCCGAATGCAATTGCTACATCGAATAAGGATCTAAATTTAATTCACGAGTGAAGTAAATCATATGGCCTAAATGTCAATCCTAAAGTCTCAGGAGGGTACCAGCACCCCTGGAGAATCCCTCGCTTAACATCCACGACCATACTACTCCACTCCTGAGCGTGGGTGCTCAGGCTGCCCCACGTATTCTGGGGGTAGGGGGGGGGGGCAAAATTCCGCTCGCGACTAAAACTGCTCGGGGCAATCGGAGCAATAAGAAAAAGACGACCCCTGTCACGCTATCCATGAATTTTTGCAACATTAAGGGACTTCATTCCAACCTTAACGCTGTCCATTACAATCTAGAGATGGCGAAGCCGGCCTTGCTCTTTTTAAACGTGACTCAGGTGTCCTCTCCGGCTGATACTTCATATCTCTCCTACCCGGGGTATAAATTAGACCACTCTTTTGTGCCTCGGGCTGGGGTTTGCGTTTACGTTAGAGAGGACATCTGTTTTCGACGCCTCGGCAGTCTTGAAGGTACGGACCTGTCCATCCTATGGCTGCACGTAGACAGCGACGACCATCCGCACGTCTACGGGTGCCTCTATAGGTCCCATAGCGGTAATGCCGACTTAGACCGACTCATCGACCACGTCCCAATGGCTGCAGACTCCGTGCTACAACAGGTCCCATCCGCAGAGATCGTGATACTCGGTGATTTTAACGCCCACCACGCAGAATGGCTTGGTTCCCGTTTAACCGATCATGCGGGTAGATCTGTCTATGACTTTGCTTTGGCATATGGTCTAACACAACTGGTTACTTCGCCTACGCGGATCCCAGATGTGGAAGACCATGTACCTTCCCTGTTGGACCTTCTGCTGACCTCTCATCCGGACGGATATCAGGTCTCCGTCGATGCCCTTCTGGCCTCTTCAGACCATTGTCTGATCCGGAGTACGGTGCCACTCACGCTCCAATCGCAGTTGCGATCTGCAGCTTGCCACCGTGTTTGGCACTATAGGTCAGCTGATTGGGACGGGATGCGGTCTTTTTTTGCATCCTACCCTTGGGCGTGGGTTTGCTTCTCCCAGCGTTGTTGTCGATTCTGTTGCTGATGTGGTACTTCAGGGTATGGAACTTTTTATTCCATCCTCTGTGGCCCCATCGAAGGCAGATTCCAGCCATGGTTTGGTCGCTCCTGTAAAATAGCATCACGCTATAAGCAGGAGTGCTACCGGGCCTGGGCTGACGCATCAACATCTCGGGATGTAAATAACAGTGCATTTAAAAAGAAGTATAATTCCGCCTGCAGGTCCTTCAAAAGCGTCATTGCCAAGGCAAGGTCTGAGCACATCGGCAGAATTGGCGAGAAGCTAGTTCGCCTTCCTTCGGGAACCCCTGCATTCTGGTCTTTCGCCAAGGCTGTCCAAGGGAACTTCTGTCAGCCATCTCTTCCATCTCTGCACAGAGAGGATGACTCACTGAGCCATGCCGCAAAGGAGAAAGCTCTACTCTATCTCTCTGTGCTATGTAATGAGTGGAATAAATGTTCAGCATATGTCCTTCCTCCCGATTATAATGTGGGCATCTTCAAGGCAAGAGTGAATAGGCTTTTGTTAAGTCAGTGTTCTTTACCGTCTTCGGCTACTTCATCATTTACCATCAACTAGTATAGTAGTCAAGCGCTGATTTAATAAAAATAACTCACACTTTGAAACTCCATACTTAAAGTAATATCTCTAATAATATAAGATGAGAACATTAGGGGAAATGTTCTTATTTAATTGTCAGTACAATTAACCTAGTTCGCCGAATATTTGCAAACTTTTAGTATTAACCAAAACTGAAATTAAAACACAGTTTGCCAAAGTTCCTTTATTATGTTAGTTTACTAGTAATCAGCCCAGCTACGCCTGGGTCTGTTAATGTGGCGTTATTTAGATTTTAGATAATCATCAAAGTTCATAAGTCAGGGTATTTTATAAAAGTTCTTTTTATGAAAATAAAATCACCAAGTTTTAGATAAAATATACCATATACCTCTCCTGGTATTGCTCTCTATCTGTTCGTCAAGTTTCATTGCAATCAGTTCATCTATTTTGAAGATTACAGACAGACAAAACTTTAGAAATGTATATTCTTAAATAAAAAAGTATGTATCATGTGAGTACGAAGCATTGCGCCTGTAATCCTCGAGGAGATCGGCAGAATCCAAAGATGAGCGAGCTACTCGGACCATGTTTCGCCAGAAAAAATAGGGCTCAGATGGAAAATTGTGAAAGAAGCGATAGGCGGCTAGCGCAAAGCCCACGTAATCACAAACCCAATATCCCATTAATTACCTTTTACGGTATGCTAAACAAGTAACACAGTTGACAGTGAGACAATGACTTAAAAACTTGAAACTTGATATTAAAGTAGATTATTATGTACTTAAAAAGAAAAATCAGTATACTACAAATTATTGATATTTGTCGTTGAAAAGGTGTCGACAAAGTTATTGGTTCGGTTAGTTTACCGCACCCATAATTTGTAAACATTTAGAGTTTAAATTAAGACTACTAGTCACCTAGTGGTCAAAATTCAGTCGTACTTAATCAAATTTTTGTTTTTATATCCAGCCTACAGTCAATGAGGGCATCCATGTCTGCCACCAGGCCGACGCCACTTTAAAATGATTTGTAATCTTTGACAGATGTCATAGCGGGGAAGTTAAATTGCTCGAAAAATGTAAAGGTTTTTTAACAGTGAAAGAGCCACGCAGCAGCTTTTGCTGTCGCACGGATGGGCCGGCTCGAGCCGGGGTGGTACCACGACCTCACAGAATACCAGCGTGAAGTAGAGGTTTACCTCTGCGTTTCGCTTGGTGAGCGCAGGTGTCCGGAGGCCCTTTTTACTGGAAATGAGGCATTCCATGCTAGTCGTCACGGGTGACAACGCATCTGCATTTTGATTCGCAAACGAGGATAGATGTAGATGACTATGGGCCGCAGCAACCACTTACCATCAGGTGGACTGTGTGCTCGTTTGTCACCCTTATCCTATAAAAAAAAGGTTAATGGTTATTTCTGTACTATTAGTTATATTTTAGAATAATTAAATTGAAAATAAATAAACTGAACCACAGTTATTATTAGAAGTAATAAAATAAAAAAAGCGTTAAAAAGTGCAAAAAAGTTGAAGAGCAAACCACTGAGGCATTGTTTTTCGTATTAATTTAATTATCTAGAAACTGATAAACTTTTACTTTAAACTTAATTCTCAATTACAAAACAATAAACTTCATCTCAGTGTCAACTAGCGACATCTGTTGAGCGGAAGATTAAGAGCCCTCATTAAAAAGGAACATTAGAAATCACACAAAATTCACAGCTCATTCAGTCAATAAGTCAGTAATTATTTCGTTGGCAACATTTTCAAATTCGCTGATAATCTGTGCGATTGTGTGCATACGACTATTCTACTCGTATGAGACTGTTTGACCATGTGTGTTTGACTATTGCATTTGCAGTATGAACGTAAACAATGAATGTTTTATTTTATTAAATAACATTGTAACACATATTGATTACATATAAATCTTAGTTTTCAGCAATCAATTCCCATATAAACTTTTACTTACCAAATCAAATAACTACAAGCATAACTAGCCAAATCTTGCTCTTTCGTGTGCGCCATGTGTTTAAAAAGGGTACAAAGTTGTCCCTTGACGTATTGATAAATAGAAAATAGGAGAGCCTAAAAGATTATATTAATAAAAGGATAAAACATTTATAACGTTTTAATAATCATATCCCATCACAAATAAAAATGTAAAAAAGGGCGCCAAATTGAGTATACGACCAGGGTTGTCGGCTACGCCAAAAAAGAGTTGGAATTGAATAGATGGCAAGTACCCATTTCACATTTATGTATTTGATGGAAATTAATAATCCACACTCCATTTCAGTGACATTATATAAAAATTAATTTTTCTGTAATATCACTGAATGTCATTTAATTTTAATTTTATTGAAAACCAGTGATTTGATTTTCGTATTCACTATAATATCTAAAACATAATAAAATATTTTGAGGACATGTTGTGAAGACCGTCAACCCTTACTATGTCTATTAATACGCATTGGTGTAACGCGGTGATCTTAGTGCTCTATAACCCTCCGAAATCCTATCAGAAATGGAAAAAAGGCAGAATAGAGAAATGCTGCAGTTATAGCACCAATGGGTCGGCTCGACCGGGGAAGTACTACGCTCTCTTAGAATACCAGCGTAAAATGGCAGCTGAATACTTCTACACTTTGTATGGTGAGTGTAGAAAACCGAAGACCCTTTTACTAGAAACGAGGCATTCCATTCCAGTCCTCAGGTGGTGACAACGTATCTGCATTTGAATACTGAAACGAAGATAGATGTAGATGTCAATGGGCCACAGCATACACTTACCATCAGGTGGACTGTGTGATCGTTTGTCACCCGTATTATATGAAAAAAAAACGGATCGTAGGTGTGTAGGCCCTAATCCATTTAAAAGCTGGCATTGTATACTACATTGTATACTTATTAAGAAAATCATATGTCTGTGAATACTGCTGAGAGTATACGTGCATTTTGTTGCTTGTAGAACTATTTAAAAAAAATTATACAAACTTGACCTTTAAAAACATATGTGTTTTATTTACTTATTTCGAGTTTTTGTGTATTCAAATTACAGTGATAATCTAGAAAATTTGCAACGATCGATTGTGAGTAATTGTTTCTCTGTCTAGCATTATATCTCGTAAAATGAAAGGGCGCCCGCACCTCACCTCCGCTAGCAAAGACAAGTGCATATTATTGTTCTCACTTGTGTATTTGCGATGCAACGTACACCTCCGCAAAAGATAAAATGTACGTCAAGTCCAGATCTACACCGTGAAATTGATTCTTATAATAACTTTGTTACTTTTAGAAAGTGCAAATAAATGGAAGAGGTATCCGAACAAAGTATGATATCTTCAAACAACATTTTAAACGAAAAATATATAGAAAAATTTGTGAGAATCTTGGTTCGCTCTATATTGTCTACTAAGTTTACCAAAATAATAGATGCTTTAACTAAGATACAACTAGCCATGGCGGGGATTATTTCGGATAATACTGCTTAGAAAAATTCGTTACTGGAAGTTATAAATAAGCTTATGGATATTGATAAAACACTAGATTCCTCTGAGTTACGTCAAGATCCTTTTGATGTTCGTATTAAAGGGCTTGAAGAAAAAATCCAACAGGTTTCGGAGCAGAATGCTGATTTGGAAAATAAGTTATAATCAATGAAACAACTGGTTAGAGGCAATAATATTGAAATTTAAAATTTACCTGAAAAAAGAGGCGAAAATCTTTTTTTCTATAACAACTAATTTGGGGGTTATAGTTGACCAAAACATTCTATCGAATGATACTACTGCAATTCATCGGGTTCCACATGCTGACGACAAGGATTGTCGTCCCAAAAATATTATTGTTCAATTTTTGTCTTACCGTGCCGTGTACGTAAGAATTTAAATTCAGAGAAGCTATCGATCCCTGGACCATCGCATACTATATAATATGTAAATGAGCATATGACATTAAAAAAATAATATTTTATTTCGTGCATGTCGAAATGCAGCTAAAGCTAAAAAATACAAGTATGTGTGGGTTAGGCATGGAACTACATACTCGTATATTGGTGTATAAGAATGATAACTCGCCAGCTCAGGCAATTCGATCTTTGGGTAATAACAAAAATATTAAATAGTGGTTTTTAAACGATTCCAAGTTGGACTTAAAACGAGTAATATTTAAGATTGTTCTAGTATGTACTCATTCTCCTTTATCTTATTATATTTTATTTTGCGGGGTAAATTTAATTAAATATCAATTAGTTAATATTATACTTTTGCGGGCAATCACAATTATAATTTCAACCTGGTAGAGCCATGCTGCAGCTATATTATGGTTGTAGCACGAATGGGTCGGCTCGACCGGGGAAGGACCACGCTCTCACAGAAAACCAGCGTAAAATAGCAGCTTAACGCTGCTGTGTTTCGTATGGTGAGTGTAGAGAACCGGAGACCCTTTTTACCGGCAAAGAGGCATTCCATCTTAGTCCTCACGGGTGACAACGCATCTGCATCTTAAGTCTTTATTGAGGATAGATGTAGATGTCTATGGGTCACAGTAACCACTTACCATCAGGTGGACTGTGTGCTCGTTTGTCACCCGATCCTATAAAAAAAAATGAAAAAAATAAGATGAGCTTTATACGGATGCTGTTTACATGTAATTTAAAATACTAAATTGGCTGTTGATTAAGCGGGCATGATACTTTAGGTTTTGAGTTATAATCTTAAGGAAGGAATAATAACTGTTAATGTCTATTCAATTATAGGGTTACATATAATTCAATATATATTAATTTTATACAAATATAACATTATCATTTTATTAACAGTTTAATTTATTATATTTATAAATGGGTAGCTTGTCTATTTGATTTCTTATATTGACGCGAACACTACGCATTGAATAAAATAATTTTTTACGAATTTTATCGCGTTTAATTTACTATTTTAATTCCCGAAGTTTCGAGTGCTTTCCAGCAACCCATGGTCACGGGAGGGGGGGGAGAACTGAGATGCTTGACGTCCCAATGTCATAGTTAGCCCGGCTACCTTCAGTTTTTTAATATTAATTTTTGGTTCGATTTACGCAGAATGAACTTACAGTATCTTGAAGATTTGCAGTGAGTCAATTTTTACCATCCGTCAAGTGTAATATCCCTCTGTAAGATGTAGGAGTGTACAAGCTTGATTGCGAATGTGGTCTCTCTTACATAGGACGAACAAAAAAATCCATTAAAACCCGCGTGAAAGAACATATAGCTGACGTGAAGCACTGACGCTCTGGGAAGTTTGCAGTCTGTGAACATGTTCAAGATCATTCCCGCCATTACATCAGATTTGATAGACCGCAAATCCTCGCAAAAAAACACCGATTCCTACCAAGGATGACAACGCGAGGCGAGAAATTAAAAAAACATCCTAATTTTACTAGAGAATATGTATGGGTGCTGCCATCTGCTTAGGATCCTATAATTAACAAAATTAAATCCAAACCCAAGCAAACCACTGCAAGAATTCAAGAACCTACTGTTAGTTCATTCTGCCTAATTCGAACCAAAAATAAATATTAAAAAACTGAAGGTAGCCGAACTAACTGTCACATCGGGCCGTCAAACATCTCAGTCCCCCCCTCCCCTCCCGTGACCATGGGTTGCTGGAAAGCACTCGAAACTTCGGGAATTAAAATAGTAAATTAAACGCGATAAAATCCGTACAAAATAATTTTATTCAATAGCTTGTCTATTTACTATCAAACCTGTCGAGGGCTTCGAACTAAATTACAGACTTTATATACGAACATTCTTTCTCACGTAATGTAATTATTTTAACGGAAACATGGTAACCATGTTTCCGTTAAAATAATTACATTAGTCATATTTTTGATAACGAATTCATTAATACCAGATATGCTGTGTATAGATGTGACAGAAATCGTAATGCGTGTGACCGGCGGGACGGTGATGGAGTACTCATAGCGGTACGCCATACGCTTATCACTGCCAAGGTCCAGACTTTGTTCTCTGCATCCGCACTTTCCCCACTTATAGATTACGTTACACTTAATATTGGGGGTGGCAAAAATCTTTAATTATTTAATTCTGTCTATATTGCGCCTAACAAAAATAGTGATGTATACTTGAGCTATGTAGAATATTTATCTAGTATAGATAATCAATACCAATTCTGTCATAATGTGACAAATAGTACGCAAAAATGATCATTAGTTATTTTGAGTCAGATATTGTGCATATACGTTCTGGTGTGCCACAAGGGTCAATCTTTGGGCCTCTTTTTTTGTACTGTGCATTAATAATGTTAATAGTTGTTTCAGCCTTTGTAATTTTATTGTATACACAGATGGTAAAAAATTTATCACAAACTTCAACATTATCATGATCGCCTTAACTTTGAAAAAGATTTAGATAATTTTTCACCTTACTGTTAACGCAATAAGCTATATTTGAGGTTTAATAAATTTAAAGCCATAACGTTTACCAGTAAGCGTCAGCCAAGTAATTTTAATTATTCTTTATGTGGAGTCCCATTAGAAAAAAATGATAAAATTACAGAATTAGGAATAATATTAGATATTAAACTTAACTTTGATACACGTGAAGAAAGCTTCATTAACAAAGCTCTTCAAATGTATGTTTTCGTAATGCGCATCGGACGTGAAAAAAAAATCTCTCACTTATTTGCACCTCTTTAAATCTTTAATAACATCTCAACTCGAATATGCGATAGCTATTTGGTGTCCGTATTATAATAAATATATAGATGAAATCGAATTCATTCAAAGAAAGTTTATACGTTATGTAAATTATAAATACAGACAAGTTAAATTACCTTACTATCAACTGCTGGTCGAATATAACTTACTAAAACTAGAATCCAGACGTGAACAGATTCAAGCCATGTTAGCGTATGATAACTGTCATAACAGGTGCGATAGTATAAAACTAGTTAAAATGATACAATACAGAGTACCATATAAGCCAATGCGTTACATAGTTCGTGCCAGATATACATTTTTTACTAATAACTGCCGAACCAACGTAGGTAAAAGATCCTATATACATGTTGGTAAATTTTTATAATAATACTTTCAATAATATTAACATTTTTGCTCATCAGTTAGATAATTATAAAAGAAGAGTTACTTTCAGTACTCAGAAGTGTAACTGGATATTGCAACAATTATTATTTTTCTTTATTTTTGGATTAGATGAAAAAAATTATACGCTATTCTCAATCTCAACTTTTGTTAATTGTAATTGGTGTTAACGGTTTTGGTTGCACTATTATATTATATTTTTTGTAGTTATTATACTTTTTGTTGTTCCTAATAAAAAAAAAACTCAAAATGGGTTTTTAGCAATGAATTTACTTCTTATTTGTAAAGCAAACTAAAAATCTTACGTGAATGGCAACGGTAAAGCCAGGTTGTAGTACATAATATCATAAAAGTTTTTCAAAGCTGCTTGTATGTAATTTGCAATAAACAGGAAGTGGAATGGAACGGTACATAGAGCAACACTTAATAAAGCAAGAATGCGGAACACGTGGAATTCATTAGCTTTTTGCAGAACAAATTTTTAATAGACTTCATTATCTATTAAAGGATTAAAATCCATATTATTTATTCATTATTCAGGTAAATACTCCCATTTTGTTAGTACAATTAAAACTAGAGGTTAGTAAATTTACAGAATACAAAAATTATTTTACGGTACCGAAATTGTCTTTTATTATTAAATATACTGGGCCTGGAACCCATATGCACTGTGTTCTAGTGCCTCATCACAGGGCAATCTTGCCTATCATATATGGAAGCTAGGAGGCTGTTAGTGTTGTCTCAAATGCGACGCATGAAGGAGGCTATTCTTTTGTTTCTTTTGTGTAATATTGTTGCAAAGTTGTCCACGCGTGTCTCGGCAAACATACGTGATGCACTGCAAAAGCGTGGCAGCCCGAACAACATCCTGAATCAATTATTGTATTGAATAAGTAGCGTATTGAGAATTCGGGGAGTACACTTCGTCCACAGGCTGCAGATGTAGAATGTCTGACAATAAGCTTTGAATAATGTTGTCTTAACTTCACTGCTAACGCTCTAGGTTCCCGTTAAACATTTAAATCGTCAAAGAGATTCTCAGCGACCCAGGGTCCCAGACATCTGAATTTCGTGACTACTCAGTGTACCTCCCCCAAGTCTAACATAAGAATCAGACTTAAGTTTTTTTTATTTCCAGCCTTAAAAACGAGTAGTTCATTTTTTATAGAATTATTGCAAGGCTATTCGCAGATTATGTAGTATGGGTAAGTTGAACATATGGTTCATAAGTTCTATATGAGGTTGGATTATTACAAATTTAATATAATTTTTGCAACATTTTATGAATAGTAATTCAAAACTGTCGATAGAACTCAGCGTTGTAACTTAGCTTCGCCCTCTAGATGACGTAATCCCCACTTAAGTATCGTCTCGAGTGGGTTAAGTCAAGAACCATCTCTGTCATTTTGGAGCAGCTATTTCTAAGTAAAGCATTCAGTGTGCTTTGAATTTAGGTAATTTGTGTTTGTTGCGCATAGTTATCAATATTCATATAGAAATGATATTATAATTATAATAATATTTTTTTGTATTTATTTTATTTTGTTTATATTTATGTATGTTTATCATTTTCATTTACAATTATATATTTATACAGCCCAACTAGATGAGAAAATTATATAGATGTAAAGAAAATGTATTTCTTTAATATTTTGTCTGTGTCTTTTATCTGTGGTTTTATCTATATTTGTGTAGTGTAGATAGAATCTGTGAAATAACATATTGACTGTATTGACTGTTGACAATGATAAGCTGCCTGTAGAAAATTATAATTTAAGTTTATTAAAAACAGAATTGTTACAAAGGGAATTGACATATTAAGGAATAAACTTTAAATGTCGTTTCTTTGTTTACAGGTTTGTTTTTAGTTATTATTGTAATAGTGTAGTTTCGTAATGGAACTTAAAATTAATGAAATATAAAACTTTGTTTACAGAGCAACACAATATAGTTTATTTTAGTCAACCCTAAAAACAATATACCTTACGTCTTATAAAACGACATTTTTAGTTATAAAATCCAAACAAAAAAAAATGGAGAAACTTTGTTTTGAATTTACGCTATTACCTGGAAGCGATGGAAAGTCAAACATTTTTTCTATTACCTCAATAACCACGAGTGAAAATAAAATGTATGCAATACCAAAAGAGTTCCAATCAGCTAGTCATCATAGAGAAATAATGAAAACAGCTGCTTATAATAAAGTAAAAAATAGTTTACAAAAAAGATACCAGATTAGAAGAGTCTGGATAACTGTGACAGAAGATCTTAAAAGAACGTACATAGATGAGGATGGTAATTTACAATTTGGGGATCAATTTCTAGAAGAATTAAACCAAGAAAAACTTGTTGACAAAATATGTCAAAAAGAAACAAGTACATTGGAAAGATTATTTGAGAAATTAGTAGAAACCACAAAGGAAAATAGACAGCAGAGCTTAAAACATATTGCAGAAAAATTTGTGATTGAAAAATTTACAAGCAAGAATTCTAATGCAAACCAGTGGATTGATATCTTTGAAAAAGAATGCATACGCTTTGATGTGACTACAGATGAAAAGAAAATTGAAATGCTTAGATTGTTTATGGATGGTTCTTGCGTAGATTGGTACAGCTCAATGATTATAAAATTAACAATGAACTCCGAATGGCTGACATGGAAAAACAAATTTTGTGAAACATTTGCAAACAAAGGATGGAACCCAGTTACTTACGCATTATTATTTAAATATAAAGATGGTTCATTGTTGGATTATGCTATGAGAAAAGAAAAACTTTTATTGGGTATGAGGAGATCAATTGACACAGGTACCTTGGTGGATCTTATTGCAGCTGGCTTACCAGAATTCATACTTAATAAAATTGATAGGGAAACATTAAAAGATACAGTAGATTTGTTTAATGAAATAAGCAGATATGAACACATGGTAAATAAAAAAAGTTTTCAAGGTAAGAATAAATATGCAAATGTAAGGACTTATGATAAAAATGAAGATCATAATCCGTGTAAGATTTGTGAAAAATTAAATAAAGGTACCCGTTATCACTCTGAAGCTACATGTTGGTTTAAATCAAAACAAGATGATAAGGTAAAGAAAAATATAATTAAACACGTAAACAATTCGGTAATAGAAGCAGAATTAAATAAAACTTATCCAAAAAACGAATAGAAACACCATTAATAAATGTCAAACTACAATTGAATGATAAATTAAAAATATATGGAGTTTACGATTCAGGTTCGAATGTTTCTCTGATAAATGCTAAGTTACTAAAACTAAAAGGAAAGAGAAACAGTTTGAATGAAGCAGATTTAGTAACTATTAATGGTGTTAAAAAAACAAGTGGTTTGACAACCTTGAAAATAAAAATATTTGATTTAGAATATAGTGTTGATGTATACATTATTGATGATGAAAATTTCAAATATGATTTTTTAATTGGATTAGACTTAATAAAAAAGTTCAAATTAATCCAAAATGAAGATTTAAAAATAACTCAGAAACAGAGTCTGAATAATGAAAATAAAAATATAGTAGAAGAAATTTCTACAAATAAACAAACAAATACTGAATTAAAAAGTAAAAAAAATAACACAACGAAAGAATACAAAATAAATTTTAATGAACATGTAAGAGAAGAAGACTTTGAAATAAAAATAAATCATTTAAATCACTATCAAAAATTAGAAATAAATAAACTGATTTGCCAATATAAATCAGTATTTGCAAAAAACAAATACGATGTGGGTACTGTTAAAGGATATGAAGCGAGGATAGACTTATTAGTAGATAAATATTGTAGTAAGAGACCTTACAGATGCACTTTTGAAGATAAAAAAGAAATCGAAGAACAAATAGCAAAATTACTAGATAAGAATCTGATAGAGGAATCATGCAGTCCATTCGCTGCACCTGTTACTTTAGCATTTAAAAAAGAAGAAAACAAAAAATCCCGACTGTGTATAGACTTCAGAGATTTAAATAAAATAGTGGTACCTCAAGCTCAACCATTTCCATTAATTGAAGATCTAATGATAAAGACTAGGAACTGCAAATTTTTTTCAACTCTAGATATTAACTCTGCATTTTGGTCTATTCCTCTTCGAATCGAAGATAGAAAAAAGACAGGATTCGTAACACAGGAAGGACATTTCCAATGGACATGCCTACCTTTTGGACTAAAGACCTCGCCGGCAATTTTTCAGAGGATATTAAGTAATATTTTGAGGAAGTATAAACTTACTGATTTTACGGTTAATTACATAGATGATATCCTTATATTTTCGAAATCTTTTACTGAACACATTAACCATCTTTCACGGTTGCTGGAAGCAATAAAAACAGAAGGTTTCAGGTTAAAATTTCAAAAATGCACATTTGCATCAGACTCAGTAAAATACTTGGGTCATGTAATACAAAATAATTCTATCAGACCAGTAAAGGACAATTTAATTTCAATAAAAAATTTTCCTGTTCCAAAAACGCAGAAAAATATAAGACAATTTCTAGGAAAAATTAATTTTTACCATGAGTATATACCGAGAAGTTCAATAATACTAGACCCATTGCATAATTTACTCAGAAAAAATCAAAAGTTCATTTGGTCTGATGATTGTCAAAAAGCATTTGAAATGATAAAAAGCCTGCTATGCTCCCAACCAGTTCTTGAAATTTTTGATCAAGATTTACCAATCAACATTTATACAGATGCTTCTTTGGAAGGTATAGGAGCCATTTTAAAACAGACACAACCTAATGGAAAAGAAAAACCAGTGGCTTACTTTTCAAAAAAGTTAAATGAAGCACAAAAGAAGAAAAAAGCTATATACTTAGAATGTTTAGCTATCAAAGAAGCAGTGAGATACTGGCAATACTGGTTGATAGGTAAATCATTTACAGTTTATTCAGACCACAAACCATTGGAAAACATGAATCTGAAATCTAGAACCGATGAAGAGCTGGGTGATTTAATATATTATCTCTCACAGTATGAATTCAAAATAAAATATAATCCAGGAAAAGAAAATTTGGAAGCAGACTGTCTAAGCAGAAATCCAGTATTAGAATCAAATGACAACACAGATGAACAATTAAAAATTGTGAACTTAATTAAACTGGAAGATATTGTTAAAGATCAAAATAAAAATGAAGAAATACAAAATAACAAAAACAAATTGATTGAAAAACAGAGTATATTCTACAAAAAGATAAGGAAAAAAGAAAAAATAATCTTATCAGAAGAGTTAAGTATAAAACTCTTAAAAAATATACATGAAAACCTATGCCATATTGGAATCGGACAAATGCAAAAGACTGTTAGTCCGCTATACACAGCCAAAAATTTGATAAAAAACATCAAAAAAATTTGTACAAGCTGTGAAATTTGTATTAAAAATAAATCAAGAGGACATGACCGATTTGGCTTGATGTCTCATCTAGGTCCAGCTACAAAGCCTTTCGAAATAGTCTCTATAGATACAATTGGAGGTTTTGGAGGTTCAAGATCGACAAAAAAATATTTACATCTGTTAGTAGACCATTTTACAAGATATGCATTTATTTCAACCTCAAAAACTCAGAGTGCAAATGATTTTATAAAACTAATTACAAACATAATAGAAATGGAGGACATTGGTATAATTCTCACCGACCAATACCCGGGAATCAATTCAAAAGATTTTAAGAAATTCTTAAATGACAAACGGATACCTTTGGTCTTCACAGCAGTAAATGCACCATTCTCAAATGGCCTCAATGAGAGATTGAATCAAACATTAGTGAACAAAATCAGATGTAAAATAAATGGAGAAGGAAAAAAAAGAGCCTGGACAACAATAGCTCAAGAATGTGTAAATAAATATAATGATACTATTCACTCAGTCACTGGCTTTACACCGAGTTATCTTTTGTATGGTAAGGATGTTACAATTTTACCAAATGAATTAAAACAAGAAATATCAAATAAGGACTGGATCAGAGACAGAAAATCTGCACTTGAAAATACTATGAAATCACATAACTACAACAAAACACTATTCGACAAAAATCGAAAATACTATGAATTTAATGTAGGAGACATGGTGTATGTGGAAAATGGAAACAAAATAAACAGAAAAAAATTAGATGAACTGAGAATTGGACCGTATGAGATAGTTGAAAAAATTTCAAACTCAATATACAGAATTGAAACTGGTCACAAAAAAACTGAATCAAATCTTTTCCACATCACAAAAATTATTCCAGTCCGTTCATTTGACGAAGAAGAAACAGAAGATGAGAACGTTACGTGAACATTTTGTTGTAAATGTTCTTTCCCGAGGGGGGGAGATGTAAAGAAAATGTATTTCTTTAATATTTTGTCTGTGTCTTTTATCTGTGGTTTTATCTATATTTGTGTAGTGTAGATAGAATCTGTGAAATAACATATTGACTGTATTGACTGTTGACAATGATAAGCTGCCTGTAGAAAATTATAATTTAAGTTTATTAAAAACAGAATTGTTACAAAGGGAATTGACATATTAAGGAATAAACTTTAAATGTCGTTTCTTTGTTTACAGGTTTGTTTTTAGTTATTATTGTAATAGTGTAGTTTCGTAATGGAACTTAAAATTAATGAAATATAAAACTTTGTTTACAGAGCAACACAATATAGTTTATTTTAGTCAACCCTAAAAACAATATACCTTACGTCTTATATAGATAGCCCTCATAATAATTATAAATATTTTTTTTCAGTAACTTAGTCTATTACAAATATTAGTTGTGTGAACTCCCCTTTAGGCAAAACATCGCCTGTGTTAGGAACGCCTTTTACGATCAGTTACATAGAAAACTAAATTACAACGAATATACACTAAAATAAGCAAGTTTTCATATATTATTATTATAATTTTACATGTATTAGATTTATTTATTTATTTAATTTCCTTCTACTCGTGTGCGTGCGTATGTGTGTGTGTGTGTGTGTGTGTGCGTGTGCGTGTGCGTGTGCGTGTGCGTGTGCGTGTGCGTGTGCGTGTGCGTGTGCGTGTGCGTGTGTGACAGAAGACACAAGTTTGCGCGTTTACCGCTAAAACGAACCTCTTTGTCGTATCTCCTCAGTTTCAAGGCACTCCCCTTGCTGCCTCAGCTAATATCGGAATCCTTCGCGTCGACATATCGAATAGTGTGCAATTTCATGTTCACTTGGAAGGGATAGCCAAATTGGCCTCTAAAAAGCTTGGCGTGCTCAGCAGAGCGAGACAGTATTTCATGCCGGCACATCGCTTGCAACTTTACAAAGTGCAAGTTCGGCCCCACATGGAATACTGTTCTCATCTCTGGGCCGGGGCACCCCAGTGCCAGCTCCTTCCACTTGACCGCTTCCAGCGTAGAGCGGTACGAATCGTTGACGACCGAGTTCTTTTTGATCGGCTCGATACACAGGCACTGCGTAGAGATATTGCATCTCTTTGCGTATTTTATCGCATCTATCACGGGGAGTGCTTTGAGGAATTGTTCGGACTAATTCCAGCCGCTCAATTTCACCATCGCACATCGCGACAAAACTCGCGTTACAATCCATACCATCTGGATGATTGGCGGTCCACCACTGTCGATTTAGAAGATTTAGAAGAAGAAGAAGATTTTCTCCTTCGCACAACTTCCATGTGGAATCAATTACCACCAGCGAATTTTACGGATAGATGCGACTTAGAAACCTTCAAGAAAAGAGCTTACACCTTTCTAAAAGGCCGGCAATGCATCTGCGATTCCCCTGGTGCTGCGATTGTTCATGGGCGGCGGTAGTCACTTACCATCAGGTGAGCCGCATGCTCGTTTTTTCGTTTTGTCTGTGCGATACAGGATCAGGTTATTAATACGAACAACTACATCCTAAGGAATGGCACCGACGAAATCTGTCGAACTTGCCTCCATCTCTGTGAGTTACTTAGGCATGTCATCTCCGGTTGTTCGGCGCTTTCTAACTCTGAGTACTTGCACAGGCACAACCTAGCAGCCAAAATTCTACACCAAAAATATACGAAACACGGTCTCGTGGATCGGAAATTATCTTATTACAAGTAATTACCGGAAGCCGCGTTTAAAAAATGACCACGCCAGGCTCTACTAGGACTGGACCATCATCACAAAGAGGACTATTATTGCGAAGAAGCCTGATATTGTGCTGATGGACCGGGCTCAGTCAAGGATATTTTTGGTCCACATTACCATTCCGTATGACGAGAATCTCGTGAAAGCCGAAACAGATAAGCGAACAAAATATCTGGACCTGGCTCACGAGGTGACCGACATGCGGGGTGGCTTCATCATCATCATCATCATTACAGCCCTTCACAAGTCCACTGCTGAACATAGGCCTCCCCCAAAGAATGCCACAAAGCACGGTCCTGAGCCACCTGCATCCATCGACTTCCTGCATATCTTACCAGGTCGTCACTCCATCTAGTGGGGGGACGCCCTACACTTCGCCTGCCGGTACGAGGCTGCCACTCGAAAACCTTTCTTCCCCATCGGTTGTCGGTTCTTCGAGCTATATGGCCGGCCCATTGCCACTTCAGCTTACTAATCCGTTGGGCTATGTCGGTCACTCTAGTTCTACTGCGGATATCCTCATTTCTGAGTTAATCACGCAGAGAAACTCCGAGCATAGCCCTCTCCATAGCTCGCTGAGCGACCTTGAGCTTCCTCATCCGGCCAGCAGTGAAGGACCACGTCTCAGTTCCGTATGTCATCACTGGCAACACGCACTGGGTGTACAGTCTCGTTTTCAAGTTTTGAGGTATACCTGACGAGAAGATGTGCCGTAATTTCCCGAACGCTGCCCAACCGAGTTGAATCCGTCGATTGACCTCTCGGTAGAAGTTGGACTTACCTAGTCGGACTATTTGTCCCAGGTAAACATACTCGTCAACAACTTCGAGCTTAGTGCTCCCAACAACTACCGGCATAGGTGCGACATGGACATTAAACATGATCTTTGTTTTGTCAATGTTCATCTTAAGACCTATCCGTTGGGAAACACTATTGAGGTCATTGAGCATAGTGCTTAGGTCCTCTAGCGATTCTGCCATAAGGACTATATCGTCGGCAAATCGAAGGTGAGTGATGTACTCGCCATTGATGTTGATACCGTATCCTTTCCAGTCCAGAAGCTTGAAAACATCTTCCAATGCAGCGGTAAAGAGTTTCGGGGATATGACGTCACCCTGTCTTACACCTCTCTGCAATTGGATAGGTTTCGTACTCTGGTTCTGTACTCGGATAGCCATCGTAGCCCTACTGTACAAGCACTTCAACACTTCGATATACCGACAGTCAACTTGGCATCGCTGAAGGGACTGCAGCACCGCCCAAATTTCGACGGAATCAAAGGCTTTCTCATAGTCCACATACGCCAGACATAGTGGCAAATTGTACTCCTCGGATTTCTGTACAATTTGCCGAAGGGTATGTATGTGGTCTATGGTGGTCCTTTTCGGAAACCGGCTTGTTCGGGAGGCTGGAAGTCGTCAAGTCTGCGCGCGAGACGATTCGTAATGACTCTCGAAAACAGCACGTAGACGCGGCTCAGAAGGGAAATCGGTCTGTAGTTCTTCAAGAGAGCGTTGTCACCTTTCTTGAAGAACAAGACAACCGCACTTCTGCTCCACGCCTCCGGTGTAATGCCACCAGGAAGGACGGAATTAAAGAGCTTCTGAAGGACTTCAAGTACCGGTTTTCCACCCGCTTTCAGAAGCTCCGCTTTAATTCCATCCTCGCCTGGGGCCTTGCCGTTTTTAAGGTGCTGGAGAGCCATTCTAATCTCGCTCAGACTGACGTCCGGGATATCATCGGAATAATGTCGGATAAGACTCGCTCTTGGATCGTTACTCACACTTGCGTGCGGCTCCAACGATGACGTGTACAGCTGCCCATAGCTGCGGGGTGGCTTGCCGATCGAAATTACACCTGTAGCCGTTTCTTCGAACGGGCTAATCCCAGTCAGCCTCTCGGGTCATCTGAGGCGACTGGCACTCCGTGACGGACCGCTCCAATCTCAAATGCAGAAAGCGGTGCTCACCGATACTGCCCGAATCGTCCGCGGCTTCTTGCCATTTGCCCCTAAGCCTCTGCTGTTTGGTCTCCCCTGCCGAGGGCTTCCACCTGGTTGTGCTTTTATTTATTTATGTATTATTTATTTATTTATGTTAGAATATTTATTATATATTTATGTCTATTTTTATCATTTCCTTTTATATAGTTATTCAGCCCAAACAGATGAGAATACTCTATAAATACCCCTCCAAAATCATTATATTTATATATTGATAATATTCAATAAATCAATATTATTCAATGCAAATAAATCAATTTTCAGATAGAAATTATTTTAAAACGAAATAACGCCACAGTAATAGATCTAATACAGATGAATCCGCGGTGGATGGCTAGTATTAGATAACGTCTTTATTATAGTCTGTTTTAATTTTTTTAAGCTTAATTATTGTTTTGTTTCATTTTGCCTCCTCTTATAATATAGTATATTTACGTTAAATATTTATGTAATATATAATATAAATTAAAAGTTAATTTTCGCAGTAATGTTTTTATTTCTTCGCAATAAGCCTGAACTCGAATTCAAAAGTCGTTACCGATCTTAATCGACGCCTTGCAGCATCCCCAAATTAATTGTAGATAAGAATTAACTTTATTGCTCGAAACCCGTTTAGATTTAAGTTTAATTTGTTAGATAAAGTTTTCCTTACTAATTGTATAATAATTTTATTTGTACCATAGCTTCAACAAGTATATTATATAAAGTAGTTTATATCAGAAATACCACTTTAGATATTACGTAAGGTTGCAAGATTTGATTCTACCACTATACCAGTTAAAGCTACCAAGGCAGATTTCATCCGCTTAGGATGAGGAATAAATTACACAAAGCTTATGAAAACCAGGGAAGAACCGGTCCAAAAAATTATTCAAAAGCCTATCTAGAAAGGGATGGATTGTATGCTTGTTTATCACCCGTACTTCCTTATGAAAAAAACTGGACTGTAAATATGACTCGAGCATAACCGTTGGTATTTTTTTCTATCGCAAACAATTCGTGCCGTGAAGTTTCTAAAGGAACTTTATCCGCGAGTGGTCGCCGCTGCGGATCATAAGAGGGCCGTTTATTTTTTTATCGCTAAAATGCTGAGTATAGCCATTCAGCGAGGAAACGCAGCCAGCGTTCTTGGCACGATACCACGGGGAGAAGGACTGTATGATAATTTAAGTTGGTAGTTTTAGTTTTTTTATAAGTTAATAAATATTTTATATATTTGAATGATATATAAATAAATTATTTAAATTGTAATAAAAAGTTAGTACAACGTCCCAAGAAACAAAGTTCTAATCCATTTAATATGCTTTCAGTTTCACTACGTAATTCAATAGTACTTTATGTAATGACAAAGTTTTAAAATTCTCATTCAATTAACAGAATATAAAATTCAACTCCATAAGAACACCACTTAGTGAACGTAATAAACAAATGTTCTGCAAATGCTCGTTTTAAGATTCTTTCTGAAACAGATTTCGAATACATTACACAAACGACGCGAAACAAATATAGGAATTACTTGACTTTTTCAAGCTTACAGGCTAAGTTGAATATTTATGGGGTCTGGGTACGGATATTATGTCGTATTTTATTTACGCTAAAGAGACTCATACTTGATTTCCATTATTATGAACTTCGAAGAAACACTTAAAAAAATATTTAGTTACTTGTAATGTTAATTCGACATATTTTATGCATTTTGTATATGGGATAATATTATGGGGTAGTTGATTCTCTTTTTTATTTATTTATTCTTAGAAAAAGTGTACATTATTTACTTTTTAAATTTTGCCAAATTGTAAGCCAGTTTGTCGGAAACAAAACAGTTTATCATTTCACACTCCTAATGACAATGACAGGTAGGTACTTTTAAATAGTTAAATTAACACGTAAATAGTTAAAGAAGCCTTCACCACTATGGACAACACGACAGATAGTTTCCTCAAGATGGTTTTGAGCTGCGACTTAGTTACGCTTTCGTCATATATGTTCACCACCTCATTACACAAAGACGAAGTTATTCATTGCCTTATACGCCATCCAAAGTTTATGCCACCACTATACGGTTACATGGACTGACTTAGATATTAATACATATGGACAGACGTATCTTGTGGAACCGTTAACAAACAATTATTTAATCCTTCAGTTAGGAATATTTTAACGATACAGTAACTTGAAGGCTGATAGTGATATCCTGAACCAAATTATTAAGTTCGATGTGGAATTGTTAGACCAATGAAAGACTACTTTTCGATCAGACGATTGTATCTGAATGAAAATTAAACGAAGTCTGTGTGATGGCGACGTAACATAATCCATTATCTCATTTCATATTGTGGATATCGCTACAGGCAACTGTGGGTAAGGTCAGAAGAATCTCTGCGCTATACCATCTCATTACCTTTACAGCATATCAAAAGTCTGCCGCGGAGCAAAAGCCTCCCTTATTTATAAACTGTTATGGGGTATATTACAGATATAAATATGCATGTCATATTTATATCTGTAATATACAGGTATAAATTAGCCAGAGCGGCGACGTGGCGATTATGACATATGCTTCTAACAAAGGGATGTAGTGAACTGTCACAAGCCGATAAATAAGAAATAATAGTATAGAATATCTGGTCTTTTTAACGTTATTTGAGGAAGATAAAAAAGGTTTTTCTCTATTCCAAAAACCCTGTCAGAAATGAAAAGAGGCTTATCCAGTAGTGTGGCATATATAAAGGCTTAGACTTATGACTTTACGTTTGTCTTCCAATTTATGTAGCATTTTTGATAGATGGATGATTATTGAAATATTTAATCTTGTGATAATAACAGTTGCGTAATTATCTTAATAATTTAACAGCGTGATATCTTAACAATTCAAAGTATTTTAAAGTATAATGTATTAAGCAGAACACATGTTGTCTAATTTGTCGTTTTGTTGCCTATGAGTTTATCTGGGTAGGCATCAACCTTTCGCCTAATCCTGCCACCAAACAGCATTGCGTGCACTGTAGAGTCACGATCCGAAGAACATCGAGAGGAAGTATAATTGTAGACTATATGGTATTCGATCTTAGTGCTCAGAGGTGACAACGGATGTGTAGCCTTCTTTTTTTTAAATTGGTAACGTGGGCTGCAGCAGTAGCCACTCACTATCAGGTAGACGGTAAAATCTTACGTCACTTAATTTTTATAAAAAAAAACAAATGCTAGCTATTTTTATATTTCTGAATTGGCAATCATATACCGGACTTTAAAATTATGCAATGCTTTTGTTGGTTTGTTGGTTGTTTAGACAATGGGTAAGTCAGAGTATGCGTTTGGTTTGGTTTGGTAGGTAACAGCTTTTGCTTTGAATGTGCTTTTCATATATTTTACGTTTAATTCATGTAGATAATTTCATCACAAAAAGTCATAATTTCATTGCTTAGATCTACACTGAAATGTACGACGAAACCTTGTAGAGGCGGTGTAAAAATATCCAATAAAACATAACATCCCGTGGGTGTCGTAAGAGGTGACAGAGGGAAACATATCAGGAGATGAGCAGAAACTTTTTCTAATAAAGACAAATAATAAAAATCTGCAGTCTCCAATCCGCATGCCAAACGTGGAACCTATGGCAAGATTGCCCCTATGAGGCAATCTGTGGAGAGCTCAGCACCTCAGCAGTATACTTTAGTGGACTGTAATGGTAAAGGTATAACGAATGTAGTATCTTAGTCAAATAAAAATTAAGAAATATGCACGCAGCAGCAGAAAGTTTACTTTTAAAATTTAGAATAAAAAGTTAAAGCTATACCAACACAAAAACAGTTCGTAAATAAACAAATTAAAGTAAACTTAGTAAGTGGTAAGTCTTAAATCTCAGGATTTTCGAGTTAAAGATATTTTCTCAATCTCTACTAATTTAATGCCACTTTCCTGTTTGGTATTGCCGCATCATTTCTAAGCAAGTCTATTTTTATAAATATCTTGCAAAATTTATAATGGTGATGTTTACTTAGCACAAATTGTTGAACTAGATAACTACAACTTCCACCGTAAGTTTAACCCCGGCTACCTTCAGTTTTTGACTATTAATTTTTAGTCTTTAGTTTTTAGTCTTTAGTCTTTATTCCTTTCAAAAACTGAAGGTAGCTGGGCTAACTATGACATCGGGACATCAAACACCTCAGTGCTCCCCGTGACCATGGGTGCTGTAAAGCACCCGAAACGTGGGGAATTAAAAAGTTAAATTAAACGCTATAAAATCCGCAAAAATTAGTTTCATTAAATTTGTAGTCTTCGCGTAAATATAAGAAATCATTAATTACTAAAGATATTTCCGTCTCAAAATTTGAAAACAAGAGTGAAGTGAACAATATTAGTGCGTGTTGCCAATGATGACATAATAAATGAGACGTGGTCATTCAGTGCCGGTCGTATCAGACACTATGCGACCAATGAAGAGGACTGTGTTTGGTATTTCCCTTCGTGATAGACTTTGTAGTACCAGAATCAGAATGACGAGTAGAACCGAAGTAACCGACATAATCCAAAAAATCAGTAAGCTATAATAGCAATGGGCCGGCAATTTAGTTCGAAAAACCGACAATAATTGAGGAAGGAAATGTTCTTGAGAGACAGCCTCGCATCAGTAAGCGAAGTGTAGGGCAAGTCCTTACTATACGGACTGACGAACTAGTAAGAAATAAAGGTCAAGTCAATGAGTCAAGAAGGCAAGTCAATGAATGCAGGTAGGTCAGGACTTAGATTTGTAGCATACTTTGGGGGAAGCCTATGTTCAACAGTTATCTTTTAATAGGCTGTAATGATAACGATGAATATGATGGTATCACATGCAATTATACATAATAACATTCCAAATATATCTTACTCACACTCCGGGAAGTTTGGAACGCTATATATATGAATTATTTTATATACTTGTTGCTTGTACCTTATGCTTTTTCAATCTCCATATATGAGAAAACCTAGTGAAGAAATTAGCATCTTTGGTCATTCGTACGAATCTTACATAATAAATTGCAACATTGCAAATGTACAACCATAGAATTTATAAATAGTTACAAGTACTTAGGGCTAACAATAGACTGTAATTTTAGTGGGAAACTGATATTAACATTGTCTGTGATAGATTAAGATCCATATTATCTAGTCTTAATAATATAAAACTTATAGTTAGCAGGTCAATCTTAAGAAAGCTTTATTATGCACTAGCCGATTCAGCCCTGAGGTACGAACTAATTGCATATGAACGTACTTTCCAAACATATAAGGATAAAATTCTTAAGCTACAAGTTAGGTTAATACAATTGTTTATTGATAAAAAAACAAAGGAAAAATATAACATAGTCGGAAACTATAATAATTTATTTAAAAATTTTAGAATATTACCTATACATGTAAAACTTAACTACTTCATTACAATAGATCAATTTAAATCTCTACAGTTTAAAACAGTTCGAACATTTAGTAAAAATATTAGAATTACTTCTCGAAAGAAATACGTTGAGCATTTGAGGGTTAAAAATTATTACTGCAAGAGGACGAGAAAATATCTAGTACCACGTATTTTTAACGAGATATTTTCTGAAGACGAATTTTTAAATAAAGAAATATTCAAAAGGAAATTCAAAGCGTGGTTGCTAGATACGTGTTATAGTTAATACTGTCTAAATAAAAAAAAATAAAAAAATCGTCTTAATTAACAATTAAATGTATAATTATTAATTAGTTTAAATATTTATGAGCTTAAATATAATTAAGTATATAAATAACACTGCTAAGCTTAAATTTTATTTTTCTATTTTTTATCTTTATTTTTTTCTATTTTAAGTTTTAAATCCAAGATTAAGTTATTAATAGTAGGTACATAGAATGTAAGTGATGTATTCGCCAACAAACTGCCCTGGAGTTTGGTGAAATAAATGTAAGAAATAACCAACTGTATTTTTGTGCAATAAACAATAAAAAAGCTACGGTACATATAAAATTATTACACAATTACCGAGGAACACTTTATCTAACAAATTAAACTTAAATTTAAACGGGTTTCGAGCAATAAAATTAATTCTTATCTACAATTAATTTGGGGACACTGCAAGGCGTCGATTAAGATCGGTAACGACTTTTGAATTCGAGTTCAGGCTTATTGCGAAGAAATTAAAACAGTACTGCGAAAATTAACTTTTAATTTAAATTATGTATTACGTAAATTTTTTTGTGTAAATTATTTTCGTATATTTTAAATATACGAAATTAGAAGATGAGGCAAAATAAAACAAAACAATAATTACGCTTAAAAAATTAAAGCAGACTTCATAAAACTAAAAGTAATAAGTAATTTCCATATTATTTAATACCAGTATTTCGCTGCGGCTCCGTCTGAATAAGATATAAGATAACCTACGATATAAAAAATCTACGTTATTTAGATATAAGATAACCATTTTAGATGCTGCAGCGAACCTCGTCAAATTAAATGTCGAGAAAGTCGTCATTATGTTTTTTTTATAGAACACGAGTGACAGGACTAAGTTAGGGTGCCAAGTTTTCATCAAAAAAGGATCTCTCTTTCTTTACACTCACAATAATGGATTCTCTTACGGCACCATCACACGGAATTGTTTATTTTTTCTGCTGACTTCAAATAGGAGACGGTACTCAATTCGACTGTATGTTTTTTTATGTGTGTTACCTCATAAGTTTTTACTGGGTGAACCGATTTCGATGATTCTTTTTTTATTTGAAAGCTGGTACTTCACATGTGGCCGCTGTCTGTCGATATTAAAGTCGGCTGTACAAAATTTTCAATTTAAAATTATTTAACAATAACGTTGACGAACAAGAACACAGTTCACTTGGTGGTAAGTTAATGCTGTGGCCCATAGACATCTACATTTATCAAAATTACGATGCGTTGTTACCACATAGGACTTACAAGGGGCGTTCCCCACTCGTCATCACCGATTTCACTCAAATTTATAGGATATGCAGGACTTAATTAATGCTATATCAAAATTAGTACATTGGTTTAACGTTAATAATCTACATTTAAACGGAAATAAAACTAAATTTATTAAATTTACAACAAGGAATGTTAAAAATCTGAGTACCAATGTGTTTTTACATGGGGAGGAACTAAGCCCTGTTGAATCCACTGTTTTTCTTGGCATCACTCTCGATGCAAAGCTTCAGTGGAGCCCCCATATATCCAAATTAGCAAGCAGACTAAGTTCTGCAGCCTATGCTGTAAAAAGATTAGAGGTCTCACTAGTGCCGAGACAGCTATATTAGTTTATTTCAGTTATTTCCACAGCATAATGTCTTATGGAATTTTGCTATGGGGAAATGCGGCTGATTCAGAAACTATTTTTGTTTTACAGAAAAGGAATATTTGAACTATTTACAACCTAAAACCGAGAGAGTTTCTTAGAGATAAATTTAAAGAAATATATATATATATATATATATATATATATATATATATATATATATATATATATATATATATATATATATATATATATATATATATATATATATATATATATATATATATATATATATATATATATATATATATATATATATATATTAACTTTAACCTCTCAGTATATTTACGAAAATTTAATATATGTTCACAAAAACAAAGGTAGTTTTAGTAAAAAAAGTGATATACATTCTGTAAACACTAGGAACAAACACAAGCTAGTGATACCAGTTTCTCGACTCTACAGAGTCAGTAATTAATTCTTGGGGCAATACACATTATGCTTAATTTTAATACACATATTACAACAAGGTCTCGGAAAGTGTACAGACTCTATTACCAAGTTTAAATGTTTTGTTAAGTTGAAACTGTATAAAAATGGTTATTATAGTATAAATGAATACATGGTTGATAATAACCCCTGGAAATGAGGTGGTCGCTTCCAAGCTGTTTCTAAAGTATATTTTGTACTTATATAGTTTGTACAACCATTAATGTAAAATTTGCTTTTAAAAAAGTCCCGCTGGGTTTCTTGCTGGTTCGTCCCAGGTCAGTGATTCTTTTTTCGAACCAGTGGTAAAATAAAAAATGCCTTTCAATAAGAATTACACGTGTGATCTATATTGAATAAAAAATTATTCCATTCTATTCTATTCTATTCTTGGCTAGAAATGAAAGTAAACAAAGTAGAAACTTCAGATGGCCAAGCGTATAAAAAATAAAATTTTTTCGCGCCGTATAACCCATTTACGTTAGTGCGCATGTCGAGCATGAATTGGCGTAGCGGTAAGAGCTCGGACTAGAAATTCGATGGTCATGGGTTCGACTCATGAAGCATGAAGTCCACCTGATGGTAAGTGGTTACTGTCACATATATTCTCAATAAGGAGCAAAGTTCAGATGCGTTGTCACCCGTCAGGACTAAGATGGAAAGCGCCTTTTGCAGTAAAAAGGGTCTTCGGTTCTCTACACTCACCATACGAAACACAGCAGTGTTAAGCTGCTATTTTACACTGATATTCTGTGAAAGTGTGGTTCTTCCCCGGTCGAGCGACCCATTAGTGCTACAACTATACTACTAACACGGCTACTACACTTCGACGGCTCCGTGGCGCAGTGGCTTAGCAATGAGTTGCTGCGCTGGGGGGCGTGGGTTCGAATCCCGCACGGAACAAGTATTTGTATGGCCTACAAATGATTGTTCCGGGTCTGGATGTTTGTCCTTGTGAAATTTGTGTTTGTAAACTGCCTCCACGATACAGGAGAAAATCCTAGTGTGGGGGTAACGTTTTTTAAAACAAAGAAAAGAATAACATAGCTGAAGCATGGCTCTACTACGTATAATATACGTTGTGACCTCTGAGTACTATGATGGAATGGTTTGTTTCCAGTGAAAAGGGTTTTTGATTTTCTACACTCATAATACGAAACAATACACCATTAAGTACACATTTTATGTAAGAGAACCGACCCATTCGTACTATATCCATAATATATATTCAGCATGGCCTTGCAACACAAAATACATATTAAATAACACAAACTGACATAATAATAATAATAACACAAACAGAATATAAATCCCTTTGCATTTTCTATTGAATTTACCACGTGGAGTGCTCTGAAGAATTGTTCGGATTAATTCTAGCCGCCAAATTAGACGAACGCACATGGCGTCAAAATTCACGATACCATCCTCACCATCTGGATGCTTGGCGGTCCACGACGGTACGTTTTACTAGGAGTTTTCTTCCTGGTACAACTTCTCTGTGGAATTGTTTATCACCGGTAATTTTTCGGACCGATACAACTTAGGAACCTTCAAGAAAAGAGCTTAAACCTTTCTAAAAGGCCGGCAACGCATCTGCAATTCCCCTGGTGTTGCAATTTTGTTCATGGGCGGCGTTAGTCACTTACCAGGTGAACCGCATGCTCGTTTGCCCCCTCTCCTATAAAAGAAAAAATAACATTAGTAAGAAAATTGTTAGTAACAAGCTTGCCTTGCCCTTATGTATTTTTTTGTCTGAAATAAATTATTTTTATTTTATTTTATTTTTATAGAAGCCAGTTATTTGAATATATTAGATAAAATAAAATGTTATTTATATTTGTATGGAATACGAATATACGAAAATTAGGTTATGGCTGGCTTTACTGTGTCAAATTGATAGCTTGAATTGCACATTGATCTATAAATCAGATACTATTGTTAGCTCAAAACATTTATCGTTGTCTCGTGAGGCTGGATAACTTACCTGTTATTAATACAAGGGGTAACCTTTGCAAGCCATACTCGTTTATCTATTAAAATCCCTTAGAAACTGCTATTTATCTAGTGAAGATTATTGTTTTATTTACTCTTTAATTAAAAATAAATTGACAAATAATATTTAGGTAATATAATGGCACATTCATTTTATAAATTAAAATAAATAAAAATGCTTATACACAATTTTAAACATTGGAACATTATTATTTATCATTATTCAAAAATATTACACAAAAGTAACTAAATCATTAATTACAAAATACAAATTTACAATAATACAATAATTTTTTAAAGCGGTGCTTATGCAGCCTATACAACTTATCATAAACAAGTGGTAAAATCAAAAAAAAAATTGTACAACCGACTACAATAAAAATGTAATGATAACATCATCAATGTTGTCGACGTTATTTAAATACGCATTATTAAGGATTACTCAAAAACTACTGATCAGATTTCGATCAAATTAATATGGGACCACGAAAAAGCACCAGTTTTCAAATAAAAAAAATCATCAAAATCAGTTCACCTAAAAAAAGTTCTGAGGTAACACACATAAAAAATACAGTCTAATTCAGTACCTCCTACTTTTTTGAAGTCGGTTAAAATACAGCATTAACCTATGCTTAAAAACTAGATCTGTTTAGCCAACTAATCTTATGTTTATTATTTTATCCTAATAATCACCGTAATATATACACATTTTAAATAATTTAAATACGTAAAATTAAATAGTCTCAATATAAACTTTATTCGCAGTAGTTTGAAATACATTCTTAGTGCCGTCTCCTTTTTGAAAGTCGGCAGAAAAACAGCATTAGCCTACGCTTAGAAACTAAATGTAAGTTTAGCCAGCTAATGTAATGTTTATTATTTTATCCCAATATTAACCGTAACATTTACACTTTTTAAGGAATTTAATTACGTATAAATAAATAATCTCAATATAAACTCTATTCGCAGTAGATTTAAATATATAAAACTGCTGTAACAGATCTGGAAGTGGAAACAAGGGAAAGCTCTTTAAGATTTCCTCATAGCAAGATAATGCCGAGGTAACAGTCTGCAAAATGTGGAACAACTGTTAATCGATATTTCTTAGTGAGATGAAGAAACTTTAGAGTGTCTTAAGGTTACTACAACAGTAATTAGTTCAGAATGATTAAATAATGTTCTTTAATTATTTAGGTAAGAACAGCCTACCAAAAGGCCACAGCTGGACATAGGCATCCCCCATAAAATGACGGCTCCGTGGCGCAGTGGCTTAGCAATGAGTTGCTGCGCTGGGGGCCGCGGATTCGAATCCCGCACGGCACAAGTATTTGTATGGCCTACAAATAATTGTTCCGGGTCTGGATGTTACTCCTTGTGCAATTTGTGTTTGTAAACTGCCTCTACGATACAGGAGAAAATCCTAGTGTGGGGGTAACGTTTTATATAAAAAAAAACTAAATACTATATGGTGAGAGCTTCTGATTTATATCCTCGTGATGTCTGTTACTACATGGTCAATTCTTTATTATTACTTTAAAAGTGTTAACGATAATAAGGACAATATTCTTTGTGTTGGAGTAAGGGCGACAAATTTGCACACAGTCTACCTAATATATATTTTCTCTGTTAAGAATCAGACTTAGTTGCAGCGCAGAATATTCTATCTAATAAAAAATTTGAAGAGAAAATATTTTTATTTAGAACGATCTTTTCGAAACACTTTTTAATAACACTTCAGTACTTAATGTACTTAAATCCAAGATGTGATCTCGGTCAAAATAAAGGATAATTGAATGGCACGTGTCCATCATGGGTGGATATTTTCTTTAGTGATAAAGCTATCAGAATACCAGACTCGCCTACATCTAAGTATTTCAACCCTCCAGTACCTAAGTGATATTAGTCAAGAAAAAACCGCCGGTGACAGTAATGTCACAATAAATAACCACTTTAAAGGGCTTTAAATAATAAGGCCTTGATTTTATTTCATTGTATTAAACACGGTTCATCTTGTAATCTATCTTAAGTAACTTAGTGAGCCCAGGTAAAGAGGTCTTTGAAGCTTTAGAAATATCGACTCACATACAAAATTAATCCTCTTATGCTCCAGGGTGTTACATTTGAGCCTGTTCGTCAGAGTTAATCAATGTTATAGATTTTTATTATGTATTGTAAAACCGAAGTAATATCCTCATTCTAAGACTAATTTTTCATCACCATTATCATCATCACAACTGTGTATTACTTTTCATTCAAACACACTAAACATCACTCAAAACTGAAATTAACAATAATTTGAATGTTACAAACGGGATTGAATTAGGTTTTCTCGCGATCGGTGACGCAATGGCTGGGGCAACGGCATTGAGTTGCATCGCTACGGGCCACGGGTTGGGTCTGGATGTTTGACCTTGTGAAATCTATATGTATGACTGAAACTGTACCCTTACAATACAGAAAAGAATCCGAGTGTGGAGGTAACGTTTTCAAAAAAAGAACAAAATCTGTTTTAAGGCTCGCACTTATCAACTATACTACCATTATAGCCATTAATAGCCAATTATAATAATAATTAAAATTATTGGACCGTATAGTAGCGGTGTAAGAATATCCTCTGCTCTAACCCCTACGAGTATTGTCCCGTTGGTGTCGTAAGAGGTAACACAGGGAAACAAAACAGGAGATGGGCAGCTGTGTCTGCCTAATAACAACTAAAAAAGTAAAGGTTGCCACCCTTACAAGTGTGGTATATTTTTGTAAAAAAAATTACATTTTTATTCTTTGCAACGTTACTCGTAAGTAATAGAAAGTATGCGGATCACGCGCGTGTCCAGCCACGAAATTTTTCACCAACAAAACTCTAACAAAATAACGCAACTAATAAACAAGTTTCAACATGGTTATAAAAATGAGGAATTCAATTACTGCAAACGTGGTTTTCATAATACAATTGCGGTATATATATATATATATATGTACATATATATATATATATATATATATATATATATATATATATATATATATATATATATATATATATATATATATACCGCAAATAAAATGCCTACATCGGATTTTTTTCTTTTATTGTGTTCCTTAACACTTACATATATTCTTAATGAATAATCAAAATAGAAATGCGCGTCCCTGAGGACTTAGACAGAATGCCACGTTATTGGCAATAAAGGACTCCGGTTCACTACTCTCAACGTAGAAAAATAGCAGAAGTATGCTGCTATTTCACTCAGTATATGGGTGGGGCACAAATTGTCTATAATATTCTTATGCGTAGACTTAGGAACGCTAAGGGCTTAGTCTCAGATTATCTTTACATACATATACTAGATTAAAATCACTGATTCAATAAAAGTTAACCAAGTGACTGAAATTTCTCGCCTTGAAATCCATATCGGAATAAAAATTAGTTTTTAACATTAACGGAATTTAGTGACTTACGCAGTTTCAATACAGCTCGTGTTGAAGAAGTGATCAAGCGGAGCTCCAAAGTCTCTTCTGTCATCTATCTGCCAGAAAGAGGCAACTCACAGAATACCAGCGTAAAATAGCAGCTTAACTTAGTGAGTGTAGAGAACCGGAAACCCTTTTTACTGGAAACGAGGCATTCCATCTTAGTCCTCATGGGTGACGACGCATCTGCAAATTGATTCGTAATCGAAGATAGATTTAGATGTCTATGGGCCATTGCAACCACTTAACATCAGGTGGATTGTGTGCTCGTTTATCACCTATAAAAATCACCTATAAAAATGCAGGTGGCTCAAGACCGTGCTTTGTGGCATTCCTTGGAAGAGGCCTATGTACAGCAGTGAACTTGGGAAAGACTGTAATGCTGATGATAATGATGATGATGATGATGAGTAACATATGGACGCATTGTCCAAGAATTTCACTGTGGTGCTCCGGATCTTGATTTTTGTCCAAGTGGCATCTATGAATGTTAAGTTCCTCCACTATACACGAGAATTTCTAATACATACAACATGTAAACCCTGCACGTTTTCGTTATGTGCGTTATCAGAATCTGTATTTATACGTATAGAAATAACTTGACTTCAAAATTCTCGACCTCTTAAAATTCAAATTGAATTTTACTTTTTTTTATTTGCAAATTATATGTGTGGCCTCTGCATTGGTTGGTGAATAAGAAAGAGTATTGGCAAATACCCTGCTTACCGATGCGCGTGTCTGTTAGTTCAGATGTGAACACCATTTTTCACAAAATTAATGTAAGTATGTTATCTATTGTGAACATTGAAATCCTTTTAATAACGACCAAAAAAATTTTACTGTCATAAAGGCCATGCCTATATGTACATCTATACGACCCCTATTTGTTACATGTTGTATAAAAATCGAATACAATTGAATATTTCAAAAGCACCAAAGTATATAGCGACATAATGTCGGGTTCAAGTGACAAAAATAATTCAACCTTCTCAAGCGTATCCTTATCTATATAAATCTCGTCGAGTTCGGCTCTGTACCATGCTTCTTTCTATCTCTTTATTAATTCTCAAGAGTTTTGAGAATTAATCAATCCATAACATCCTATTAAAAATTTACTGCTAAATATAAGCCTTCCCCAAAGATTGCCTCAATAAGGGTTGAGGCATTCTATGCCTCATAAAGGATTGATTTGGGGGAGGCCTATGTTCAGCAGTGGACTTATGAGAGGCTGTAATGATGATGATGAAAGGGTTGATCTATGGGGTCATTCTTGGCAAGCGTTTTGGCAACCGTCATTTTTTGTTATTTCATCTGTTTTGTTTTCATCTGCTGCCTCTTGCGACATCCACGCGAAATGGGGCAGTAGAATATCTAACGCCGCCACTATAGGGCAAATATAATATGTGAACTCCAGTATTTCAAGAATTTACTAGCAAAACTTGAGTTCACTTTCATCTGATAGTTTATCATGTTTTTTCTTCATTTTTTCTCCTTCTTCTCCTCGTCAACTGCGTCCAACTAGCCAATATTTCTATGTTTGGGCGAGTCGCGTGGTCTAATAGTGCTTGTTCACTAAATTACAATATTAAGTTTTATTTTTTTAATAAGAATTACTTATCATAATAAAATTGATTTTACTAGGTGGTCAGACTCCTTTTCTGCCTTGGATTCCATCTGGGTAGGTATCATCCTCTTACTTATTTCTGTCGCCAAATATATCTTTGCTAGAAAAAAAAAACCCAGCGGGCCATTTTTGCACTGCTGTGTTCCATTCTGGCAGGTATAGAGAGTCAGTATATTTACAGGCTGTGAGTCATGCCATCTTAGTTCTAGGAGGTGACAACGCATCTGTGATCTTCTTTGTATTGCAGAAGCCACTTACTATCAGGTGAGATGTTAATTTGTTTGTCACTTTAGTTTTATAAAAATAACTATTACGAATAATGATGCCGATATAAGAGTTGACGATACGAAGTTTTAAATTGATGGGTATAATATAAAAGATAAAGTTGCCTTTAACTAATATTTTTTCTTGCTTCTGAATATTTACTAACTCTAATAGAAAAAGAGCGCGAGCGTTAAATTAATAAAATACATTATGTTTAGTACCACTAAGTTTAATTATAGAACGTTAAGGGTTTTCACGCGTCTACTCAGAACAAATTTAATAAAGTCTTACGCTTTAACATCTTGGTTATATTAATTTTAAAAAAGAGCATGTCTATGTAATTTCTATAATAAAAACGAACTGATATGAAATTTTAATTTTAACAATTTATTTGACTCCCAAAGCTTTTAATTTTTTATAGGGTAAGGGTGACAAATGAGCACACAGTTCACCTGATGGTAAGTGGTTGCTGTGACCCATAGACTCTATCTACATCTATCTTCGATGACGAATCAAAATTCAGATGCTTTGCCAGCCGTGAAAATTAAGATAGAATGCCTTGTTTCCAGTAAAAAGGGTCTCTGGCTCTATACACTTACCATACGGAACACAGCAGCCTTAGGGTGATATTTATGCTGGTATTCTGTGAGAGAGTTGTCCTTTCTATACTGTGACTCTTAGACATCTATCATCAATTAATAATGAATATACAAATGTGTTGGTATCCATTATAACTAAGATATAATGCCTCGTTACCAGTAAAATGGGTCTCCAGTTCTCTAAACTCACCATACGAATCGTAGCAGCATTATTTGACTGTTTCACGCTGGTATTCTGCGAGAAAGTGGTCCTATTGTTCTTTTTTTTTTCTCGTTACTTTACTCTACATTAATTTACTGATATAACATTAATTTATGTATATAAAATGCCTACTCATCAACATAACAAAATCCTATTGTCAAAACTTTTTTTAATGAAAAGAAGTAAGCTTTATATTCATAAAACATGAAATGTGATGCTATACAAAAAAACCTCAAATATTTTTAGCTCCGTGGGTATTGTACAAATATATTTATCTCGTAATTGAGCGCAGCAGTACGTGACGTCTCGTTGGTGAGCTTTCGTAATATTCACGTCGGCTCTTAATCGCTGAATATACATTGATAAGCCGTGACTAGCGCTTATAGTACTTATCTTCCTTTTGCAAGGGGAGTTTAAGACGTAACATTCGATAAGTTGTTTGAAGGTGCCGTGCGAAAATAGTGGGTAGAAAATAAAAAGAGATACGTAAAAGTGTGTGTAGAACTCGAAACACCCCTACTCTTTAGAGTAATGTATAATTTTACGCAGGCGAAAGTGCCGGATGATTCTGTCAGTGTTATTAAATCCGTTATCTTGTTTGATATTGTTCCAGAATATGTACAGAATGTTGTTGCTGTAAAATGTTGACGTCCATCATCTACATCATGACACGATTTACTGTATGGTCGAATTGCATTTTGCGATGCGCTGATAGTGTTGTGCGTTATGCGTATTGCGTATGCAAGAGAGCAAGTTGGACAACCACTCTCACGTTCCACATGCTATTTTTTTTTAACATATTGAGATTAACGATACTATATCATACTAAATAATTTTTAACATATTCTTAATATATATCTTATTATCCTTATACCAGGTGGAAGAGCAACGCTGCAGTTATATTATGGTACAGTTTGTTGGGTGTGTATAAGTAAAGTGATGAGTGACATATGGACGCAATGTCCAAGAATTTCTCTGTGGTGCTCCGGATCTTGATTTTTGTCCAAGTGGCATCTATGAATGTTAAGTGCCCAATATTAGTAGCACAACTAGCCAATATTTCTATTTTTGAGCGAGTCGCGTGGTCTAATTGTGCTTCTTCACTAAATTACAATATTAAGTTTTTTTTTTAAATAAGAATTACTTATCATAATAAAATTGATTTTACTAGGTGGTCAGACTCCTTTTCTGCCTTGGATTCCATCTGGGTAGGTATCATCCTCTTACTTCTTTCTGTCGCCAAATATATCTTTGCTAGAAAAAAAAACCTAGCGGGCCATTTTTGCACTGCTGTGTTCCATTCTGGCAGGTATAGAGAGTCAGTATATTTACAGGCTGTGAGTCATGCCATTTTAGTTCTCGGAGGTGACAACGCATCTGTGGCCTTCTTTGTATGAAGATGGCTGCAGGTGTCCATGTATTGCATAAGCCACTTACAATCAGGTGGGATGTAAATTTGTTTGTCACTTTAGTTTTATAAAAATAACTATTACGAATAATGATGCCGATATAAAAGTTGACGATACGAAGTTTTAAATTGATGGGTATAATATAAAAGATAAAGTTGCCTTTAACTAATATTTTTTCTTGCTTCTGAATATTTACTAACTCTAATAGTAAAAGAGCGCGAGCGTTAAATTAATAAAATACATTATGTTTAGTACCATTAAGTTTAATTATAGAACGTTAAGGGTTTTCACGCGTCTACTCAGAACAAATTTAATAAAGTCTTACGCTTTAACATCTTGGTTATATTAATTTAAGAAAAAAAGAGCATGTCTATGTCATTTCTATAATAAAAACGAAATGCGTGTGCGAACTGATATGACATTTTAATTATAACAATTTATTTGACTACCAAAGTTTTAATTTCTTATAGGGTAAGGGTGACAAACGAGCACACAGTCCACCTGATGGTAAATGGTTGCTGTGACCCATAGACTCTATTTACATATATCCTCGATGAAGAATCAAAATGCAGATGCTTTGTCAGCCGTGAGGACTAAGATGGAGTGCCTCGTTTCCAGTAAAAAGGGTCTCCGGCTCTCTACACTCACGATACGAAACACAGCAGCGTTAAGCTGCTATTTTGAACTGGTATACTGTGAGAGCGTGGTACTTTCCCGGTCGAGCCGAACCATTCGTATTACAACTATACTATTATTATACCTGCAGCATGGCTCTACGACGTCCAAAAAAGAAATATTTTGTGGTGATCTATTGAAATGGGTCAGAACTATCAGAACTAAGTTTGTTCTTAGAGTCGTTGACGTTGATTATATATAAAACTAAGAATCCTTCTCTCCGTTTCTTATGTGCTATGAGTCTGCAGGTTCGAATCCTGGATGGAACTGGTATTTTATATGGACTACAAAATAATTCTAGATGATAGATTATTCCAGACGTTTTTTTTACAGAATAGTGGTGACAAACAAGCACACAGTCAATCTGATGGTAAGCGGATGCTTTGCCTCTTAGACATCTATCATCATTTAAGAATAAATATACAGATGTGTTGATATCCCTGATAACTAAGATGGGATATCACGTTACCAGTTACAGGGGTCTCAAGTTCTCTAAACTCACCATACGAATCATAGCAGCATTCTTCGACTGTTTCACGCTGGTATTCTGCGAAAGTGTGTTCCTTTCTTTTGGTAGTTATTTCTTTTTTTTTTCTTGTTAGTTTACTCTAAATTACTTTGCTGATATAACATTAATTTATGTATTGTTAGGAATGAGGTTAAAATAATAAAAGAAAATAAGAAATATTGAAGGTAGAACTATAATCTCCCGCTTGTTTTAGCAGTATAAAGTATCACGCAGTCGACTAAGAGGGATCAGTCAGTCTGTAATTCTAAGAGCACCACTGTCGTTACTATGCCCGTTGGGGTATTCTACTAGTGTAGGCAAGGAAAGTCGTATTGCTGAGAGGCTGCCCTGTGTTACATTGAGATTGGTAGTGATTCTATTGGTTTGCATACTATGGTGTTATCATTTAATTGGGTCCTGATAGTAAGCAGGATTTGTTACTGGGTAGTATTCTTTTATTTAAATAGTTTTGAAAATAATTTTTAACATCAGAAGTGGAATAGTTTCTAAAAGTATATAAAACGCCTACACATCAAGATAACAAAATCCTGTTGTCACAACTTTATTAAAGAAAGAAAGTAAGCTTTATATTCATAAAACATGAATTCTATTGTTATACAAAAATACCTCAAATATTTTTAACTCCGTGGATATTGTACAAATATATTTATCTCGTAATTGAGCGCAGCAGTACGTGACGTCTCGTCGATGAGCTTTCGTAATATTCACGTCGGCTCTTAATCGCTGAATATACATTGATAAGCCGTGACTAGCGCTTATAGTATTTATCTTCCTTTTGCAAGGGCAGCTTAAGACATAACATTCGATAAGTTGTTTGAAGGTGCCGTGCGAAAATAGTGGGTAGAAAATAAAAAGAGATACGTAAAAGTGTGTGTAGAACTCTAAACACCCCCTACTCATTAGAGTAGTGTATAGTTTTACGCAGGCGAAAGTGCCGGATGATTCTGTCAGTGTTATTAAATCCGTTATCTTGTTTGAGATTGTTCCAGAATATGTAAAGAATGTTGTTGGTGTAAAGTGTTGACGTCCATCGTGTACATCATGACACGATTGACTGTATGGTCGAATTGCATTTTGCGATGCGCTGAATGTGTTGTGCGTAATGCGTATTGCGTATGCAAGAGAGCAAGTTGGACAACCACTCTCACGTTACACATGCTGTGATTTTTTTTATTAACATATTGAGATTAAAGATACTAAATCATACTAAATAATTTTTAACATATTCTCAATATATATCTTATTATCATTATACGAGGTGGAAGAGCTACGCTGCAGCTATATCACGGTACACGAGTAGCACTAATGGGTCGGCTCGACCGGATAAGGAACACGCTCTCACAGTATATCACCGTAAAATAGCAGCTCAATGCCGCTGTGGTTGGCATGATGCGCATAAGGAACCAGAGACCCTTTTTACTGGAAACGAGGCATTCCATCTTACTCCTCACGGGTGATAACGCATCTGCATTTTGATTCTCAATCGAGGATAGATAGAGATATCTATGGGCGACAAAATCCACTTACCATCAGGTGGACTTTGAGCTCGTTTATCACCCTTATTCTATAAAAACAAAACATGAAAATATACAATTATTTTTAAAAAGTACAAATAAATAAAATTGAAATATATTTTAGCAATGTCGAAATAGCAGCTTTTTACATGAAAGTATATATAGTACCGTACCGGCAGGCAAAGTGTAGGGCGTTCCTGCACTAGATTGTTAATGGATGCACGTTGCTCAGGAGCCTGCTTTGTGGCATTCCATAGGAGAGACCTGTGTGCAGCAGTGGACTTGTGACGGGCTGTAATGATGATGATGACGATGATAGTACTTATAAGAAAAATTGTTCTTTTGTTAAATTTTAATAAAATTATTTTTTGTCTATCTGTCTGTTTGCCAGTCTGTCTGTTTGTAATGATTTCACTGATTTCGGCGCAAATTTCACTGGAGATAGTGTGCTTTTGTTTTAGAAAAAAAATATTGGGTTCCGTGCAATAAATTAAAACCCTTAAATAATAATTAATAAAACTAAAGCTAAATAATAATTTATTATACATTCCTACAACCCGCGCTATAGCTGTAAGAAATTTAGCTGCGTTTCCTTGCTAAATGACTTACACTGTCTTTCAGCGAGAAAAGAACTAGCCCTCTCGTCACCAGTGGCATATTATGACGATCACCATGCATCATAAATATCATATCACCAACTTTATTACAAGCCACAAGTCCACAACTTAACAAAGGTCTCCCCTGTAGATTATCACAAAACATTAATCCTGAGCCATCTGCACCTACTGACTCGCTGCATGTTTCATTTGGTTGTAATTTCATCTAGGATGCCAAACGCTGTGCTCGTTAGAACGAGGCTGTCACTCGAGAACCTCTCTTCCCCCTCAGTAGTTAGGTTTTCGAGCTATACAGCTTGCTAGTGTTTCGATTTAAGAGAATATTATTGTTGAATGCTCCTGTATTTAAACGGCTCAGAACCGTAGTTTGGGGCGTTCATTAAAATACGCCTATGTTCAGAAATGGACTTGTAGAGGGCTGTTATGAATGAATGAATTGATAATTGAATTAATATATATTTAAAAAAATATTTCGATCGCTTTCTTACCATAAATCCATCTCGGAAATGAGAGGAGTCTTGTGCCCATCGGTGGGACGTACATATATATGCTGTAACTTTAATAAAATGTATAATACCTAACACTTACGATATAATATAAATCTTGGTTATTGTTTTATCACAAAAGAATAAAGTAGAATCAATTTGGTTTATTGAACTTTTTTACTTTATTGATTTTTTTAGATTACATGTAATTCTTATTGAAATTATTTTTTTTACTTTTACCACTGTTTCGAAAAAAACCTCTGTCTTGAGAAGAACCAGAATAAAACCCAGCGGGCCAGTTTTTAAATATTTAATATGAATTTAAAATATATTATTTTATACAATTAGTATGAAAACATTTAGAAACAGCATCACCTCAGTCCCAGGGGTTATTTTCAATCTTGTACTCTTTAGTAGTATAATAACCTTATGTGAAATGTATATTTGTATAAGACTGCAAGTTTCTACTAGCAGTTTTATTTTACTTTAACCACGACGTAAATAAAATCAAAGAAAATCAAAAAGTTACAAGTGTATCACTTGACAAAATACGGTCTCTTTAATATTGATGTACTCGTAGGTTACATATAACAAGACATTCGTGACCTTTCCAATGACGGCATCCTATCGGATAATAAGCATCTTCCATAAATCCGAACTTAAGGGCCATGCTCAGTAAACTTTACAGTTAAATAAAACAAATAAATAAAGTTTTATTTCAAATTTTATGTCCGAGAGGTTAGTAACATCGATAAGCTTATAACTATGGTAGTAAAAGATGATGTGTTTTTACTGTGGCTGAACACTCGACTGCCTCGTTGGATTACTACTAGTAAACTTGTTGATTATAAGGTCATGGCTGATTACGAATCCCGAGTTAGGCCAAAATAAGGAATTAGATTTTTCCCTCAAGGAATTCTCATTAGTAGTCAGAAAATTAGCTTTGTTACAACCCGATGCCTCGGAAAGCACGTAAAGCACATAAAGCCATTGGTACTGCGCCTGATCTCTCTCCAATCGTGTCGGATCACCATCCTATCGGACTATCAGGTTGAGGGAATAGAGAGTGCACCTTTGCTGCCAGAGTTGAAGTGAATATCAGTTACAACGGACAAGCGATTTACTCAGATTCAAGTAGTCTCGCAAGTTAATCAAACTGACATCCTTAGGGTCAATAAAATTTAATAGAATAAAATAAACAACTAACATTACAAGTGAAGGGCTGCAATGATAATGAAAAAAACCTTCCTGCATCTCTTACTAGGTACATACTCCATCTAGTGGGGGGCTACCCTACACCTGGACCAACACGCCATGGCTGCCACTCAAGGACCAATATAATATATAAGCGGTCTTTTGCCATTTCAGCTTACTTGTTAGTTATTCTGGTTCTACAGTGAATATCGTCACTATGAATTCTTTCACTAAGAGAAACTCTGATCATAGATTTCACCATAGCTCGCTGAATGACTTTCAGCAGATCCGATCCTTATGTGATCACTGGAAACACGGACTGGTTGAATGACTCCTGGAAACAACACTAGTAGTTAGTATAATACAGATTATTCATAGAATCAGGCATTTATTAGCAGAAATCTATTTTACTAAAGATGTGAAAAAAAATTATGTCCGATCTACCTGAAAAATAAATATATAATGTGTCTTATTTAGTAACACCCGCGTGCATTATTACTGCCACTACTAAACCCAACACCACTTCCCCAAGCACCACTTTCCTACAACAAGTGGTAAAATTTAAAATTTTGTAGCCGCCGTAATTTTGGAGCCGTGGTAGCTCAGCGGGTTAACATTCGCTGTTATAATATATAGTAACTTATATATAGTGAAGTCCCCAACACGCATTGGGACAGCGCGCCGGACAATTTGTTGCCCTAATACCCTCTCAGATGTGAGAGTGTAGTGAGTAAGAGGCCTGTGCCCAGATTTACACTCTGTACGTTGTCAGTTGTACAATTTACTTTACTTTTGTGTGGAATATTAAAGCCGTAGAACCCATCTAGTAGTTTGTATAAAAGTCTTTGCTTTGGTATGAAAAACATACCACCTACGCTAATACACGTGTTTTCATCATCATAAAAATAGACTCTGCTATAGCTAGCCGATAAATGTGCTACACAAGACACACCATTTTACTTTTCGAAGGGATTTCATCAACTTATTATTTTCACTTCTGTACAAAAAGTATACAGCAATATAGTATAGTTAGTAGGTTAGGTAGTTCTTTTTAAAACAAATTTGATAACGTGAATCAGTCTTTTATACGTCACGGCTAATGCAATAAAAAACTCACAAAATTTTTACAGACTTATAAAATTTATTTGAAAGCATAAGGGATATTTAGCTCAGACAGATTTTATTATTCGAGGAATTTGGAAAAACGTGATTTTTATAATATAATTTAGTTTTAGAACTCAGGGTAACGCAGCCCCATTGTATAATAACTTAAACTGAATCAATACTAATAAAAAGTATAGCACATGAATTATAATTAATAGACTCAGACGTTACTCAGCAGAAATCCATTATATCAATAATTAATAAGCTAATATCCGCGTAATAAAATAAAATAATGTGTCTTACCCACTTTGAAGCGCACCTCCAATCCTCCTTCACAATAGCGTGCACTATCCCCGTCGCTACTTATCCAAACACACTAAGCATATTGCGAGTTAATTAAAAGAATTTATGTTATGGTTTTACCATGTTATTTTTTTATTACATCACGATTAAATAACTATCTTATAAATGTTGCCAATATAGAGTTTTACATTTTAAAACACCACCTTCAAATTTTCACATTCTAATTTAATCCATCTCGGCTTTTCATTTTTAGTATATTCCACTAGAATAATTCACATTTAAAGAAAAAGTTTTTTTTTTTTCAATTCAAAACCCAAACTTATTCAGTGAAATGTGTTTAGCACGCAAGCTAAGAGCCATCACAATAATTAGTTACTTACTGACCCAAGTATTTAAGAAACAAGAAGTAAGAAGAGGTTTAAAAGTTGATGCTATACTTACCATTAAATTCAATATTATCGAGATGAAAATTTTATTCCTATTAACACTTAACCACCTTTTTATCGTTAGTAAATCCTCATGGATAGAGTCTTCTGCGGGTGCAACAGAAATGTTATGCCGGACTTTTACCGGTTAAAACCCCCTGGTGGTCACCCTCAGTGTATATCAGGGGTCCCGAGATCTCCATTTGGAACGCAACCGGGGCTCCCCTCTCGCTTCGCTTTATTAAAGCTCGTTCCGGAGGCAATCCTTAATGCTGCCAGCATCTTTGCAGTGCTGTCATTGTGTACAGGATCACTTTCTAGTCACCGTCCTCGTAAGATTTAACAACCCTCTGTTTGTGTTTTGTGTCACAACAACCTACCCTCCGTCTGACATACCGCTATCATGTGATTGGCCTTATTTTTTGTTAAAATTTGATAAGTAGATACAATTTGTAAATTAAACACTTAATTCGTAAAAGTCTTGCAAAAATATTCGCTTGTTCATCGCATTTTGGTGATTAAAATAACTGTAAGCATATAATCAAGAATCGAGATAAAAAAACATTACTAAAAAATTTACTTTTTGGACTAGTTCAAAACATAATTTAAGTAATTGTAGAATACAATCAAAGTTATAAATCTGAAACAATCTATTTTTACAAAATTGCAAGATCTTCAAGTTTACACCCCATTTTTCCGAGCATTTAAGTCATCTGAGAACGTGTCGGTCCATGTGAGCCTAACAAAAAGTTACGTTAACTCCTCGTAATTTTTTGTCTTCGCTACGTTACGTTCCGTCGGTATCACAGATCAGCAAAAATATTGATTCATGTACCTAATCTAAACGAGTGTACGCAAAAACTTGCCAAACGCAAACGCCACGCTGCCAGATGCGTGAGCTCTCTCTTTGCGTCCAACTCGACTCTAGATGACGGGAACAACACACCGCCGACAATCCCACGATGTGAATGCTCCATGCCGGATGTTCGGTTTACACAGCGCTCGGTTCGCAAAGCACTCTTCTCCCTGGAAGTCAGCAAGTCAAGTGGGCCTGATGGAGTCCCTGGCATTGTGCTGAAGACGTGTGCTCCGGAGTTGGCACCGGCTTTAACGCGTCTTTTCCGGTACTCCTACTCCCAAGGCGTAGTCCCGAATTCATGGAAGACAGCTTTGATCCACCCGATCCCTAAAAAAGGCGCTCGCTCAGACCCGTCCAACTACAGGTCTATCGCCATCACCTCCTTGTTCTCCAAAATAATGGAATCCATTATAAACTGCCAGCTCATGAGGTATCTTGAGGATCACCAGCTGAATAGTGAGCGCCAGTACGGTTTTCGTCGGGGTCGATCAGCTGGTGATCTTCTAGTCTATCTGACTCCTAGATGGGCGAAGGCAGTAGAGTCCAAGGGGGAGGCATTAGCCGTTAGTTTGCACATAGCGAAGGCCTTCGATCGGGTCTGGCACAAAGCGCTTCTTTCGAAGCTTCCTTGCTATGGGTTTCCCGAGAAATTGTGCAAATGGATCACTAGTTTCCTTGCTGATCGGAGCATCAAGGTCATAATAGACGGTGCATGCTCTGATTTCAGGCCTATCAACGCTGGTGTTCCATAAGGCTGCGTGCTATCACCAACGCTGATTCTCCTGCATATTAATGATATGTTGCTAACTGGTAGCATTCATTGCTATGTGGACGACAGCACTGGTTGATGCCTTATATACCGGTCGTGCCAATATTTCTCGGGAAAACGTCGCCGAGTACTGGGACAAACTTGTGTCTGAAGTCGAGTCTTTGCTTAACAAAGTCTAGGATTAGGAGCAACTAAATCTAGTCCAGTTCAATCCCCAGTAGACACAAGTTTGCGCGTTTACCGCTAAAAACAACCCTTTTGTCGTATCTCCTCAGTTTCAAAGCACTCCCCTTGCTGCCTCAGCTAGTATCGGAATCCTTGGCGTCAACATATCGAATAGTGTGCAGTTTCGTGGTCACTTGGAAGGGAAGTCCAAATTGGCCCCTAAAAAGCTTGGCGTGCTCAGCAGAGCGAGACAGTATTTCATCCCGGCACGTCGCTTGCAACTTTACAAAGCGCAAGTTCGGCCCTACATGGAATATTGTTCTCATCTCTGGGCCAGGGCACCCCAGTGCCAGCTCCTTCCACTTGACCGCATCCAGCGCAGAGCGGTTCGAATCGTCGACGACCGAGTTCTTTCTGATCAGCTCGATACACTGGCACTGCGTAGAGATATTGCATCTCTTTGCGTATTTTATCGCATCTATCACGGGGAGTGCTCTGAGGAATTATTCGGACCAATTCCAGCCGCTCAATTTCACCATCGCACATCGCGAAAAAACTCGCGTTACCATCCATGCCATCTGACTCTGATCTCACTGTGCGATTTAGAAGAAGTTTTCTCCCTCACACAACTTCCCTGTGGAATCGATTACCACCATCGATATTTCTGGACCGATACGACTTAGGGAGCTTCAAGAAAAGAGCTTACACCTTTCTAAAACGCCGGCAAAGCAACTGCAATTCCCCTGATTATGCGGTTGTTCAAGGGCGGTGGTAGTCACTTACCATCAGGTGAGCCGTATGCTCGTTTGCCCCTCTTCTATAAAAAAAAATGCGTAGAAAAAGTACATGAACTCACACTATCAAATAACGTAAAATGGCCGAAATATATGATTCCATATACTATAATCTCACATACCGCTATCAGTTGGTTAAGGGTTAGTGAAATGAGGTTTTCCTTGTTAGTGTAACGATTCAATTTTAATTTAATCCACGAACTAGATCGTTTTAGAATTCGTTCCGTCAATAAACGCAGAATCATATTCAAAAGTGTTGATGGAAGATTCCACTATCCCAAGAAAAAGATAGAATTAGCATCTTAAAAATGCTGTTACTAGAATATCAGGTTATAGAATGGTAAGTGGTTTTGCACAACGTATCTCCTTATCTATTTCATTTTACCGTAGAAAAATATTCAATTTACTTATCTACAGTCCGGAGAGGCTCAAGGTAAATTATGTAAATGTAATGAAAAGATGCAAACGGATAATATAGAAAATTCATTATTCGTTTTAATTAATTATTTATTTAAACTCATTGTTGTACACAAATTAAATAAACACTAATGACATGCTATAAGGATATTATTTTTATTATAAACATAAAATTAGTATGCATAAATAGTTAAAAAAAACCGGTAAATAGTATATATCATCATCATCATTATCATTACAGCCCTTCACAAGTCCACTGCTGAACATAGGCTCCTTCAAGGAATGCCACAAAACACGGTCCTGAGCCACCATCCATCATCACTATGAGCAGCCATCATCACTGGAAACACGCACTGGTTGTACAGTCTCGTTTTCAAGTTTTGAGGTATACCTGACGAGAAGATGTGCCGTAATTTCCCGAACGCTGCACAACCGAGTTGAATCCGTCGATTGACCTCTCTGTCAAAGTTGGACTTACCTAGTCAGACTATTTGTCCCAGGTAAACATACTCGTCAACAACTTTGAGCTCAGTGCTCCCAACAACTACCGTCATAGGTGTGACATGGACGTTAAACATGATTTTTGTTTTATCCATGTTCCTCTTAAGACCTATCATCGGCAAATCGAAGGTGAGTGATGTACTCGCCATTGACGTTAATACCGTATTCTTTCCACTCCAGTAGCTTAAAAACGTCTTCCAATGCATTGGTGAAGAGTTTTGGGGATATAACGTCACCTTGTCTTACACCTCTCTGCAGTTAGATAGGTTTCGTACTCTGATTCTGGACTCGGATAGCCATCGTAGCCCTACTGTTCAAACATTTCAGCACTTCTATATACCGATAATCAACTTGGCACTGAAAGGACTATGGCACCGTCCAATATTCGATGGAATCGAAGGCTTTCTCATAGTCCAAATAGGCAAGGCAAAGTGGCAGAGTGTATTCTTCTGTCTTCTGTATTTTTGCTATAATTTGTCCAAGGGTGTGTATGTGATCTATGTTACTAAAGCCTTTTCGAAAATCGGCTAGTTCGGGAGGCTGGAAGTTGTCGAGTCTACGTGCGAGACGATTCGTAATGACTCTTGAAAACAGCACGAAGACGCGGCTCAGAAGGGAATTCGGTCTGTAGTATTTTAAGAGAGCGCTATCGCCTTTCTTGAAGAATAAGACCACCGCACTTCTGCTTCACGCCTTCGGAGTAGTGCCACCATGGAGGACGGAATTAAAGAGCTTCTGAAGGACTTCAAGTACCAGTTTTCCACCCGCTTTCAGAAGCTCCGCTGTTATTCCATCCTCGCTCGAGGACTTGCCGTTTTCAAGGTGCTGGAGAGCCATTCTAATCTCACTCAGCCATTCTAATTTCTAATACTCGTCATCGTTGGAGCCACTCCAACGATGACGTGTACAGCTGTCCATAGAACTTCTCAGTTTCACTCAAAATCTCAGGTGTCCCAGAAACGATGCTGCCAAACTTGGTCTTCAGCTTTTACAGTTGGCTCTTTCTGGCAGACAGATCTCTGGCAAAGACTTTGGAGCCTTGGTTCCGCTCGATCGCTTCTTCAATACAAGCTGTATTGAATTTGCATAAGTCCCGCCGCATGGATCTGGAGATCTGTCTATTCAGTTGCCTGTATGCTGTCAAATCTGTTGAAGACTACAGCTTAATTTCCCGTCTAACAGCCATGAGATTAAGAGTGTGATCGGAGAGTTTTTGTGTTCTACGGCGGGTCTTGCAGAGTTTCGACTGCATGGACAGTTTCCACTAGCTTATCATTCATATCGTCCACTTCATTGCAGTATTCTATACTGAAAGGTTTCGGGGCTTTGGACTAGAGCACGAGGGGACGGAGCGTTGACTTCATTGGACGAAACCTCTCCAACGTTTAGGTACAGTGTGCCTCTAACCATTCGGTGATTGCTACCAGTTTTCACCCTCCTGATCACTGAAACAACAATGAACAGTTGTCTTCTGGTCGTCATAATGAAGTCAATCTCATTTTTGTCGAACCGTCGGGGCTCGGCAGATCTACTTCCTGTGGGGCCGCTTCTGAAAGAAAGAGTTCATCATAAAGAGTCCTTCTTTTTCAATAAAATCAGCCAGCTGCTGGCCCCTTGGGTTCCGTTGTCCTATTCCGAATTTCCCTACTTTCAGCTCACCGTTCTCTCTTGTGCCTAGTTTTGCATTGAAGTCTCCCATTAACACCGTATAGTGGGTTTTGAAGGAATGCATGTCTCTAGAGATATTCTCATACATTTCCTCCACTTCGTCATCGGGGTCTGCCGAGGTTGGTGCGTAAAACTGTATGGCCTTCAGCGAATACCGTTTGGTGATTCTGAGTATAAGGTGCGCAACCCTGGTCGACACACTCCCAATCTTTACAACGTTGTTAACGAGAGACTTGTGGACGATCAATCCTACACCTCCTTGGGATAGATGTTCGGGAGGGCGAACATCTATCCCAAGGTGATAGAAAAAGTTGCCGGGTTCGAGGATTACCGTGTCGTCCCCCTCTCTTCGGAACTCGGATAATCCTATAATATTCTAGCGCAACTTGCCTATCTCTTCTTCCGGCTCCAGGATTTTCTCGTCAGTCCTCAGGGTGCGTGCGTTATAAGTTGCCAGTTCGAGTCGTCGTAGGTGGCAGTCGAATCGAAAAACTCCACCGGAGATTCTTAGCACCCCCTGCCCCGCCATTACCATGGTCGCCACCGTAGCCAGTTTATTAATTGGGGGGTATATTGCCATAGTTGTTGGCAACCGCATTTTTTTTATTGTGAAATTGCTGGTATCAGGAAGATGCTGCTGCCTATCTTCTGCCTGTTTCCCTCTGTCGTCTTTTACGACACCCACGGGAAGATATGGGGTAGTGGATATTCTTAACCGCCACTACACTGCAAATTAGGTATATGTATAAATAAGAATAAAAGAGAACGAGTGCTTAATGTAAAAATCTCGTGGTACGATGTTTGTTCACGCTAATGTTCCAAACTACTCAACCTATTTTTAAATAAATTTTATACAAATACAAATAGTATAGGTTTAATTCCGATAAATATCCCTCAATTTTTATTACCAATTTAAGAAACAGCCAGCTAGTATAAATATTCGGTTATACGAATTTGTGTCAACTGTTTCCTCTATCAAATATCAACATTTCCACAGTGGCGGCATAAAGAAACCAACTATCCGTTTCGTGCTATAGGTGATGTTAAAGACGATTACAGGAATTCTAGTAAAATTAATATAAATTATTTCCTCCGCTATATGAGAGTTTATCTAACGTTAAATATAAATATTTGCCAAACACTGAGATCGCTATTCCGCCTATCCATGCGTGAGATTATGGCAAAAACAGGATTATGGCAAAATCATTCCAAAAACTGGAGAGACCCAGGAGTAACCGCTTCTTTATTTTCTTTAATATCAGCGAGTGAATGTTACGCGCTGATAATGAAGAAAATTAAGAAAAATATCGTACACTCCTGTAAAGTTTAATTCAATTTATCATTATTTAAAAAAAAAAATTATATACACTCTTCTTTCACCTGGACGGGTAGGCTGAGACTACACATTTCTAATTGACTTGATACTGACACACTTCGCTATTTTCTTTCACATCCATATAATAGATATTTGCCTATAAAATTTCCGTTCTGCGGTACTGGCCATTTCAAAACAAATAAATGTTGTTTGGGTAAGAAGAGTTTAATTTAAAATTATAAATTTTAAATTAAATTATTTTACTAAACATGGATTTTTTTCATAATTAGTCATTTGTTTATTGATCAGTGTTTTGTTTTCATCGTATATGAATCTTTTTCGTCCTTAGGATACGTTAAAAATTCGAGTAATTATAAATATGATTACTGTCATGGCAGCAACGCGGCATAAGCGACAGGAAATATCAACGTCGTTTACGGAGCGAATACCACAAACGAACGCACCACCTATTATTGGTTTGCCCGTTTCCGTTATGGAAATTTTGACCTGAAAAATGAACCCCGTGATCGTCTGAAAACTTTGGTCGACAATGAGTAATCAAAGGTGATTGTGGAAGCTGATGATACTTAATCTACGTCTGAATTAGCAGCGGCTTTCATCGTTCGCATCAAAACAATATTTGTCCATTTTTGTGAAATTGGCAAGTTAAAAAAGCTTAACAAATGGGTGCCCCACGAACTCAATGATCGCCATCGCGAAGTACGCGTCGAGACGTGCCTTGCACTGCTCACACACACACACACACAAACGAAGGATTTTTGAATCGTATTGTTACCTGCGCCGCAAAAAGGATTCTGTTGAACAATCGCAGGTGCTCAGCAAGTTGTTTGGATCCTAGTTTCGAATCAAAACTATGCCCTAAATGAAACCTTACCCCCAAAAAAGTGATGGTCACTGTTCGGTGGTCTAGCGCCGGTCATTACAGCTTCTTAACAAACGGGATACGCATTAATGCAGATGTTTACTATGAAGAACTGAACACAATGATGGAAAAACTCCCACGTCTCCAAACAGCTTTGGTCAATAGCTCGTCCCCGCTTATTCTGCACGACAATGCACGAACTCATACTTTACAACAGACGGTCTCTAAGTTAGAAGAGCTGGGTTTGGAAGTTCTCCGCCATCCGCCGTACTCACCAGACCTTGCGCTTACAGAATTCTACTTTCTCTGGAATATTGATAACTTTTTAGCGGGAACAAAGTTCAATACCAGAGAGGCAGAACAAAATGCCTTTGAAGAATTTGTTCCCTTCCTTGCAGCTGTTTTCTTCAAGAAGGGCATCAATAAACTGCCACTGAGTTGGCAAAGATGCATCGATTGCATAGGTGATTACTGTGATTAATAGAATAAAAAAAGTAGAAAAAAATACATTAACTTATTTAAAAAAAAGGTAATTTCATAGACAAAGACCCAATATTATATGTTCTTCGTACATATTTGTCGGATAAGGGTACTCTTAATTTGGCCCATCGCCAATTTGGTCGATATACTTACGTTTAGAGTGTCCCTTGCCGACCCAAAAATTATGTTATTAGTACAAAAAATACTTTATTCTTAAGTAGAAGACGACTAAAACTCGGTCATTAATCATTATGATCGCAAAATTTATAATGTTAAAAGTTTTGAAGTTTGTAATATTTAAAGATTTATTTTTTTCTAAGCTCTTTTTAAAGAGTAATTGTCTCAAAAAAGGAAATATTTGTATTATTATTTGTATATTCAAGATGACATTTTGTAGCTTTAAAGAATGTTTTATGAACGAAATAAAACAATTCATCCTAAAGTATTTTGGCAACAGTATTACTTGTGCATAAGATACCTAAGCTCAGATAGTTAGCGCTCGTTGTAAATGTCACAGTATGCGAGCAAACCGGACTCGATCCCCGCCGGCACCAATGAAATTGTAAATTGCAAGCGGTGAAGGAAAACATCGTGAGGAAACCTGCATGTCTGAGAAATGAGAAAAAAAAACTTCGAAGACATGTAAAGTTCGCCTACACGCAATTGGGGCAGCACGACGGACACTTCCTTGCCTTAAAAATCTCTCAGAAATGAGGGAAGCCCTGTAACTTTTAAGATACGTAAATAAACATAGACATATTTTGAACTTGATCATTTTAACCCCCGATGCTAAAAGTGGGTTGTTATGTGTGTCTGTGTGTCTGTCTGTCTGTGGCATCGTAACTCTTAAACTGTTTAACCGATTTGAGTGCGGTTTTTTTGTTTAAAAGCTGGTTTTATAGAGGTCGTTTTTAGACATGTTTTTTAAAATCGATTCAGCCGTTTCAAACTCATTAGCTGTTTTGCTTCGATTCCAATTTTATTTTTATTTTAGTTACATTTGCTAATTTTAAAACTGGAAGTTGTCAAAATCGGCTGGTTTACTATTATCGTTTTCATCACTATCGAATTTCTGCTCAACGCATTAATTTACCAAGGTGAAGAAAACACGTTTTAAATAATTTTATAGTTTCTTACAATTTTAAAGTAGTAGGGTATACTTATGGTATGAAAATATATTTACCATTAAGTTAAGGTTACGTAAGTGTATGTTGCGTTAACAGCTCGTTGTGTTTATACTAACAACTGACAATTGACTGTAGACATGCACTTTAAATTAGTAGCACGAACAGTCAGCATAAAGACACCTGACATGTTTACACGTGTAAATTGTAATTTTTTATGCTGTAGATATCCATATATATACATGTATATACATACATTTTAAAATAATCTTCCTAGATTCGTATTTGAAATACTCAATAATTTGAAACGTGTATTCGAAATCGAAACAGCTGTGTTTATTCAATTTTCAACAGATTAACAGTTATATATGATTTCAATTCTAATTGATTCACGTTATGCTTATTTGTTATAATTAAATATTCCATGCCATAAATTTTCTACCTGGTTATCAAAACAATGTTAATCATAGCAAGAACAACGACGATCACTAGTTTTGCAACCTTAATAATATCCTTAAAATAAGCTATTCTTACATCAAACATGTCTTTTATACTTTTGTAAAATATTGTTATTACTTGTGGTTCATCATATTTCTAGGGTTTCATAGTTATACAACAAGGAACCCTTATAGTTTCGCCATGTCCGTTCATGCGTCCGTTCGCGCTTTTGCTCAGAGACTCGGAGTGCTACAAATCTGTATATATATAATCATGTCTAAAAAACTGTGAAAGAAAATCTTAAAAAAAATTTTATTTTGTGTACTTCCCATATAAGTACATGGAGGATGATTTTTTTTACCCGCCTATTCCATCATGTGGGGTATCCTTGGATAGGTCTTTTAAAAAAAGTGAGAGTGTGGAACAACATATTTTCGATTTAGGGGTCCATTTGCGAAATATTTAGCTTTAACTAAACCGCTGTTTGTAAAAAATGTAAAAAGTATAGACAATAGTAGCATATATAATGAAGTTAAAAGGAAAACTATCACAGCTAAGTAGAATAAAGAAATTAATGAGTAATAGTCGATCAACTTATAAAATGCACTTAAATTAGTAAAAATTTCGTTACAACTCCATAGAAAATATCCTAAAACTAGCTGCATTAATAACTTAGTATTGTAATTGTAAACTTAGAAATAAACATTTTGTGACGCAAAGGACTTATATGCGTTACTACTATTAGCTTTACTTTTTCATTTGCGGAATAAATAGGGTATTATTATCAAAATTGAAAAGTTTTTTTTAAATCTTTTTTGAATAAAACTCCCTATACGGCAGATTTTAAAATAAGTCCTTCAGTTACGGTCTTCCTATTTGGATCCATTTTTAGTCGTTATAGTGGTCAAACCGCGAAAACTCACTTATTAAGCTCATTATCAAGGAAGCCCACGTCTTGTGACGGACAACTACGGAACCCTACCTACTCTCTGTCTCTTTTTGTGTGAAGAAAAAAAATAAAAAATTAGCGATGTTTGCATGGATTGTGAAGGCTCCGTGGAGCAGTGGCTTAGCAATCAGTTGTTGCGCTGGGGGCCGCGGGTTCGAATCCCGCACGAAACAAGTATTTGTATGGCCTACAAATAATTGTTCCGGGTCTGGATGTTTGTCCTTGTGCAATTTATGTTTGTAAACTGCCTCCGCGACACAGGAGAAAATCCAAGTGTGGGGGTAACGTTTTTTTATATAAAAAAAATGGATGGATAGTGGAGCCACGTTGTAACGTTACCGCAGCACGAATGGGTCTGCTCGACTGGTGAAGGACCTCGTTAGCACAAAATACTAATCAAAAATAGCGACATAATTTTGCTGTGTTTTGTATGGTGCCAGACACGGAATGGAGTCCCAATTGAGGTAACGTGGAATTTCACACAGACAGGTGAGTTCTCAGGGGTGGTAAACGCATTTTCATTTTAATTTTCAATCAAGGATAAATGTAGGTGTCTGTCGTCCCAGCCTTCACTTCACAACAAGTGGAATTTGTATTCGTTTCTTGTCATCACTTCTAGAAAATAAATAAAAAGTCAAAAGACATAGAATAGAGTTAAAATAGTCGACCAAAAGATGTCACTGATTGGCTCTAACAATTAACAACATGTAGTCGAAGTCAAGCCCAGTAATTCTAAAATCCCGAACCACTCGTAAATCTGTCAACAAAATCCCTTCGAGATTACGATATATCCCTTCCTTCACCCGAAGTTCTAAGCTTGTTAAATGAGAGTGTTAAGCTTGATGCGAGCTAATGGTAGTATTTTTTTCAGTTCCTTATTTAATTCATCTATCTCCTATACATATCTAGGACTTCACATATTCGTTTTTAATTATCAGTGAGTTCGACTTATAAAGACATCGTAGCTAAATAAAGAACTGTGTTATTTATTTCTTCAAAATAAAGATCATGATCATTATAGTCCTTAAATACTCCACTGCTTATTCATAGGTCAAAGATGATGTTTACGTATTATTAAAACTATATTGGAGCCACGAAATTAAAAAAAATTCTTAATTTTGTCACTCACTGACTGACCGATCATCAAAACTCTAAGGCACTTCTAGCAGACAAAGAAGCTTCAAATTTAGAATACTTTAATTTATCCCTAATTTATACAAATTTTGTATAAATTAGGGACAAATTAAAATATATTGGTAAATCTAACTGAGCATGCCTTCGCATTAAAAAAAATACGTATAGCATGATTATACGGATTTTTTTAAAAGTAGTTTAAATACACACAAGTTTTCACTAATAACCTTATTATACTTCCAATTTTCCGATAACTTTATGTCAAACTTCAATTTGAAAAAGTTTAATTATGATTATCATATCATCATTCATGTCACTCCAAAAAGTCCAAGACGTATTCAAGGATAAATATTACATCCTAATTACTTTTAGTACGTACTCCTATTATTTATTCTGTGCTTATAAAATATTGTAATAAAAATCTCTGATTATTATAATAATCAAGTATGTATGAAATTTGTTTTTCGAGCGATCTTTTTGAGCCGCTGCAAACAACCGATACAGTATCCACTGACAACGACGGTTGACGACAAACTAAGCGACGCGAGTGAGGCACAGGCAGTCTCCATTTACTGAAATAAATTCTAAAACAAGGCTACCAAATCAACGAAAATTTCGCCATTTTGGAGCCGAAAAAAAATTAATTATAGCTAAACAAAACAAAATTACACTGCCATTTACATTCAGTGGCTTTCCACATGATAGATGAAGAGATTAAAAAATAGATTGAGTTAAACAATTGATATTTTTAAAAGTTATCGTGTTTACAAGCCTTGTGGACTTGATAAATCCACACCATAAGCCACTAAAACCCCTTTTTTATGTAAAAATAGCAATTAATCGATTTAAAAAAATTATTAATAAGTTCAACAATCATTTATCTTTTTGACAATGTGCTTTTTATATCATTTATATGTATAATATGATTGCTAGATACGATTTCATGCGACAAAACGTTGGAATCTTGATTTTTAGGCGCTAGTAGAACATACCTGTGCGCTCGGCATGCAATATTATATTATTTTTGAGTTCGTACGATGTCAAATATTCCCCTTTCGAGGTAATCGCAGAAGGAGGCCTATGTTTAGGATGTTAATACGCTTTAATGATGAATGTTTAATTAATGATGTTTCAATTGATTAGGTATCCAATTTTAACATCTTTAATATAATCGATTTCCCAAAAAAAAAAAAACATTTCATTCAAAAACTTTTAATTTAAAATACAGCTAGTGTTTTTCTTTCGAATTAAATTATAAAAAATGAATTTAAGAACGATAATCGCAAATTTATTATGATTAAATAATAATTACTACACCATATTAATACTTATTATACATTTAAAACAAAATTAGACTCTCTGAACTTAAGTTAGTAAACGATGTTTGTGAATTAAGACGGTGAATTACTTAAATAATTTCTGAAATGTATAATATCGTAAATTTATAGATAGAAAAAGTACTAAGTGAGTGAATAAACTTTCAATTTATAAAATATTTTAAAGATAACTGTATATTATTTTTGTTCTATACAATAGCGATAACTGCTCAGTATGTTATAATAGTGGCGTCAGAATTAATAGTCGCTTTGGTCAGGGATAGAATAATTAATAATAAATATTTTTATCTTACTTGTTATAGTATTTTCTTTTATTATTTATTAATACTGTTTTTGTAATAGCTGCTTTCCGCTATACAGATTCTAATTATTATTTATCATCAAGACGTAAAATTACACTACTGAACATAGCCATATCCCGGAGGGAGAATAGCTAGTTGTCACACACACTTACATGAAATATATTTTCGAAGTAATCTTTAATCTAACGATGTGCTAAATATCACAAAGCAACTTCATTTTGATCAAAACACTTCAAATAAAAGAAAATTAATGGAGTACTATCTTGAAAATGATATACAAATATTTTATGGTCTTCCATAACATGACCAACATTTTACAATAATCTTCCTAGTTTCGTATTTAAAATAATCAATAAATTGAAACGTGTATTCGAAATCGAAACAGCTGTGTTTATTCAATTTTCAACAGATTAACAGTTATATATGATTTCAATTCTAATTGATTCACGTTATGCTTATTTGTTATAATTAAATATTACGGGCCATAAATTTTCTACCTGCTTATCAAAGCAATGTTAATCACAGCAAGAACAACGACGATCACTAGTCTTGCAACCTTAATAATATCCTTAAAATAAGCTATTCCTCCATCAAACATGCCTTTTTTACTTTTGTAAAATATTGTTATTACTTGTGGTTCATCATATTTTTAGGTGTGGTTCATCATAGTTATACAACAAGGAACCCTTATAGTTTCGCCATGTCCGTTCATGCGTCCGTCCGCGCTTTTGCTCAGAGACTCGGAGTGCTACAAATCTGTATTTATATAATCATGTCTAAAAAACTGTAAAATAAAATCTTAAAAATCATTTTTATTTTGTGAACTTCCCATATAAGTACATGGAGGATGATTTTTTTTACCCGTCTATTCCATCATGTGGGGTATCCTTGGATAGGTCTTTTAAAAACAGTGAGAGTGTGGAACAACATATTTTCGATTTAGGGTTCTATTTGCGTAAAATTTAACTTTAACTAAACCGCTGTTTCTAAGAATGTAAAAAGTATAGACAATAGTAGCATATATAATGAAGTTAAAAGGAAAACTATCACAGCTAAGTAGAATAAAGAAATTAATGAGTAATAGTCGATCAACTTATAAAATGCACTTAAATTAGTAAAAATTTCGTTACAACTCCATAGAAATTATCCTAAAACTAGCTGCATTAATAACTTAGTACTGTTATTGTAAACTTAAAAATAAACATTTTGTGACGAAAACGACTTATATGCGTTACTACTATTAGCTTTACTTTTTCATTTGCGGAATAAATAGGGTATTATTATCAAAATTGAAAAGTTTTTTTAATCTTTTTTGAATAACACTCCCTATAAGGCTGATTTGAAAATAAGTCCTTTAGTTACGGTCTTCATATTTGGACCGATTTTTAGTCGTTATAGCGGTCAAACCGCGATCTCACTTATTATGCTCATTATCAAAGAAGCCCACGTATTGTGACGGGCAACTACGGAACCCTACCTACTCTGTCTCTCTCTCTATTTTTGTGTGAAGAAAAATAATAAAAAAATAGCGATGTTTGCATGGATGGATAGTGGAGACACGTTGCAGAGTTACCGTTACCGCAACACGAATGGGTCTGGTCGTCTGGTAAAGGACCTCGTTCGCACAAAATACAAATCAAAAATAGCGACATAATTTTGCTGTGTTTTGTATGGTGCCAGACGCGGAATTGAGTCCCAATTGAGGTAACGTGGAATTTCATACAAACAGGTGAGTTCTCAGGGGTGGTAAAAGCATTTTCATTTTAATTCTCAAACAAGGATAAATGTAGGTATCTGTCGTCCCAGCCTTCACTTCACAACAAGTGGAATTTGTATTCGTTTCTTGTCATCACTTCTAGAAAATAAATAAAAAATCAAAAGACAAAGAATAGAGTTAAAATAGTCGACCAAAAGATGTCACTGATTGGCTCTAACAATTAACAACATGTAATCGAAGTCAAGCCCAGTAATTCTAAAATCCCGAACCACTCGTAAATCTGTCAACAAAATCCCTTCGAGATTACGATATATCCCTTCCCTCACTCGAAGTTCTAAGCTTGTTAAATGAGAGTGTTAAGTTAATACGAGCTAATGGTAGTATTTTTTTCAGTACCTTATTTAATTCATCTATCTCCTATACACATCTAGTACTTCACACATTCGTTTTAATTTATCTGTGAGTTCGACTTATAAAGACCTCGTAGCTTAATAAAGAACTGTGTCATTTATTTCTTCAAAATAAAGATCCTGATCAATATAGTCCTTAAATACTCCACTGCTTATTCACAGGTCAAAGATGATGTTTACGTATTATTAAAACTATATTGGAGCCACGAAATTAAAAAAAATTCTTAATTTTGTCACTCACTGACTGACCGATCATCAAAACTCTAAGGCACTTCTAGCAGACAAAGAAGCTTCAAATTTAGAATACTTTAATTTATCCCTAATTTATACAAATTTTGTATAAATTAGGGACAAATTAAAATATATTGGTAAATCTAACTGAGCATGCCTTCGCATTAAAAAAAATACGTATAGCATGATTATACGGATTTTTTTAAAAGTAGTTTAAATACACACAAGTTTTCACTAATAACCTTATTATACTTCCAATTTTCCGATAACTTTATGTCAAACTTCAATTTGAAAAAGTTTAATTATGATTATCATATCATCATTCATGTCACTCCAAAAAGTCCAAGACGTATTCAAGGATAAATATTACATCCTAATTACTTTTAGTACGTACTCCTATTATTTATTCTGTGCTTATAAAATATTGTAATAAAAATCTCTGATTATTATAATAATCAAGTATGTATGAAATTTGTTTTTCGAGCGATCTTTTTGAGCCGCTGCAAACAACCGATACAGTATCCACTGACAACGACGGTTGACGACAAACTAAGCGACGCGAGTGAGGCACAGGCAGTCTCCATTTACTGAAATAAATTCTAAAACAAGGCTACCAAATCAACGAAAATTTCGCCATTTTGGAGCCGAAAAAAAATTAATTATAGCTAAACAAAACAAAATTACACTGCCATTTACATTCAGTGGCTTTCCACATGATAGATGAAGAGATTAAAAAATAGATTGAGTTAAACAATTGATATTTTTAAAAGTTATCGTGTTTACAAGCCTTGTGGACTTGATAAATCCACACCATAAGCCACTAAAACCCCTTTTTTATGTAAAAATAGCAATTAATCGATTTAAAAAAATTATTAATAAGTTCAACAATCATTTATCTTTTTGACAATGTGCTTTTTATATCATTTATATGTATAATATGATTGCTAGATACGATTTCATGCGACAAAACGTTGGAATCTTGATTTTTAGGCGCTAGTAGAACATACCTGTGCGCTCGGCATGCAATATTATATTATTTTTGAGTTCGTACGATGTCAAATATTCCCCTTTCGAGGTAATCGCAGAAGGAGGCCTATGTTTAGGATGTTAATACGCTTTAATGATGAATGTTTAATTAATGATGTTTCAATTGATTAGGTAACCAATTTTAACATCTTTAATATAATCGATTTCCCAAAAAAAAAAAAATTTCATTCAAAAACTTTTAATTTAAAGTACAGCTAGTGTTTTTCTTTCGAATTAAATTATAAAAAATGAATTTAAGAACGATAATCGCAAATTTATTATGATTAAATAATAATTACTACACCATATTAATACTTATTATACATTTAAAACAAAATTAGACTCTCTGAACTTAAGTTAGTAAACGATGTTTATGAATTAAGACGGTGAATTACTTAAATAATTTCTGAAATGTATAATATCGTAAATTTATAGATAGAAAAAGTACTAAGTGAGTGAATAAACTTTCAATTTATAAAATATTTTAAAGATAACTGTATATTATTTTTGTTCTATACAATAGCGATAACTGCTCAGTATGTTATAATAGTGGCGTCAGAATTAATAGTCGCTTTGGTCAGGAATAGAATAATTAATAATAAATATTTTTATCTTACTTGTTATAGTATTTTCTTTTATTATTTATTAATACTGTTTTTGTAATAGCTGCTTTCCGCTATACAGATTCTAATTATTATTTATCATCAAGACGTAAAATTACACTACTGAACATAGCCATATCCCGGAGGGAGAATAGCTAGTTGTCACACACACTTACATGAAATATATTTTCGAAGTAATCTTTAATCTAACGATGTGCTAAATATCACAAAGCAACTTCATTTTGATCAAAACACTTCAAATAAAAGAAAATTAATGGAGTACTATCTTGAAAATGATATACAAATATTTTATGGTCTTCCATAACATGACCAACATTTTACAATAATCTTCCTAGTTTCGTATTTAAAATAATCAATAAATTGAAACGTGTATTCGAAATCGAAACAGCTGTGTTTATTCAATTTTCAACAGATTAACAGTTATATATGATTTCAATTCTAATTGATTCACGTTATGCTTATTTGTTATAATTAAATATTACGGGCCATAAATTTTCTACCTGCTTATCAAAGCAATGTTAATCACAGCAAGAACAACGACGATCACTAGTCTTGCAACCTTAATAATATCCTTAAAATAAGCTATTCCTCCATCAAACATGCCTTTTTTACTTTTGTAAAATATTGTTATTACTTGTGGTTCATCATATTTTTAGGTGTGGTTCATCATAGTTATACAACAAGGAACCCTTATAGTTTCGCCATGTCCGTTCATGCGTCCGTCCGCGCTTTTGCTCAGAGACTCGGAGTGCTACAAATCTGTATTTATATAATCATGTCTAAAAAACTGTAAAATAAAATCTTAAAAATCATTTTTATTTTGTGAACTTCCCATATAAGTACATGGAGGATGATTTTTTTTACCCGTCTATTCCATCATGTGGGGTATCCTTGGATAGGTCTTTTAAAAACAGTGAGAGTGTGGAACAACATATTTTCGATTTAGGGTTCTATTTGCGTAAAATTTAACTTTAACTAAACCGCTGTTTCTAAGAATGTAAAAAGTATAGACAATAGTAGCATATATAATGAAGTTAAAAGGAAAACTATCACAGCTAAGTAGAATAAAGAAATTAATGAGTAATAGTCGATCAACTTATAAAATGCACTTAAATTAGTAAAAATTTCGTTACAACTCCATAGAAATTATCCTAAAACTAGCTGCATTAATAACTTAGTACTGTTATTGTAAACTTAAAAATAAACATTTTGTGACGAAAACGACTTATATGCGTTACTACTATTAGCTTTACTTTTTCATTTGCGGAATAAATAGGGTATTATTATCAAAATTGAAAAGTTTTTTTAATCTTTTTTGAATAACACTCCCTATAAGGCTGATTTGAAAATAAGTCCTTTAGTTACGGTCTTCATATTTGGACCGATTTTTAGTCGTTATAGCGGTCAAACCGCGATCTCACTTATTATGCTCATTATCAAAGAAGCCCACGTATTGTGACGGGCAACTACGGAACCCTACCTACTCTGTCTCTCTCTCTATTTTTGTGTGAAGAAAAATAATAAAAAAATAGCGATGTTTGCATGGATGGATAGTGGAGACACGTTGCAGAGTTACCGTTACCGCAACACGAATGGGTCTGGTCGTCTGGTAAAGGACCTCGTTCGCACAAAATACAAATCAAAAATAGCGACATAATTTTGCTGTGTTTTGTATGGTGCCAGACGCGGAATTGAGTCCCAATTGAGGTAACGTGGAATTTCATACAAACAGGTGAGTTCTCAGGGGTGGTAAAAGCATTTTCATTTTAATTCTCAAACAAGGATAAATGTAGGTATCTGTCGTCCCAGCCTTCACTTCACAACAAGTGGAATTTGTATTCGTTTCTTGTCATCACTTCTAGAAAATAAATAAAAAATCAAAAGACAAAGAATAGAGTTAAAATAGTCGACCAAAAGATGTCACTGATTGGCTCTAACAATTAACAACATGTAATCGAAGTCAAGCCCAGTAATTCTAAAATCCCGAACCACTCGTAAATCTGTCAACAAAATCCCTTCGAGATTACGATATATCCCTTCCCTCACTCGAAGTTCTAAGCTTGTTAAATGAGAGTGTTAAGTTAATACGAGCTAATGGTAGTATTTTTTTCAGTACCTTATTTAATTCATCTATCTCCTATACACATCTAGTACTTCACACATTCGTTTTAATTTATCTGTGAGTTCGACTTATAAAGACCTCGTAGCTTAATAAAGAACTGTGTCATTTATTTCTTCAAAATAAAGATCCTGATCAATATAGTCCTTAAATACTCCACTGCTTATTCACAGGTCAAAGATGATGTTTACGTATTATTAAAACTATATTGGAGCCACGAAATTAAAAAAAATTCTTAATTTTGTCACTCACTGACTGACCGATCATCAAAACTCTAAGGCACTTCTAGCAGACAAAGAAGCTTCAAATTTAGAATACAATTAGTGTTTAGTGTATAAATTAAGGATAAATTAAAATACATTGGTAAATCCAACTAAGCATGCCTTCGCATTAAAAAAAATACGTATAGCATGATTATACGGATTTTTTTTAAAGTAGTTTAAATACACACAAGTTTTCACTAATAACCTCATTATACTTCTAATTTTGCGATAACTTTATGTCAAACTTGAATTTGAAAAAGTTTGGAAAATCCAAAGTGCACAACTCATAATTATGATTATCATATCATCATTCATGTCACTCCAAAAAGTCCAAGACGTATTCAAGGATAAATATTACATCCTACTTACTTTTAGTACGTACTCCTATTATTTATTCTGTGCTTATAAAATATTGTAATAAAAATATCTGATTATTATAATAATCAAGTATGTATGAAATTTGTTTTTAGAGCGATCTTTTTGAGCCGCTGCAAACAACCGATACAGTATCCACTCACAACGGCGGTTGACGACAAACTAAGCGATGCGAGTGAGGCACAGGCAGTCTCCATTTACTGAAATAAATTCTAACACAAGGCTACCAAATCAACGAAAATTTCGCCATTTTGGGGCCGAAAAAAAATTAATTATAGCTAAACAAAACAAAATTACACTGGCTTTTACATTCAGTGGCTTTCCACATGATAGATGAAGAGATTAAAAAATAGATTGAGTTAAACAATTGATATTTTCACAAGTTATCGTGTTTACAAGCCTTGCAATAGCAATTAATCGATTTAAAAAAAAAAATTAATAAGTTCAACAATCATTTATCTTTCAGACAATGTGCTTTTTATATCATTTATATGTATAATATGATTGCTAGATACGATTTCATGCGACAAAACGTTGGAATCTTGTTTTTTAGGCGCAAGTAGAACATACCGATGCGCTTTGCGCTCGGCATGCAATATTATGATATTATTTTTGAGTTCGTACGATGTCAAATATTCCCCCTTCGAGGTAATCGCCGAAGGAGGCCTATGTTTAGGATGTTAATACGCTTTAATGATGAATGTTTAATTAATGATGTTTAAATTGATTAGGTATCCAATTTTAACATTTTTAATATAATCGATTTCCCAAAAAAAAAACTTTTCATTTAAAAACTTTTAATTTAAAAAACCGCTAGTGTTTTTCTTTCAAATTAAATTATAAAAAATGAATTTAAGAACGATAATCGCAAATCTATTATGATTAAATAATAATTATTACACCATATTAATACTTATTATACATTTAAAATAAAATTAGACTCCCTGAACTTAATTTAGTAAACGATGTTTGTGAATTAAGACGGTGAATTACTTAAATAATTTCTGAAATGTATAATATCGTAAATTTATAGATAGAAAAAGTACTAAGTGAGTGAATAAACTTTCAATTTATATAATATTTTAAAGATAACTGTATATTATTTTTTGTTCTATACAATAGCGATAACTGCTCAGTATGTTATAATAGTGGCGTCAGAATTGATAGTCGCTTTGGTCAGGGATAGAATAATTAATAATAAATATTTTTATCTTACTGGTTATAGTATTTTCTTTTATTATTTATTAATGCTGTTTTTGTAATAGCAGCTTTCCGCTATACAGATTCTAATTATTATTTATCATCAAGACGTAAAATTACACTACTGAACATAGCCATCTCCCGGAGGGAGAATAGCTAGTTGTCACACACACTTACATGAAATATACTCGTATATTCGAAGTAATCTTTAATCTAACGATGTGCTAAACATCACAAAGCAACTTCATTTTGATGAAAACACTTCAAATAAAAGAAAATTAATGGAGTACTGTCTTGAAAATGACATACTAATTTCTATGAGAATAATTTTCACAAAAAAAAACTCAATTTGAGAAATTGCTTTTATAAGACTGTCAAAACATTAAAAGAGCAATTTACTTTAAGTTTAATTCAATGACAAGACATTTATTATAAAAGAAAGAAAATTCAAATTTTTAAAATTGGAACCTCAAAATAAAGATTAGCAGCCGTACATATAAAAATGTCGTTTATGCAACTACTTAACTTAAACCTAATTGTTATTTTTTCCTAAAGCAATAAGTAATAATTAATTTTTCTTTACTTATAAACATTTTATATAATTAATGCGAATAATATTTTATATTTTTGCGCTGTGTTTTGGCATACATAGCCAGTATTTCTTTATAATTACTTGGCACCATGGGTAACAACTAATCTGTAGCCTTCTTTATTTTAAGCCTGTAAGTTCGTTTGTCACGTAAGCCGCTTATCGATTACGCGCTCCTAGCGCGCGCGCCATGAATGACCGCGCCGACCAGTGCGTTCCGCGGAACGCGTTCCAAATGTTCAAAATATATCTACTAAGCACTCCTGGCGCGCGCGGCAGCTGTTCCAGTATTTGACCGTTCAATATGGTCGTGTACGAGCAGCTGCTGCTTTCATAGTTCTCTCCATGCATCTTCTGTGGGCGCTTTATTATGATAACAAGTGGTGTTATGATAGCAACCGGAATGGGCCGGCTAGGTCGATGAAGGACCACGCTCTCACAGAATACCTAGGTAAAATAACTGCTTAATTTTGGTGTGTTTAGTATGGTGAGTATTCACGTATCGAGGCGATCGAGGCATTCCTCGGGGGTGACAACACATTCAGCATTTTTTTGATTCTGAACCGGGATAGATAGATGTCTATGGGCCACAGAATTTACATACTCGTACTATCAGGTGGACTGTGTGCTCGCTTATCACCTCTATACAATAAAATAAAATATTTTTTTTTGTAAATAAGAGGAGACCTGTGCCCAATAGTAGGCCATAAAAAATTGTATCTTTAGATTGTATCTTTATATTATATAATATCTATATCTTTATTTATATCTATTTATATAACTATTTTTGTATGGTTTATACATTTAATTATCTAGTATGCAAATATGGTATGCGCATTATTATTGGAGAATGTATATTACAAACACATAATAAAGTTCGATAGACGAATCGTTTGCTAAATTGATAAAATAACTGAGAAATAAAAATAAAGCATTCGATGAAAAAGAAAGGTTCTCGAATGGCAGCCTCGTACCGGCATGCGAAACTTAGAGCGCCCCTCACCAGATGGAGTGTGTAGTGTTATGCTACTTACATATCATTTTACACTATTTTAAATTCATTTTTCCATTCTGTTTTGATTTTCTGCATTCACCTCAAAACTGGATATTTTGTATCACCTTTATTTCCATAGGATCCTGTAACGTTTTTAAACCATAAGAACACAATAACAAATCATTTTCACTTCGTATTTTCACGCTATCAGCATTTTTTAATTTGGTGTCGATGGAGTCTACCTTTTTCGATCTTTTATTTAGTTCTCCGTAACTCTGCAATTTCGGGCTTTGTGCGCGCTGGTGCGCTACCTTTTTTCCTATAGCAATAATATCTCATTTTTCACTTCAACAAGCACTCTGTCCTGCCTGAAGTCGCCGGATCCTGCAGGCCTCTGTCCTGCCTGAAGTCGCTGGGATCCTGCAAGCCTCTGTCTTGCCTGAAGTCGCCGGATATTGCAAACCTCTGCATTCACCTGAAGTCGTCGCCTAGACACGCCCACGCCTTCACCTACGCTGTGCGTGCTCGCTCCAGGCGCTGCGAGCGCTTATTCCAGGCGCTGTGGGCCTACCACCAGCACAGCCAGTGTATAATCTGTGGGCAGCGAATACCACCACCAAAAGCGGTGTACCACTTGGATCTTCGACCTCAGCTTCAATAGTCATCATTTTTATTATCATTTTTTTTAGAAATAATTGTAAATCACGTCACCCATCTTCATCCTCATACATCATTTATTTTTATATAAATCTGTAAACATCTTTTTTATATTTTAAATAGATTATTTGTTTTGTCCTATTTTTGTTGTTTTGTTGTTGCTAGGTTAGATTCTTTTTTTGTTTTTAATTGTCGCTTCACGACAAGTGAACTGGTAAGACATGCAGGAATTCGATGATTGCAGGTGGTTCAGAACCGTGCTTTGTGGCATTCCTTGGGGCAGACCAGCAGTAGACTGGTGACGGGCTGTAATGATGATGATACGAAAAAATGAGGTGGTAAGTTAGCTATTACGTAGCTAGTACGACTAAATCACATCAAGAAGTCGCAGCGGTGCTTGAGAAATGTTTCACTGATGTTCCTATATTGACAATAGAGTCATTGAATACTTCTCCAACTGTCACTGAGTCATAATTCAAACAGTATGTTAAGACCTGTTTAAAAGAATTTAGATTTAAAAAAAGTATTATCGCGAGATATTGTAAAATACTTCAAAACTACAGATGTACAGAAAACCGCAGATTTGTGGAGGATTTCCGTTATAGTTATTGCATCCATAATATTTTTAATTACACGTCATCTTATCGATTCTGGTGTGTTTCCTGATTTAATGAAGTATAGTAAAGTAATACCTTTATTTAAATCTGGTAGTACATCAGATATGTGAGAAATATGCAATGGGTCATAACCTATTGTACAACACCAACAAGTCTGTTTGTTTGCTTTTTAAGAGTGGTAGGGTTCAACCTCATATCCCCCCATTGTATTTGTGTAATTCACAATTGGAGTGGGTAACGACATTTAAATACCTGGGTCATATTGTTACTCAGGATCTGTGTGATGGTTCCGATATGGACCGCGAGCGTCGTTCCTTGTCAGTGCGTGCCAACATGATAGCTAGACGCTTTCAAAGGTGTTCTTATACCTCAAAGCTGGCGTTGTTTTCAGCTTACTGTCAGCCACTTTACACTCCTCAGCTGTGGACGAATTACACTAAAGAGGAATATCGCAGGCTGAAGGTGCAGTATGATTCGTTCCGCGTGCTGTTCCGTCAGCTACGATACTGTAGCGCGTCTCAGATGTTCGCAAAGGCCCGTGTCGTTGGTTTGGATGCGTTGATCCGTCACCGTATCGCGCGATTTAGAAGTTTTGTTTTTGGGTCGCAGAATAATCTCATCAAAATTATTTGTAATATATATGCATGTAGTGAAATTTTTAGTAGATGGTCAAATTTATTAAAATGTTATGAATAAAATGTAATAATATCATTGATTAACCAATAATTGTAATTAAAATTTAAGGTATAGTTTAAAAACAAAATTAATTTTAATTTTGTAATGGATCTGTGTTGTCTGTATCAAATAAATTATTATTATTATTATTATTATTATGGGGTATTTGTATAGTTTTCTCATCTGGTTGGGCTGTATAAATATATAATTGTAAATGAAAATGATAAACTTACATAAATATCAATAAAATAAAATAAATACATAAAAATTACATAAATATATAAAAACCCAACCAGATGGAAGCCCTCGGCAGGGGAGACCAAACGGCCGAGGGTTAGGGAGAAAGGGAAAGAAATTATTATTATTATTATTATTGGATCCCGCTAATTTTAGACCTATTTCTATACTACCAATTTTCAATAAAATTTTTGGATCAGTTCTTATTTTATTTAATACAAATAAATTACTTCATTAAACCAATTTGGTTTTACAAGGGGTCACTCGACGTCTGACGCCGGTGTTAAGCTGATTAAATATATCTTTAATGCCTGGGAGAATTCACAAGATGTCTTAGGTATTTTCTGTGATCTTTCCAAGGCTTTCAGGAAACTACAATGTTACGGTGTAAAAAAATTAGCACTTAGACTTATTACTTCATATTTAAGTAACAGAACTCAAAAAGTCGTGATCAATGGTAAAGGTTCCTCCGGATCGATAGTATCAATGGGCGTTCCTCATGGCTCGATTCTTAGCCCATTCCTGTACCTAATATATATAAATGACTTACCTTATATTGTGGGGGACAATCACGAATATAGTATTATTTGCTGACGATACCTCTTGAAGTTTCAAACTCAAACGGCAGTCAAGTAATTATGATGATGTAAATAATGCTCTATCGAAATTAGTACATTGGTTAAACGCCAGCAATTTGCTCTTAAACGGCAATTAGTCAAAATGTTTTAAACTTACAATACCTATGTAATGTAAAACATTCGAATACCAATATACTCTTAAATTGGGAGGAGTTGAGTCTTGTGGATACCACTGTTTTTGGTTTGCCATTACATTCGATTTGATAATCCACAAATTCTCGCGAAAGAACATAGATTCCTGCCAAGGATGATACGTGAGGCTATTGAAATTAAAAAACATCTTAATTTCAATAGAGAGGGAGGCTGGGTACTACCACCTGCTTGGGATCCTGTAATTAATAACATTAAAACTAAATCCAAGCATACCACTGCAAGACTTCAAGACACAGTAAGTTCATTCTGCGTTGATTGGACCAAAATTAATAATTTAAGAAAGCTGAAGGTACTCCGGGTTAACTCTGACATCGGGACGTCAATCACCTCAGTTCCCGTGACCATGGGTGCTGTAAGGCACCCGAAACGTCGGTAGTTAATACAAATAAGATAAATAAGTTAATAAATAGCGAAAAAATCCGTAAAAGTAGTTTCATTCAATCACTGTTTTTCTTGATATTACTATTGACGCAAAACTTCAATGGGCCCCATATATCTTAATTAGCAAGCAGACTTAGTTCTGCAGCATATGCTGTAAGAAATATTAGAAGTCTCACAGATGTTGAGACAACTAGATTAGTGAATTTTAGTTATTTTCATAGCGTAATGTCATATGCAATTTTGGTATGTGTTAATGCGACTGACATTGAAGCTATATTTGTTTTGCAAAAAGAGCCGTATTGGCGATTTATAACCTAAATTGTAAAGATTCCCAGAGGGAAAAATTTAAAGAAATAAATATATTAACTTTGGCATCGCAAGATATTTATGAAAATGTAATGTATGTGTACATAAAAATATAAATAGCTTTAATAAAAATAAGGATATTCATACTTTAAACACTAGGAACAAACATAAACTTGTAATGCCAGTTACTAGACTCCACAGAATCAGTAATTCATTTATGTGACAAAGTATACGCTTTTACAACAAAATCCCAGAACATATTCAAAGTTTGTCAATGAACAAGTTTAAAAGTTTTATTAAAGAAAAACTGTACAAAAAGGGTTATTATAATATCAAGGAATACATCAATGAAAATAACACCTGGGAATAAGGTGATCGCCAACATGCTAGTTCTATGAAGATTCATTTAAAAATTGTATAAACAAAATTATTGTGTGAAATATGCTTAAAATAAAAGCCACGCTGTGTTTCTTGCTGGTTCTGTTCAGGACAGAGGTATTTTTCGAACCAGTGGTAAATAAAAAATTACTTTCTATAAGTATTATGTAATATTCTATTCTATTCTATTCTACGTCGCTATTGTGTTAGCAACACGACAGTACCTACTAACCTTACATTATTTATACAACGGTGCAACAAGATAAGTTAAGGAAAAAAAACCAGTTAAAGATGTTTTGTTAATCAACTTACTATGATTGTGTGTGTATCACATAACTTTTAATTTTCACCTTCCACGCTCTTTGTTAATTAAATTTGAAATTTTAATTTCATTTTAATCCATTTTTTTATACAACAAAATATGAGTTTTGGGTTAAATTAATTAAAAATCAAGGACTGTTCCGCAATAATACCTATTTTGTCGTCGTCAAAATAATATTAGTTAATTAAGTAATTCAATTTGCAATACGGGCATCCACGACTTTTTTTCCACCATGGTGGCGCCACTTTGCAATGTGGTTAAATATTTGATAGATTTTATAGCGGAGAAGATAATTTCTTAGGAAAGTAAAAAGGTTAATGTTTCTGTATATATTTAATTATAAAAATGATTAAACTAAACTGTAAATATAACTAAAATTAGAAACATTCAAGGTGTTAAAAAGTCCAAAAAGCTAAAGATCAAACCACCGCACCGAGGCTTTTTGTTTTGTAAACCGGACGAATCGTTTGATAGACTTGAGATGGCATTTATAGATTTATAGATTCTTCTAAAAGTAACTTGTACCTCTGGTGTAATAAATTCCAGCTCAGTCACCTAACTTTGAGAGTAATGGGTTTGTTATAAACTAATTTGCTTGATTCCACGTAAAGAAAGAAAATGATGTGTCCTTAGCGGCCAGCCTCCGCAAAGTCTACTTCACCTGAGGATGCCTCGTGTAGATGCGAAAAATGTGTCGTATTTTCAAGAGTTGTGTGTCGTGCCTAGTGTGGTGGTGCTGCGGGTGGTAGTGCTGGGATTGACGGCGACGGGTATAGTGCGCGCGATTGAGGGAGGGTGGGAGGTTCCCTTAAAAGTGGGCAGGACGCATCATTTTCTTTGTTTACGTGGAATTAAGCAAATTAGTTTATAACAACTCCAATATAATGGTTTTCCGCAAAGTAACGCCGGATTCTATTATTTACTTTGAGATATTAAGAAAGAAGTGGTCACCCTTTTACGGCTTTTACCGAAGGAAACAGGCTAGCAGTGAACAATTAATTAAGGATAATAATATACAAAATATATTCAACTGCGGTGAAGTTCCTAAAGGAACTCTATCCACGACTAGTTGTCGCTACTAAGAGGGATGTTTATTTTCTCGCTCAAAAGCTACATCCATTCAGCGAGGAAACGCAACCAGTATGATCCTGTATGATAATTTACGTTAGTAGTTTTTTGTTTATTATATGTTTGTAATGTTTTTTTTTTATTGTATGTTATTCAAAGTTAATAATTATTATCTATTATTCGCATCTTATTTCCAACATTTTAATTTATATGCAAATGTATTCAGCACTTATTTTAGATCGGATTCGGAAGCGTTTACGAGATTCTTCACGAACACATTTACGTGAGAAGAAATTTTCGTATTGTGTATCGCAGGATTTTACCGATGCTCAGAATTAAGCTGATTACTAAATATGAATCAAGCTCGTTTCATCGTGCTTACAGCATTTTAATATGTGATGAATCTTCGATTTATCAATATTATAGGTAGACCAAGCGTCACTTCACAAAATAAGCACCGTTAACGCTACAGCCTATTAAAGTCCATGGCAGAGCACAGGCCGCCCCCATAGACTGCTTCATGGGTAGATATTTGGCACAGTTACCAGGTTGCATATTAGAAGCGGATTGAAAACCGCAGTTTTTATTTTATTTTAGTCGATATTAGGAAGACGATACTGCCTAACTCCTAATTTGTTTCCCTCTGTCACCTCTTACAACACCCACTGGATGATATGGAGTAGTGGATAGTCTTACACCGCCGTTACACGGTACCAAAAACGTAAAAAATGAACACACTTCTATCAAATTGAAATGTTCGAGAATTGCAGGCAAGAATGTGATTGCCAGATTTTTTTTTAATTCGAAGGTATATTTGATGTCAACTTGTAAAAAATTTAAGTGGCGGCAATACCGAATGATATACTACCAAATGTTAGCTAGAAGTGTTCACTGTTGTTAGCAACTGGCTACGCGAGTTTCTGCTTAGGGATGCCCGATTTGAATCGATTTTCTGGAAGATCGATTCACGGCCATACGATCTGCCGATTTTTGAATCGATTCAAGGGAATGCGATCTTCACCCAGATCGATTCGCATGGCTATAAGATCGTATGAAAAAATCGTATCAACTAAAACCTAAACATCAACCAAACAGTAACGTCCTAACGTATGAACTGATCTTTTCATACCTATTGTATTTCCGGGGAGGGGTCAGAATAACTAAAACAAAGTTCTTACTTTTTTACTTTCAGTAGTGATTTGTCACCGTGTGACTTCTTTTATTCCTTAAATTTAAAAGGGATACAGTTTTCATCGCCGGAATATTCGCAAGCAGCGTTCGAGCAGACCGCAGAACAGGTCTCTGAGGTGGTATGAAAAAAATACTTTGAAAATTGTTTCGGATACATGTGAAAGATAATAATTGGAGAGTTCTTTGAAAAGAGTTAGCAGTGAAACTTTTAAAAACAGAATGTTTTTAGTTTATCAAAGCTTTCATAGTGGCCCACTTTAAGAAAAACGCTAATATACGTTCTTATAAAAACAAAACTGGCAAATATTTCACTACAATTTTACAAAATTTATCATGGAGAAATCCTCATGGAAACCTTTCATTGCTAGAGCGATAGGAAGGTTATGCCGGACTGCTATCGGCTAGAAGCCCACCATCACCATGATCGTATATGAGGGGCCCGGAATCTCCTTTCGAACGCAACCGAGGCCCGTTTCTCGCTTTGCTTTGTTCAAAGTACGTCCCGGGGAAAGTATTAGCCCCCAGCATTCTAGCAGTAACTATCAGTATCTCGAGACCACTTCCGAGTCACCGTCTTCCTCCTTGGACATTTAATCTGTTCTGATAACTGCATTTTCTCTTATTCACACTACTTTACATTGGGGCCTAGCATTTCGTAAAGTTTCTTGTGTACTTTTTTATTTAAACAAAAATGACTTGTACAATAATCGCTTTTTATTTGATGCAATGAAATAGTTTTGTATGATCAACTAGCTGTTCCCCGTGACTTCACCCGCGTGGAGTTATTTTTCGCGGAACCCTAAAATAAAAGCAGCCCAAGTTACTCCTTATAACATCAGTAATCTGCTAGTGTGTATAAATATTGACAAATATTGACATTAACATTTATACGATACTAACATCACTCAATTGTTTTGCCTTCCCGGAACCCCTCCACTAACACTTAAACTTTATGGTATGATATTAAAGTTCAAATTGATTTTTAAGTATTATTACGAATCTTTTGTATGGGAATATAGAAAAGTGTTGTTTTTAGACTTTTTCAGGCAATTTTTTAAATTTTTCTCTCCGTAAGAACCATCTTCGTATTTCAAGGAATATTTATAATTATAAAATAAGAATTAGCAGAATCGGTTCAGCTGCTCTCGAGATTTGGGCTTAGCAACACATTCAGCGATTCATTTTTATATTATAGATTAAAGACAGAGTTAAGAAAATGTAGACTGTACCTAGAGTAAATTTTAACAGCAATGTAAAGAATTTAGTACGAGAAAATTGCATCAACGGTAAATCTTGGTGTATCTGAATATCTAATGTACAACCTGGGCAACGGCACTGGAATAAAATTATCATTAATTTATCTTCCAAAAATTTGTAAAATTTTCAATTTCGTTCCATAAAACCCCACATTTCTAACATAAAGCCGTGTATAGACTCATAAGAAGACACTATAAACATGATTACTTCCTATATTTACGGAAATACTATATATTAAATAAAATTTCTTTTACGGATTCTATCGCATTTAATTAACTTATTTTTTATTAATTCCCGACGTTTCGTGGTCAAGGGTACTGAGGTGATTGATGTCCCGATGTCATAGTTAACCCGGAGTACCTTCAGTATTTAAATTATTAATTTTGGTCCGATCTACGCAGAATGAACTTACTGTGTCTTGAAGTCTTGCTGTAATACCACCCTCTATTTACATGCCTACCTGTTGAAGACTCAATTGTAACTAAAAATCTAGAAGAAAACAACATGCAAGCAGAATATGCAGTACAACTCAGACATTGCCTTACATCTAGCTATCTATTGCGGAAGGAAGAGTTTTACATGCAAGTAGATTATGAAGAGAAGGAGAGTACTTTGAGGAGAAAGCGCTGCTTACTGCACCTGTAACTTCAAGGTTCTACAAGTGGTACTTAGACGATACTTTCACAATTTTACCATCAGACAAATTAACTGCATTTCTAAAATACCTTAATTCCATTAACTCTAAAATTCAATTTACTATGGAGTTAGAGGTAAATAATTGTTTAGCTTTCCTAGATGTGTTAGTCATTCGAAATCCTTACAACACCATAGGTCAAACTGTATATAGAAAAAAGACCCATACGAACCGATATTTAAACGGTGAGTCCCACCATCATCCTTCACAGTTAACTACCGTGGGCAAATCTTTACTATAGAGATCACGAGGGATCTCTGACAGCAAAAACCTGTCCGCCGAGCTTCAATACGTCAAGCAGGCTCTGTACGACAACAAGCTTCGGGTCCCGCGTCTACGTCACATTAACCGAGTGAAGCTGGCCAGAGTCGAGCGTGTGCCTGCTGTACTACCATATGTCAGAGGTGTAACAGGCAAGATTGGCTACATCTTGAAGCGAGCTTCTATTAGAACATTCTTTAAGCCGCCGAAGAAGATAAATCAGTTCTTACCATCCGTCAAGGACATATTCCTGTACAAGATGCAGGAGTGTACAAGCTTGATTGCGGTTGTTGTCTCTCATATATAGGTCAAACAAAGTGATCTTTCAAAACTCGCGTAAAAGATCACATAGTTGACGTGAAACACCAACGTTCCGGGAACAAAAACATCCTAATTTCAACAGAGAGGGAGGCTGAGTACTACCACCTGCTTGGGTTTCTGTAATGAATAAAATTAAAACTAAACCCAATCATACCACTGCAAGACTTCAAGACACAGTAAGTTCATTCTGCGTATATCGGAGCAAAATTAATAATTAAAAAAGCTGAAGGTACTCCGGGTTAACTCTGACATCGGGACGTCAATTACCTCAGTCCCCCGTGACCATGGGTGTTGTAAAGTACCCGAAACGTCGTGAATTAATAAAAAATAAGTTAATTAAACGCGAAAGAAGCCGTTAAATTAGGTTTTTTCAACACACTTGTTATTTTAGTCACGTACAACCTTCCTTCTTTCAGAAAATTTTCTTTCAAGAAACAAAATAACGAGATGCCTACTTCATTTAATCGCCTTTTAGCCCGTGAAAGTCAAAGACATGGGCGTTAACTTTTTAATAAGAATTTTACTTAATCGTCACGTTTGACATGCTTATTGACGATCGTAATAAGATTTAACGTGATAGAGCCATGCTGCAGCTACATATATTAATTGTATAGTTGTAGCACGAATGGGTCGGCTCAACCGGGGAAGGACCACGCTTTCACAGAATACCAGCTTAATGCTGCTGTGTTTCGTATGGTGAGTGTAGGAACCGGAGAACCTTTTTTATTGAAAAGAGGCATTCCGTCTTAGTCCTCACGGCTGGCAACGTATCTGTGTTATTATGAGGAAGATGTTGCTGCCCATCTTCTCTTTCAGTTTGTCTGTTGACTTTTATGACGCCAACAGCACGATATAGAGTAGAGTATATTCTTACACTGCCCTAGTGTTAGTTGTTTGTCCCTATTGTTGCCAATTGTATTTGTATAATCTGAACTTTTCTTCGGATACATTTCAACCTAAGCGCGGAGAAGAATACCAAAATTTAAAAAAAAATCATCAATCCAATTATCCGTCGCCTAAACACTATCGAGGATGCACAGACTATTTGTTGATCGGTTATTAATAAATTCATTAAGTATCTTTAAAACACGTTACCTTCACACTAGGATTTTCGTTTGTATTGTGAGAGCAGTTTACATACATCACAAGGACATACAAACATCTAGACCCGAAACTACCACTACTGCACTACTATTGTGTAACATTTCAACTCCAATTGTTTGGAGAGTTTGTCATAACTAACACATTCGGAAGACGGATAAATGATCGCAGTACAATATCTTTAAGCGGTATACCATAGAGGTTCACTACTAATATTACAAATTTACAAATTTAAAGCAAATCGAAACATGTCAAAACAAAGTAATTAAACTACTATTCCATTATCATTATCTAACTCCTACCGAAAAAAATTACAATGAAACTAAATTAATCACACTATCCCAGATATATGTATAGATATAATACATGCATATTAGTACATAAACTATTAAATAAAGATATATGCTCTAAAATAAAGTTTACAAAGAAAGGACAAATACAAAAACGTATCACAAGACGAAAAAATAACATTTGCTTAAGACAACCACGAACTAACTACGGAAAGAAAAACATACTATAGGAAGGAGCAGAGTTATATAACAAATTGCCTAATAACATAAAAGAGATTCAATCGTTAACTTTATATAAAAAAACCTTAAAGCACCACATCTTAAAAGATTTTTCTTGATTTTAAACCAATATTAACGCATTTAAAAGGCGAATGTAATTTCTTTAGTTAATTTGATTTTACCACATTAAACTTTTAACTAATAGAAATATATAGGTGTGAAATATATTTAACTAAAATATTATAGCATTAGCAAACATTTAATATAAAATATAAACATAATTATAAATACTACTATCTAATAGGTAGAAAAAGAATAACCGCCTAGTATGACTGGATATCGGCTATTTCTGCACTACGATATTAAGTGAACCGAGGCTAAAATACACTGAACTGTAAAAAATAAGCCTGAAAATAGGCCCTTGAATAAAATGTTTATGTAGGCATATTACACTATACTAGCGATACACCCCGATCCGCACGGATGATTTCTACATATCGACAACAGCGCCACCTATCGGGACCAATTGTGAATGTAAACCATCCAGCGATCCACTCAAAACACAATAAAATTTCATTAAAACCGGTCCAGCCGTTTAGGAGAATTTCAGTGAGCAACACACGTTTAGCAGAATTATAATATACACATAAATAACTATGTTATTATATTTATTATGAGATTACTTAACATACAAGTAAAAGCTACAAACACTATAAATATTTATATTAATGATTATTTGACTTTAATAATGAAAGCTATTCTCGAAACCCGTTTATTCCCTGTTACTTGAATAAATAAATTAACCGACTATATTTCACTAATGTCGCTACGTTTTAGTTTCCTTTTATATTCCATTCGTGTTTTTGTTGAATATCGTAAAACAGGAGTTACACAAAACAATACAGGGCAAAGTTTACAAAGTTGTAAAAAAAAAACAATTCCTTTGTAGCTTTCCCTTAGAATCCGTTGGCATATAAATCTGTTTGTAGGCATTTATATAAATATAATATTTAGTTTATTCGGTTTTTGCGTTTTACGAATCCTTTGATCATTTTATTTATTCAGTTCTTTTTTTTTCTTGCGTTGCTTCATTAAAGACACTATTGCATGGTTCAGGAAATCAGCAATCAGGAAATCCAGATTCCCATTTGTAGTATTAATGTCGGCGGAGATCAAACAGCCAATTGAAATTGTTAATTGAATTATAAGTAATATACCATGTGCTCGTTAGTGAAAGAAACATTCTAATGCATGTATGAGGAATAAAATATACCGTAGACAGTTCAGTTTGTTAACACACACTGTCATGTTACATTATTATTTAAAAAATACCACTTACTTATATCAATCACCATGGTTAATACATTCGTTTCTTTTTTCCTTGTGATACTGCTGAATAATTAAAAAAATATGCAGAAATATGCTACGTGGTAGAGCCATGCTGCAGCTATATTAATAGTATAGTTGTAGCACGAATGGGTCGGCTCGACCGGGGAAGGACCACGCTCTCACAGAATACCAGCGTAAAATAGCAGCTTAATGCTGCTGTGATCGTGAATGTAGAGAACCGGAGACCCTTTTTAATGGAAACGAGGCATTCCATCTTATTCCTCACGGGTGACAACGCATCTGCATTTTGTTTGATGTCGATGTCGATGTGCCACAGCAACCACTTACCATCAGTTGGACTGTGTGCTCGTTTGTCACCCTAATCCTATAAAAAAGAACAATAGTTTAAGAATACTAACCAAATTACTTACTACATAGATTCACGTGATGATTTACCCCGTCCTAGTACTCATTGGCTCAACCGGGTCGAAAACCCATTTGTGCTACAAACATATGGCTGCAGCAATTGTTTTGTTGAAGATTATTTATGATGATACGTTTTCATTATGAGTGTAGGATATTATCATATTTAAACAGTAATAGAATTTGATAACAATAATCAAAACTGTCAAATCAATATATTACGTCCGTCGAGACCTTCTTCTGGCCTGTGTGTGCCTCACTCAGTTAATGCAAGAGGTCTCGGAAGAGTCCCAAATGACGCAACGTGACAACATAATTCCATTAACGTTCCTGTGAGCTTCTCTCAAGACGATTCCTCTAAATTTATCAAATGCAAACATCTCTAACTCTCTATGAATTATTAAAAAGATTTTATATTTATTCTATTAAAATAGAAGAGCATATTTCAAAGAGTTTAATTCACCTTTATTAATGAAACAGAGACAACAAAAAAAGAAACTGGACTTACTTAAAAAAGAGTAAATTTTAATAAATTGTGACACGCTCAATGTTAATTGTTACCACCTGTTGCTGCACATGCATCTAGGAATCATTATCGTCATTACAGCTCTGCACTAGTCCACTTGTGAACAAAGGCCTTCCCCAAGGAATGCCGTTGTTAGTTTTAATATATGGATAAAACAACAACTGCTTCGTTGATCAGTCGCATTTATGATCACTAGGATTATAGATGCGACTGCTGATCATGTTCAAATCCCCAGTCAGGCCGAAATCAGTGATTGGATTTTTATGTTGGAAAATTCTCAGTAGCAGCCCAGAGTCAGGAACTTGGACGATGTTATACCCCGTATTTTAAAAAGCAAATAAGTTCGTTAGGCATGTGCTTGATCTATCTTCGGATCTGTCTCGGATTGTCGTCCCATCGGTCAATGGGACTGGGGGAACAGAGATTGTACTCTTGCTTGCGCATATGTTACACCTTTATTTACGCACACACTTGTGCACTGAAATTTACTGCGCAGATTGCTAGTCTGTGTTAAAACTGTACCTATGATCGAATTCCGGTCTGGACGACATTATTATAATGAAATAGGTGTAAAAAACATACCAACATGTCCTTAGATTAATTTTTGTTACACGTATCTGATGTCAGGGATCGTTAGACGCCGTGCGTCAACAAAATTGCCTGTACAAAAGTTATATGCGTTTGTCGAAGCGCCTTTTAAAATAAAATAGCAAAAGCTTGTGGGCGCTTCGAAGTGTCATTCATCGCTGACAGGACAACATTCGACAATACAATTGACACTCTTGTAACGTGGCGTACCTATTAGCAGTAGCAGTCTTGTCAAAGTATAAATATTGAAATAATTAGTTTTTCACATGTTGTATTTGCTTTACTAAAGACAGTGCTTTCAAGCAAAGCACTATGCTTGTTTTGTGTTAAAGTTACAGGCTATATACGTCCCACTGCTTAGCACTGGCCTGCTATCATTCCTGAGAGGGTTTTAGGGCAAGGAAATGTTCGCGCGCTGCCCCCAACGCGTGTTGGCGAACTTCACATGTCATCGAAATATTTTTTATTTCTTATTTCTCAGACATGCAGGTTTCCTCACTACGTTTTCATTGGTGAACAATTTCATTGGTGCCGGCGGGGGTCGAACCCGAGTTGCTTGCTTACAGTGATATCTACAGCGGCGTTCAGCCTCTGAGCTACCACGGCTCACGGCATGTTATACACGGCTGTGTTGCCAGTAGATAAACATTAAGACAAGTGACATGAACCAGCGTTACGATTTTAAGGTCTGACGAAGGAGGACGACTGGATAACAAAGGTTGACAAAAACGTTTTTTATTTAGTTTCTGCTTTAATGGATAAATTCTGATGCCTTGTGAAAAACGCCAATATATCCATTCTTAGCTTTGAAATTTTTCTTTTGTATGTCAATAAATAGGTTTAAATATTTTAATTGATTTAACACGCAGCAGGATCAAAACGGTAGCAAATTGCACAATACTCGCAAAGGGCACAGAAGTGCATGTTTAGTTGTCTATCACAGCTGTAATAAACTCTCTTGTGTATTACTGAGTTACGAAAATGGTGCCAAAACATAGTAAACAAGATTTTGATGAATTATGAGTAGTGTAGTTGTACCACTTCTAGACCACCTGAGTCAGACGTGGTTCAACGACATTCGTCGACGCCCGATCCTAAAAAAAAAAAAAAAAAAAAAAAAAAAAAAAGAAAAAAAAAAAGGTTTTGGCATGCTCTGATCACGAATCCGCGGTCCATTTTTGTGTAGAATCACGGTTCCGGAGATGTGTAGATCAATTAGCTAATATCTAATTGATTAAGGGCCTCCACCGTCATTAGCGTCCCATTGTTCCTATTTCTATTGTTCTATTGTTCCTTAATCACCTTCATTGCAGCGTGTGCGTCGACTATATCAGTGCTATTGTATTATAATTCTTTGTTTATACAACGCTAATCTGAATCATCAATAAAACACATTACATAATTTTGTTACAATTTTTATTTATAAAATACAAAATCTTATTAATTATTATCTATAAAATAGGAGCGAAACATCTCATCCACTAAAATATCGTTGTACAATGTGTTCCTTGTAAATATACTCGTAAAACTATGTATTGAACATCCTTGAAACTTATATAGTAAATACATTAAGCAATATTCGCCACAAACTGAAGTCCACTCATTCTGAATCCTATCAACATTCCAGTTCCATCTTTTACAATTCCTTTTTAAAAACTCTAGATGATATCGTACAGGTGATCGTCCATATGAATCAAAATATTGACCGACGTCATTCGTATCGATATATAAAGCTACCCAATGTGACCCTGGTTTATCATCTGTATCCAAATTACATATTATATACGTTGGTACGTGGGTATACATAGGCAGTCTATTAGCTGCATAAACATTATTTTCTAGACTGGGGTGAATCTTTTTCAGATGTTGTTGTACATCTAGTGTATCCATGATATTACTGCTATTAGTAGATTATTACAGTACCTAGCTACTCAATGAATAACATAGGAATGGTCAATTATAGTGATTTCTACATATTAAATTGCATTTTTGTGTTATACAAATCGTACTTGAGTCATTGATCACCAAACAAAACACAATACGAAGAAATGTTGAGATAGGCAACGGAAATGTGAGATAAACTGATATGTTTCTAAATATTAAATTGCATTTTTGTGTTATACAAATCGTACTTGAGTCATTGATCACCAAACAAAACACAATACGAAGAAATGTTGAGATAGGCAACGGAAATGTGAGATAAACTGGTTGACGCATAAAGTAATTATCAACTCATTACGGAAATACTTTAGATTAGAATTTTTACGTACTGGTGGTATATAAGACCAACAAACGCAGTCATCGAGTTAGTGTACGGTCGTTTGGCTACAGTGGATCTATCAATAGTACATTTGTGTTACTTCAATACACCAAAGGCTATGGATGTAAGTGTTTATTCTATTGACTAAATTACTTTTTTTCTGTTATTTTCATGTGTGTGTATTATTTTATTTAAATATTGTGTATGTATATGATTAAGCCGTGGTAACTCCGATGGTTAGCGCTAGCTGTAAATTTCACAGTACGCGACCCGGGTTCGATCCCCGCCAGCACCAATTAAATTGTTAATAGCAATTTTAAGTGCTTATTACCACGTGTTCTGTTATTTTCATGTGTGTGTATTATTTTATTTAAATATTGTGTATGTATATGATTAAGCCGTGGTAACTCAGATGGTTAGCGCTAGCTGTAAATTTCACAGTACGCGACCCGGGTTCGATCCCCGCCAGCACCAATTAAATTGTTAATAGCAATTTTAAGTGCTTATTACCACGTGCTTGGTGGTGAAGGAAAACATCGTGAGGAAACCTGCATGTCTGAGAAAATTTCGAAGGCATGTGAAGTTCGCCAACACACATTGAGGGAGCGCGGCGGACATTTCCTTGCTCTAAAACCCTCTCAGAAATGAGAGGAGGCCTATGTTCAGCAGTGGACTTTAATAGGCTGTAACTTTAACTTTTTTAACTTTTATGATTAAGTGTTAACAAATTGATATTAACATGATAACTGTGTTGTTGCAGAAATCATTGAGCTTCGATGAAGATACCTATAAACAGTATTACTACTCGCCACTCTCCCCTCAAGAAGAGAGTGATAACCTCGTCATTAATAATAACACATGCGATGGTGGAAAAAGAAAATCGCAATCGATTGATCATTTTTTTGAAGCTGAATCAAAAATAAAAAAGAGGAAGGGAAAACTTCAGTGAAGTGTGCACCAGTGCTTTTTTCTCCTCAATCATGGACGAGAATACGGAACTATTCAATAGCGAATTAAATCAGGAGTTGTCTAAAGTTTGTGAAGAAATGGAGAGGGGTCAACTGTTCGATTCGTCATACGATGATGAGTTGTATCATCACTGTGCGATGGTTGAAACACAGTTTAAGTATGTAAAATAAACATTCATTTCGATCATAATTTACATATTGTCTTATACAGTTTTTAATAAATTTAAACATTTTAGCAGTCAACCACTACAACTTGGAAGAGGAACGAAGCGAACGTGCAGCAAAGAATCCAAGATCATCAAAAAACCAACAACGGAAGCAGAAGCGCATACCTCTGCAGGGAACAGTATCAGTAACGATGATCAAGTGGAATGTCCAACGTGCCATATATTTATCAAGAAACGGTATTTAGCTAATCATTTTAAAAGTAATGTTCATAAAAATAATCTTTTAAATTCACATAATTCGTTATCAAACGTTAGTGTTATTGAATCTGCTTTTGGAAATAGGATTTTAACTTATAAAATCAAGAGTAGAGTAGATCGTTCGACATGGGTAAATTTTGAAACTCCTGAACTATTTTTAAATTCTATTAAAGATGATATTTTATTTTTATTACAAGAGTGTATTCATCAACACATAATTTTTAAGGTAAACTTCATATTGCATGCTGATTTTGTTCAACAAACTAAAGATATTCATGATACGTTCGATTTTCAAACGCTTAACTATATTATTTGTCAAGGAGATGACTTAAATATTTTTCTTTCATCTTTAAATGATACAATTACTACTAAAATTAGTGCTTTCGAAAAAAAAGATAGTGGATGGAGTCTAAAAAACATAAAATCTATAGACATGAATGTTAATAAATTTAACCCCCTACGCGGTACTTCATACATAGATCTTCCTCGTGACATAAAATTAAAAAAGGCTGTTATAAATGTAAAAAACAAGGATTATTTTTGTTTTAAATGGGCGTTACTCTCGGCGTTATATCCTGTAAACAAACACACCGATCGGGTATCATCGTACGTTAAACATGCAAATAAACTTAAATTTGATGGTATTTCCTTTCCGGTTAAAATTTCTGACATAGCAAAAGTAGAGAAATTAAATGATATTAGTATTAATGTTTTTGGGTTAGAATATAATAAAGAAAAACGATGTAATTCTATAGTAGGTCCATTATTTTTAACAAAGTGTCGTAAAGATAGACATATCAATTTATTATTTTTTTCCAAGGATACAAAAAATCATTATTGCTATATAAAAAATTTATCGCGGTTAGTTAGTAAACAAATTTCAAAAGACGGTCACATCATGTACATTTGTGAAGCATGTCTACTTCGTTTTCCATCTCAGGAAAGGTTAAATAACCATGAACAATACGATTGTGCTCACATTTGTACAGTATTACCAAACAGTGAAACTTTAAAAAAAAAGAATTGGTTTGGTCAACCTATTTCAAATGATAAAATTAAATTTGATAGTTATGAAAAAAAGTTAAAGATACCATTCGTAGTTTATGCTGATTTTGAAGCATTTTTAAAACCAATAGAATCATGTTCTAACGATCCTTCCAAACCTTTCACTCATAATATTCAGAAACATGAAGTACATAGTTTTGGATATTATATAAAATGTTCATATGATGATAAATTATCAAAATATGTAACATATTGCGGACCCAACTGTGCACAAGTGTTTATGGAAAGTTTATCTAACAATCTAAAAGAAATAAATAGACTTCAAAAATATCCACCACTTCCGCTAACAAATGAAGACAAAAACCAAATTTCAAATGCAACCATTTGTCATATTTGTGAAACTGAGTTGGCAAAATATTTTTATGATTTTGATTGGTACACTGGTAGTTTTATAGGTGTTGCTCATGAATCATGTTGTTCGAAGATCAGAACACCTAGTTATATACCAATATTTTTACACAACCTTAGTCACTATGATGCTCATTTTATTGTTCACGCGTTAAACTTTTGTGATGGTGAAGTCGAAGTTATCCCTCAAAATAAAGAAAAATATATATCCTTTTCCAAAAAATTAAAAGTGAATAACCACGAAATTATATTGAGATTCTTAGATTCATTTAAGTTTTTATCGTGTAAATTAGAAGAATTGGCCAAAAATCTCAGTAATGATCAATTTCAAGAATTACGTAGAAATTACCCTAATGATGAAGATTTCTTTCGTTTAAAACGGAAAGGTGTTTATCCATATGAACTTATGACTAATTATGATAGTTTAAGTCTAACATCGCTCCCTGAACAAAAATGTTTTTATAGTTCACTCACAGATTCACATATTTCAAATGATGATTACAATCATGCTAAAGATGTTTGGGAACATTTTGGGTGTTGTAATATGCTAGATTATTCAAACCTGTATTTAAAAACAGACGTTTTACTTTTATCCGATGTATTTGAAAACTTTAGAAAGTTATGTATTAATACATATGATTTAGACCCTGTCCATTATTACACAGCACCCGGTTTAAGTTGGGATGCAATGTTAAAATATACAAAAATAGAATTAGAACTTTTAACAGATTATGAGAAAATTGCATTTATTAGATCAGGTATCAGAGGTGGTGTATCTCAATGTAGTAATCGTTATGCTAGAGCTAATAACAAATACATGGAGGATTATGATACAGGGAAACCAAATTCATATATCACATATTTTGATGCCAACAATTTATATGGTTGGGCTATGTCTCAATATCTTCCCACTGGTGGATTCGAACGGGTAAATCCAAATACAGAATTTAATGTGTCTAAGACATCAGACTTCGGTTTTATTTTAGAAGTTGATTTGGAATATCCAGATGAACTTCATGATTTACATTCGGACTTTCCTTTATGTCCAGAAAACATTTGTGTAGGCAATATTAATGAGAATAAACTAGTCCCAAATTTAAATAATAAAGATAAATATGTAATTCATTACAGAAATTTAAAGCAGTGCATAGAAATGGGGGTTAAATTAACTAAAATTCATAGAGTTTTAAAATTTAAACAGTCTCCCTGGTTGAAGATGTACATAGATCTAAACACAAAATTAAGAACTTTAGCAAAATCAGATTTCGAAAAAGATTTTTATAAATTAATGAATAATTCAGTCTTCGGTAAGACTATGGAGAATATTGAAAAAAGGGTTAACATAAAATTAGTTACACACTGGGAGAACCAGGGTAAAGCTTTAGGTGCTCAAGATCTAATCGCTAAACCACAATTTCATAGCCTTTCAATATTTTCGGAAAACCTAGTTGCGGTTCAGTTGCGAAAAACGAAGTTAATATATAACAAACCAATTTATTTAGGGTTTTGCATTTTAGATATTTCAAAAACATTAATGTATGATTTTCATTATAACTATATGATTAAAAAGTTTAGTAAAATCAAATTATTGTATACAGATACGGATAGTTTAATATATCATATATTTACAAATGATTTTTACACTGATATAAAACCTGACCTTTCATCATACTTTGATACCTCAGATTATGATACAAATAATATTTTTGAATATCCAAAATTAAATAAAAAGAAATTAGGTTTTTTTAAAGATGAAAATAATGGTAAAATCATGAAAGAATTTGTGGGTTTACGATCCAAAATGTACGCTTTTAACTTAGAGAATAAGACTATAGCCAAGGCAAAAGGGGTAAATAAATGTATCACTAAAAAGATGACAATGAATAGTTATAAGTCTTCTCTATTTAATAAAAAAGTGCAATATTATAGTATGCTTAGATTTAAATCAATTAAACACACAATTTTCACACAAAAATTAAATAAGATAGGTTTATCATATAATGACACAAAGAGACATATTTTAGATAATAATATTGAAACATTAGCTTGGGGTCATTATAAACTACGTTAAGTGTTGATAGTTTTTACTTTTATGTCTGCGTTTAAGAAAAATTTATATTGATTGTAAAATTATGATAATACTATAATATGACGTAGTTTATTACATATTTAATCATTGTTTTATTGTAAATAATTTAAGTTAATTGTTGTTTCTATTTATTTGAGGTTGAGTTAATTGTAAAATTATGATGTACTAATTGTTGTTTCTATTTATTTGAGGTTGAGTTAATTGTAAAATTATGATGTACTAATTGTGTTAGAAATAGTATACAGATAATTCTGTTTTATATAATTTTTGGAATATATATTAATTGTTTACACCAACACTTTCATTTTTTATTTCACCCCTTTGAACTTTAGACGTGTGTTATGTTTCACTTTATCCATCCGTTCACTGCTATTGTGGCAGGACCAAGTGGGTGTGGGAAGTCAAATTTTGTAACAAATTTCATAAAATCAGTTACAGAAATATGTAATTGTGATTTTAATCAGATCACATGGTGCTTTGATGAAATGCAACCATTATATAATTTACCAAATGTTAACTATCATCAAGGAATTCCAAATCTTAATATGTTTGATGGTGAAAACCCACATCTTGTTATTATTGATGATCTAATGAGAGAGTCCGATGGAAGAATTGTGGATATATTTACAAAAGGTGGTCACCACAGGAATCTTAGTGTATTTTATCTAACACAAAATTTATTTCATCAGGGTAAAGGACAAAGAGACATATCTTTAAACTCAAGTTATATAATATATTTTAAAAACCCTCGAGATAAAACTCAAATAAGATATTTAGCAAGACAAGTATCACCAGATAACCCAAAATTCATTGAAAATGCCTACAGGGATGCAACTCTAGAGGCGCATGGATATTTAATGGTAGATTTAAAACAGAATACCAATGATTTTTGTCGTATCAAGACAAATGTCTTTCCATTTAATGGTTTCTGTACAGTCTACGTCCCCACAAAAGAGTTTAAATACACCAAGAATCAAACAATTGAAATCATTGCTAAATGATGCATCGTCGACTCACAACGTATAAACATTTGCTAACCGCTTTGCATACGCTTAAACCAAAATATCAAAGAGCATTACTTAAAACGTGTGATGAAGAAGAAATTAACTGTATTTGTGAGTGTATTCATAACGTTTTACAAGGAAAAGTACCTCTTAAAGATCAGGATAAACAAAAATTGAATAAACATAAAAACATACTCCGTAAACTAGTACGTAAGTGTAAACATAAACTAAGAAAAAATATAATTATACAAAAAGGAGGGGCTTTCTTACCAACAATATTAGGTGCAATATTGAGTGGATTAGGGAGTGGACTAGCCAGTTAACATGGAAAATGCAAAGAAAATGATACTTATCGAACCTGGATTGATTGAAAAATTAAAACAAGAAAATAAGGTTAATAGTAATTTATCTCGATTAGATATTGAAATGCAAAATATTATGAATAGTAAGACGGAAGACCGAAAGAAATGGATATTATATTTACAAACACTGCAAAGATACCTTCATTTTACCGAAGAGCATCGTCAACCACTCAAATTACCAATTTATTCTGATACATCTAATGAAGATTCAAATGAGTCAAAAATTGGTTTTAAAAATAAAGATAGAGATCTAAAAACTTCAGTTGATATTGAATCTTTGCTGGAGGAGAATCGATCCATTAAAAGTAAAGAAAATGATGAAAATCCACTTTACACACCAGCTCAAATACTCAGTTTAATACCAAAAACTTATCATAAAAAAGGGCAGTTATTATTAAACTTAGTTGAAACAAGTAAAAGTAAAATACATTGGGATAACGAAGGTACAGTCATAATTGATAGTGAAAAAATTCCTGGAAGTAATATTGTTGATTTAATAAATGATTCACTAAGACCCCTAAAAAGAAGTGATCCGGTAGGGTGGGTTAGATTTGCTGAAGCATTAAAAGATATTAAAGTACCACTTACTTATATTGGAAATCCAAGGAGATGTGAGTTTATTAACCAACTTCAAGCAAAAGATCTGAACAAACCCTCTGAGATTGAAGTTCAAGAGTTTTCTACACCGTGCAGTAGAGATAAAAAGTCTACAACTAAAATACGTAAAGGACTTGAGTGGGAAAAATGGACTCCGTACTAGAAGAAATTAACAGGATTTATTATGATCCATCTAATCCCGCTGGTTTTGGTAGTATTGATAAATTATCAAAAGCCATGAAGGGTAAAATGAATAAAAAGCAAGTAAAGGAATGGTTAAAATCACAAGAAACATACACATTACATAAACCCATTCGAAAAAAATTCCCGCGTAATAGGTACATTCTATCAAATATTAATGAACTGTGGCAAGCTGCTTTAAGTGATATGCGAACTTATTCTCAATATAATGATGGTTTCAAGTATATACTTTGTATTATTGATGTATTTAGTAAATATGCTTTTGCAAGACCAATGAAAAAGAAAAACTCAGAAACAACTAAAGAATGTTTTGAAAGTATATTTACTGAAAGTAATTTAACACCTACTCACATACAATCCGATAAAGGTACAGAATTTGTTTCAAAAGATGTACACAAATACTTTAAATCCAAAAAGATTAATTACTATACCACTAACAATCCTGACATTAAGGCCAGTATTGTTGAACGATTTCAAAGAACACTAAAAATGAAAATGTGGCGTTATTTCACTCATAATAATACTTATAGATATATAGATGTTTTACAAGATTTAATATACTCTTATAATCACAGCTTTCACTCTAGTATTAAGATGTGCCCATGTGATGTAAATTCCAACAATATTATGACAGTTTGGACTAATCTTTATGATAGACGGTCAAAAAAACTTTCTTTAGAAAATCCTAAACCAAATTTCAATGTGGGTGATTATGTTCGAATAACTAAATATAAACATGTATTCCAAAAAGGATATGAATCAAATTGGAGTGATGAAATATTTATTATATCTTCAATAATTGATAGATCTCCATGGGTTGTTTATACAATAACAGATTTACAAAATGAACCAATAATTGGTACTTTTTATGAAAGAGAATTACAGAAAATCACTTACAACCCCACCTCACAACATAAAATAGATAAAATAATTGACACTCGTTATTCGGGTAACAGAAAAGAAGTATTAGTGAAGTGGAAAGGTTATCCAGATAAATTTAACAGTTGGATTTTAGCTTCTAGTTTAAAAGAAATATGAATAAAGAAAGTTTCTATTTAACTTTGCTCAGCAATAGTTCAATGGAATACTTTCCTGATAACAAGACCACAAATTTTTCAACGAAATTACCAAAAGCTATAAAATTAGAAGGTGAATGGTCGGTTGGAGTTGTCGAGTTTCAATATCCATGTACCATGTTTACTGTTCAAGACCATGAAAATGTTATATACATTACAAAATCTATGTTAATGCCTAATGAAGATAAGCCATCCACAGTGTACTACAAAAAACATATTCCAGCTACCAACTATGATAACGTTGAGCATATTTTAAGAGTGTTAAATGGTATCGGAGAGAACTTGAAATTTCGCTATGATGAAATAACAAAATTTGTGTCTATTTCGGTATTGGATAAAAATATAACATCCGTAACATTATCACCCAAATTAAGTTTACAGCTAGGTTATGAACCAAATAAAAATCTCCTACAGAGAAATTTTGGAAAGTGTCCTGCTAATTTACACTTAGGGTTACCATCTCAACTATTTCTATATTGCGACATTATCGATCCTCAGATTGTGGGTGATGTTATGACTCCTTTATTAAGAGTCATTTCATTAGATCCTACAAAATACATTTATGGTGCAAATAAAATGCACGTTTTCTCTCAACCTCACTACTTACCTGTTATGCGAAGAGAGTTCGATACGTTGGAAATAGTTATAAGATCGAGTACAGGACAAAAAATACCATTCCAGTTTGGAACCGTGTGTATTAAACTACATTTCCGAAAATTATAATAATGAATTCTCTTCGTGATCATCATAAATGTCCATATGAAAATTATTATACACATCAAGCTGGATCAGGAGTTGGAGTAATTTATAAGGGTTCACCATATCAACGCGGTCATGGTATTGGGAGCTTCTTAGGGGGGTTATTCAGATCAGTTTTACCTTTACTTTCAAGTGGTGCTCGAGTGATTGGTAAGGAGGCATTAAGCGCTGGAGTAGGACTTTTATCGGATATGGTTCAAGCCCGTCCTATGGAAGCCTCAATAAAAGATCGTCTAAAGCAAGTTAGTACGAATTTAAAACGAAAGGCTGATGAGAAAATTGATCAATTTAACATGACTGGATCTGGGTATAAAACTAAAAGAAAACGATTGACATCGTTCATTCCACCATTAACTGCTAAAGTGAAAGCTGCGAAAAAACTTAGTCTAAAACCAAAAAATATCAAAGATATATTTTCAAACTAAATATGTCTTTCCTTCATAATCATTCTTGCGAGTGCGTTAAGTCAGAATTGGATTTGTTTGCACTACCGTCTACACAAACTAGCATTGAAAATGGATTGTGGATTCATTATAAACCAATTTCATCTCTTGGTGATGATGGACCTATCGAGTTTCAAGTTCCTGGGACCGGCGATGACTACATAGATTTGTCTCATACATTACTCCACATAAAGGCAAAAGTATTAAATCAAGATTCAACTAACTTGGTATCTACTACAATAGTAGCCCTGTAAATAATTGGCTGCATTCACTTTTTAGTCAACTTGATGTTTATTTAAACCAAAAACTTGTATCACCACCTAATAATACCTATGCATATCGAGCATACATGGAAACCCTTTTAAACTATGCCCCTGCTGCTAAACAATCTCATCTTACTTGTAGTCTTTGGTATGAGGATACAGCAGGAAAAATGGATTCTACAGATGGTAAAAACATAGGATTTGTTAAAAGACAGGAATTGATTAGTGAAAGAAAGGAAATAGAAATGATTGGTCATCTTCACGGTGACATTTTTAACCAAGATAAATTTTTAATTAATGGTGTTGAAATGAGTGTTAAATTGGTTCGATCAAGAGAGAGTTTTAATTTAATTGTTGGATCAAACGATGTAAAGTTTAAAGTTTGTATTACGGACGCAACTCTTATTGTTCGACGAGCACGAATTAATCCAAGTGTATTACTCGCACATCAAAAAGTTTTAGCTTCTACCACTGCTAAATATCCTATTACTCGAGCTGAAGTAAAAGTTTTAACAATTCCTTCGGGTGTTCAAGGAAAAACTCTTGATAATATATTTTTAGGACAGGTACCGAAAAGATGTATAATTGGATTTGTGAACAATTCTGCATTTAATGGTTCCCTTACTAAAAATCCATTTAACTTTGAAAACTATGGTATTAATTCTTTCAGCTTATATATTGATGGTCAACAAATACCTTCAAAAGCTTTGCAACCATCTTTTAATAATAGCATATTTACATCAGCATATCATACTCTATTCTCGGGAACTGGTATTCACTTTCTTAATGAAGGAAATGGAATCTCTTGTGAACAGTATGGCAAAGGTTACTGTCTATTAGCATTTGACTTAACTCCTGATTTATCAGCTAACTCATCAACTCATTGGAATCTCATAAAGCATGGTAGTGTAAGAATAGAAGTACGATTTGAATCCTCATTAATACAAACAATTAACTGTATAGTTTATGCTGAGTTTGATAATATTATTGAGATAGATAAAAACAGAAATGTTACTGTAGACTATAGTAGTTAAGGTTATAATATGTGTTGTGTGTTAGATTTTATGTGTTATGTGTAATGCATTTTGTGTGTATGTAACTATGTGAAACGTTATAAAATTAAATAAAACAAATTGTATGCAATATATTTTTTTTATTTCTTTATAAATCTTCTATTTAATCTAATACAAAACACTGTTCGAGTTGAAATTTTACATAAGCACACTGACTAAACCACTGAACATGCTGCTGCCAAGGATCATCATCATCTTCCCAATCTTTTAAACCACCACCACAATGGAAACACTTGGTCCCGTCTGCATGGCCAGTATAAAAGAAACCAGCTTTGGCAAGATCTTCAGGTTTCTGTCGCATAACTAGAGGTCAGTTTTCGAAACTAAGCAAACGGCTAGATTTTGAACTGAAGAATGGATATTCAGCTCTTGAGTACTGCATACTCTTCTCGTTTTCTTCTCCACTCAGTGTTGTAGTTTTGTTATTCAATGATGTGTTTTGTACACGTATGCCACACTCATCTCTTCCTTCCGCTCTTGTCTTCCTGTAATTGAAGTAAACAGAATCACATTCACTAATGATCAGCTAATGACTGTCATTGTTAAAAAAGTATTTTTTAACTTTTTCACTTTCTGCTATTGTCTTTGTTATATTGTATACGAGGGCGTTTGTATTGTCGTAGATGCTATCCTTATTAGTCTTTACGTAATATTTAATTCTCGTGGAAGCATGTTTCCAATGATCAGTAGTTGGAATCTTGGATAGCTTCTTCATATCGTACATTTCAATTTTGATGAGATGCGCCGCTTGGTCTCCGTCGTCAGAATTAGTAGAAATGTATGATACACCATCTCTAGCGGCTCGTGCTACGGTTGATGATAACAGCTTCCTCTTTTTTATTTTTGATTCAGCTTCAAAAAAATGATCAATCGATTGCGATTTTCTTTTTCCACCATCGCATGTGTTATTATTAATGACGAGGTTATCACTCTCTTCTTGAGGGGAGAGTGGCGAGTAGTAATACTGTTTATAGGTATCTTCATCGAAGCTCAATGATTTCTGCAACAACACAGTTATCATGTTAATATCAATTTGTTAACACTTAATCATAAAAGTTAAAAAAGTTAAAGTTACAGCCTATTAAAGTCCACTGCTGAACATAGGCCTCCTCTCATTTCTGAGAGGGTTTTAGAGCAAGGAAATGTCCGCCGCGCTCCCTCAATGTGTGTTGGCGAACTTCACATGCCTTCGAAATTTTCTCAGACATGCAGGTTTCCTCACGATGTTTTCCTTCACCACCAAGCACGTGGTAATAAGCACTTAAAATTGCTATTAACAATTTAATTGGTGCTGGCGGGGATCGAACCCGGGTCGCGTACTGTGAAATTTACAGCTAGCGCTAACCATCTGAGTTACCACGGCTTAATCATATACATACACAATATTTAAATAAAATAATACACACACATGAAAATAACAGAACACGTGGTAATAAGCACTTAAAATTGCTATTAACAATTTAATTGGTGCTGGCGGGGATCGAACCCGGGTCGCGTACTGTGAAATTTACAGCTAGCGCTAACCATCTGAGTTACCACGGCTTAATCATATACATACACAATATTTAAATAAAATAATACACACACATGAAAATAACAGAAAAAAAGTAATTTAGTCAATAGAATAAACACTTACATCCATAGCCTTTGGTGTATTGAAGTAACACAAATGTATAGATCCACTGTAGCCAAACGACCGTACACTAACTCGATGACTGCGTTTGTTGGTCTTATATACCACCAGTACGTAAAAATTCTAATCTAAAGTATTTCCGTAATGAGTTGATAATTACTTTATGCGTCAACCAGTTTATCTCACATTTCCGTTGCCTATCTCAACATTTCTTCGTATTGTGTTTTGTTTGGTGATCAATGACTCAAGTACAATTTGTATAACACAAAAATGCAATTTAATATTTAGAAACATATCAGTTTATCTCACATTTCCGTTGCCTATCTCAACATTTCTTCGTATTGTGTTTTGTTTGGTGATCAATGACTCAAGTACGATTTGTATAACACAAAAATGCAATTTAATATGTAGAAATCACTATAATTGACCATTCCTATATTATTCATTGAGTAGCTAGGTACTGTAATAATCTACTAATAGCAGTAATATCATGGATACACTAGATGTACAACAACATCTGAAAAAGATTCACCCCAGTCTAGAAAATAATGTTTATGCAGCTAATAGACTGCCTATGTATACCCACGTACCAACGTATATAATATGTAATTTGGATACAGATGATAAACCAGGGTCACATTGGGTAGCTTTATATATCGATACGAATGACGTCGGTCAATATTTTGATTCATATGGACGATCACCTGTACGATATCATCTAGAGTTTTTAAAAAGGAATTGTAAAAGATGGAACTGGAATGTTGATAGGATTCAGAATGAGTGGACTTCAGTTTGTGGCGAATATTGCTTAATGTATTTACTATATAAGTTTCAAGGATGTTCAATACATAGTTTTACGAGTATATTTACAAGGAACACATTGTACAACGATATTTTAGTGGATGAGATGTTTCGCTCCTATTTTATAGATAATAATTAATAAGATTTTGTATTTTATAAATAAAAATTGTAACAAAATTATGTAATGTGTTTTATTGATGATTCAGATTAGCGTTGTATAAACAAAGAATTATAATACAATAGCACTGATATAGTCGACGCACACGCTGCAATGAAGGTGATTAAGGAACAATAGAACAATAGAAATAGGAACAATGGGACGCTAATGACGGTGGAGGCCCTTACCGGATATCAATTAGATATTAGCTAATTGATCTACACATCTCCGGAACCGTGATTCTACACAAAAATGGACCGCGGATTCGTGATCAGAGCATGCCAAAACCTTTTTTTTTTTTTTTTTTTTTTTTTTAGGATCGGGCGTCGACGAATGTCGTTGAACCACGTCTGACTCAGGTGGTCTAGAAGTGGTACAACTACACTACTATTATGTTTTATTTGCGGTAAATTTATTAAAGTAAGAAGCAAAAAAAAACTTTGGCAACAAATTTAAAGCTTTGTGAAGTTTATGAAGCCTCTTATAACCTGCGAATTTAGCATCAAGTTAAAAAAGGTACCTCTATTTACCTGTGTTAATTGCAAAAATACTTTAGAATTATATAATATATTAAGTAATATTTTTGTAATTTAAATAATCAATAACTGTTATTAATAAACGGAAAAATTAACAGAATAAACCCCAATTCATCTTAATTCTCATTTTTTTAATTAACGATATATTCGTAATATTTGCATTTTTCAACCGTTCCAAAATTACAGTATTTAAAACAAGGTGGAAATTATAATATCGAGTGGGTACCAGTTGTAACCACTCGATATTATGTTATGATACTATATCAGAGTTTAATAATACCTATATTGACGCTACCATTGCATAATATAAAATTAGGTCTTATGAAACAATTTTTGAAAGCTCTGGAACAAAATTCTAAAGGTTTTGAATATTTAAAAAGGATTCATTCTAAAGTAAAAGCGAGTATTTCCGACGGGCAAATAAAAAAACAATGAACAGCGATGAATCCACGCATTTACACAATATTATTGAAAAACAAACCTGGGACAGTCTTAAAGAAGTAGTTAATGGGTTTCTCGGAAACAACAGAGCTGACAATTATCATTTGATTGAAACACTGTTTGAAAGCTTTCAAATTGTGAATTGCACAATGCCCTATAAACTTCATACGCTACACGTTTACCGGGACCAAATTAATGATAATATGGGTACCTATTCAGAAGAGCAAGGAGAGCGTTTTCACCAAGGTGTGATGGACTTTGAATGACGTTACCAAGGGTAGTACAACAAGAATATGGTGGGAGATTACATTTGGAGTTTAATATGAGAAAATCTATACAAATAATAAATTCACTAAAAACTTTAATTTTTGAACTTGATTTTTATTACTTTTCATTTGTATGCTACGAGTATTACTAATCATTATTCTTGAATGAAAAATAATCAGATATTAAGTAAAAAAAATCTGATTGTAATTTATAATAAATCAGTAATTTTCCATAACATTCGCAAAATTGCTCTGGTTTCTACAAAAACAAACTTTAATCATAAAAATATTTTTCCCTTTATTATTAACGTAAAAGAAACCAAAATTTGACATTCAGGAGACAGACCAAAAAATCGTGTCGACCGGTGCAATACAACTAAGCATTATACATGATAAAGTAATATGCTGCAGCTATATTATGACTGTTAGGGATTGACTAGGGTAGAACAAACCACGCTCTCACAGAATACCAGTGTAAAATAGCAGCATAATGCTGCTCTCTTTCGTATGGTCAGTGTAGACAATTGGAGACCCTTCTTACTGGAAACGAGGCATTCTGTCTTAGTTCTTAGGGGTGACAACGCGCCTATATTTTGATTATTAATCGAAGGTAAATGGTATTCTTTGTGTAAATGGATTCTGTGTATTCTATAAAAAATGTAGTCTTATTACACAACGGTTATTGACAGCCTCGGACTTGGACTATGGCGCAAAAAAAATTATTTATTTTATTATATTTAGTTTTTTTACCAAGAACGGGGCTTATGAACTTCCACCCACAAAGGGCAGTGTCGGGGCGTTTTAATGGGGCTTTAATCAATAGACAGACTGATTTTTTTATAGGAGGATTATTCTGCCTATGTGCTCTGACTTTGCCTTGTCAATAACTTTTTTGTAGGACCTGGAGGCGAAGTTATACTTCTTTCTAAGTGTGCTAGTGTTTACATCCCGAGTCGCCGAAGCCGCAACCCAGGCTTGATAACACTCCTGCTTACTGCGTAATGCAGTCTTACAGGAGCGACCAAATCAAGGCTAACATCTGCCTCCAATGGGTACCACAGATGATGGAATAAATAGTTCCATTCCCTGTAGCACCACATCAGTGACAGAGTCAGCAACAGCGCTGGGATCATTCGGCGAGAAGCAAACCCGCCCCCATGGGTAGGAAGTAAAGAAAGACCAAATTCCGTCCCAATCCGCCGACCTGTAATGCCAATCACGGCGGCAACCTGCAGAACGCAACCGCGAGGGGAGCGTGAGTGGCACCATACTCCGGATCAAACAATGGTCCGAAGAGCCGAGAGATCGACGGAAACCTGATATCCGTCCGGATGAGAGGTCAGCAGAAGGTCCAACAGGGAAGGTGTATGATCCTCAACATCTGGAATCTGCGTAGGCGATGTAACCAGTTGAGTCAGACCATATGCCAAGGCAAAGTCATAAACAGAACTCCCCGCATGATCGGTTAAACGTGAACTGAGCCATTCGGCATGGTGGGCGTTAAAATCGCCAAGGATCACGATCTCTGCGGATGGGATCTGTTGTAGCAAGGAATCTGTAGCCATTTGGACGTGGTCGATGAGTCGGTCTGTTTCGGCATTACCGCTATGGGACCTATAGAGGCACCCGTAGACGCGCGGATGGTCGCCGCTGTCTACGCGTAGCCAAAAGATGGATAGGTCCGAACCTTCAAGACTGCCGAGGCGTCGAGAACAGATGTCCTCTCTGACGTATACGCAAACTCCAGCCCGAGGCACAAAGGTATGCTCCAATTTGTACCCCGGATAGGAGAGATACGAAGTATCAGCCGGAGAGGACACCTGCGTCTCGGTCAGAAAGAGCAAGGCCGGCTTCGCCGTCTCGAGATGGTAGTGGACGGCGTTAAGGTTCGAGTGAAGTCCCCTGATGTTGCAGAAATTCACGAATAGCGTGGCAGGGGTCGCCTTGGTTATGTTGCTCAGTTTGCCCCGAGCAGTTATTGTATTGAGCGGAATTTTGCCCTCCCAGAATACGCGGGGCAGCCTGAGCATCCACGCTCAGGAGTGGAATAGCATGGTCGTGGATGCTCAGCGAGGGATTCTCCAGGGGTGCTGGTACCCTCCTGGGGTAGTCTATCATATGATTCCGCTACCATGTTGATGGGGGGGGGGGGAATTGGGCCTCCGGTCACCTGCACTCACCAGATGAAACGCGGAAGCTGAGCTTCAACTTCACGCCGATATTCTGTGAGGTCGTGGTACTAACCCGGCTCGAGCAGGTCCATACGTGCAACAGCAAAAGCCGCTGCGTGATTAAAGATTTAAGAGAAAGGTAGAAATGTATAATTATATATATATATATATATGTATATATATATATATATATATATATATATATATATATATAATTTTTCTGTTCGTGTGTGTGTAACTGAACTCCACCTAAACGGCTGAAACGGTTTATGAAATTTTGTGTGTGTAATTAAATTGATTTGACGGTTTAGATTCACAATAGACCCGGTAGGTGGCGCTGTTAACGAAATCCAAAATCACTCGTGCGATGCCGGGGCAGATCGCTAGTATGTTATAAGATATCGACAACCGCATCTAAATCGGTGAAGCCGTCTCGAGGGAAAATTTTGCTACAATTAATTTTAACGAGTGATTTTTTATTGCAGCGCCCCCTAGCGAGCTAACACCATAACACCTACCTGAGAACCATTGCCAATGACTCACAAACTCTATACAGAAAACCGCATCGAAATCGGTCAAACCGTTTTCGAGATAAATGGGAACAATTGTTTCCATACAAAATGTTCTTTGCAGCGCCCCCTGGTGACATAACACCATGAAACCTATCTAAAAACCATCGCCTATGAGCCACAAACCCTTTACAGGAAACCATATCGAAATCGGTCAAACTGTTTTGGAGATAAATAGCAACATTCGTTTGCAACCTAGATGTTCATTGCAGCGCCCCCTGGCGAGCTTACACCATAACATTTACCTAATAACCATCGCTGATGAGTCACAAACCCTTTGCAATAACCGTACTGAAATCGGTTAAGCCGTTTTAGAGATAAATTAGGAACATTCGTTTGCACACACAAACAAACAAACAACCTCTCACCCTAAACGCATTCACCTTCTCCGTTCCGTCGCGGATAACAAATGAGTTGAGACCTGTACCCAGAAGTGCGAAGTTTAGAGTCTGTAACATAACTTTTTTACGTGGTAGAGCCATGCTGCAGCTATATTAGTAGTATAGTTGTAGCACGAATGGGTCGACTGGACCGGGGAAGGATCACGCTCTCACAGAATCCCAGCGTTAAATAGCAGCTTAACGCTGCTGTGTTTCGTATGGTGAGTGTAGAGAACCGGAGACCCATTTTCTATTTTACTAAAAAAGAGGCATTCCATCTTAATCCTCACAGGTCACAACGCATCTGCATTTTCAGTCTTTATTGAGGATAGATGTAGATGTCTATGGGTAACAGCAACCACTTACCATCAGTTGGACTGAGTGCTCGTTTGTCACCCTATCTTATATAAAAAAAAAACTAACAATAAACTAGAGTATGTTTCAAAAAATAAGTCCCGCGCAGAATATGTCGACTTAAATCTAAAGTATGGTATTTGACAGTAAAATATCACATTTCTAAACTTGTTTAGGAACTTTTACCGTAAAATAGATTTCTCTTAAGCCATAGTTTAAGCCTGAGAATATAAATAAATTACGTTTGTTAATAAACCGGATGAAGTTTAATAAACGTAACATAAGCAAAATAATAGAAATTATAATAATATAATGACGCCCGTTTATAAAAGGGCATTAAAAATCCAACCTTGCGAATTGTGCTCCACATTGTTAAGCGAAAAATGAATAAATTTCAATTTTAGATCCCGGCTTTAAGTAGAATAAGATTATCTTCAAATCTGCGCTATTTTCATGTAATCCTCATTTATTAATATGGCAGCCTGATTATTTACTAAAATTTAAACTAATCGTGTTAAGTTTAATTATCAACGAAGATGGAAACGCTCTGTAACTGAGCTCGATTTAATTAATTTAAATTAACGTTGCTAAGCCTTACCAGCGAAATCCTTTGTTGTAAAAATCTGCATTTCTGACGATCGTGCGCTTCGTTTGTTGGAAAAAATTGAATCAACGTAGTTTTACGTTATTTATCGCAACAATATTTCATTTCCGACGTTTCGGGTGCTTTGCAGCGTTCATAGTCACGCCGCACCGTGAGTTTGAGGTCTTGCTGTCATAATATTTAACCAAGCAGTCTCTCTTAAACCATAAGACTGGGCAGTAACCGACCAGTCTTATTCTTTTATAATTTATATTAATTTTTGATCCAATATACGCCGAATGAGCTTACAGTATCTTAGTCTCGCAGTAGTATGTATGGAGTATTTTTAAAGTTTAGATTTATTTATAGGATACTGAGTAGTTGGAAGCACACAGCCATCTCACACATTAGCAAACCTCGCTGACTACCAATGTAAGAGATCATCCATCATCACCCTCACCACACATAGCTTGAATTCGCTCTAGCCTAGTTCTAGTAAATGACTTAAAGGTCCACTGACAAAATCACTGGTGGTAGTCGATTCCACAAAGAAGATGTGCGGGGAAGAAAATTTCTGGTAAGTCGCACAGTGATGGACTGCCAATCATTCGTATGTTATGGATAGTATCGCGAGTTTTGTTGCGAATTGCGATGAGGAAATTCTTTCTGACTCCCCGTGATAGATGCGATATCCAACATCATTTCAAGCCGATCAAAAGGAACTCGATCGTTGGCGGTTTGATCCGCTTTCAAGTTATTTATTTATTTAATATATACACAAATATTTACACAAAATCAATGTGATGGTAAGTGGATGCTGTTGCCCGCAGACACATAAAACTATCCTCGATTAAGAATCAAAACGCAGATGCATTATTTATTACCCCTGAGAGCTAAGGTAGAATACACCGTTATCAGTAAAAACTGTATTAACCTGGTATTGACCGATAGTTTGTTTCCACACCGCAATCGTGACTCAAGTCATTTTAAAATACTAAATATTTTTAAATCGAAATTATTTTGCAAGTATTGTAAGCATTAAATTGACGTATATGTTGTGAGACTGCAATAATACATATCTGTTTCAAGTACAATACAAAACAAAATCGGAAGCTTTTACGCTCTACATAGCCCATTAAAAGCAGGGAAGGAAGTTACCTCGTGTCTGCAGTTTTATTTCAGAAGAAAATTATATACGACGGTTTTACAAAATTTAACAATATGTAATAGCAATATTTTCATATACAATGTCGTTATGATTGCCATCATCATCATCAACATAATAGTTCTTCACAAGTTCACTGCTGAACATAGTCCTCCACATAATGATAACACTTAATTTTGATTCGACCAGAAAATGCTACAATGCAGAGTCCTAAGCCACTTGTATCAATTGACTTCCTGCATGTCTTACCAGACCGCCACTTCATGTGTGTAGCCGTACTACACTCCCTATTCACCTATGAATAACAAAACGCACGATGTGCAATACATTAATGTGTTTAGTATGTATGTAGTTAAATACCTATGTCATAAATGTTGTCTACCGAAGAGTTGACCTCTTCTGCAATTAATATAACACATGATGTATCAACATATTAAGGATATCAATTTTCTTTTGAACCCGCGACACCCAGCGCAACAACTCAGTGCTAAGCCACTGCGCCACGGAGCCGTCTAACTCTTTAGTGAATCTCGTAAATTAACAAATTTACAAAAATATGACGAAGTGTATAATGACATAAGAATATCAATTAATGCATTGCTTTAAAGTAAACAATTTTCTTTTAAATAGAATATAATAGCTCTACCGGGGCCCCCATATATCTATACTAGCAAGCAGACTTAATTCTGCAGCATAATGTAAAAATATTATAAGCATTACTTGTATTGCAACAGCTAGATTAGTTCATATTATTTATTATAACATAATTTCGTTTGAAATCTTGCTGTAGTAATGCGACTGATATTAAAACTATCTTCGTTTGAAGATAAGAGCCATAAAAGCTATTTATATCCTAAATCCGGAAGAATCAGCTGTGTCTCCCAAATTAGGTGCTTTTCAGGTGATTATTAGGTACCAAGTTTAAAAATTAGTTGCCCTAAAATTTTCACCGCAACGAACTGTATAAAAATATGAAATATGCGTTGCTGGCAAAACGTATCGTTAGCAACGCAGTGACGATGATAGATATACGATAAATATTAATAGCAAGGAACTAAGTGCTAATGAATTGCTGCAAGTATATTGAGGTCGGATGTAGAAGACGGTAAAATTCTGGGAATTATCGGGTCCAGGACCAACATTACCTTACTATAAGGTATTAACGACATTTTTTGTTCTTTATCAGTTATATATTATAGATAAGATAGGTCGATTATGTATTAAAACTAAATCAGAACGCCCCGACTCCACGTAGTCGTGTCTGTCCTACCCCTAGAGTGTTTTTGTAAAGCCGTGGGTGCGGAGGGAAAGCAGCCCCCGCCCGCTGTGGCAAATCAGCTCACCCCCGCAGCTTTGGCTTATTGGTCGCCTTTGGCGACCAGCCCCGGCCACTAGGCTCGCATAGTTGCCTGTGATTTGGCAGGGGGAAGTGACTACTCTCCCCGCAGCGCCGAAGTCGTTGCACAAGTAACTATATCAATATTTCTATGTAAAAAGTGAGGTTATGATTTTACCAAAAAGAAATTACTTATAAACTCTACATTTCCGCAAGGCAGAAAGGGTAGGGGGGATTCCCCAGAACCCTACCCCTCTTCCCCCCTCCCAACCCCTTTCACCCACGTACGCAAGTACCGGATGTTTATAGTTTTACAATTTTCAGAAGAAGAATTCTTGCAGCACCTAATTAGCACTTAATTCCTCGCTATTAATATTCATCGTATATCTAATAACTTCATTGCGTTGCTAGCGATACGCTTTGCTAGCAACGCAAATTTTAACACTTCGTTGCGGTGAAAATTTAAGCGCACCTAATTTTTAAAATTGACAACTTAAAAGCCCTTAATTTAGTGTTTATCTAAATGCAAATTCCTGACGTTGCGTTGCTGCCGATACACAACTGGAGAGTCTTATATAGAAAAAATATATATTATCTTTGACTTTTATACTTTTAGTACCTACATTTATGAAATGTAGTTCTTTCTTATATATATTTAACAAAAAAATGCAGTCGAATTTTATATTTTGTATTATTTTTAAACCTATTTACATGCTCTTTAATTTTGGTTTAAATTAAAATACTCCAGCACGTTTTTACCTCATATAATAACGTTACTTTTTAATGAAAATCGATTAACATACGAGATAACATCCCACCCTACAGAAAGTATTTACCTATAAAAAGGAAAAAGAAAAAAGGCTAATAGTAGCCTTTTTAGCCGCTTTCATCACTCAGGTGTAAAATGGAATGTTTCACCATCTGGTCGTAATTGAACTGGCTGCTACAAAACTATTTATTAACTATCGCATTATAAGCCAGTCTTTGAATACTATCCCACCGGAGAATAGGAACTTAGGTAATCGAAGATGTTAATAAACACTGAATTAAATATATCAAGAAAACTACTTTATTTTATAAAAATAAAACATTTATATTTATTTTTATATCTAATACTACAATTAGTATTAGATATAAAAAATAAATATTAATGATTTTTTTTAACTTAGCTATTGAGCTAAATTTGTTATGATATTGCAAAGAAATATTACCACTCTTTATTCTACTCTTTACTTTTAAAATTACCATTTTTATGAGATAGTTATCATATTTTTTTATTTCTATTAATCAAAGTATCACCCATGCTATCATTGCATGTTTGCCAACACACTAACAGTATATTGATGTCCGTCTTGAAGAAATCAGCTGGACGGGAGGCAACAAATTATTCAAAGGCATTTTGTACTGTCTTTCGGGTATTGAATTTTGTTCCCGCTAAATAGTTATCCAAATCTGCGATTGTCCAACAGAACCCATTTTCGTCGCAGGTAACAATGCTGTTCCAAATTCCTTCGTACGCGCGCGTGCGTGTGTGTGTGTGTGTGTGTGTGTGTGTGTGTGTGTGTGTGTGTGTGTGTGTGTGTGTGTGTGTGTGTGTGTGCGTGTGTGTGTGTGTGTGTGTGTGTTTGTGTTTTTGTGCGCGTGCGTGCGTGCGTGCGTGCATGCGTGCGTGCGTGCGTGCGTGCGTAAATAAAATAAAAAATAAATTACTTCATTAAACCAATTTGGTTTTACAAGGGGTCACTCGACTGTTGAGCTGATTAAATATATCTTTAATGCCTGGGAGAATTCACAAGATATCTTAGGTATTTTCTGTGATCTTTCCAAGGCTTTCATTTGTGTTCATCATGATACATTAATCAGGAAACTACAATGTTACGGTGTAAAAAAATTGGCACTTAGACTTATTACTTTATATTTAAGTAACAGAACTCAAAAAGTCGTGATCAATGGTAAAGGTTCCTCCGGATCGGTAGTATCAATGGGCGTTCCTCAGGGCTCGATTCTTGGCCCATTCCTGTACTTAATATATATAAATGACTTACCTTATCTTGTGAGGGACAACCACGAATATAGTATTATTTGCTGACGATACCTCTTATAGTTTCAAACTCAAACGGCAGTCAAGTAGTAGTTTTTTTACGTGGTAGAGCCATGCTGCAGCTATATTAATAGTATAGTTGTAGCACGAATGGGTCGGCTCGACCGGGGAAGGACCACGCTCTCACAGAATACCAGCGTAAAATAGCAGCTTAATTCTGCTGTGTTTCGTATGGTGAGTGTAGAGAACCGGAGACCCATTTTACTGGAAAAGAGGCATTCCATCTTAGTCCTCACGGGTGACAACGCATCTGCATTTTGATTTGCAAACGAAGATAGATGTAGATGTCTATGGGCCGGCGCAACCACTTACCATCAGGTGGACTGTGTGCTCGTTTGTCACCCTTATTCTATAAAAAAAAAAAGTAATTATGATGATGTAAATAATGCTCTATCGAAATTAGTACATTGGTTAAACGCCAGCAATTTGCTCTTAAACGGCAATAAGTCAAAATGTTTTATACTTACAATGCCTATGTAATGTAAAACATTTGAATACCAATGTGCTCTTAAATTGGGAGGTGTTGAGTCTTGTGGATACCACTGTTTTTGGTTTGCCATTACATTCGATTTGATAATCCACAAATTCTCGCGAAAGAACATAGATTCCTGCCAAGAATGATACGTGAAGCTATTGAAATTAAAAAACATCCTAATTTCAATAGAGAGGGAGGCTTGGTACTACCACCTGCTTGGGATCCTGTAATTAATAACATTAAAACTAAAGCCAAGCATACCACTGCAAGACTTCAAGACACAGTAAGTTCATTATGTGTTGATTGGACCACAATTAATAATTTAAGAAAGCTGAAGGTACTCCGGGTTAACTCTGACATCGGGACGTCAATCACCTCAGTTTCCGTGACCATGGCTGCTGTAAGGCACCCGAAACGTCGGTAGTTAATACAAATAAGATAAATAAGTTAATTAAATGCGAAAAAATCCGTAAAAGTAGTTTCATTCAATCACTGTTTTTCTTGATATTACTATTGACGCAAAACTTCAATGGGCCCCATATACTCGTATCTAAATTAGCAAGCAGACTTAGTTCTGCAGCATATACTGTAAGAAATATTAGAAGTCTCACAGATGTTGAGACAACTAGATTAGTGAATTTTAGTTACTTCCATAGCGTAATGTCATATGGAATTTTGGTATGTGTTAATGCGACTGATATTGAAGCTCTATTTGTTTTGCAAAAATAGCCGTATTGGCGATTTATAACCAAAATTGTAAAGATTCTCAGAGCGAAAAATTTAAAGAAATAAAAATATTAACTTTGCCATTGCAAGATATTTACGAAAATGTAATGTATGTACATATAAACATAAATAGCTTTAATAAGAATAAGGATGTGCATACTTTAAACACTAGGAACAAACATCAGCTTGTAATGCCAGTTACTAGACTCCACAGAATCAGTAATTCATTTATGGGGTAATGTATACGCTTTTACAACAAAATCCCAGAACATATTCAAAGTTTGTCAATAAACAAGTTTAAAAGTTTTATTAAAGAAAAACTGTACAAAAAGGGTTATTATAATAACAAGGAATACATCAATAAAAAGAACACCTGGGAATAAGGTGATCGCCAACATGCTAGTTCTATGAAGATTCATTTAAAAATTGTATAAACAAAATTATTTTATGAAGTATGCTTGAAATTGGGTGACATTAAAGTAAATTGTCTGCTGTATGCTGATGATGCAGTGCTTATTGCATCATCAGAGGCAGAACTGCAGGCATTAGTCACGTGTATGAAAGAGGAATGTGAAATTAAAGGTCTCCGTTTGAATGCTAATAAAACTAAGGTTCTGGTATTTGAAAGGGACGAAGAGAGAACGAAGTGTGAAATATGGGTAAATCAGGAATGTCTAGAACAGGTAAATGAAATTGTATACTTGGGGAGTGCTTTTAGCCGGGATGGAAGATGTGATTTAGATGTGGACAGGCGTGTCGCTGCCGGGAACAAAGTCAATGGTGCCCTGACTGCGTTAGTCAAAAGGAAAGGCGTAGCGAAGAGTGCACGCCTTGCAATACATAACGCAGTGTTGGTACCGACTTTGTTATATGGCAGCGAAACCTGGGTATGCCAGAAGAAGCATAAAAGTAAGTTGAATGCAGTGGAGATGCGATATCTTCGTAAAATGTGCGGCGTTACTATGGCCGACCGAAAGCGAAACGAAGAGATTCGCAATATGGCAGGTTTGAAAGATGACCTTATCACAAAAATTGATAAGGGCGTGCTTCGGTGGTTTGGGCACGTTGAGCGAATGAGTGAAGACCGAATGGTGAAGAAAATATATAGCGCGAAAGTTAATATTAAAAGGTGTCGAGGTAGACCGAGACTAACTTTCGAAGACCATGTGAGCAAATTGCTCGAAGAGGGTAGGGTCAAAAGTACTCGGATACCTAAACGTGCATGCATGAAGAAGATAATGAATCTGAAAGAAGCGAAAGAGGTTTGTAAGGATCGTGACACTTGGCGATCTGTTCTCTCTGGCTACCCCGTCAGGGATTGTGCGTGAAGATAAGTAAGTAAGTAAGTAAGTATGCTTAAAATAAAAGTCACGCTGGGTTTCTTGCTGGTTCTGTCCAAGACAGAGGTATTTTTTGAACCAGTGGTAAATAAAAAATTACTTTCAATAAGTATTATGTAATATTCTATTCTATTCTATTCTAAGTCTCTATTGTGTTAGCAACACGACAGTACCTAATAACCTTACATTATTTATACAACGGTGCAACAAGGTAAGTTAAGGAAAAAAAACAGTTAAAGATGTTTTGTTAATCAACGTACTATGATTATAACCGTGTGTATCACATAAGTTTTAATTTTCACCTTCCACGCTCTTTGTTAATTAAATTTGAAATTTTAATTTCATTTTAATCCATTTTTTTATACAAAAAAAATATGAGTTTTGGGTTAAATTAATTAAAAATCAAGGACTCTTCCGCAATAATACCTCTTTTGTCGTCGTCTAAATAATATTAGTTAATTAAGTAATTCAATTTGAAATACGGGCATCCACGACTTTTTTTCCACCATGGTGGCGCCACTTTGCAATGGGGTTAAATGTTTGACAGATTTTATAGCGGAGAAGATAATTTCTTAGGAAAATATAAAGGTTAATATTTCCGTATATATTTAATTATAAAAATGATTAAACTAAACTATAAATATAACTAAAAGTAGAAACATTAAAGGTGTTAAAAAGTGCAAATAACTAAAGATCAAACTACCGCACCGAGTCTTGTTTTGTAAACCGGACGAATCGTTAGATAGACTTGAGATGGCATTTATAGATTTATATATTCTTCTAAAAGTAACTTGTACCTCTGGTGTAATAAATTCCAGCTCAGTCAACTAACTTTGAGAGTAATGGGTTTGTTATAAACTAATTTGCTTGATTCCACGTAAAGAAAGAAAATGATGTGTCCTTAGCGGCCAGCCTCCGCAGAGTCTACCACACTTGAGGATGCCTCGTGTAGATGCGAAACACGTGTCGTATTTTCGAGAGTGGTGTGTCGTGCCTAGTGTGGTGGTGCTGCGGGTGGTAGTGCTGGGATTGACGGCGACGGGTATAGTGCGCGCGATTGAGGGAGGGTGGGAGGTTCCCTTAAAAGTGGGCAGGACGCATCATTTTCTTTGTTTACGTGGAATTAAGCAAATTAGTTTATAACAACTCCAATATAATGGTTTTCCGCAAAGTAACGCCGGATTCTATTATTTACTTTGAGATATTAAGAAAGAAGTGGTCACCCTTTTACGGCTATTACCGAAGGAAACATGCTAGCAGTGAACATTTAATTAAGGATAATAATATACAAAATATATTCAACTGCGGTGAAGTTCCTAAAGGAACTCTATCCACGACTAGTTGTCGCTACTAAGAGGGATGTTTCTTTTCTCGCTCAAAGGCTACAGCCATTCAGCGAGGAAACGCAGCCAGCGTTCTTGGCAAGATACCACGGAGAGTAGGACTGTATGATAATTTACGTTATTAGTTTTTTTTTGTTTATTATATGTTTGTAATGTTTTTTTCATTGTATGTTGTTCAAAGTTATTATCTGTTATTCGCATCTTATTTCCATCATTTTAATTTATACGCAAATGTATTCAGCACTTATTTCAGATCGGATTGGGAAGCGTTTACGAGATTTTACACGAACACTTTCACGTGAGATGCTCAGAATTAAGCTGATTACTAAATATGAATCAAGCTCGTTTCATCGTGCTTACAGAATTTCAATATGTGATGAAATCTTTGATTTATCAATATTATATCAATTCAATTAAAAAATAAAAGTCAATTTACAAAATAAGCACCGTTAACGCTTAGCCTATTAAAGTTCATGGCAGAGCACAGGCCGCCCCCATAGACTGCTTCATGGGTAGATATTTGGCACAGTTACCAGGTTGCATGTTAAAAGCGAATTAGAAACCGCAGTTTTCATTTTATTTTTAGTCGATATTAGGAAGACGATACTGCCGAACTCCTAATTTGTTTCCCTATGTCACCTCTTACAACACCCACTGGATGATATGTGGTAGTGGATAGTTTTATACCGCCGTTACACAGTACCAAAAACGTAAAAAATGAACACACATCTATCAAATTGAAACGCGAATCGCAGGCAAGAATTTGTTTGCCAGATTTTTTGAAATTCGGCGGTATATTTGATGTCTACTTATAAGAAATCAAAATGTCGGAAATACCGAATTATATACTGCCAAATGTTAGCCAGAAGTGTTAACTGCTGTTAGCAACAAGCTCCGCGGGGTCCTCTTTACTGCTTTGCTACGACAACACGCCTGTGGCTTGGCGCTCAAAACGAGGTGCTACATGGACAGCTTTTGAGCCATCCTGCTTACAGCCATGATTTGTCACCGTGTGACTTCTTTTATTCCTTAAATTTAATAGGGATACAGTTTTCATCGCCGGAATATTCGCAAGCAGCGTTCGAGCAGGCCGTGGGAAACATCTCTGAGGTGGTCTGGAAAAGATTACTTTGAAAATTGTTTCGGTTACGTGTAAAAGAGTTAGTAGTGAAAACTTTTAAAGACAGAATATTTTTAGTTTATCAAAACTTTCTAAGTGGCCCACTTTAAGAAAAACGCTAATAAACGCAATAATCAATTTCTTATAAAAAAAAAAACGAGAAAATATTTCACTACAATATTACAAAGTTTATCGTGGGGAAATCCTCATGGAAACCTTTCGTTGCTAAAGCGATAGGAAGGTAATGCCAGACTCCTACCGGCTAGAAGCACACCATCACCACCATCGTATATGAGGGGTTCCGGCATCTCCGTTCAAACGCAACCGCGGCCCGTTTCTCGCTTTGCTTTGTTCAAAGTACGTCTCGGGGAAAGTATTAGCCCCTAGCATTCTCGTAGTACCTACTATCAGTATCTCGTGACCACTTCCGAGTCACCGTCTTCCTCCTTGGGCGTTTAATCTGTTCTGATAACTGCATTTCCTCTCATTCATACTACTTTACTTTGAGGCTTAGCATTTCGTAAAGTTTCTTGTGTACTATTTTATTTAAACAAACTTGTACAAAAATCGTTTTTTATTCGATGCACTGAAATATAAAAGCTTTTAGAAACATTTACTTCGTAAATATCCGCGTTATAAAATAAAATGATGTGTCTTACATAGTATGAATAGCACCTCCCGCCCTCCCTCAATTGCGTGCACTATCCCCGTCACCAATAATCCCAGCACCGCTACTCCCAACACCACTATACTAGGCAAGACGTACCACTGACGATAATACGACACGTGTTTCGCCTCTACACGAAGCATCCTCAGGTGATATAGACTCTACGGTGGCTAACCGCTAAGTGAGCGGCGAGCCCAAACAAGTGCCTTTTATACAGACCGATGACGCAACCGCTCTCTACTTAAGGAGCGAGCGACTGCGTCATGCGATAAAACATGCGACCAATCACCGCCGGACTTACGCAGCTGTTTGTAAAATTAAAAACAAACCGCCGCGCAACGCCCACCCTCCAACTACGCAACCAATCGCCGATCACCGTGAGGGTGACAAACGACCATATTGCGAGGCTCTCTATTATTAGAGAGCAGGCTTAAAGATATTTAAGAGAGGTGAGTTAGTAACATTTGTTTGTTCATTCAGCAATGCAACGGTATTATTATTACTTTTTAATATCTCTAACTGTTCCAGCACACACAGCCGCAGCCCTTTATTATACGTATGTAAGACTTTAAAGGAGTGGTCGTTGGCTAGGTTGTATCCAGTGTCCAAAAGATGTTTGGCAAAATGGGATTTTTCGGGATTGCAATTACTGTACGCGGCTAAATGCTCTTTATAACGTGTCTCGAAATTGCGACCAGTCTGACCCACGTAAACGGCGAGGCATTCGCCACAAACGAGTTTGTAATAAACACCTGACTTTTGACGAATATCCAACTTATTTTTATTATTACAGATATTTCTAAGAGAATTGTTTGTTTTGAACGCCACATAAATGACGTTTTGTCGAAGAGTATTAGCTACTTTTTCAGATATGGGGCCTAAGTAGGTCAAACTGCTCACATATCGATGAACACTTTTAGGTTGAACCGCGTACAGAGAGTTGCGAACAACATACTTTTGTTTCTTTTTAATTAAGTTGTGAATGAGATTTCATACTAGGTAAGACACATCATTTTATTTTATAACGCGGATATTTGCGAAGTAAAAATTTTTCTAAAAGCTTTTATATAATGGATTACCGCAAAGTAACGCCTGATTCTATTCATTATATTGCAATGAAATAGTTTTATGATAAATTAAAGACAGAGTTAAGAATATATAGATTGTACCTTGAGTAAATTGTAACAGCAATGTAAAGAATTTTGTGCGAGAAAATTGCAGCAACGGTAAATCTTGGTGTATCTGAATATCTAATGTACAACCTGGGCAACGGCACTGGAATAAAATTATCATTAATGTATCTTTCAAAAATTTATAAAAACTTCAATTTTGTTCCATAAAACTCCACATTTCTAAAATAAAGACGTGTATAGACTCATAAGAAGACACTAGTAAACATAATTATTTCCTATATTTACGCGAACAATACATATTGAATAAAAATTTTTATGGATTCTATCGCGTTCAATTAACTTATTTTTTATTAATTCCCGACGTTTTATGTACTTTACAGTACCAATGGTCACGGGTTTTGAGGTGATTGATGTCCCGATGTCAGAGTTAACCCGGAGTACATTCAACATTTTAAATTATTAATTTTGATCCGATCTACGCAGAATGAACTTACTGTATCTTGAAGTCTTGCAGTGATACCACCTTCTATTTACATGCCTACCTCTTGAAGAATGTATCTCAATTGTAACTAGGAATCTAGAGGAAAACAACATGTAATCAGAATATGCAGTATTACTCAGACATTGCCTTACATCTAGCTATCTATTGAGGAAGGAAGAGTTTAACATGCAAGTAGATGATGTTGCGATGGGCTCACTGGTATCTCCAATCGTCGCCGATATTTTCGTGGTGGACTTTGAGGAGAAAGCCCTGCTAACTGCACCTGTAACTTCAAGGTTCTACATGTGGTACGTAGACGATACATTCACAATTTTACCATCAGACAAATTAACTTCATTTCTAAAAAACCTTAATTCCATAAACTCTAAAATTCAACTTACTATGGAGTTAGAGGTAAATAATTCTTTAGCTTTCCTAGATGTGTTAGTCATTCGAAATCCTTACAACACCATAGGTCAATATATAAAAAAAGACCCATAAGAACCGATATTTAAACGGTGAGTCATCTTTCACGGTTAACTACCGTGGGCAAATCTTTGTTATAGAGATCACGAGGGATCTGTGACAGCAAACACCTGGCCGCCGAGCTTCAACACGTCAAGCAGGCTCTGTACGACAACAAGCTTCGTGTCCCGCGCCTACGTCACAGTAACCGAGTGAAGCCGGCCACAGTTGGGCGTGTGCCTGTTGTACTACCATATGTCAGAGGTGTAACAGGGAAGATTGGCTACATCTTGAAGCAAGCTTCCATTAGAACATTTTTTAAGCCGCCGAAGAAGATTAGTCAATTCTTACCATCCGTCAATGACATATTCCTGTAAAAGATGCAGGAGTGTACAAGCTTGATTGCGGTTGTTGTCTCTCATATATAGGTCAAACAAAGTGATCTTTCAAAACCCGCGTAAAAGATCACATAGTTGACGTGAAACACCAACGTTCCGGGAACAAAAACATCCTAATTTCAACAGAGAGGGAGGCTGAGTACTACCACCTGCTTGGGATTCTGTAATTAATAAAATTAAAACTAAACCCAAGCATACCACTGCAAGACTTCAAGACACAGTAAGTTCATTCTGCGTATATCGGAGCAAAATTAATAATTAAAAAAGCTGAAGGTACTCAGGGTTAACTTTAACATCAGGACGTCAATCATCTCAGTCCCCCGTGACCATGGGTGCTGTAAAGTACCCGAAACGTCGTGAATTAATAAAAAATAAGTTAATTAAACGCGAAAGAAGCCGTTAAATTAGTTTTGTTCAAAACACTGGTTATTTTAGTCACGTACAACCTTCCTTCTTATAGAAAATTTTCTTTCAAGAAACAAAATAACGAGATGCCTACTTCATTTATTCGCCTTTTAGCCCGTGAAAGTCAAAGACATGGGCGTTTACCTTTTAGTAAAAATTTTACTTAATCGTCACGTTTGACAGGCGTATTGACGATCGTAATAAGATTTAACGTGATAGAGCCATGGTGCAGCTACATATATTAATTGTATAGTTGTAGCACGAATGGGTCGGCTCGACCGGGGAAGGACCACGCTTTCACAGAATACCAGCTTAATGCTGCTGTGTTTCGTATGGTGAGTGTAGAGAAGCGGAGACCCTTTTTTATTGAAAAGAGGCATTCCGTCTTAGTCCTCACGGCTGACAACGCATCTGCATTTTGATTCGCAAACAAGGATAGATGTAGATATCTATGGGCCACAGCAACCACTTACCATCAGGTGGACTGTTTATTTGCTTGTATCTCTTATCTTATAAAAAAATGATGTCTCGCTTATTTGACGCTGCCGCCCGTTTGAGCTCTGAAGATTTACAGCTGGTGTAAAGGAGGTGGTGGTGGAAGTCACGCCACCATAACGGAAGCTATAAGATTCTCCTGCTATGTCCCATAACTGTCTATTACGACATCAACTAGATGGTATTGGGTAGTTGATTCTCTTATCATTATCGTACCGACCTATTAAAGTCTACTGTTGAACATAGGCCTCCCCATAGATTGCCTCATAGAGGGGATATTATCCATAGTTGCCGCGCTTGACGAGCGGGTTGGCAACCGCAGTTTTTATATTTAGTTATTATTAGGAAGACGCTGCTGCCCATCTCCTGATTTGTTTCCCTCTGTCGCCCCTTACGAAACCCACGGGATGATATGGAGTAGAAAATATACTTACACCACCACTAAATGGTACGGTAAATTGTCTTATGCTACCAGAATACTCTTTTTTTATAGTATAGGGTGACATACGAGCACACAGTCCACCTGATGGTAAGTGGTTGCTGTGACTCATAGACATCTACATCTATCCTTGTTTGCGAATCAAAATGCAGATGCGTTGTCAACCGTGAGGAATAAGATGGAATGCCTCTTCTTCTGTAAAAAAGGGCTCCAGTTCTCTACACTCACCATACGAAACACTGTAGTGTTAAGCTGCTATTTTACGCTGGTATTCTGTGAGAGCGTGGTCCTTCCCCGGTCGAGCCGACCCATTTGTACTACAACTCCTGTCCATTACAGCTTATAAAAGTCCACTGCTGAACAACGGCCTCTCTCATAGATTGCCTTTTGTGTTATTATGAGGAAGATGTTGCTGCCCATCTCCTCTTTCAGTTTGTCTGTTGACTTTTATGACGCCAACGGGACGATATAGAGTAGAGGATATTCTTACACTGCCCTAGTGCTAATTGTTTGTCCCCATTGTTGCCAATTGTATTTGTGTAATCTGACCTTTTCTTCGGATACATTTCAACGTAAGCGCGGAGAAGAATCGCAAAATTTAAAAAAAAAATCATCCATCCAATTATCCGTCGTGTAAACACGATCGAGGATGCACAGACTATTTGTTGATCGGTTATTAATAAATTCATTAAGTATCTTTAAAACACGTTACCTTCACACTAGGATTTTCGTTTGTATTGTGAGAGCAGTTTACATACATCACAACGACATACAAACATCTAGACCCGAAACTACCACTACTGCACTACTATGGTGCAACATTTCAACTCCAATAGTTTGGAGAGTTTGTCATAACTAACACACTCGGAAGAAGGATAAATGATCGCAGTACAATATCTTTAAGCGGTATACCATAGAGATTCACTACTAATATTACAAATTTACAAATTTAAAGCAAATCGAAACATGTCAAAACAAATTAATTAAACTACTATTCCATTATCATTATCTAACTCCTACCGAAAAAAATTACAAAGAAACTAAATTAATGACACTATCCCAGATATATAAATATAATACATGCATATTAGTACATAAACTATTAAATAAAGATATACGCTCTAAAATAAAGTTTACAAAGAAAGGACAAATACAAAAACGTATCAGAAGACGAAAAAATAACATTTGCTTAAGACAACCACGAACTAACTACGGAAAGAAAAACATACTATAGGAAGGAGCAGAGTTATATAACAAATTGCCTAATAACATAAAATAGATCCAATCGTTAACTTTATATAAAAAAATACCTTAAAGCACCACATCTTAAAAGATTTTTCTTGATTTTAAACCAATATTAACGCATTTAAAAGGCGAATGTAATTTCTTTAGTTAATTTGATTTTACCACATTAAACTTTTAACTAATAGATATATATAGGTATGAAATATATTTAACTAAAATTATATAGCATAAGTAAACATTTAATATAAAATATAATCATTATTATAAATACTACTATCTAATAGGTAGAAAAAGAATAACCGCCTAGTATGACTGGACATCGGCTATTTCTGCACGACGATATAAAGTGAACCGAGGCTACACTACACTTAACTGTAAAAAATAAGCCTGAAAATAGGCCCTTGAATAAAATGTTTATGTAGGCATATTACACTATACTAGCGATACACCCCGATCCGCACGGATGATTTCTACATATCGACAACAGCGCCACCTATCGGAACCAATTGTGAATGTAAACCATCCAGCGATCCACTCAAAACACAATAAAATTTCATTAAAATCGGTCCAGCCGTTTAGGAGAATTTCAATGAACAACACACGTTTAGCAGAATTATAATATACACATAAATAACTATGTCATTATATTTATTATGAGATTACTTAACATACAAGTAAAAGCTACAAACACTATAAATATTTATATTAATAATTATTAGACTTTAATAACGAAAGCTATTCTCGAAACCCCGTTTATTCCCTGTTACTTGAATAAATAAATTAACCGACTATATTTCACTAATGTCGCTACGTTTTAGTTTCCCTTTATATTCCATTCGTGTTTTTGTTGAATATCGTAAAACAGGAGTTACACAAAACAATACAGGGCAAAGTTTACAAAGTTGTAAAAAAAACAATTCCTTTGTAGCTTTCCCTTAGAAACCGTTGGCATATAAATCTGTTTGTAGGCATTTATATAAATATAATATTTAGTTTATTCGTTTTTTGTGTTTTACGAATCCTTTGATCATTTTATTTATTCATTCTTTTTTTTTCTTGCGTCGCTTCATTTAAGACACTATTGCATGGTTCAGGAAATCAGCAATCAGGAAATCCAGATTCCCATTTGTAGTATTAATGTCGGCGGAGATCAAACAGCCAATTGAAATTGTTAATTGAATTATTAGTAATATACCAATTGTTGAAGGAAACATTCTGATGCATGTATGAGGAATAAAATATACCGTAGATAGTAAAGTTTGTTAACACGCACTGTCATTTTACCTTTGTTATTTAAAAAAAAATATACTACTTATATCAATCACCATGGTTAATACATTCGTTTCTTTTTTCCTTGTGATACTGCTGAATAATTAAAAAAATATGCAGAAATATGCTACGTGGTAGAGCCATGCTGCAGCTATATTAATAGTATAGTTATAGCACGAATGGGTCGACTCGACCGTGGAAGGACCACGCTCTCACAGAATACCAGCGTAAAATACCAGCTTAATGCTGCTGTGTTTCGTATCGTGAGTGTATAGAACCGGAGACCCTTTTACTGGAAATGATGCATTACATCTTAGTCCTCACGGGTGACAACGCATCTGCATTTTTTTTGATGTCGATGTCTATGTGCCACAGCAACCACTTACCATCAGTTGGACTGTGTGCTCGTTTGTCACCCTTATCCCATAAAAAAGAACAATAGTTTAAGAATATTAACGAAATCACTTACTACATAGATTCACGTGATGATTTACCCCGTCCTAGTACTCATTGGCTCAACCGGGTCTAAAACCCATTTGTGCTACAAGCATATGGCTGCAGGAATTGTTTTGTTGAAGATTATTTATGATGATACGTTTTCATTATGAGTGTAAGATATTATCATATTTAAACAGTAATAGAAGTTGATAACATTAATCAAAACTGTCAAATGAATATATTACGTCCGTCGAGACCTTCTTCTGGCCTGTGTGTGCCTCACTCAGTTAATGCAAGAGGTCTCGGAAGAGTCCCAAATGACGCAACGTGACAACATAATTCCATTAACGTTCCTGTGAGCTTCTTTCAAGACGATTCCTCTAAATTTATCAAATGCAAACATCTCTAACTCTCTATGAATTATTAAAAAGATTTAATATTTATTCTATTAAAATGGAAGAGCATATTTGAAAGAGTTTAATTCACCTTTATTAATGAAACAGAGACAACAAAAAAAGAAACTTGACTTACTTAAAAAAGAGTAAATTTTAATAAATTTTGACACGCTCAATGTTAATTGTTACCACCCGTTGCTGCACATGCATCTAGGAATCATTATCGTCATTACAGCTCTGCACTAGTCTGCTTGTGAACAAAGGCCTTCCCCAAGGAATGCTATTGTTAGCTCTAATATATGGATAAAACAACAACTGCTTCGTTGATCAGTCGCATTTATGATCACTAGGATCATAGATGCGAATGCTGATCATGTTCAAATCGCCAGTCAGGCCGAAATCAGTGATTGGATTTTTATTTTGGAAAATTCTCAGTAGCAGCCCAGAGTCAGGAACTTGGACGATGTTATACCCCGTATTTAAAAAAGCAAATAAGTCCGTTAGGCATGTGCTTAATCTATCTTCGGATCTGTCTCGGATTGTCGTCGCATCGGTCAATGGGACTGGGGGAACAGAGATTGTACTCTTGTATGCGCACATGTTACACCTTTATTTACGCACACACTTGTGCACTGAAATTTCCTGCGCAGATTGCTAGTCTGTGTTAAAACTGTACCTATGATCGAATTCCGGTCTGGGCGACATTATTATAATGAAATAGGTGTAAAAAACATACCAACATGTCCTTAGATTAATTTTTGTTACACGTATCTGATGTCAGGGATCGTTAGAGGCCGTGCGTACAACAAAATTGCTTGTACAACAGTTATATGCATTTGTCGAAGGGCCTTTTAAAATAATATAGCAAAAGCTTGTGGGCGCTTCGAAGTGTCATTCATCGGTGACAGGACAATATTCGACAATACAATTGACACTCTTGTAACGTGGCGTACCTATTAGCAGTAGCAGTCTTGTCAAAGTATAAATATTAAAATAATTAGTTTATCACATGTTGTATTTGCCATACTAAAGACAGTGCTTTCAATCAATGTACTATGCTTGTTTCGTGTTAAAGTTACAGGCTATATACGTCCCACTGCTTAGCACAGGCCTCCTCTCATTCCTGAGAGGGTTATAGGGCAAGGAAATGCCCGCCGCGCTGGCCCCAACGCGTGTTGGCGAACTTCACATGTCATCGAAATATTTTTTATTTCTTATTTCTCAGACATGCAGGTTTCCTCACTACGTTTTCCTTCACGGCAGAGCACGTGGTGAATCAGCACATAAAATTTAAATGAACAATTTCATTGGTGCCGGCGGGGGTCGAACCCGAGTTGCTTGCTTACAGTGATATCTACAGCGGCGTTCAGCCTCTGAGCTACCACGGCTCACGGCATGTTATACACGGCTGTGTTGCCAGTAGATAAACAGACAGGAACCAGCGTTACGATTTTAAGGACTGACGAAGGAGGACGACTGGATAACAAAGGTTGACAAATACGTTTTTTATTTAGTTTCTGCTTTAATGGATAAATTCTGATGCCTTGTGAAAAACGCCAAAATATCCATTCTTAGCTTTGAAATTTTTGTTTTGTATGTCGATAAATAGGTTTAAAGATTATAATTGATTTTAAACGCAGCAGGATCAAAACGGTAGCGAATTGCACAATATTCGCAAAGGGCACAGTAGTGAATGTTTAGTTGTCTATCACAGCTGTAATAAACTCTCTTGTGTATTACTGAGTTACGAAAATGGCGCCAAAACATAATAAACAAGATTTTGATTAATTATGTTTTATTTGCGGTAAATTTATTAAAGTAAGAAACAAAAAAAAGCTTTGGCAACAAATTTAAAGCTTTGTGAAGTTTATGAAGCCTCTTATAACCTGCGAATTTGGCATCAAGATAAAAAAGGTACCTCTATTTACCTGTGTTAGTTGCAAAAATACTTTAAAAGGTAAGAAACGAATATATTAAGTAATATTTTTGTAATTTAAATACTCAACAACTGTTATTAATAAACGTAAAAATTAACAGAATAAACCCCAATTCATCTTAATTCTCATTTTTTTAATTAACGATATATTCGTAATATTTGCATTTTTCAACCGTTCCAAAATTATAGTAGGTGGAAAACCTAATATCGAGTGGGTACCAGTAGTAACCACTCGATATTATGTTATGATGTTATATCAGAGTTTAATATAATAATATATTGACGCTGCCGTTGCATAATATAAAATTAGATCTTATGAAACAATTTGTGAAAGCTCTGGAACAAAATTCTAAAGCTTTTGAATATTTAAAAGGATTCTTTCTAAAGTAAAAGCGAGTATTTCCGACGGGCAAATAAAAAAACAATGAACAGCGATGAATCCACGCATTTACTCAATACTATTGAAAAACAAACCTGGGACAGTCTTAAAGAAGTAGTTAATGGGTTTCTCGGAAACAACAGAGCTGACAATTATCATTTGATTGAAACACTGTTTGAAAGCTTTCAAATTGTGAATTGCACAATGCCCTATAAACTTCATACGCTACACGTTTACCGGGACCAAATTAAAGATAATATGGATGCCTATTCAGAGGAACTAAGAGAGCTTTTTCAGCAAGATGTGATGGACTTTGAACGACGTTACCAAGGGTATTGCAAAATGAATAAGATGGGAGATTACATTTGGGGTTTAATATGAGAAAATCAATACAAATAATAAATTCACTAGAAATTTTAATATTTGAACTTGATTTGTATTACTTTATATTTGTATGCTATTACTAATCATTATTCTTGAATTAAAAAGAGTCCGATATTCAGCCAAAAAATTCTGATTGTAATTTATAATAAATCAGTAATTTTCCATAACATTCGAAAAATTTAATATATAATCTATATAAACAAACTTTGATCATAAAAAATATTTTTTCCCTTTATTAGTATTATGAACCAAAATTTGACATTCAGAAGACAGACCCAAAAAATCTTGTCGACCGGTGCAATACAACCAAGCATTATAAGTGATAAAGTATCACGCTGCAGCTATATTATGATTGTTAGGTGTTGACTAGGGTAGCACGAACTAAGCCCACAGAATACCTGTGTAAAATAGCTACTTAATGCTGCTGTGTTTCGTATGGTGAGTGTAGAGAACCAGAGACCCTTTTTACTGGAAATGAGGCATTCTGCCTTAGTCCTTAGGGGTGACAATGCGTCTATATCTTGATTCTTAATAGAGGGTAAATGGTAGACTGTATGTATCCACCTGATTGTAAATGGATTCTGTGTATTCTATAAAAAATGTAGTCTTATTACAAAACGGTTATTGACAGTCTAGGACTTGGATATGGCGTAAAAAAAATTTAAGATTTATATTAATAGACTAAACTTTAGACAATAAACTACTGATAACCCCGTTATCAGTAGTACACACATCACTGATAAACCACGTATTGTAATAAGACCGGTAAATGACGAATGAGACTTAAATTGAAACTAGCATGAGCCGTGGTAGCTCAGGGGCTTAGCGCTCGCTGTCAATTTCACAGTACGCGAGCAATCTGGGTTCGATCCCCGTCGACACCAATAAAACTGTTATTTGAAATTTTAAGAGTTGGTTTACAACTTACTCGGCGGCGAAAGAAAATATCGTGAGGAAACCTGAATGTCTGAGAAATTAATAACAATATTTCGAATACATGTGAAGTCCGCCAACACGCATTGAAGCAAGAATGTAGACATTCCCTTGCTTAAATCCCTCATAAAAATGAGTGGAGACCTGTGCTCAGAAGTGCGACGTTTAGAGTCTGTAACATAACTTTTTACGTGGTAGAGCCATGCTGCAGCTATATTAATAATATAGTTGTAGCACGAATGGGTCGAATCGACCGGGGATGGACCACGCTCTCACAGAATACCAGCGTTAAATAGCAGCTTAACGCTGCTGTTTCGTATGGTGAGTGTAGAAAACCGGAGACCCATTTTATTAAAAAATAGGCATTCCATCTTAATCCTCACAGGTGACAACGCATCTGCATTTTCAGTCTTTATTAAGGATATGTCTAATGGTCACAGCAAGCACTTACCATCAGGTGGACTGTGTGCTCGTTTGTCACCCTATCCTATATAAAAAAAAAACTAACAATAAACAAGAGTATGTTTCAAAAAATAAGTCCCGCGCAGAATATGTCGACTTAAATCTAAATTATGGTATTTGACAGTAAAATATCAAATTTCTAAACTTGTTTAGGAACTTTTACCGTAAAATAGATTTCTCTTAAGCCATAGTTTAAGCCTGAGAATATAAATAAATTACGTTTGTATAATAAACCGTATGAAGTTAAATAAACATAACATAAGCAAAATAATAAAAATTATAATAATATAATGACGCCCGTTTATAAAAGGGCCTTAAAAACCAACCTTGTTTGCAACCAACAACCAAAATTGTGCTCCACATTGTTAAGTGAAAAATGAATAAATTTCAATTTTAGATCCCGGCTTTAAGTAGAATAAGATTCTCGTAAAATCTGCGCTATTTTCATATAATCCTCATTTATTAATATGGCAGCCTGATTATTTACTAAAATTTAAACTAATCGTGTTAAGTTTAATTATCAACGAAGATGGAATCGCTCTGTAACTGAGCTCGATTTAATTAATTTAAATTAACGTTACCAGCGAAATCCTTTGTTGTTAAAATCTGCATTTCTGACTATCGTGCGCTTCGTTAGTTGGAAAAAATTGAATCAACGTAGTTTTACGTTATTTATCGCAACAATATTTCATTTCCGACGTTTCGGGTGCTTTGCAGCGTTCATAGTCACGCCGTACCGTGATTTTGAGGTCTTGTTGTCATAATATTTAACCAAGCAGTCTCTCTTAAACCATAAGACTGGGCAGTAACCGACCAGTTTTATTCTCTTACTAGCTGTGCCCGCGGCGTAGCTCGCGAATATAGGTTTTACTTAAAGAATTTGACGTTTAGGGTAAGAGATTATTAAACGATTTATATCATTACTGTATGAATAAGTGGTAACAAAATAAATCGATATGCTCAAAGTTCTAAGTCGTTTATGATAGTGCTTCTGTGTAAACGACGATAGAAGTAGACTTAGCCGGGGCGTACAGAAAAAGCTTACGGGGACTACTAACGCGGGAAAAAGCAACATAGAGTTGGCCATGTGCAAAACAATCAGTACTGAGATCCACTCCTGCAACGCGTAAAGTTTGACCTTGCGCTTTATTTACGATCGTCGCATAACACACGGTGAGTGGGAAACACACTTAAAATAGGGATGTTAGATGATCATCGATGTTAAAAATTAAAACTTCGATGTTTTAACATCGATGTTGACATATGTCAAACATCGAAACATCGACGTCAATGAACCCATAATCGATAATTGGGAACTTGCAAACAGTGCGAACTCGCGAAATCAATATCAACTAAACCTTGCATCTGCTTTGAAGAATAAAAATTTTGAATAATTCAGAATTTCTGAACGCATCGTTAACCTAAAAAAATGTAAGTATGGTGAGTCAAACTTAATTGTCAAGTGTCTCCTGTAATGTCACAATGGTCACTGCTTTTGCTTTATTTTGTAGTGTCGTTATCGGTTGTCGCATAATAACTATTCTACGTAAATTGATATTCAAGTTAATTGTTACTTTTCCCTTGCTGTGTATACCCACATAATTTTGAAACAATGTGTAAGTATCTACACATATACAAAAACCATCGATAATGGTCAACATCGATGTTTTGAGTAGCCTAAACATCGAACATCGATGTTGATCTGTCGATGCCAACATCGATGTCATCATCGATGTTATTATCCCTATCTTAAAAGTGAAGCCTGAGCCGTGGTAGCTCAGATGGTTAGCGCTCGCTGTAAGCTTCACAGTACTCGAGCAACCCGGGTTCGATCCCCGCCGGCACCAATGAAATTGTTAATTGCAATTTTAAGTGCTGATTTACCACGTGCTCGGCGGTGAAGGAAAACATCGTGAGGAAACCTGCATGTTCGCCAACACGTATTGGGGCAGCGCGGTGGACATTTCCTTGCCCTAAAACCCTCTCAGAAATGAGAGGAGGCCTGTGCCCAGCAGTGGGCCGTAAATAGGCTGCAACTTTACTTTACTTTACTTAAAACTGAAAGTTATTTGGTATTAGAGGGATTCTGGGTATAAAACAATATCACTATCACGACATTTATTGCAATTTTGCTGCTTTTAGTCGAGTTTTGTAATTTTGTTGAATAATTGAATATTTCAATATCTCTTTTTTCTGGTTTTTGTTTCTGGAGTTTTTGTTATGAGTTGTTAGTCTACAAGACTCTTACAGGCAGGCATAGATAACTGTATATATACCTTACAGGCTTGCAACTTCGTCTGACTCATGGACATAAATTGATTCAGTGAGTCTCAATACGATTCACCTGCGAAAAATCTTAACACCGCAATTCAGAAAAGGTTGTAATTTGTACAACGCCATCTATTACGTTCTTTGTGAGAAAACATCCTTTTTTTAATTTAAGGAAAACATGTTTTTTACTGTGTTTTAAGTACTATAATAGAACGATACATTAAAGTCAAGTACATTTCAAAATAATAATCATAACTTTCGATAGAATTAACCAATTTCAATAAAACAAAGATTAAATGAACTTGATATCACATTTGTGCCACACCACCATCTATCGATGAAATTGGTTAACTATTGTACTTTAATTTAGTTTAGATAATAAGGTTAATATATTTTGTATATATTTATTACGTTCTTTATGTAATACATTTGTTTACTGCCTTTTAGATATAATTATATCATTATAGAACATTATTTTGCATCATTTAATTATGATTTATAATATGATATTAATTTTAAAATGTACTTGATGACTCATCCAACGCCACTATTGAACAAATTCGTACCTATACTTAGTACCCATACTTCAGAATATTTGTCATAACTTTTGATGGAATTAACCAATTTTAATGAAATAAAGACTAAATGTAACCTGAATATACACTTAATAATTTCCTTAACTATTCTTATGATATAAATTAGTACTTTATACGTGATACGTTAACAAACAAACAGACAGACAGACAGACAGACAGACAGACAGAAAAATCTAAAAATGGTAGAAATGTATTTGTTTATTTATTTTTAGTACCTCTCAATCAATTTTATTACAAAAATATAAAATGTACAGACATCTACTATTTACATTTTTATTATATGTATAGATAATTTATATTAATTTTTGATCCGATATACGTCGAATGAGCTAACAGTATCTTAGTCTCGCAGTAGTATGTATGGAGTATTTTTAAAGTTTAGATTTATTTATAGGATACTGAGCAGTTGGAAGCACACAACCATCTCACACATTAGCAAAACTCGCTGACTGCCAATGTAAGAGATGGTCCATCACCACCCTCACCGCACATAGCTCGAATTCGCTCTAGCCTAGTTCTAGTAAATGACTTAAAGGTCCCCAACATAATATCGGTCCGGAAAAATCACTGGTGGTAGTCGATTCCACAAGGACGATGTGCGGGAAGAAAATTTCTAGTAAGTCGCACAGTGATGGACTGCCAATCATTCAGATGTTATGGATAGTATCGCGGGTTTTGTTGCGAATTGCGATGAGGAAATTCTTTCTCACTCCCCGTGGTAGATGCGATAGAACATCCAACGTCTCGCAGCGCCAGTATTTCAAGCCGATCAAAAAGATCTCGGTCGTTGGCAGTTTGATTCGCTTTCAAGTTATTTATTTATTTATATATAATATTTTATTTTATAGGATTAGAATGACAAATATAGCACAAAGTAAATGTGATGGTAAGTGGATGCTGTTGCCCGCAGACACATAAAACTATCCTCGATTAAGAATCAAAACGTAGATGCATTATTTATTACCCCTGAGGGCTAAGGAAGAATTCACCGTTATCAGTAAAAACTGTATTAACCTGGTATTAACCGATAGTTTATTTCCACACCGCTATCGCGACTCAAGTCATTTTAAAATAGTAAATATTTTTAAATCGAAATTATTTTGCAAGTATTGTAAATATTAAATTGACGTATATGTTGTGAGACTGCAATAATACATATCTGTTTCAAGTACAATAAAAAACAAAATCGGAAGCTTTTACGCTCTACATAGCCCGTTAAAAGCAGGGAAGGAAGTTACCTCGTGTCTGCGGTCTTATTTCAGAAGAAAATAATATACGACTGTCTTACAAAATTTAACAATATGTAATAGCAATATTTTCATATACAATGTCATTATCATTACCATCATCATCATCATCATAATAGTCCTTCACAAGTTCACTGCTCAACATCGTCCTCCCCATAATGATAACACTCAATTTTCATTCGACCAGAAAATGTTACAATGCAGAGTCCTGAGCCACTTGCATCCGTCGACTTCCTGCATGCCTTACCAGACTGCCACTGCTTAGCTGTCCTACACTCAGCAGTGTTTAGCAAATTGTCGCCATTTTAGGACCTATAAAAACAAAAATTAAATTGTAAATTTAGGAATATCACTGTACCCCAATGTGCATTCATATTCACTAATTTAATTATTTTCTTATTCTAACCTATACAATCAATATTTACTTACGGTATTTAGTATTTTGCCCTTATGTCGTTTCGTTATTTCGCTGGCGCGGCAATTTTTTGATAGAAATCATATACAAGTTTACCGTAAATTTAATTGTGCACTTTCTATTTACCATTTATCACCGTCAAAACTCAACACCAATCCAAGTAATATTAATATGTAATATAATTTATCACTCACTCAATGTCGCCTTCAAGTATATAAATAAATCTGTTAAGATTTGTAATACCGTTCAAACAATAATTTAAAATGATTATCTTTAAAAGATACTCATAAGATAATATCTGTAGTGTGTTATACATTATACATGTTTTACAGCTATTATACAGCCCCTTTAATCCTTGTACAGCGCTAATGACGCATATATCTGTATAATTTGTGCCAACTTTTTACTTATAAGAACTGTATTAGCGCTTATACAGCCTTTGTACAGCCAGTAAATGCAGCCTCTATTATAAAAAGGAACTCCAATACAGCTCGTATACAGCTTGCATGCTGCTTAGGTGCGGTGCTCCATATGCGGAATTGGATTTCTTGAGAAATCGGTGGTTTCACATTTTTAACATTTTTAGGGTTCCGTACCTCACAAGGAAAAAACGGAACCCTTATAGGATCACTTTGTTGTCCGTCTGTCTGTCTGTCTGTCTGTCTGTCTGTCTGTCAAGACCCTTTTTCTCAGGAACGCGTGGAGGTATCAAGCTGAAATTCATAACAAATACTCAAGTCTACTGTCCCTTGGAGCTGTGAAAAAATCAAACTTCTAAGCCAACTCAATCAAAAGATACAGCTGATTATGCTGCAACTTTTCGACATTCGCAAGGAAATCAAAACCTACAGGGTACTTCCCGTGAACTCAGAATCTTAAAATTTAAAATTTTTCTTCACAAAAATTAAATTTTATATTTGATTGGGGTCTCTATTTTAACAAACAAAAAATGACAAAAACTAATCTATTCTATTTTAACAACCAAAATATAAAAAAGTACAAAAGTATATGTGTGCAAGTGTGCATGTATGCAAGTATGAGTGTGAGCGTGAGCGTGAGCGTGAGCGTGAGCGTGAGCGTGAGCGTGAGCGTGAGCGTGAGCGTGAGCGTGAGCGTGAGCGTGAGCGTGAGCGTGAGCGCGGGCGTGCGTGCGTGCGTGCGTGCGTGGTGAGTGCGTGCGTGCGTGCGTGCGTGCGTGCGTGCGTGCGTGCGTGCGTGTGTGCTTGCGTGCGTGCGTGCGTGCGTGCGTGCGTGCGAGCGTGCGTGCATGCGTGCGTGCGTGCGTGTGTGCGTGCGTGCGTGCGTGCTTTCGTGCGTGATTGCGTGCGTGCGCGTGTGTGTGTGTGATTGTGCGTGCGTGCGTGTGTGTGTGTGTATGTGTGTGCGTGTGTGTGTGTGTGTGTGTGTGTGTGCGTGCGTGCGTGCGTGCGTGCGTGCGTGCGTGCGTGCGTGCGTGCGTGCGTGCGTGCGTGTGTGTGTGTGTGTGTGTGTGTGTGTGTGTGTGTGTGTGTGTGTGTGTTGTATCGTAAAGAACAGTGAATTATGAAATGCGTTCCATTAGAAATTCAGTTTCGTCATATGTTTTCGACTGCACCCATTTTATTATAAGGTTTTTACACTCCTTGTACGTTTTGTCGTATATGTTTAATTCTCTATTTATTAAATTATATAGGAATGCAGAACGGGAGCTAAATTGCCTACTAGCAAACACTGTTTTGGAACCAGAAGACACAGCCACAACATCTTTTCGCCGCTTTTTTAAGATGCATGGGTCAAAGGGCAGGGATTTGTGTGCTTTGAGCGTTCTCATAGTAACGTATAATTGTCTAATTGAGAGGAGACCACTTATTTGATACAGTTTTTCAGTGGAAAAACGTCTTCTTTTAAAATACATCACCTTAAGAAGGATTCGCTGAGCTCTTTCCAAGTTAAGAAATTGGGTCTTTGTAGCTCCACTCCACACTGGAATGCAATAAATTATGATAGATTGTGCAAGGGATATGTATATTTGGTTTAGAAGATATCTGGGAGAGTCCGACTGTTTAGTATTATCTGGTACTACGTGTCTTAAGGTTTTGAATATCCAGATCAATTTTCGAGTCCTACTGATGACATGCTCCAGGTGTGGTTACCACGATAGCCTCTGATCTACAATGACGCCGAGATATTTAGTGCGAGAGACTTTTTCAGTTGATGGGCAGTCACAAGCTTTGTTTTTAGCATCCTCATTACAGAATTTTAAGGCAAAAGTCAGTCTTTGGTTGCGAGTTGTTAGTAATGCTAAAGCAAATAAAATATGTCTTAGCTGTATTTAGAGTGAGAAGATTTTGTTACAACCACAGAGCGACTCTAGCTAGACAACTTTCAGCACTAGTCTAGACAACCTCCCAAGATTCACCAGCAAAAACCACAGCCGTGTCATCGGCGTACGACAGGATTTTAGCATTTGGTATGGTCATACTGCACAGGTCGTTGATATAAATTAGAAATAAGGTTGACCCCAGAACGCTACCCTGTGGTACGCCATATGATGATACCCCCGCATCCCCACTAGTGAACCCAGTAAGCTTTACCTTTTGTTTTCTCTCTGACAGGTAGCTTTCGACAAGAGCAAGCGGGGTCCCTCTTATTCCAACTTTTTCAAGTTTGTGCACAAGCATAGGCACAGAGATGGTATCGAATGCTTTCTTCAGATCAAAGAAAACTGAAAAACATTTTTACTGTGGTCGAGTTGTTTTGTTACAAATGTGCTTAATTCAAGAATTGCATCTTCTGTCGATCTTCCATGTCTGAAGCCAAACTGTGTGGGTGCCAATATATCAAATTTATTTAAGTAGTTGAGTAATCTAATATTAAGTAACTTTTCTAGAATTTTAGAAATTGCTGGTAGAACGGAAATTGGTCTGTAATTACTAATGTCATTTCTGTCTCCGCCCTTGTGCACAGGCGTAATAATAGACTGCTTTAATGGTGCAGGGAATATTCCTGTATCGAAACATAGATTAGTTAAGTGGGAAATAATAGGAGCCAAGTCATTGACTGCCAATTTTAAGAAGTCATTGGGGATATTGTCCCAGACTGGAGCGCTGTTTGATTTAAAGCTTAAAATTATATTTTTAACTTCGTCTATGTCCGTATATAGTAAAACAAAGGAGTGTAATGTTACCGGATTGTTATTTACGGGTATACTAAGGCTTTCTTTGACATTCTGGATTTTATTGGCAAGTTGGATTCCTATATTTAAGAAATATTTATTTATGAAGTTTGCAGATTCGGTGGGCGATGATTTCAAATTGAGTAGTTCAATGTTAGTATTTCGTGATTTATTAGTGTAAATAATAATTTTTATATTTTTACATAATATATTTTTGTTATTTATTGATTTAGTAGTATTTTCTCTATCATATTGTATTTTCATTCTTTTTATTGAATTGTTACAGTAATTCCTGTATGGTCTGTATGTAAGGCGAAGAATGTTATTATGTGGGTCTTTTCGAAAGTTTTTCTGAAGGTTATTTCTGTTTCTTATACAGCGTATATAATGCTATAAGAATATCAATTAGTTCACTGGTTTAAAGTAAACAATATTATGCTTTTAAATATAATATAATAGCTCCAATGCCCCCGTATATCTAAACTAGCAAGTAGACTCAATTCTGCAGCATATGCTGTAAAAATATTATAATGCATTACTTGTATTGCAACAGATAGATTAGTTTATTTTAGTTATTATAGCATAATTTTGTATGAAATCTTGCTGTAGTAATGCGAATGATATTAAAACTCTCTTCGTTTGAAGATAAGAGCCATATTTTATATCCTAAAATATCTTATATCCAAAAGCTATTTATATCCTAAATCCAAAAGAGTCTCTTATAGTAAAAATATATTATCTTTGGCTTTTAGTACCTTTTTTTTTATTAATTTATTTTCATCTATTATATGAAAATTAATTTATTTTTATATATCATATATTTTCACTATCTTTAACGATATATATAGTATATATATATATAAGTTTTTTTTTATAGGATAAGGGTGACAAATGAGCACACAGTCCACATTATGGTAAGTGCTTGCTGTCGGCCATAGACATCTAGGTCTATCTTCATTACGAATCAAAATGCAGATGCGTTGTCACCCGTGAGGACTAAGATAGCATGCTTCATTTCCAGTTAAAAGGGTCTCCAGTTTTCTACACTAACCATACGTAACACAGCAGCATTGAGCTGTTATTTTACGCTGGTATTCTGTTAAGCGTGGCACATCCCCGGTCGAGCCGACGCATTCATGATACGACTATACCAGTAATCTAGCTGTAGCATGACTCTACCACATGTATTTGTATAGACGGGCATTGGTCTAAAAATGGAGTTACTTTATCTAATCGTAAAATTTTAAAAGCGTTGTCTTCGTACCGCTAGTTAAATCATGGATTTAAAGGAGCAATAAGAATTAAAATTAAAATATATGTGTAGTATTAAAACAAGTTAAATGAAAAGAGATAAAATTCGTGAAATAAGTTCAATTATAAAATTTTATTCAGTGTCTAGTGTTCGTGTAAATATAAGCAATCATTATGGTCCTATGAGGGTTCTATTTTTTCCTTTTTAGGTTCTGAAATCTAAAAACACAAGACACACTGTAGTGTTATCATCTTCCTGTTTTGGGTTCACAAGCTCATCGTATAATTCAGTGATTTCTAATCTACTAAATATTTACTAAATAAATCTTTATTGGATTCATAACATAATTTTTATAAGAATGAATAAATGATGATTAAATATTAACTACGACGTCCGCTTGTCAGCTTCCGGTGAACCTAACATTAATTGTTAAATAATATAATCAATTATTATCTCTGATTACTCGTTGAAATATTGATTACCAGTTATTTTATGATTTATGATGCAATATTTATAGTAATAAGAATAATAATGTTCAATTATAGGTTACTATTTGAATTGTATAAAAGGCAGCTGTGACGAATAGATCAGTCACTCCGCCTGTGGCACCGCTCTCGAGCGGTCGTGTCCAGGTAGTCCGCGCATCCGTCCCCGTACGGTAGTGCTCTCTCGCTCTCGCGCCTCCGCTGTCCTGCTCGCACTGTACAGTGCGACGCCTGGTGAGTCCTTTTTCGCTAACTCCAGTTATTACCTCCCTGTCTCCGGGCGGGGCGGTTTGACTGTTGGTCTTGCTTTTTAATTGTCATTTTTGTTTTTGTAATTATTTTATTGTTATTTATTGTAACGTGTATATTGTTTCAAGGGAGTTACTTGCTCTTTTCAGAGCAAGGCCCTGTTCTTTTGAGAACCAGGGCACAACTCCTAGAATAAAACCGTCCCGTTCTTCTCAGAACGGTGATCCCGCCCTTACTGTTTCTTAAGAATACGATCTGTTCTTTTCAGAACAGTGCCCCCCCCCTAACTTACTTACCAAATTACTTTAATTTACATCCGTCCAAACATGTCCGCCCAGGACCCAAAATCTTCGCTTATCGAGGCCGTCAATAGGATGAACCCGCAGCAGATTGCCGCCTTTCTAGCCCATCTGACTTCTCGCGCCCATAAGGCAACTATCCCGCCGCCCGTAATAGCGGCCCACATTGAGTCCCAGAACTCATTCGCGCCTCTCGAAGTAGACATGGAGTGCTCCAACTCCAACTCCGACTCAGAATCCACGCTCCAGGGCTCCGGTTCTACGGAGTCGTCTGACTCAGACGGATCCGAAGAATCGGAGTTCACGACAGTGTCTTCCAAGCGCCGTAAACGCGCCGCGAAAAATCACACCGTTTCGGCGGCCCCTGCCGCCCCCGCAAACCCCGCAGCCCCCGTAGCTGCCTCAGTCCCCGCAGCTCCCGCTGCAGTTTCCGCGACACCACTGCCCAAGCCGGCCTCCCGCTGTGCTTCTAACCCGACTAAGAAGCAAATCCCGCCCCCTGTCTTCTTACGAGACAAGGCACAATTCACCCGCCTCTCCAAAACCTGCTACGACGCAGGAATAAAATACGACCAAGCCACCAACCTCGGGGAGGCTATTAAAATCATCCCCAAATCTGTCGACGACTTTCGTCGTCTCACCAGGCTCTTCACAGCCGAGAAAGTCTCTTATCACACATACGCTCTTCCGGAAGAGCGCAAAATCAGGGCCGTCATCCGAGGCGTCCCTTTTGAAATTTCCAACGAGGAAATCCTTGAGGACCTTAAGTCCCAAGGATTCCCGGTAGAGGCTGTGCATAAAATGCACAGCAGAACGGGCTTGAGGTTCCCCCTCGCTCTCGTAATTCTTGCAAACGCTCCGGAGGCACAGACTATCTTCCGGCAGTTACGCACAGTGTGTGGGCTGTCGGGAGTTAGGGCTGAGCTCCCACATAGGCGCGGCTACCCGGCGCAGTGCCACCGCTGCCAATTATATGGTCATGCGGCGGCCAACTGCTCCGCCCCACCCAGGTGCGTTAAGTGCCTCGACCCCCACAACACGAAAGAGTGTCCCCGGCCCAAAAATGCCGAATCCCCACCCGCGTGCGTCCTGTGCAAACAAACAGGCCACCCGGCTAACTACAGAGGCTGCCCTTGCGCACCTCACCCCCGCCCCATTAGGCACGCTCCACCGCCGGTTAATGCTAAGTCATTCCCGGCCCTCCCGTCAAGATTGCCACCTAAGAGATATTTTCGCCCATCTCAGGTAGACCCAAGGCCCTCCCGGGTCCCTCCCCCTCTTCTTCGCCCACCTCCGGGCTTCTCGCAACCATTACAGCCTCCAGTCTTTCCCTGGGGACCCAAAAAGGCCGACCCTCCGCGGTCGTCCCCCGCTGCACAGCATGAACAACCCTCAGTGGCTGATGATCTAAATACGGTGTACGCCGCTATTAAGAACATCAACATTGGGGAGATCACAGTCTTAGCACGCAAATTGCGCGCTGCCAAGTCCCCTCAGGACAGACTCCTTGCTCTTACAGAGCACCATAATCTTTTAAGTACGTTAAAAAATTATTTTAATCATTTCATCGTAAGGTAAATACGTCGGGTTAAAACTGCCTCCGTAGGCACTCACTAATTAAAACTCTCTGAAACTTCTTCAAAGTCTCAGAGTTTCATTAAACATACTTATTCGTGAGGTAGCTAAGTGTGCAACCCCACTCCCTCTCGCTATCGCATCCGCAGGCCGAGGAACTCCCACTCGAACCCGCCTATTCTCTGTCAAACGATCTGAACTACCTCCTGGTGGCTCAGTCAATTTCATAATTAAACTTTCATAAATAATTAACCTTTTACAATCAAATTGCCTTCCCAGGCACTCCCTCAGCGGCTTATAGCCGCCTGCGCCCTCTTTTCCCAAAAGAGGGTCGCTTTACGATACGGCATAGGAAGCTTTAAACAGCTGGTTGCCAGTCCCCAAAGGCGGTTTTTAGGGGGTATCACATAGGCTCCCCGTTAGGCGTGAGTCCCCCATAACCACAATGGATAGCCATCGTGGTATGCGTAATGCATTTACCGCCTCCCGTAAAGGGTAGCCCTTTTCCAAATTGCTTCGGGCGCAAAAAAAAAAAAAAAAATAGATCAGTTAGTTGTTTTGTAACCGCCAATAAGTAAAGAAGTAATACAGGTAGCTCTGCCAATTTATAAAAGTGAATATAAAGTGTAAAATACAAATCAAGTAAAAGTGTCGTTTATCTGCGGTTATGCGCACCTCGACTATCCGCCGTCTACAGTAGGCTAATTAAAAATTGATAGTTTTAGTTACATCTAAAAAGATTAGGTAATTAGCTTTCTTTGTAGGTGAATTTTCGTCGCAGTTTAAATTTGACTTGTTTTAATCAGTTCCCGAGCTAATTTACGTTATATTATTATAACTGTACATTGTAAACATAATCGCTAGCGATAAATTAAAAAAAATATTTTGTATATATAAAATGTCCATAACCTACATTTAAACGGAAATAAAATCTGAATACCGATGTGTTATTAAATGGGGAAGAACTGAGCCTTTTCTTGCATCTCATCAAGAAAAAGATCCAGAACTTTTTGTTAGCATCACTCACGACGCAAAGCTTCAGTGGGGCCTCCATATATCCAAACTAGCAAGCAGACTGATTTTTGCAGCCAATGCTGTCTCACTAGTGTCGAGACGGCTAGATTAGTTTATTTCAGTTATTTGGAAAAAAAATAGGGAAATGTGGCTGATTTAGAAACTAGTTTTTGTTTTACAGAAGAGGGCCATTAGAACTATTTACAATCTAAAACCGGAAGAGTCTCTTAGAGATAAATTTAATGAAATAAATATATTAACTTGGTCCCATGAGTATATTTATGAAAATTTAATGTATGTTCACAAAAAAATCGGTAGTTTTCGTAAAAGAAAATGATATATACACTATAAACACTAGGAACAAAAACAAGCTACCATACCAGTTTCTCGACACCAAAGAGTCAGTAATTCATTCTTGGGGCAATGTATACGCTATTACAACAAAGTCCCAACAAATATACAAGCTCTCTTTACTACCAAGTTTAAATAATTTATTAAACTTAAACTGTTTGAAAAGGGTTATAATATAAATGAATATATGGTAGATAATAACCCCTGAAAATGAGGTGGTCGCTTCCAAGCTGTTCCAAGGTGCAAATTAAATGTATTTCAAATGTTTTTTTTTTTAGAATAAGAGTAACAAACGAGCACACAGTCTACATGATGGTAAGTGGATTCTGTGGCCCAAAGACGTTTACATCTATCCCCAGTTTCTTAACTGTCACCTTTGACGACTAAGATGGAATGCCTCATTTCCAGTAAAAAAGGTCGCCGGTTCTCTACAGTCACCATACGAAACATAGCAGCATTAAGCTGCTATTTTACGTTGGTATTCTGTGAGAATATGGTCTTACCTCGGTCGAACCGACCCGTGATACAACTATAAATTCAGCGTGACGTGGGAAGTAGCTACTTAAGTTTGCGGCAAAAGTGGAAGGAGACGAAGACTTTTTCCTATATTACTTTTATTTTCTAAGTTGCAAGTTACTTAACTACTGTGACAATGTAAGAACACAGGAATATTTGACTACTTAACTTACAAACTAACTTAATTACTACTGGGCTATCTTAACAAATAAAGCTCTGGTTGGGCTTTGGGTAATAATAAAATAAATAAATGGTAATGGTAATAATAAAATAAAATAATAAAATAAATGGGTTTTATACTATGTTGAATATTCTTAAGTCACGTAAGTGAATTGAGTCATGTATTTGAAGATTTGCTGTTATTTGTTTAGCAGGCGGTACTGTATGGTAGGTACCTTCCTGATGGCGTGCATATATAACTGGCCTGTGTCCATAAGTGGAACATAATATATAGGTTGTAAATTATATTGCATGCCGTAAGCGCAAAGTGCGAGGTATGTTCTACTAGGGCCTAAAAATTAAGATTCCAACGTTTTGTCGCATGAAATCGTATCTAACAATCATATTATACATATAAATGATATAAAAAGCATATTGTCAGAAACATAAATGATTGTTAAACTTGTTCATATTTTTTTTAAATCGATTAATTGCTATTTTTAGATAAAAAGGGATTTTAGTGGCTAATAGTGTCAATTTATCAAGTATGCGGTCTTCGTAAACACGATAACTTTTGAAAATATCAATTGTTAAAATCAGTCTATTTTTAAAACTCTTCGTCTATCTTGTGGGAAGCCATGGAATGTAAATGTCAGTTTCATTTTGTTTTGTTTATTTATAATTAATTTTTTTCGGCTAAGAGACGGCGAAATTTTCGGTGGTTTGTGAGCCTTGTAACTAATTTATTTTACTAAATACACTGTTTCACTCTGTCATTCGTCAACATGAGTGGATATTGTATCGCTGGTTTGCAGCGAAAAAGATCACCGTAGAAATATGATAATATATTCCATAAACCAAATTTGATACATACTTGACTAAGGTAAAATATTATTATTATTTTTATAATCACAGATTTTTATTACAATATTTTGTTTCCCTAAAAGCACGCAGTATTTATATATATTTTTTTAATAACTGGCTTTACGGCTCTGGTTTCTAGCCCTTCTGACCTTAAGTTACGACGTTTAATTATCTTTCATGGTACACTGTTTCACAATATGTTGATGCGTCACATTGTGCAGCCCTCGGGACATTTTAGCGGCAGCTTGAGCCAGCAGACAGCTGACAGTTGGCGATGGCGATGGTATCTCAAGGCGTCTAAGCAGACAGACATCTTATCTTGAGAATCACATCACCATCAGAGCACTTGTTTTACCGTTTCCACTAATAGTTCACATGCTCAGACAATACACAAAATCTCACCAATTATACATATCAAAATATACTTCAAACCACACCAAAACTCATTTATATAAAATATATTATATACGTCTTGGACTTTATAGATCTGGAAAAATACTTCGGTATCTGTTACTGGAACTGAACAACAAGGAGAACTCAATCTTGCCGAGTTTGGCCTCGTTTTGATAGTTCTGATGAGACCTTACCTCTGGACTTGATAGAGTGACTTGAAAGTGTACTTTGATGACTGATACAGGAACTACTCGACGAGGAGAACTAGATGTGCCGAGTTTGGGCTAGTTTTGTTAGTTATGATGAGACCATACCTCCGGACTTAATAGTGACTTGAAAGTGTACTTTGTCGACTGCTACAGGAACTCCTCGACGAGGAGAACTAGATGTGCCGAGTTTGGGCTAGTTTTGTTAGTTACGAAGAGACCTTACCTCCGTACTTGAAAGAGTGACTTGAAAGTGTACTTTGATCACTGTCAAAGGAGCTCTTCGACGAGAAGAACTAGATGTGCCGAGTTTGCGCTCGTTTTATTAGTTATGATGAGACCTTAACCCCGGACTTGATAGAGTGACTTGGAAGTGTACGTTGAAGACTACCACTGGAACTCCATGACGAGGAGAACTACAGGGTCATTTTTAATTTACTGAAGACCTTTTGGGAATATAGTGGTTACATCATTACAAACAATTTTAGTGAGATCACTCTTTACAGAATATAATACATTTACGAAAAAACTGCTTTTAATGTTTTGTTGTCATGTCTGACTCCTTTTAAGTCTGTATTTTGTAGTACCTAAACAATGTCAGAATAAATCGTCAAAGAAAATGCCTAAATAAGGCATTTTTACACTTGATACAGTATCAAACATTGTGTTGAAATCATTAAACATAATTAAATGAGCAAATGACATTCAAAAAAAACCACAAATATTAAAATTTATAATAAGTAAGAATGACCGCCGGGCCGGTCGACGCCCGCGCTCAGCTGATTGCGATTCGAGTAGGGTTACCAGATGAAAAAATTAAAAGTCCGGAGAAGAGGCCTGATTTCCATTTAAAAATCCTGAGATTGTTTTACAGTTTGAGAAGAAAACCTTACTTAAAAAGGTATCTTCACATATTAAGTATGATAAAACTGTTTAAGTACCTACTTGGATAAATAAGTTTTGATTTTAATTGTGGAATTATTACCAAAGGAAAATTATTTTTAGTTTGTTTAACTTTTTATTAAGAGATCTTTTAAAATGTAAGCTGTATTATATTGAAAGTTCTAAAATTCCTGAGATTTCATGAGATTTGCAAAATCCAGCCGCAATCCTGAGAAGAGTCTAAAAATCCTGAAATCTCAGGACAAATCCTGAGATATGGTAACCCTAGTTGCGAGAGCCTACTAAACCATTCATCACTGTGCCTATTGCACCAGGGCGCCACTTTAAATGACTTACAAAGTTAATGTAATGTCACTTACGTAAAGTTAATGTCTTTAAATGACATTAACTTTTCATATACTTCTTTATTTTGCATAAAACCATTTGATGAACTATTTGATTCTTTTATTAATTTCTTTAAGAATTAATAGACATTCTTTAATAGACATTTAGGTAGTTTTTTTACGAATACTGTTTGCTAGCAACTCTGCCTGCATCCAAGAGGCAACGCCTCAACGTCGCACATGCGGCGGCCCAAGGCCAAGCCAACGATATATTATAACGTCGACACAGGTGTCACCGTCATCAAAGGCGCCGCCTGCCCTTTTCGGTTTTCAGGCATCGATTTGGTGATCGATGTTTGCAGCACGTGCAAATTAAATGAGTATTATTAACAATTTTTTTATTTAATGTAAGTTGTGTTTAAAAAATGGATGCGGGTTAAAATAATTACAAATATTACAATAAAATATTTATAATGATTAAATACAAATTAACTGTAATTGAATAAAGATATTAAGGTATAATGGTTCAATAAAAATATTAAAATACAAATTTAAAAATTAGACTTACCTAGGTACTTGTCCGCGGATGGCGGTGAGTATCGCGCACATAGCGTTCAAAATAATCACCTCCACATTCTATGCATAGGTGACACCTAAAACTTAACTTAACTTAAACAGTTCACCAACACGACATAATACTTGATAATTCATTTTGATTTGATCGAATGCCCAAATTATTAATTTTTTCTTTCAACATGTCGCGGGTTTCGAATGCTCGACCAGTATACACTAATGTCTTTACATTCCGCCACAAACAAAAATCCATTGGTGTGATATCTGGCGATCTGGGAGGCCATGCATAAGGCCCGTCACGACCGACCCAGCGACCAGGGTATTCCCTGTTTAAATAATCCTTAACTTGGCGAGCTTAGTGTGCCGGCGCCCCGTTAAGTTGGTAATACATATTGCGTAGAGATGCAAGTGGTATGTCCTCTAACAACTCTGGCAGCGTGTCGGTGAGAAAACTATGATAGCTTTCACCGTTTAATCTTTCTATGAAGACCGGGCCCAGTAACGTTGTATTAATGACGCCTGCCCACACATTGACACTAAACCGGTGATGAAAGCTATGCGGTCTTGGTTCATGTGGATTTTCATAGCACCACAAGTGTTCATTGTGCGAATTAAATAGTCCATAAAATGTTGGCTCGTTCAGCAGCTAGTAACCAGTTACAAAATGTAACTCGCGCTGGTTTGTCAGCTTCGCTGAGTTCATGAACACGATGCAAGTGGAAAGGGTACTTCCCTTCATTGTATATGACACTCCATGCGTAGTACTGTGACACATTGAACTGTCGGGCTGCCTCATAAGTGCTCGCTGCTGGATTTTGTTCAAAAAACTGCAGTATGTCTTCCTGCTCACGTACTGTGCGCCGCGGTGGACGACCACGATCGATTGATACAGGCTGCAATTGCCCGTAATCTCGCAATCGCTGTGTAGTACCTAGCATCGTAGCGTAGCGCGGTGCACGTGAGTTGGGAAATCGCCTTGAATATTCACGGCAGGCTTCACTAACGTTATCATTGCAAATTGCTAAAATTCGCACCATTTCGGTATACTCAATATTTGAGTATCGGTATGCCATTGTAACAACGCGTAACGTTCGCGATATTAATCTCACAACGGAAGGAGAAAAGTCGCGGGCGCACAAAAGGCGACTGACCGACTGACGACACAGATAATTAGGTCAAGTTCAAATGAGCAAGCGCCGCCTCCTACACCCCTCCACCCCTACCTAGCCACGCGCTTTATTTTGCTATTTAGGACTATTGCCGTTTAGAAGGTCCAATTAAAATATTTTTATTTTTGTATGAAAATAAAAATTGAAGAAATATAATTTATTTTCTTACAGATGTTGTTGTTATGATGTAAATAATATATTTACAAAAGGTCTTCAGTAAATTAAAAATTACCCTGTATATGTGCCAAATTTGGGCTCGTTGTGTTATTTATGATGATAGCTTAACTCTGGATTTGATAAAGTGACTTGAAAGTGTACTTTGATGACTACTACAGGAACTCCTCGACGAGGAGAACTAGATGTGCTGACTTTGGGCTTATTTTGTTAGTTATGATCAGACCTTAACTCCGGACTTGATAAAGTGACTTGAAAGTGTACTTTGATGACTGCAACTGGAACTCCTTGACGAGGAGAACTAGATGTGCCGAGTTTGGGCTCATTTTGTGATTTATGATGAGACCTTACATCTGGACTTGATAGAGTGACTTAAAACTGTACTTTGATGACTGCTTCTGGAACTCCTCGACGAGGAGAACTAGATTTGCCGAGTTTGGCCTCGTGTTGTTAGTTATGATGAGACCTTACCTCCGGACTTGATAGGGTGACTTGAAAGTGTACTTCACTGACTGCTACTGGAAATCTTTGATGAATAGAACTACAACTTACATTTTTTTTGCGTACATATGAGTATGCATTATAAGTCGTGTATTTTTGGATTTTCCAAGCTTTATTTTACATTGAAATTTGACATAATAGTATCGGAAAATGTGAAGTGTAGTAATAATTATAAGGTTTAAGTGAAAACTTGTGTGTAATTAAACTACTTAAAAAAATTACGTATGATCATGTTTTACGTAATTATTTTAATACGCTTAAGGCATGCTCAATTGGATCTACCAATATTTTCTTTATATATACGAGTATAATTCTTCAGTCCATTTGTCACATACACTGAACTCCTCCTTAACCTGTGTTATTAACGTGTGTGATTAAGTTGATTATAAGATGATTTAGATTTACGAGTTTAAATTTACGGTCACGTACCGTAAATTGTCGAGCGCTATTGTCGAGATCCAGAAATCACTAGTACGAGACCGGGGCGTATCGCTAGTTTTGTTATATAAATCATTTATTTTTAACTTGATTCATATTTTTTTGAAGTTACGAACGACGTAGGATTTCAAGTTTGATTTGGAAAGTTCCACCGCAAAGCTGAAAGTTTTGAGACGTGATCTGGGTATGACAAATGTGTACTAGTCCATTATTGAGAATATACCGATGAACAGTATGTTAGTAGACTTGTGCAGAAATGGTGAAGGGAATCAGCTTAAATAAATAGGACAAAAACTATTTTAAGGTAATTAATTTAAGGTAAGAATTAATTGCGTAAGCAAGAGAGCAAGTTGAACCTCCGCTCTCACACTTTTATTATTTTTAACAATTAATGCTATCCTGACGTATTTCCGAGATCGGAAAGTGGGATCTCCTGTTGAAATTTACAATATATGTATATACATGACATACATATATATATACAGGATATCCCGGTAATGGTGGATAATATGATACGTACGTGTTCGGGCGACGGGAGGTAGCCTCGGTTCCCTAAAAAAAATTCTATCCCGAACGGTTCGCGGTCTACGCCATGTTTTATAAAATTCCGAAAATTCGTACTTCTGCTCACATTTGTGGTCATCACGTCCGCAGTTTAATGCCTAGATTGGATTTTTTTTCTTTTATTGTGTTACCTAATAATAATGTTTCTAAATTACCCTTAAAAGTTTTCAACTACTATGGGTAGTATTTTACAAGACGGCACTAAACATAAGTTTAAAATTTTTACTTTATTTAACTGCTAAGTTTGAACACCTGTGATGAAAAAAAAAACGTATAGGATCTTTGTGGCCAACCATTTAAATAGTTTGCCTACATCACAAGGATTCCAAAACGTCACCATACCATGTACCTAATGTTATTACTTACTGAGCTATAGCCGTTAATGTGTAAAAGTAGGCATATCATTACAAAATTACAAAATTATTGGCAGATAGTTTTTTTTTTTAACATTGCATGTATTTATTAGGTAAGTACATTTGTCGCCCTTGATAATTTTACTTTACTACCTGCTCCTTGTTTGGATGAATTCTAAGCTGTGTGAGCGAGACAAACGGTGCTTAGGATTAATGTGAATAAAAAGGATCGACAGATTCTCCATTGTATGAATTCGTGTTTGGTTATTGTTAAATATTGTTAGTGCGTATTTCGACTTTCTCGACATCGCATGTGCTCTATTATTTCGGACTCTTGACTACAAAATACTATTTCGCATTCTACTTGACTCTTGACTTGTGCATTTTGATCGTTTATTGATAATTGTGACGACTCGGTATTCTACTGGACTCATGATTTGTGCATAACAGCAGGACTGTGTCATGTCACGAGAGATGTACACACCCCAAGAGTATGCTATCATGTATTTTATCTAATGTGAATGTAGCGTATTTATTAGAGTACATATATACAACTATTATTAACTATTGGAGTATATATATATACAAGCTCGAAAAACCGACACTCATGTAGTAGTACCCGGGGAAGACCTATGATCAGCTGTTAACTTTGAAGGTGTGTAATTATGATGACTTAAACACATTAGCAATAATAATAACACTTTGAAACACAAAATTAAAGAGATACGTTTAGCCCATGTGTCATGCCCACAGCTCGATATTTTAAACTATACAATTCTATGTATCTATGTCTCCGTCAAATTTGAATGCCGATGATTTTATAAATACTATAAATGCACACTTAGATACTTTGAATTCGTCCAAAAATATTGTGATAACGGGTGATATCAATATAAACATTGCTCTCAAACAAATAGAGACATTTTATGGACAAACAAACTGACTAAATTATTTAAATATATTGTTCACGCACGGTATATTAGCTGGTCACACTATCCCTACTCGGGGTATAAACTGCTTAGACCACATCATGCTCAATATCAGCAAACTCAAATTTCTAGGCATCAATAGCTGTTTTGCGTACAACTACTACTGATCATTTCGCAACGCTCCTCTCAGTATCTAAGATTAAACCTAAGCATTAGACAATAAAAACAAAAACTTCCATTGACTTTGATAAAGCTCTAAATTACCTTAAAACTAAAAACATAGAAGAGTTATTATTATGTGATGATCCTACGTTGGTAACCCAAAAATTAATACATGAAATAACAGACTCCCTGACAAAACACACGATAGTAACAAATATACCTAAAAACTATCGTATTTTGAAACCGTGGATAACACCCGGTATTTTACGATGCATCAAAAACCGTAATAAGTTACAAGAAAAAGCGCGAAGTGACCCTTCTAATGATAAAAACTTAGTAATTTACCGACGATAGAGGAACTATTGTAACAACTTACTACACTACAGACTTACTAGCTAAATCAGTAAAAAATAACAAACAATTGTGGAATTATATAAAAATATGACATATACTAATAAAACTAATAATAACTTGAATAAAGAGTTACTCTGCATTAATGAGGACTATAGTGCATCTGCAAATTCCGTAAATAACTACTTTGCTAATATAGGTAAACAGCTTGTTGAACAAGTAAATCCTGAAGTAAATGACGCGAATACCTATCTACATAACTTACCATCTCAGCCAAATTCCTTCGGTCTTATACACGCTAATCATGATGAAATCAGTAGTATCTTGATGAACCTTAAGTCAGCAAGTACCCCGGGATGGGATAATATCCCAACTACTTTTCTAAAATATGCAAATACTGAAATCATTCCCATCGTTACCCATCTCACGAATCTTTGCTTTGAAGAAGGAATATTTCCTGCTCCCTTAAAACAATCTATTATCACCCCTATTTACAAGACTGGCGACAAATACGATGTGAGCAACTACAGGCCTATATCTGTATTACCAGGGATCTCCAAAATTCTCCTAAAACTATTAAACTCTAGACTAATGGCGTATTTAAACAGATATTATATACTATCTACTTCTCAGTTTGGATTTAGACAAGGAACATCAACCGAAGACGTGGTTTGTGCACTAAGTTCGTTGGTAGTTAAAGAAAGGGATAACCATAATAAATGTATGCCATCAAAAACATAACTTGTAAAAAAAAACAAGTCTCGCAACTCAGTTCTTCTACCGTAAAAAGTTGTGAGATCCATGTAATATCAAGTCAGTTAATTTATTCAGTTTCTACTTAAGGGTCCTTCTGTCTTAAGTTACTACGTCATTAGCTAACCTAACAATATCTTATAGTGACCATATCAATACTGAAAATCTTTTATATTTTAAATAAATAGATTGACTTAGCCATCGCATGAAAACACAATGTATCTCTCAAGTAATACATATTATATTAAATTAGATTATTTAGTGCGCTTGCCAAGTCCATTAATTTATTTAAATCATAAAAGATTTTTAATATTCATATGGTCACTATAAGATGTTGTTAGGTTAGCTTATTACGTAATATCTTAAGACACAAAGACTTTAAGTAGGAACTGAATAAATTAACCGACTTGATATTACATGGATCTCACAACTTTTTACGGTAGAAGAACTGAGTTGCGAGACTTGGTTTTTTTTACAAGTTATGTTTTTGATGGCATCTCATTCCTTTTTGTAGATAGTTATATATAGGTACCTATCTACACCTATTATTCCATTATATTATACATATATAAGTACACTGTTTCATTTACTGCAAATGTAACTTTATAATCCTATATATTTATATAGGATTACAAAGTTATTTATGCAGTTACTGTATCTCGAAAACTGGACCGAAATCGCAAAATATTTTATTTTTTCCTTAATTTGTATACTAAACAATAGTTGTATTCCAAATTTGAAGCTTCTATGTCTGCTAGAAGTGCCTTAGACTTTTGAAGATCGATCATCCAGTGAGTGACAAAATTAAGAAAATTTGACTAGTTATAATTGTTAAATTACTAGTTCAAATTAAGTAAAATTTGAAATATACCGAGTGTATACAATGCCTACCTGGTTACTGAAAATTTAGGCTTCTAGTTTTATTCACAACGAAGTTATAGGGTTTCGAAAATGGCTTGAACTGCTTCGAGAAAAGGATGGTACGGCCGTGCCGCTCTTTTGCTCGATTTGACGGGGGCACTGCCGTGCCCCCAGATGACAGCATTTTTAGTTTTGCAAAAGACATTTGATACTATTTCTCTTCTTATCCTTATACACAAACTGGAACGGATCGGTATTAGAGGAACCCCAATTCGACTGTTTAGTGACTATTTCACAGATAGGAAGCAGATGATCAAATTTGGAGATTATATCAATGAGAGCACAAACGTGTCGTTCGGTGTACCTCAAGGAAGTGTTCTTGGACCCACACCTTTCTTAATATAATATTTAAATGATCTGTGTAACATGACAATCAAGAACGCTAAGATATTCTCCTACGCAGATGACACTGCCGTCGTTTTTACTGGTAATTCCTGAAAGAAGGTTAAAGAGAACGCAGAAAAGGGAAAAAGTAAAAGGCTTTTGCAAAAATGGTTAGAAACGAAAAAGTATGAGCAAACAGAAACTTTACTAGACAAAGTTAAACAGAATATCCACATTATAGTAGAATGTACTTCATTCATATGGCTAGTGCATTTTCACAAACACACACACACACACACACACACACACACACACACACACACACACACACACACAGTCTAGTCGTCGTTTTTGCGTTATATCCGGCTGGTACAAACTGATGTTTGTCCCAGCAAACGCCATCATGACGGTGCGCACAATTCTCGGCCTATTATTGCCCGACCTGAAGCTTATCAGTCTGCCGATGACGGCCCTTGCCTTTGCGATACGGTCCTCAATCCTTCTTCTCCAGGCTAGGATGGCGCTACTGTGTCTAGCGCGTCGAGCCGTGAGAAGTTTGGCGCCAATAATACGGAAAACTGCCAGTGCGGCGCCAAAAAGATTTGAGTCCGTGTCGCAAACGTCCCGGCTGGCTTCCAAATAGGTCACCGGCATTGGGTTGAGAGCCCTTACGACAGCCCGATTCCGCTTGCTTAGGGGTATACGGGGAAGTCGCGGCCGATTCTCGAGAGGCGAACTGCGCGTTTCCCTAATTGCCTCTTCCAATACGCTCCTCATTTGCTCTTGTTCCTGGGCAACTATTCCATCGTCGCCTGAGTCATCCACAAGGAGATCTGCGGTGGCATCTACGTGTGCGGGTTGCTCTGCAACTCGTAGAGCCGCATCACCTGTCGTAGTATTTCATTGGATGAAGGAACAGCCTCACGTCGTAGACGTTCGAGTTCGGCGTCATCAAATATTTTTGAGCGCATGATGTACCGAGCTCGGTCTGCCAGGTTTTGGTCGGTAACGGTAATAGACGTCTCCAGCTCAGCAAATAGTCGATGCATCCTAGCCCGCTACGCAAAACCTCCAATTTCTTCCCCTTTCGCCCTAAAATACGCCCGCAATACGTTTGTATTCATTTACTTCGTCCAACGCATGCGGCGTACTCCACCAGCGGCGGATGCCGCTTGCCGAGTCCGAGGTGGTCGTGCAGTCTATTCATTTCCGTCATCCATAAATTGGGCATCAGTTAACGGGAGACGCCCAGACCCGGCGCCGTTTCATGATGGAGCCATATGCAGAAACGTGCTTTTGCACCCTCAATTTTGCCGAGGCACGGCGCTTACACCGCTTGGCAAGGTGCTGACCGACTGCGCCGACGTTGTAGTTTTGTCACTTAACTGTTACATCAGCGGGCGATGGGGTCGTCAATTTCCTATGCCATTTTATCTACGTCATTTTATCATTATTATGGGGTATTTGTATAGTTTTCTCATCTGGTTGGGCTGTATAAATATATAATTGTAAATGAAAATGATAAACTTACATAAATATCAATAAAATAAAATAAATACATAAAAATTACATAAATATATAAAAACCCAACCAGATGGAAGCCCTCGGCAGGGGAGACCAAACGGCCGAGGGTTAGGGAGAAAGGGAAAGAAACCGGCGGACGATGCGGGCGGTATCGAGGAGCACCGCCTTCTGCATTTGAGCTTGGAGCGATCCGTCCCGGAGTCCCAGTCGCCTCAGATGACCCGAGAGGCTGACTGGGATTAACCCGTTCGCAGAGACGACCACAGGAATAATTTCGGCCGACAGATTACCCCACATGTCGGTCACCTCGTGAGCCAGGTCCAGATATTTTGTCAACTTATCTGTTTCGGCTTTCACGAGGTTCTCGTCATAAGGAATGGTAATGTCGACCAAAAATATCCTTGACTGTGCCCGGTCCATCAGCACAATATCAGGCTTATTCGCAAGAATAGTCCTGTCCGTGATGATGGCCCGGTCCCAGTAGAGCCTGGCGGGGTCATTTTCGAGCACGGCTTCCGGCAAGTAATTATAATATGGCAGTTTCCGATCCACGAGACCGTATTTCAGAGCGAGCTCCTGGTGTAGAATCCTGGCTACTAGGTTGTGTCTGTGCAAATACTCAGAGTTAGAAAGCGTCGAACAACCGGAGATGACATGCCTAAGTGACTCACCGGGATGGCGACAAGCTCGACAGATGTCGACGGCGCCATCCTTTAGGATGTATTTCCGATAATTGTTGGTCTTAATAACCTGATCCTGTATCGCACAGACAAAACCCTCGGTTTCCCCAAAGAGGTCACCGAAACGTAGCCAGTGGAGGGAGGCGACTGTGTCTACGCAAGGCTCATGTAGAGCCTTGTAGAACCTCCCGTCGAGCTCCTTCTCCTTCCATACGGTCTCCCGGTCGGAAATGCTCTGTACTGCCGCGTCTTGCCATTGCTCGTTGGCTAAGGATAGAGGGGTAAGTCCTTTATCACAAGAAATAACGTCCCTATAGAATGGATCATCCGCTCTCGTCAGAAAGTAATTACGGAGGCTGCACACTTCGCGATTATGCATGGTAAGCGCGCTTAAAAAGCCGCGCCCACCATGGTTCCGCGGCAAGTACAGCCTCATTACTGACGATCTCGGATGATGAATCCTGTGGGACATCATTATAGTGCGGACTTTTCCAGAGCGTTCAGTTCGGTCTGAGTCCACCTGAGCATGCCAAAGGTATACATGAGAACAGGCATGATCCAACCGTTATATGCATGTGTCTTATTAACGCCCGACAAAAGACTGTTAAGCACTTTTGTCAAGCGTGCATAAAACACACCGCAAACTGACCGTTTCATGTCCGCCTCATCGATACCTATGTTCTGTGACATACCCAGGTATCGGTATGTTTCAGCCTCGGATAGGGTCTTTATCTTGATGGGCATAGATAAGTCTATGCCCTCAGAGTTAGCAACCCTACCCCTTTCGACATGGAGGACCGCACACTTATCCGTCCCCAGCTCCATTCTAATAGAATTGCTAAAATCACAAGTGATGTTTAGCAATTCCATAAGATGAGAGCGACTGGAGGCAAATAACTTGAGATCATCCATATAGAAAAGGTGGGTCACTTTTTTACCTCCTCTCCGAAGCTGAAATCCCCTCCTGGAACCCTCCAGTAAGGTACTAAGAGGGTTCAGAGAGAGGCAGAACCAGATTGGACTCAGACAATCGCCCTGGAAGATACCCCTTCTTATCCTTATGTGGTTCTCCGCAGCCGTCATCCGCTCGCCTAGATGACAAAGGATCGTACTCCACTGCCCCATACACTGCCCGAGGAAGTCTCGAACTGTACAGTCAACCTTGTACAGCTCGAGGACCCTCTTCAGCCATGTATGAGGCACCGAGTCGAATGCCTTTTTGTAGTCTATCCAGGCGGCGGAGAGGTTCCTACGGTTGCGTTTAACCACCTTGCCAATGACCGCGTCAATGAGGAGTGGTTCCTTGGTTCCACGACCGCCGCCCCGACATCCATTTTGAGCGCGTGACATCACCTGATTTGAGTTCAGGTGACGAGTGATTCTCGCGCTCAAAATGGATGTCAGTGTCTTGTATATGGTAGGTAGACACGTTATGGGGCGCTATTTGCTCGGGTCTGTGTGATCTCGGTCTTTAGGAAACAAATGAGTGATCCCAGTAGTGAAGAGGCTCGGGAGCGACTTTTGGTCGAGAGCCTCTTGAAACTGTCGAGAACAGCGTGACACACCACGAACCCCTTCAGCCAGTAGTGATGCAGTCCGTCGAGTCCCGGACTTTTCCAGTTCGGGGCCCTACGGACCGCCTCAGCTACGTCATCCGGCGTAATGATGACGGGGTCCATGGGCGTAACATTCGCACACTGACTCGCCACAACTTCCGTCCAAGGGCCCTCACTGTGGTTTACGGGCTCTGACCACAGGCCGCGCCAGAATGCGATAGTGCTGGCCTGATTCGGTGCTGGGCCCGTTCCACTTACCATTGGTCGCTCCAATGATTCATAGAGCCTCTTCTGATCACTCTCATTATTATTATTATTGTTATTAGCAGTCTATTGCAATCTAATATTAATATTGTTTTCCATCAGTCATGAAAAAATTAATTCGTTTTATATTATCCATCGACAAAATCATTTTAAAGAAGTTTAAATAATAACAATGGGTCCAAGCCTACTCTTATTTCTAAGATAGAGCAGTGAGAGTCTTCTCGTGTCGCAATACTAACGCGTGTTGATGGAATATTAATATTTTTAATGAAATTATTTACTTGTCTCATTTATTTACGCTTTACTGCTTAAACCTTTACAAAGGGTAACAAAGGGTGGACCCAATGCCTTAACACATCTTCTTCCACTAAACTCTGACTTAAGTACACAAAACAGAATAACACAAAGTTATAATATACCTACTTATATGTAAATATAATAAGGCCAAAAATTGCGAAGGACAGTAATTGCGATCTGGCTAGTATCCAAAACGAGCGCTTACAACATGAGTAAAGATAACAGTTACGAGTTAGCAGCGCAAATACAAAGAAGTGGTAAAATAGGAAAATTAAATTGATATAAAAACCAATTTTTAATTGTTATAAAACTTGAATTAACCGTCTAATTGACAGTGAAGTGGCGGTGTAAGGATATCCATTACTCCATGTAATAAGGGTGTTAAAAAAAGGTGTCTCAACAGTAAAAAACTGAACCAGGAGATGGGCACCTTCGTAATAACTGCTAAACAACAAACACAATGACAACGCATCTGGAACCTTCTTTGCTTGATGTTGGTCACAGATGTTTACGGGCTGCACTTATCATCAGGTGAACTGTAAGTTTGAATGTCGTTTTAATTTAAAAAAATGGATACTCACCACGTGGGTGTCGTTATATACAAAAAGGAATGGAAGGAATGAAACAGAGGGAAACTGAAGCAAGAGATGAAAAGCAGATTATTTTTACGTATTGATTAGGAAGATCCCTGATAATAACATGTGATATGATGTAATCTATGGGGAGGCTATGTTTAGCAGTGGACTTAAGTAGGTATGCCTTGAATGCACCCACTTTTAACACGGTGTATTATTAATAACGATTTTTTTTAATCTTCAAATTTTAATATTGTTGCATGCCACAATTAATGCTTGGTACATGGAGACACTCTTCAACAACTTCGAGCTTAGTGTTCCCAACAACTACCGGCATAGGTGTGACATGGACATTAAACAAATAGTCCGACTAGGTAAGTCCAACTTCGACCGAGAGGTCAATCGACGGATTCAACTCGGTTGGGCAGCGTTCGGGAAATTACGGCACATCTTCTCGTCAGGTATACCTCAAAACTTGAAAACGAGACTGTACACCCAGTGCGTGTTGCCAGTGATGACATACGGAACTGAGACGTGGTCCTTCACTGCTGGCCGGATGAGGAAGCTCAAGGTCGCTCAGCGAGCTATGGAGAGGGCTATGCTCGGAGTTTCTCTGCGTGATAAACTCAGAAATGAGGATATCCGCAGTAGAACTAGAGTGACCGACATAGCCCAACGGATTAGTAAGCTGAAGTGGCAATGGGCCGGCCATATAGCTCGAAGAACCGACAACCGATGGGGAAGAAAGGTTCTCGAGTGGCAGCCTCGTACCGGCAGGCGAAGTGTAGGGCGTCCCCCCACTAGATGGAGTGACGACCTGGTAAGATATGCAGGAAGTCGATGGATGCAGGTGGCTCAGGACCGTGCTTTGTGGCATTCTTTGGGGGAGGCCTATGTTCAGCAGTGGACTTGTGAAAGGCTGTAATGATGATGATGATGATGACATGGAGACACTAGTTACCACTAGCCCCTTCTAGTATCGAGTAACAAAACTAGGAGTGTCAAGAGCCTTCTAGAAATTTCCATGGAAGAACTTTCTAGAATTATCGACGCCTAGTCAGTCGGGACCGGTATGTACTCGAACATTCTAAATGCTTCTACATTAGAAGGTTCTAGAACTATCTGAGGCCCCATATAAGGCCGGTATAGACCGTGACCCGGGACAGTGTTGAATTCTGTAATTAAAGTGTCAATTTTAGTAATTCAATCGGCAGTTTTTAACTGCCTCGAACCCCAAACCAAGAACCATAACAATTGGTGTCAGAAGTGGGATTCAATCATGCCGATTTCACCTAAGGCCGACACGGAGGGTATCCGTACCCAAAGCCAACTCCAGCAGGATCCGTCCCAGAGACGATTTAGTGGTGCAAGGCCGCAGACGTCGGAGAGCCAGCTGCCGACCACGGAGGCCGGCCCGTCAGCAGCTCCTGCATCTGCAGCACCTGCCTTAGGTGCTCCGATGATGATGGAGGATGATGACAGGAGGAACAGGCCTACCGACAGGAGGAACAGGCCCGTCGGTTAAAAGAGCAGCTGCAGCGTGGACAGGTGGAACAGGCCCGTCGCTTGAAAGATCAGCTCAAACGTGATAAGGAATCTTCATGAAAGACCTTCATGCTACCTTCGGGAAAGAGATAAGGGAGGTGAAGGATAGGGTTTTCAACATGACAACCGCATGTCGGAAGCTGAAAACCGAATCGACCAAGTGAACTATCGGGTTGACAACGTTATGGCTGATGTGAAGAAAACGTTGGATAACCTCAAACTTGGGGATGTAATTACAGCTCCCGTGGTAGCTATAACACCTTCGCTACATAGATTCAAAGTGCCACCGTTCGACGGGACTTCTTTCTTGTCGGCCTACAAAATCCAGTTCAAGGCTGTCATGAAGGCGAACGGCTAGAATAAAAGTCAGGCCATGAGCGCTCTAACCCTAGGATTGCGCAAACAGGCTTTAACTGTTTGGGAAGCTCTCGGTAAGGAAGTGACTTACGAGCAGCTCCTTGAGGCATTGGAGGTAGATATGGTGACGCTCACCTGGAATACGCCTTTCATGCGCAGCTCAAAGATCGCGAGCAACGTTGCAAAGAAAACCTGCAGCAGTGGGTCCTTGAGGTGGAGAAGCTGGTTCGTAAAGCATAGCAGTCTACGCCTTGAAGGGGTTCCCTTCCCTGGCAGACAGCATCGACGGTATCCGCGAACTTGAACGCAGAGCTGCTATGAGGCTCAAGCACCACGAGACGCCTAAGGACGCCTTGGCTCATGCACTGGAGGTAGAAACCGTGCGGCAGGACCATCATTCCCATCGTGTCAGGGAGGTTGCAGCAGCTACAGTTCGCGACCGCAATAAAGGATACAGCCCTAGGTGCTACGGGGAAAGAGGCCATCTTCGATCTAGGTGCCCTAAGCGAACTGTAGAAAGGGAAGGTGATCGATCTCGAGAGGGTAAGAAAGTGGTATCTGTGAGGATGCACATGCACAGCAGGAATATTCGGACATCAAGCTGATTGTTGAATGAATGAAGGCCAGTGCTCCTAAGCCCAAGTGGAGTGACGTCTCAACGATGAGTTTGACCACGAAAAGCTATTGGGCCAAATAGTACAGCTTGCTGATTCAGGACGGAGTCCTGTGCCGTAAATGGGAAAATGGTCGGGGAAACAGCTGTCATTTGCAAATGGTTGTCACTAAAACTAAAGTACCGTATGTTCTTAAGCTGTACCATGAT